>CM075651.1:159575287-160807882 GCA_037953625.1 Crotalaria pallida
TTTTCGACATTTAACAATATAATTCAAGATGAGAAGTAGATGGACTATATCTTTATGTTCAATAAAATTAGAAGACAAACCTGAAGAATCTAACTTTCCTTCTTTCTTTCTAACTTCATCTCCAAGTTGACACTTATCTAGGGCCTACTTAAAAGAATATCAATAGTTATGGAAAATACTACTGTGAATAACTATTAGAAGTCCAATATTTTAGACAGAATCTACTGTGTGCTTCGCTCATGTATGTCTAACAAATAAGCCCAACTCACCTCCCAAATTTGTTCATCTGAGAACTCTTCAAGAGGGTCTAGATTACTTCTCACTGTCCCTTCAAACATGGTTGGATCCTGAGGAATGATACTTAGTCTAGACCTCAAATCATGAAGTCCAATGGATGAAATGTTGATACCATCAACCATAACTCGTCCAGCAGTAGGGTCAACGATTCTGAAAAGTGTTTGTATGAGAGTTGATTTACCACTTCCCGTTCTCCCAACAATGCCTGTTTTCAGTCCTCCACGAAATGTGCATGTAAGACCACGCAGCACAAGTGGAAGATGTGGTGCATAACGAACCTTCATCATGGAAAATGAATCGTTACAAATGTGGCACAGACATCTTGTAAAACCTATATGCTATGCAATTTGTTGAAGTCAAAGAGCAATTACTCTATTCAAAAACTAACTTCTAACTCTTTGGGAAAAGAAAAAAACCTTGGCATGAGTTTTCATATTACTACAGATTATTAAAAAGCTTGTATGGGAATCAAACAAAATAATAACTTCAACTACCTGCAAGTCATGTATATCAACCTCGCCATAAGACGGCCAAGAAGGATTTGGTCGATTTTCTTCAATAACAAGGGGAGGCTCACTGGGAATGCAAGTATATTGCAGTATTCTTTCAACGGATATAATTTTGTTCTCCAAGTTGCAAAGGTTCCATATCACCCAAGTTTGTATTCTGTTTAAATTAAGTCCATAGGTAACAGCTAAACCAGCAATGCCTGCAAAAATAAGAAAGATAATAAAGAAACAATTACATTCAATTCTTCATTACAAAATAAAGGTAAATTTTGATTGGTAACAGATTCCAAATATATATTACGTACCTGGATCTATGATGCCCTGTGGAATGGATATCAAGAATATCAAGGAAAAGGCAAATGTGATAGAAGACAACACATCTAAGTGAAAGCACAACCATTCCGTACCACCGGCAATATTAAACTTCAGCCTAGAATACCCATCAGTCAATTTCATATTTGTTTCCTGAAATCTTGATTGCTGATCAAAGCTTCTAATGGTTGATGTACCGGAAATTGTTTCAGCTAAGTGTTGAATGATTGGGGCTTTGCATACTCCAGCTAAACGTGATAGCTCTCGTACTGATGGTATAAAATATTGCTGCAGAATTACAAGTTCTTAACATTTTAGCTATTGCCATATCATATATAATGGAGTATATTTTACTGCAAAATGATTTCTGACTTTCTGTACATAGATAGGCTTTGCCAAAATAAAAAGAGGACACCGTCAGAAACAAGGGCAACCTAATTATCAAAGGCAACATGGTCCAAACAATACCTGATACCAGATGCTGATTGCTATCACAGGTATAAAGACAATGAAAACCTGCCATGCAACCTGAGACATGACTGCTATAATTCCAAAAAGCTGGATCAACGAGAAGGCAAATGAACCAATTTGAGAAGGAATGTCAGTATCAACTGCACTTTGGTCAGTAGAAGCCTGCAAGAGAACAGAAAGGAAGGAAAAAAGTGTAAAAGTATTTTATAGTTATTGAAAACAACTAAACAAGGGAAGGGGACAACAAAATCTGCAGGATAAATAAATCCATTCAATAGACAAAAATTGACTCTCCCAATATAAGTAAAAAAATGCAAAGAATGTGGTATCACATATTCACATACTCTGTTAAGGATGCGTCCACTTAGAGTGGAATCAAAAAATGACATTGCGGCATGGAAAATGCAGTAGTGCATCTTATTGAAGAGTATAGTAGCTGTCTTATACCCAGCTGTGACAAGAAACATTGCTCTGACAAGTATGCAGAGAGAACTTCCAATGGACAAACCAACATAGACTGCTATAAGAATCGTTCCCGCAACAGGTGGCTCCACGTCTGATGATATGGGAGTTGCCCAAGCCATCCAGTAGTTGCTTCCAATTTGAAGAGCTTGAAAGAGAATCTGAGCCAATAATATGAATGGTACAAGTGCTCCTCCGAAAGCCGTTGTAATATATTTCCAATAGACCGAAAGCCCAACGCTGCCTTTCTCTCTTTCTTCTTCTTCAACAAGCTGGCCTACTGGCTCACTTTTATCATCAGTTTCACCATTTTGAATGCATTTGTTTGCATCTTTTTCTTTAACAACACCAGAGACATTTATATCTTGTTTGAAGTTACTTATTTCATCAGATAATGTCCCTTCATCCAGTGAATTAAGTGCAGACAAAGCTTGTTGATGTGCACCAATAAGTTCTATAAAGTCGGTCACATTGTTAAGCATATCAGCATACTTCCCACATTGAGTAATTTTCCCATCTTTCATGACCTAATAACAAGGCATAATATAAGGAAAAATTAGAGGGGGGGGAAAACTTTGTATTAATGACAAGAAATTTCACAATAATACACTACTCACCAATATAAGGTCAGCAGCAGGTAAGAACTCTACTTGATGAGTGACATAAACCACGGTCTTTGAACTTAAAAGGCCCAACAGGCATTCCTACAGTACATAAATAAAATAGAAAAGTTTAGTTATTAAAATATTTATACAAGTGCCAAGCCATTGCAAGAACTGCATTTTAAAAGGGTAACAATGAGACCAATTTGTTTTTTTGGAGTACTCTCACTGAGAGTTAAATAGCCCAGTTTATATTGCACATAAATAAAAGTATCAAAACAATAAAAATGAATTACCTTAAAGAGGTGAGATCCTGTGTGAGCATCCACAGCACTAAAAGGATCATCAAATAGATATATATCAGCATCTTGGTATAGTGCACGTGCGATTTGTATTCTTTGCTTCTGTCCACCACTCAAATTTATCCCACGCTCTCCTATAACTGTTTGATCACCAAATGACAAAGTCTCCAGATCCTTCTTCAGGGAACAGGCTTCAAGTACCTTCTCATACTTTTCCCTATCCATCATCTTACCAAACAATATATTATCCTCTATCTTGCCACTTTGTATCCATGGTGATTGAGCAACATAGGCCTTTGATCCACAAACCTTCACGATTCCTGATATCTTTGGTACTTCTCCCAGCATAGAAGAAAGTAAAGTAGACTTGCCTGATCCAACGGTACCACAAACGGCAACCCTCATGCCATTAGAAACTTTGACATATATGTTTTTCAGTGTTGCATTAGGGGAAGATAAATCCCAAGAGAAATTTCCATCAACTATTTCAATTGCTGTATCGGAAGTACCGGGAGGAAGCCTCTCTACAGCATCAAACTGCAAGTCCTGAAGACGAAGAAATGATGCAATCCTATCAAGAGAAACCTTAGTTTGGGCTATCGTTGAAATTGTATCTGGGAGATTATAAATGGGCTCTTGAAGAATCCGGAATGTTGCCAGTGCAGACAAGATCTTCCCTGACTCAAGTGGGATCCCTAAAAGCATACAAGTACCGAAAGTAACCACGGAGACTAAAGTAGGAGCACCCCAAAACACATATGTGGTCATGGCTGAAGTATAAAGATATTTCTTTAACCAGCCTTGCTCAGTTTTTCTGAGCTCATTTATCTTCGATAGGAACTTCATTTCCCATCCTTGTAGCTTGAGGATCCTCATGTTTCTTAAAACCTCAGATGTGGCTTTCATCCTGGTATCTTTTGACTCCATCAACTTACTTTGAAACTTTTCTTGCAACGATCCCAAGGGAACATTTGCCAACATTACAATGATAGTTGTGACAAAAGTCGCAATTGAAGCAAGCCCAAGGTTTTTATACAGAATCAACAAGGCCAGCGTAACTTTCAGCACTACCATCCACAAATCATGAATATACCAGCTGAAGATACCAACTCTTTCAGCATCAACAGACATGAAATTGATTATTTCCCCAGAAGTGTTGCCCTGCCTTGATTGACCCAGGGTCAAGGCTTTATTATAAATTATTGTCACAAGCAGAGCTCGGAATCGAATTCCAATTTGCTGCATCCTAAAGATCCAATGCCTGTGTGAAAGGCTTTCTATTATCTTTGCAAAAAAGAATGCAGAAACCAACACATATCCCTGATTTTCAAATAGCCGTTGTCCATCCAGGTATTGCACAAAAGAATCAATAAGATAAGGGCCAACGTAAGAAGCCAACGTCCTTAACAAAGCAAGAAAAGCCGTGAAAAGAATCTCTTTCCATGTTGCGAATACTAATGATTTCACCAGCTTAAGTGTGGTCACACTGTTAATTCCATCACAATCTGCCTCTAGCTTATCTCTAAAAGCCGGAAAAGCTTCAACTACACTATCTCTGCTATCGAGTTGAGGGACATCCTCAAGGTCCAAGGTCTTCTTATTGCCAAGAGCTATAAGAGGACCCACCCAAGAGAAGGTGAGAATGCCGAAAATTCCAGCATTTGAGAAAGGGGTGACAGTGTCATCCCCCTTGGTCTCTTTTGGCCCTATGGCATTGTTAACATTAGCCTCACCAGGACCAATCAAAAGAGATTCTTGAAGAGTACTACTATCTGCACCCGCACTTTTCTTCTCAAAGTAGGCCAAGTAGCAGAAGCATAACCCCACAAAAGTGGATACCACATCAGAAAGCAAGTACTGAGCTGGTAACTTAGTGTGTTTTTCATAGAGAAGGACGATGCCCACTACAAAGCAATAACAGGAGATAAAGAGATAGAGAACACACCATGTTGTGAAAAAGGATGAGAATCTTCTTTCCCTTCTTCCTGAACATAAGAAGAAAAAGAATTGCTTATGCAAGCAAAGACTAACAACTCCCCAAGCAAGTGTTTTGAGTGCTAAATCCAAAAGGGTCACAAGCTGTTCTACTGACCAAACACTTGTATACCAATAGAAGGAATCGAAGAGAAAGAAGATAAGATAGAATGCAGAAGCACCCAGAGAACAAAAAAGAGACTTTTTGAAAAGGGTGTTATTAGATTTCTCTTTAGAGTCACGTGCAGCTCCAGCTGTGAATTTGTTCCAAACCCATGACACTAAAACTGAAACTAGTAGCAGGAGATAGAAGGAAGCTGATAAGGCGTGAAGGAAAATGGGTTGAAGGAGAAAATCAGTGAGAGGAGGAGAGTGCATGAGGGAAGAAAGGGATGAGAAAACAAACAACATAGCTAGCTAGTAAGTACTTAGAATGAATCAGAAATAATAATAACAAAAAAAAACCCTTTTTTGTTTAGAATTCCAAAGGAATATGGTGAGAGGTATGAGAAAGTGGGATAACCTTGCAGTTCTCAAAACCCTGCCTTGTGGGAGAATAAAAAAGGGGGCGGGGTGTTTGTTATTGTAACGTAATGGTTCGTTGAGAATCAGTGTTTGGGAGGGAGAGGGGTTATAAAGAAAGGAATTTCTATTAACACCCTTATTTTACTAAACTCACCCAACCTTTTACAAACTTTATCCTAAACTAACAAAAACACCCTTCTTAATTTTACCTCATATTTTTCACCTTTCACCTCCCCCGCGCCTCACTTCTTCTTCTTCCTCCTCCTTCAAAACCCATCACATTTAACTTCTTTTTCTTCATGTTTTACTTCAAAATCCACTGTTTTTTACTTATTCTTCTCCACGTTCGAATTCTTCTCTCCATTTTTCTCTATTTGCAACCGTAGCCCGTAGGTGACATTATCAATTTTTAAATCACAATCATAATCCACTAGCAACTAGTTCTGAACTATTAAGCTTAAGTAGAGAAAGCAAATAGTAAGTAACTCACCACCAGTAGCAATTTTCTATTCGCCATTCACTTCCACGGTATTATTAATAAGTAATAACCCATATTTACATATTTATAAATTGGTCCAGATTGAAATAGTGAAATAGTTGAGGGTTTTATACATAGTGATACATGATTGTGGTGTAAAAAGTTTTATACTGACGATGACCATGCATCAAAATTGAACTCTTTGAAATTAACAATCATAAGTTATAACTCCGTATCATCGAGAAAAGGAGGGAAAACATGGGGAAGGCTTAAATTTTTTTTTTGTTTTTTAAATTTTTTTAATACAGATTTATTCAGAATATTTTTTAACACAAGTTCGTATACAGATTTATTAGAATCTGTAAATTTTGAATACAGTTTTACTCAATACAGTTTTTTAAGAACACAGAGTAAAAAAAATAAATCCAAATTATAAAAATCACTTCATATCCGTAAAAAAGAAAATACATAAAATATTTTTTAATTAATTAAATTTTAAAAAAATAAATAAATAACCCAGAAATAAAGGTGCATGTTATATATTTACATGCACCGGAGCCTTTCCCGAAAACATGATACCTTCCAAGGTCAAAGTGTAGTAATCGAAGTTTCAGCCATAGAGAAGAAAGCACAAAGACTCAAAAGCAGTGGCAGAACTAAACCATGCTCCTTAAACATACGAAGAACCGGTAACACTTTAGGCCAATTGCTCCTAAGCAAAAGCATGCAGCGAGTTCTACCGAAAAACTTGGTATCTGCGGGACTGTTAGTATAACTAGAAAGGATGAAGCTTGTGGAGAGCGAGGGAAACGGGTGCGCAGTGTTTGTAGTAGCTAATGTAACGTTGATTGGTGTTATTCTCTTGGGAAGTGAAATGAAAGGTAATCTAGAACTAGAATCTGTGAGGAGAAGTTGGTGGCCGAGTACCCATGATTCGAGTGCCATATCCAAATAAAAATCATAACAAGAAAGCAACACACCCCCAACAACTCAAAAAAGAAGAGAAGAAAAGGAAGAAGGGTATTGTATATACAAGGAAATTGAAATGTTTTTGGTGTGTTAAGGATTTTTAAAAAATAAAAAGAAATAAAAAAAGAGGATTGAAATGAGTAGTGAAATTAGAGACATGATAAATCAACCTACAAAATCAACCTATAAACAAGCCTACATCACAAGAAAGTAACCTGTGTCACTTATTAACCAATCAATAATAAGCAAGTAACACATGTCACTTTGTTTGTGATGTAGGCCTATTTATAGGTTAATTTTGTAGGTAAGGTTTGAGAGGCTAAGAAGGGGGTAAGGGAATAGGCGGCGCGTGCATCAACAGATGCAGGAGGAGGAGGAGGTTAGGTTGATGCTACCACTTGAACTTGTTGTGCAGATTACGGCACACCAACCAAGAGGGGGACACGACTGTTGTTTGTAGTTTTTTTTTTTTTTTTTTTCAATTTTTCTATACTTTTTGCAAGTTTACAGCACCCTTGCAAGTCCACGATTACTCCATCCGGCTGGAATTATAAGCAATTTCAACCATTTTTACGCTTATTAAGGAGGTTAGTTGACTGTATTTAATTTTTTCAAATTTATAAAAAAATAGAGGTATTTTAGAAAAGTAGTACTGGGAATGAAACAAAAATTAATTAAGATTACAATTTTCTAGAGATATTTTAGGAAAATGACATTGGGAATGAAACAAAATTTAATAAAGTTAGTTAATTTTGTTTATATTTTAAACCAAGAGAAATATGTTTTTTGTTGCTTATAATTTGAACCGAATGGATGGAGTACTTTACTAATGATGATTTTTAACACTAATTGATATTAAGATCATCCAAAACTATTGGTAGTGGGATCTTATTTCTGGGATTTCAGCAGGTTTCATACAGCAAGCTAACTGAACCAACTTCCGTTTATTTCACATTTGTTATTTTATACTCCCTTCGTCCCTAAATATAATATCATTTTTGGAGATTTTATGTCTATTAAAAAATTGACTAATTTATATAAAAAATGACTAATTTAGTTAATTGTATTGGAAATATGAACTTTTTATATATATTTTCAAAATTACCCTTATTAATATTATTGAAAATCTAAAAGGTGTTAAATAAATAGGGATGTTTGAAGAAAAAAGCAATTAATGATCATTGAAAGTTGGTATGTGGTCTTATAAATATGGACAAAATAAAAGTGTCATGAGGGTCTTAAAATTAGGGACAAAGGGAGTACATATAATGCATAGATTAAAAAAAATTATAAGCTTATTTAACTTTTTAGCCCCTGAACTTAGGTGCTCTTTTGAAATTGGTCCTTAAACTTTTTTTCGATGTTTTGGGTTCCTGAACTTTGTTCAATTTTTTGAAATGGTCGTTTCATTATTTAAATGATGATGTAGCTGACAACATGTCATGTTAATGTCACAATACTGATGAATGATGTGTTATGTAGCGTCACATGAGACTACATGATTTTTTTTAATAAAATCATTCATTTTAAAAATTATTAAAATAATCGATTTTCTTTTTTAAAAAATAATTTTTAATTATTTTTAATAAATTTAAATTTTTTAAAATTTAAAACATTCACGTGACATCATCTGACATGTTACCTATCGATGTGACGAATGTGACGTGACATGTCCTCGATCATATCATCACTTAAGTGATGAAAATATCATTTCCAAAATTTGAGCAAAGTTTAGGGACTCAAAGCATCGAAAAAAGTTTAAGGACCAATTCCAAATGAGCACCTAAGTTCCTAAACTAATAACTTAAATAAGTCAAAATTAAGTTATTAGTCCCTGAACATAGATGCTCTTTTGGAATTGGTCCTTAAACTTTTTTTCGATGCTTTGAGTCCTTAAACTTTGCTCAATTTTTGGAAATGCTCCTTTCATCACTTAACTGGTGATATGATCAAGGATATGTCACATCACCTTCGCCACATTGATAGGTAACGTGCCAGATAATGCCACGTAAAATTTTAGAATTTAAAAAATTCAAATTTATTAAAAATAATTATTTTTTTTAAATAAAATCGAATCTTTTAATAATTTCCAAAAGAAAATATTTTTTTAATAAAAAAATCATGTAGTATTACGTGATGTTACATAACACATCACTCGTCGATATTATGATAGCGACGTGACATGTCATCGGCTATATCACCATTTAAGTAACGAAAGGATCATTTCCAAAAATTGAACAAAGTTCAGGACCCAAAACATAAAAAAATTTTAAGGATCAATTTCAAAATAACACCTAACTTTAAAGACTAAAAAGTTAAATAAGAAAAAAAAAATTGCTTGGAAAAAGGGTAACCTGGTGAGCAAGATCTTCTAGGTGATGGAGAAAGTTAAGAAATGATAGTTCAACATAAAAAATGAGACAAAACAAACAGACACTCTCACCGCTGAGTACTCTGTAGCGTAGTGACCGGGCTTGGAAATTGAAAAGTACACGAAGGAAATTGACCTCGAATCTATTATACTTGTATAAAAAATTCTTTTTCAAGTCGTTACGTTTGTCCGCTTAAAGAATACTCGCGTTAGAGCGTTTGTAGGTAAATAACATTATCTCTAATCAAAATTATAATTTGAAATTAAATAAATTATCTACATGTGAAATCATTATCCTTCGTTATTTCTAATCGAAATTATAATTTGAAATTAAATAAATTATCTATATGTGAAATCATTATCCTTCGTTATCTCTAACCAAAAATTATAATTTGAAATTAAATAAATTATCATTATCCTTAGTTATCGAAAATTAAATAAAGAATTCAAAATTATTTAATCTTATATGTGAAATCATTATCCTTAATTTGTTTTCCAAATCATTATATATAGTACGTAATATGTTTTGGATGACTCCTCAACCATATTTTAGCATTTATGTGAATTGATTTGCAAACTTATGGATATTCAGGTAAACAACAATCTCACAATTATATTCGCTTCCAATTTTTTTATTTTTTCGTCATTAAATTTTTATAATTCTAATAATTCTCGCTCATTTTAATTTATATTATTTGATTCTTAAGTTTCTCTCTAATTACTTACTTTAATTCAGCAATTTGTGTGTACCATTGATCAAAATGTGGTTTGTTCAAAATTTTGATCTAGGTGTAACCAATTATGTTGTAAGGGAGTGGAGAAAGACAAGTGGAGGAGTCCATCCGGACAAAGTAAATAATTTGTTTTGTAGTGATTGATTCTTCAATCGATAATAGAATGCATCAAATTTTAATGTTGCATTGTTTCAGGGTGACTATCATAAACTATCAAGAAAGATGGTTATTTATTGTTATCTGCACCAATGGCCTATGGCCTCTTTAATCACGCAAACAGTAGCCGATATACCCATTCCTACCGTTTCATTTTCTTGAGGGATGAGCTTTAATTTAAGCTTTATGATGACCATTTTGGCATATAATAATAGGATTTTATCTTTCATCTATAATATATTTTGTCTATTGTAATAGATAAAAATCGTCCTATATAAAAATAGGATTTGATTTTATGTTTGATGTAAATATTTTTGTTTTTGGTTTTTTTATTGTGACAAGAGAAATAAAACTATTAATAACAAACCAAATGTAATCATCCTATATAATAACTAGCTCTCATTCCGTGCAATGCACGGGTTATTGAAATTTTAATTTTTTATGTTAAATATTATAAAGTAAAGATTTTTTTATTTTAAAGTAAAGATTATTATTACACAACAATAAAAAAAATTATACAAAAAGGCATAGACTCAAATCAAACCCTACACTTAAAAAAAATAACTTAAATGAGTTTGTTGAGAAATTTTCTACTTTTTGGTATACATAAAAAGTAACATTTTTTATTTGATATCTTCCGTATTTATTTAATGAATAAATTAACATTTTCATATGATTTTGAACTTTATCTTGAAGAATCAAAAGTAAATCATATTTAAATATTTTCATATTCTTTGTTTGGTTATATTATGAGTAAATTTAAGGATAAATTAGAATATTCAGTATTTCATCGGACATGAAGACGACATTGAACTTGTTATTCTTGACTGTCTTGATTAACACATTGCATTTTATAAGGAATATAACGACTGCTAATTTTTTTTAATATATTTTTACTATTATATTTGTTTTTGTAAAGATGAGTATTAAATTAATGTATTTCTTGTTTAGTTAAATGATGAAGTAACACGTTTTTATATACAATTATGATATTATGATTAATTGGAGTGGAATCAAAATTATTATTTTTTTATATTTTTTGTTTGATGGTATTATGAGTATATTTAAGGATAAATCAAAATATTTCTTATTTCATGGGACATGATAACTTAGTATTTTTTTAATATAAATTATCATATTAAAATTTAATATGATTATCACATTTATTATTATTATTATTATTCATATTTAAATATTTTGATATTTTTCATCCTTTATCTTATCTAAAGTTAATCATAAAATTTGATCCTAAAAAATCTTTATCCTAATTGTTCTAATCATCATGAATTAATTTCTTTTCAATTTTTGAAATGTATGTACCTTTGTTTTTAATCTGTTACATTTTTTTTGTAGAGATTATAACAACTAAAGTGTTTATTCATTTTAAACTTTTTACAAAATGATAATCATTATATTTAATGTATATCCATATTATTTGTGATGTTTGAAAAAATCTATACTTTATTAGTATTTAATTTTTTTTATTTTTAAAAAATATTGGAATAAAATAATATAAAATTATGTAAAAAAAAATTGTTATTTTTATAAGATATTCTACCTTTATTATATTTTTTTATTATAATTATCATTTAAATTTTAAATTTTTTTTTTGTAGTTTAGCTTTAGAGTTGACGTTCTGTGCCAAATATTAAGGGAATTTTGTGAGCTATGATGTATACTCCAAACCCATCAACATGTATAGATTTATGATCTCTCCATGGATTACGTGGAAATTTCTAGATGAGACATGCAAATTTTTTTTTCTTATATGTTTTATAAGTATTGAATCTATCTTGTATTTGTAATTTGTAGATAGCATCAAAAAATTTTATTCCCGAATATCCTAACTAAATAATCCCTAAGTTTTTTTTATAGATTAATTTATCCGTTTTTTAATATAAAACTTTTTATATTAATTATTATTTTTTCATAATGTTGGAAACCAACAAGCGGCCTAACAATTTACTAGAGATGGGGTGTGAATAATAAATGGAAGCAACGATATTAATTTTTCGAATATAATTGATATTAACAAATAACACGCTTACTGTTTTAAAACAAAATTAATTTTCTGTCCAAAATATGATGAACTACTCGATTAGTTCAGGGACTACTCGAGTAGTACGTTCAGGTTCAGACAGAGAACAGAGTTTTCAAAAGAGGGGTTTCGCTAACACGAAGCCAAGAACAAAAGCGGATGATTTGCTAACTTAAGGTTCTGAAGAAAGATTAAATAACTGAAATAAACGAAAGCAATAAAAGACAGACACAGAGAATTATTATACTGGTTCACTCTCTACCCACTTGAGAGCTACGTCCAGTCCCCCCTAAACCTTAGGGAGTGTATACTAATAATCAATTAAATTGGATACAAACATGATTAATTAGTGAACCTCACTCAATCTAATCCTAACCCTTCAAGAGTGTACCAAACCCTTGAACTTTATCCCAATTTCAATTGATTCTCTGTTGAAGAACCTCTTCAACCTTCCACAAAAAGAAAGCTTCTTGAAACCTTCAAGAACACCTTCTCCCTTTAGCAATAGAGCCTCTTGAAACCTTCAAGTACTCCTTCCTTTCTTCAATGGGGTAATCAGATCACAGCGAAGCGGCTCCAAACAATCTCAATTGACAATGAGTAAGAAAGCTAGAATACTAGAAAGAGATTGATTCTTAGAAAGGGATTGGATCAATTTGTTCTATTTTGTGTGCAAGGATTTCAAAAATGTTTTTCGCTCAAGATCCATCTGCTCTCTCTTGTTGAAGAGGTAATACTTATAATGTGTTTTCAAATCGCCAGAATCAGGGAGGAGCTTGAGAAAACTAATTAGGAAAGATTCTCCCTTGATTGCATCTTCAACAGCCATATAAGAATTTGAAAATTGACTGATCTGACTCGTACTACTCGAGTAGTTGGAGCACTACTCGAGTAGTGAGAAAATTGGTGGACTTACTGTTTCTCAAACTACTCGATTAGTGCAGCAACTAATCGATTAGTTGAGTCAACAGACTACTCGAGTAGTTTGGTGAAACAGTGAGCAGACCAATTTACTTCTTTGCAGACTACTCGAGCAGTGCACAAACTACTCGAGTAGTCACTGCTACTTTCTTAAAGAATAATGTTAAAAATGATTTTCGAAAAGACCTAGTCCCTTTCTAAGCTTTTTCAACTATTTAGCTTAACTAGTATTCACGCTAACTAACTCATAATCGCTTGAGTAAAATCCTAAGTCTACCACTCACACTCAACATAAATATAAAATATTACAAGGGAGCGGGAAATGGAAAACTTCTAAATGGTTGTTATTGCTTTGTCTTCATCAAGGACAACTTGTTGATTTATTTGTCTTCATCAAAACCTTTTTGATTCTACACATAATTATTGTGATAAAAAACAAATAAATTTATCTCGATAACACATTCAGATAAAGTGGTTACAGAAAAAGTAGGAAGAGATTTAGATTGAATTTAGCTATTTTTATCTTTGGATATTTAATTTGTATATATCCTGTTTTTTTTTAATGTTGTTGTTATCTTTTAATGTATTATGGGACTTATTTATAGTATTTAATTTTAATTTATTTATTAAATATAATTAATGATGGGGTTTTAATGTTGTTGGAATAATGATTTGGAAAATTTGAATAATATATTTAACTTAATTTTTTCCTCGAATTTCTAACAGTGTGAGGCATTTGCTTATTTGGACAAATTAATATATTTAAACATTCAAAATTTTGTTTCCTCATTTTTTTTCCCAAACATTCATTGAATTTTAATTATAATAATTTAATTAAACTTAATTGCATCCCCTAAATTTTCGACCAAGATCCGTCAATGGATCTATTAGCACATTAATAATAGTACATGTGTTTTGGTTCTTTTTGCAGTGTAACTCAGTTAGATACCAAGTTTTGAATAGAGTGATCCTTACTATTAAAACACGTATTGTAAAACTTTGTAATTCTGCGATCATTATTTAAAGTTTTATGAAAATTTAATTAGACAGCATTGTGTTGACGGCTAGGATAATAAAGTTCTCAGAAGAGTACATGTTTTAGAAAAAAAAATTCCCCACATGCATTGCAAGCAAAGATTAAGCACGGGAAAATCAAAGTTTTTTCTTTATACAAAAAAATATTTATAACTAATAGATGGGTACAATGAGTAACCGAAACCAAAGAAAAGACGACCTTGCATAGCAGAGGAAAATAAATTCATGCATGACGTAGAATACATGTATAATTTGAAAAAGTAACCGTCCTTTCGGAAAAAGAAAGCCAATACCAAAAGAAGACGACCTTAATCACATCCAATAAATCAACGATCAACTTATATAGTGACACATTGAAACAGTTGATGGTCCATGAACAATAAAAAAGAGAGGAGAATGATGAAGAAGATGACTTTCATGACTTGAGAAATCATCATATTTATAATTTGAAATATGTGATAACTAAAAAGATATACTTGGGTTTATCATGAACTCAAGCATCATCTCTTTGGGTTTATCGATCTTTTTGAGGATAATGATTTTTTTTAACAAAATGAGGATAATGATTCTACATATTCCACATGTAGATAATTTATTTAATTTTAAATATTAATTTTGGACAAAATTTATTTAATTTTAAATTATAATTTTGATTAAAGACAATGTTATTTACCTACGAATGCTCTGGTGCGAATATTCCTTAAACGAACAAACGTGGTGCCTCGAAAAGGGATGTTTTTGTATAAGTATAGTAGATAGGATTTGATTTTTCTTCTATAATATATTTTGTCTATTGTAATAGATAAAAATCATCCTATATAAAAATAAGATTTGATTTTATATTTGATGTAATTATTTTTTTTTGTTTTTTGTTTTTTTATCATGACAAGAAAATTAAAACTATTAATAACAAACCAAATGTTTTTAACAATATTATCTGACTATTTTTTTCTCATATGATATAGACCATTAGTCTGAGATCAATTAATAATTTTAAATATCAATTGCAAAAAAAAACTAAAAGTTACGTTGATAAACTAAATTTATGTGTAGTCACTCACACCACTACTAAGATTTATATTATTAAATATTTTCTATATTATGTTGTTATTGATTTTTATATTAATTGTTGTTTATATTGTTGAGTTCCAGAAAAAAGTCTTTTTATGCGCATAATCTTCTATTCCAAAGCTCCAATGACTCGCGCTAATAGATGGCAATCATGGTATCATCTTTACAGAAAAATTTAAATCAAAATGATTAGAATGATAATAATAAGGATTTTTAGGCTTCAATCTTATTATTAAGTTAAGACAAGATAATCAATGAAAAATATAAAAATATTTAATTATGATTAATAAGAATAAATGTGATAATCATATTTAAAAAATTGTAAAAAAAAACTACTTCATCCATCACATAAATATAAGATTTATCTTATAATATCATCAAACAAAAAAGATTAGAATGTTTAATTCTGATTTAATTTTGATTTATCATAATAAAGTAGATAATCATATAAAATATATCAATTTATCCATAAAATAAATAAGGAATATATGAGATAAAAAGTGTTACGTTTTTATTCATATGAGGATGTACAAATTTTATCAACAAGATCATATAAATTATTTTTGTTAAGTGTAGGGTGTGGTTTGAACTCCTACCTTTTATATAATTATTTTTTGTTGTTGTTTAATAATAATCTTTACTTTATAATAAAAACAATAATAATAATCTTTAATTTAAAATATTTAATGTAAAAAAATTAAAATATCAACAACTCATGCATTGCACGGGGTAAGAGCTAGTTTTAATATAAGCAGTACATTTTTCCATCATTCATTTATGAACTCTCCATCATCGCCAAATAAAAAGATATTTTCTTTCTTTAAATAAATTGTTTTTTTTTTTATTAAGGAAAGAAATTGAAAGTCATCAATTGATCATATTTCCATATGCAAGGCATGGAAACAGGGCATCTAAGGCAGATCATATGGCAAAGCCAAGGTGATGTTATTTGCAGTTGAAATGATAATATTTGATATATTTTTTTTAGAATTATCTTTATAATTATAAGGGTTTTGTTGACAAATGCCCTTAGGACAATTGTTAATGTTCTCTTAATAAAAAAACAACACAAATCCCTATTTATTATTTTCTCGAAAACATCAAAAGTTTATTTAACACTTTTAACTCTTTGATAAGTGCCATTTTTGTTAGCATTTTCCTAATTATAATAAAGGTTATGCTAACAAGGATATTGTTTAAACATCTTTTTTAAAAATAAGACAACATTGAAAAATTAAGTTCAACACTTCTCAATTTATTAAATGCATTATTTTCCAAGATAAAAATATCTCTTTTATTTACTTAAACATTGTTCTTATAAGATATTAGTACTTGTTAACATTTTTCTTATATAATTATTATTAAAACTCTAAAAAAATACAAAGTAAACAAACGTAACTATTGCCATTAAAAATAGGAATAAAAACTTACATGACATCAAAAGTATTCAAAAGCACATCAAAGTATTACTTTAGCATAATTACCTTTTCCTATAAAACGTGATTATGACAAAAAGAAAATTATAAACCACACTACTAAGACTGTAATTCCCCCAAAATTTTCATAATTGTCAAGAAACTTTTATTTCGGTTGGTTTCAACTTTCAATCAGTGTTCATCAGATTTTTCAAAACTTGAACCGGATCTCATGGTATATTCTGCAACAAGTTGAGCAAAAGATGATGATTTATTCTCTAGCAATGTTGTTGGGGAATCATACTCCTCAATAAGACCTGCACCATTGTCCAACCAAATCAGCAAAAAAAAAAAATGAATGGCACATCAAGAAATAAGACATCAACCACAGTTTAATGAAACATAGCAGCCTTATCTAACCTTGACTAAGAAGCAAAACCATATCACTGTCAAGAACAGAAGTTATTCGATGTGCAATGGTAATGACTGTGGAGCTAGAGAAATGCTGTCTAAGAGTTTGCTGAATCAAATTATCTGTAGCTGTATCAACTGAAGCAGTGGCTTCATCAAGCACCAAAACCTTGCTTTTCTTAAGCAGCACTCTACCTAGGCACACCAACTGCCTCTGACCCATACTCCAGTTCTCACCATTCTCATTTACTGCAGCATGAGTTTTCGACATTTAACAATATAATTCAAGTTGAGAAGTAGATGAACTATATCTTTATGTTCAATAAAATTAGAAGACAAACCTGAAGAGTCTAACTTTCCTTCTTTCTTTCTAACTTCATCTCCAAGTTGACACTTATCTAGGGCCTACTTAAAAGAATATCATTAGTTAAGGAAAATACTACTTTGAAAAACAATTAGAAGTCCAATATTTTAGACAGAATCTAGTGTGTGCTGCGTGCATGTTTGTCTCACAAATAAGCCCAACTCACCTCCCAAATTTGTTCATCTGAGAACTCTTCAAGAGGGTCTAGATTACTTCTCACTGTCCCTTCAAACATGGTTGGATCCTGAGGAATGATACTTAGTCTAGACCTCAAATCATGAAGCCCAATGGATGAAATGTTGATACCATCAATCATAACTCGTCCAGCAGTAGGGTCAATGATTCTGAAAAGTGTTTGTATGAGAGTTGATTTACCGCTTCCGGTTCTCCCAACAATGCCCGTTTTCAGTCCTCCACGAAATGTGCAAGTGAGACCGCGCAAGACAAGTGGAAGATGTGGCGCATAACGAACCTTCATCACGGAAAATGAATCATTGCAAATGTGGCACGGATATCTCGTAAAACGTATATGCTATGCAATTTCTTGAAGTCAAAGAACAATCACTCTATTCAAAAACTAATTTCTAACTCTTGGGGAAAAGAAAAAAACCTTAGCATGAATTTTCATATTACTACACATAATTAAAAGGAAAATGCTAAAGAGTGCCCTTAGGGCATTGTTTAAGAGAACAAAAGATTTAGTCTTGTCTTGGAAAATGTTGAATTTACAATATCGAGAACTAGTGGACTTAGATTTCTAATGCAAACTTTCTCTTAATGTATTCCTTATCCAATGCCCTTATGGCACTGGTTAGCAAGACCGAAATTAAAAAGCTTGTATGGGAATCAAACAAAATAATAACTTCAACTACCTGCAAGTCATGTATATCAACCTCGCCAAAAGACGGCCAAGAAGGATTTGGTCGATTTTCTTCAATAACAAGGGGAGGCTCACTGGGAATGCAAGTATATTGCAGTATTCTTTCAACTGATATAATTTTGTTCTCCAAGTTGCAAAGGTTCCATATCACCCAAGCTTGAATCATGTTTAAATTAAGTCCATAGGTAACAGCTAAACCAGCAATGCCTGCAAAAATAAGAAAAATAGATAATAAATAAACAGTTGCATTCAATTCTTCATTACAAAAGAAAGGTAAATTTTGATTGGTAACAGATTCCAAATTTAAATTACGTACCTGGATCTATGATGCCCTGTGGAATGGATATCAAGAATATCAAGGAAAAGGCAAATGTGATAGAAGACAACACATCTAAGTGAAAGCACAACCACTCCATAGCACCAGCAATATTGAACTTCGGCCGAGAATACGCATCAGTCAATTTCATATTTGTTTCCTGAAATCTTGACTGCTGATCAAAGCTTCTAATGGTTGATGTACCAGAAATTGTTTCGGCGAAGTTTTGAATGATTGGGGCTTTGCATACTCCAACTAAACGTGATAGTTCTCGTGCTGATGGTATATAATATTGCTGCAGAATTACAAGTTCTTAACATTATAGCTATCGCCATGTGATATATAATGGAGTCAATTTTACTGCAAAAGGATTTGGGTACATAGATAGGCTTTGCCAAAAGAAAAAGGAGACACCGTCAGAAACATGGGGAACCTAATTATCAAAGGCAACATGGTCCAAACAATACCTGATACCAGATGCTGACTGCTATCACAGGTATAAAGACAATGAAAACCTGCCATGCAACCTGAGACATCACTGCTATAATTCCAAAAAGCTGGATCAACGCGAAGGCAAATGAACCAATTTGAGAAGCAATGTCTGTATCAACTGCACTTTGGTCAGTAGAAGCCTGCAAGAGAACAGAAAGGAAGGAAAAAAGTGTTAAAAGTATTCTATGGTTGTTGAAAACAACTAAAAAAGGGAAGGGGACAACAAAATCTTCAGGATAAATAAATCCATTCAATAGACAAAAATTGACTCTCCCAAGATCAGAAAGGCAAAAAATGCAAAGAATGTGGCATCACATATTCACATACTCTGTTAAGGATGCGTCCACTTGGAGTGGAGTCAAAAAACGACATTGCGGCACGGAAAATGCAGTAGTGCATCTTATTGAAGAGTATAGTAGCTGTCTTATACTCAGCTGTGACAAGAAACATTGCTCTGACAAGTATGCAGACAGAACTTCCAATGGACAAACCAACAAAGACTGCTATAAGAGTCGTTCCCGTAACAGGTGGCTCTACATCTGATGAGACGGGAGTTGCCCAAGCCATCCAGTAGTTGCTTCCAATTTGAAGAACTTGAAAGAGAATCTGAGCCAATAATATGAATGGTACAAGTGCTCCTCCGAAAGCCGTTGTGATATATTTCCAATAGACCGAAAGCCCAACTCTGCCTTTCTCTCTTTCTTCTTCTTGAACAAGCTGGCCTATTGGCTCACTTTTATCATCAGTTTCACCATTTTGAACGTCTTTGTTTGCATCTTTTTCTCTAACATCACCAGAGACATTTATATCTTGTTTGAAGTTACTTATTTCATCAGATAATGTCCCTCCATCCACTGAATTAAGTGCAGACAAAGCTTGTTGATGAGCACCAATAAGTTCCATAAAATCGGTCCCATTGTGAAGCAGATCAGCATACTTCCCACATTGAGTAATTTTCCCATCTTTCATGACCTAATAACAAGGCATAATATATAGAAAAATTAGGAAATTTATATATATATATATATATATATATATATATATATATATATATATATAAACTCTTTGTATTAATGATAAGAAATTTCTGAATAATACACTACTCACCAATATAAGGTCAGCAGTAGGTAAGAACTCAACTTGATGAGTGACATAAACCACAGTCTTTGAACTTAAAAGGCCCAGCAGGCATTCCTACAATACATAAATAAAATAGAAAAGTTTAGTTATTAAAATAATTATCCAAGTGCCAAGCCATTGCAAGAACTACATTTTAAAAGGGTAAAAATGAGAACTATTCGTTTTTTTGGAGTACTCTCACTAAAGAGTTAAATAGTTCAGTTTATATTGCACATAGTAAACAAAAGTATCAAAACAATGAAAATGAATTACCTTAAAGAGGTGTGATCCTGTATGAGCATCCACAGCACTAAAAGGATCATCAAATAGATATATATCAGCATCTTGGTATAGTGCACGTGCAATTTGTATTCTTTGCTTCTGTCCACCACTCAAATTTATCCCACGCTCTCCTATAACTGTTTGATCACCAAATGACAAAGTCTCCAGATCCTTCTTCAGGGAACAGGCTTCAAGTACCTTCTCATACTTTTCCCTATCCATCTTCTTACCAAATAATATATTATCCTCTATCTTGCCACTCTGTATCCATGGTGATTGAGCAACATAGGCCTTTGATCCACACACCTTCAGGATTCCTGATATCTTTGGAACTTCTCCCAGCATAGAAGAAAGTAAAGTAGACTTGCCTGATCCAACGGTACCACAAACGGCAACCCTCATGCCTTTAGAAACTTTGACATTTATGTTTTTCAGTGCTGCACTAGGGGAAGATAAATCCCAAGAGAAATTTCCATCAACTATTTCAATTGCTGTATCGGAAGTACCGGGAGGAAGCCTCTCTACAGTATCAAACTGCAAGTCCTGAAGACGAAGAAACGATGCAATCCTATCAAGAGAAACCTTAGTTTGTACTATCGTTGAAATTGTATCTGGGAGATTATAAATGGGCTCTTGAAGAATCCGGAATGTTGCCAGTGCAGACAGGATCTTCCCTGATTCAAGTGGGATCCCTAAAAGCATACAAGTACCAAAAGTAACCACGGCGACAAATGTAGGGGCACCCCAAAACACAAATGTAGTCATGGCTGAAGTATAAAGATATTTCTTTAACCAGCCTTGCTCAGTTTTTCGGAGCTCATTTATCTTAGATAGGAACTTCATTTCCCATCCTTGTAGCTTGAGGATCCTCATGTTTCTTAAAACCTCAGATGTGGCTTTCATCCTGGTATCTTTTGACTCCATCAACTTACTTTGAAACTTTTCTTGCAATGATCCCAAGGGAATATTTGCCAGCATTACAATGATAGTTGTCACAAAAGTAGCAATTGAAGCAAGCCCAAGGTTTTTATACAGAATCAACAAGGCCAGCGTAACTTGCAGCACTACCATCCACAAATCATGAATGTACCAGCTGAAGATACCAACTCTTTCAGCATCAACAGACATGAAATTGATAATTTCCCCAGAAGTGTTGCCCTGCCTTGATTGACCCAGGGTCAAGGCTTTATTATAAATTATTGTCACGAGTAGAGCTCGGATTCGAATTCCAATTTGCTGCAGCCTAAAGATCCAATGCCTGTGCGAAAGGCATTCTATTATCTTTGCAAAAAAGAATGCAGAAACCAACACATATCCCTGATTTTCATATCGCCGTTGTCCATCCAGGTATTGCACAAAAGAATCAATCAGATAAGGACCAACATAAGAAGCCAAGGTGCTTAAGAAAGCAAGAAAACCGGTGAAAAGAATCTCTTTCCATGTTGCGAATACTAATGATTTCACCAGCTTAAGTGTGGTCACACTGTTAATTGCACCACAATCTGCCTCCAGCCTATCTTTAAAAGCCGGAAAAGCTCCAACTACACTATCTCCGCTATCGAGTTGAGGGACATCCTCAAGGTCCAAGGTTTTCTTATTGCCAAGAGCAATAAGAGGACCCGCCCAAGAGAAGATGAGAATGCTGAAAATTCCAGCATTGGAGAAAGGGGTAACAGTGTCATGCCCCTTGGTCTCTTTTGACCCTAAGGCATTGTTAACATTAGCCTCACGATGACCATTCAAAAGAGGTTCTTGAAGAGTACTACTATCTGCACCCTCACTTTTCTCAAAGTAGGTTAAGTAACAGAAGCATAACCCCACAAAAGTGGATACCACATCAGAAACCAAGTACTGAGCTGGTAACTTAGTGTGTTTTTCATAGAGAAGGACAATGTCCACTACAAAGCAATAACAGGAGATAAAGAGATAGAGAACACACCATGTTGTGAAGAAGGATGAGAATCTTCTTTCCTTTCTTCTTCCTGAAGATAAGAAGAAAAAGAATTGCTTATGCAAGCAAAGACTAACAACTCCCCAAGCAAGTGTTTTGAGTGCTAAATCCAAAAGGGTCACAAGCTGTTCTAATGACCAAACACTTGTATACCCATAGAAGGAATCAAAGAGAAAGAAGACAAGATAGAATGCAAAAGCACCCAGAGAACAAAAAAGGGACTTTTTGAAAAGGGTGTTATTAGATTTCTCATTAGAGTCACGTGCAGCAGCAGCGGTGAATTTGTTCCAAGCCCATGAGACTAAAACTGAAACTAGTAGCAGGAGATAGAAGGAAGCTGATAAGGCATGAAGGAAAATGGGTTTAAGGAGAAAATCAGTGAGAGGAGAGTGCATGAGGGAAGGAAGGGATGAGAAAACAAACAACATAGCTAGCTAGTTAAGTACTTAGAATGAATCAGAAATAACAATAACAAAAAAAAAGGCCTTTTTTTGGTTGAAAATTCAAAGGAATATTGGGAGGTATGAGAAAGTGGGATATCCTTGCAGTTCTTAAAACCCTCCTTTGTTTTAAGAACTGCAAGGTGGTATGGAGGGGTGGAAGAAGGGGGCGGGGTGAGTGTTGTTGCAATGCAATGTAACGGTTTGTTGAGAATGAGTGTTTGGGGAGGGAGAGGGGTTATAAAGAAAGAAAACAATAAAAGGCTGTGAGAGAAAATATGAAGTCAATAATAATAATAAAAAATAGGGAGAGAGGAAAAAAGAAGACTTAAAAAGAGGGATGATGATGATGTTGATGATGATGGGAGAGAGTTAGTCAAAGGAGGAAATTGGTTGGAAATAGAGAGAGTAACGTGGTGACCAAGACTTAAGTGACGGAGAAGGCCAAGGAATATAAAGAAGGAGAATGAGGACAAAAGAGAACGAAACAAACCGTGCCTATTTTCCGGGACAAAAGAAAAATCAATTTTTATTAGAATCAGAAAGTTTTAACTTATTGTTTCAAAAACATTCTTTATACTAATTATGCATTAAAATTGGCAATTTCAATTTATATATTTTCACTAAAAACTAGAAAACTACACCGAAATGCTAAGATTAATTTTAGAAAAAATTATAATGGAATTTTATATTTAGAATCAAATTTATTTACCCAAAAACATTCTATATATAAGGACGGAAAAAGTATAATTATAATAAGGAATTTGATGGCCAATACTAGTGTAAAGTTAATCTTGTAAAATTAAAAAAGTATGAAATAATAAATATATTATTTTTTAGGTTGCTTTTTTATTTTAGATTGTTTATAAAATGAATAGCAAAATTTTATGATAAAAGTATTCTTCCTCTTGTTCTACAGGTAAGATTTTTTTTTTTAAAAGTAATTTAAGTTCATAACAAATAAGTTAATTACTTAATTTTGTTAATGATAATGTATTAAAATATAATATTTAATATTTTTTAAAAAATTAACAATATACGAAGTATTTATTATTGAGATTTTTAAAAATATGATACTTAAAAAAAGTGTTATTTAAAATTAGAATAGAGAAAAAAATATTTAGCAAAACTAATTTATAGTTGTGAGTGTGTAGCTGATAGCTTTAAGCTTATAACTGATAGCTGTGAACCTAACTTATAACTGTGCAATTATAACTGAAAACTTATAGTTCTATAGCTAGTTTATTGAATTAGATTTATGTTGCTAGTAATTAATGAAGTTGAAGTGTTGAACTTGAGATTCTCGTGGGCCAAACATTGATGGAACTGGGCAACTATTTAAACACATAAACACACATGCATGCTGATCCTATAACTTGTGGTGAGGGGGTCAGCTTTGTGTAATTCCAAAATAACCTTATTAAAATAGTGTAACCAATAAAGCCCAGCACAATTGGTAGATAGTTGGGTTCCTTAAGCATGATATCAGGGGTTCGATCCCTGCCGTGGGCATGGAAAAGACTTTGTTGATAGAGGCAAAACCTACTTCGGTGATCTTTACGCCTCAGAGGGGATTAGTCTTCGGCTGTCGGCTTGGGGGTACCTTTGGTATACACAAAAAAAATAGTGTAATTCCAAAATAATCTTATTAAAATAGTGTAATCCTTTTTTAACGTGAAAACCTCATAATAACCTTATTAAAATATAGTATAATCCTAAAATATCCCTCATATAAAATTTAAACACACATGCATGTTGATCCTATAATGGTGTGCTTAGGGGGTTAGCTTGTGTATTAAAATATACTCCATCCGTTTCAGAACATTAGGCCTTGTAGCCTTTTTTTTTTGTTTCATAACATTAAGCCTTTTACAATTACAATACATAAACATATTTTTCTTTCCAATTCTAACATTTATTCGATCATTTCATTCTCTCCTCATTAATTCTACTTTTATCATTTCTCTCATCTCTAAATCACTATACATTAATTAATGGACACACTTACTAATAACATTAAATACTACTACAATTTTTCAATAAGGATTGATAGGGGCATTTTGGACAAATTATACATAACACTTACAATAATTAACACTTTCTTAATCTGTGTGTCCAGGTCTAAAAGACCTAATGTTCTGAAACGGAGGGAGTAATTTTATAATACAAGCTGAACTCTCACTATGTGTTACAGTATAAAATTACAATAAATAATCATTCACTACTAGCCTCATCAGCTTATGAACGGTCAGCATGTGTTATAACATTAAATCTGACCCCTCCGCATGCCGGAAGGTGAGCATGCTTACAAAATTTTACTATATTTTTGCAAATTTATGAAATTATGCTACGAAATTACTATGTGGTTTCAAATTTCGCGGCCACTTACTTTGCATTTTCCTGTCACGTACATTTAACAATCACAATTTTTGTCTTTTATCAGCTCCACAGCCGAAACGAGTAAACGGTGGTCCTAAGTCCAAACAATTTGTCCCCCGCGCCCCTTGGCCATCACGTCTAGGCAATTAATTGGTCACTTTTAAGTTGTAATTTTATCCTCTTAGAAATAAAAGAATATTTTTTCGACTCCAATTATAAGCAACAAAAATCATATTTATATTGGTTTTAAATATAAGCAAAATTAACTAACTTTATTAAATTTTGTTTCATTCTCGATATCACTTTTCTAAAACATCTCTAGAAAATTGTAATCTTAATTAATTTTTGTTTCATTCTCAATACTACTTTCCTAACATACCTCTATTTTTTATAAATTTGAGAAAATTAAATACAATCAACTAACATCCTTAATAAGCGTAAAAGTTGTTGGATTTGCTTATAATTCGAGTCGGATGGAATATTGATATTTAGGTGAAATTAATTACAGCCACATATTCAACTACACCCTCGGCTTACAATATAAGCAAATTTAACTATTTTCACTCTTATTGAGAAGGTTAGTTGATTGTATTTAATTATTTCAAATTTATAAAAAATAGAAGTATTTTAGAAAAGTAGTATTGAGAATGAAACAAAAATTAAATGAGAAAACAATTTTCTAGGTATATTTTAAAAAAGTAACATTGGAAATGAAATAAAATTTAATAAAATTAATTACTTTTGCTTATATTTTAAATCAAATGAAATATGTTTTTTTGTTACTTATATTTCAAACTGGAGAAAGTGCATCAATAGATCCATGTAATTCATCTTCGAAAAATTTAAAAAAAAAACACATAATGAAACTCAAATCACATATTGCACCATATTTTCTTCGGTCTCAAATCTAAGAAAATAATTCATTAATAGTCTCAAATCTAAGAAAATAATTGTATTTTTTTTTCATTTTCAATAGAAGTTTCTTAAAGTAATCTATATATTAATGAATTAATTTAAAAAATTAAATGCACTTAATTAATTTATTTAATAAGTAGTAGTATGAATTTATTTTTTTTATTATATTTACTCGTAAAAAAGAAAGAAGTAAGTTGGACAATGTGGTGAAAATGGAATGCTTATAGAGAGACCAGTCGGTTATTACTGCTGTTGTAAATTTTTTTGTGTGGACGAAGGGATAGACGAAGACTAATTCTTTGATTTTCTTCTGAGGCGTAAAGGTCACTTAATTGGATTTTACCTCTACCAACAAAATTTTTTCCATGTCCATGACATGGATCGAACCTCTACAAGGAACCCAACTTTTGTGAATTTGTTAATACTTCTTCTGTCTAAAAAAAAAAAATTTTTTATATGTTTTTTTATTTTTTACAGACGAAGATTAATACTTCCGAGACATAGAGATATCAAATCCCTGATATCATGTTTAAGGAACTCAGTCATTTACTGTTGTGGGGTGTTATCCCATATGTACCGGCAAACCGGTTTTGTTGATGTACGACGATGATAACGGGTTCTCGGTTAAAGAACTCCGTTACCGAGTCGAGATATTTTTGGTAGTGGTGTGTGTGCCGTGAGTAAACAACGGGAGATCAGTTTTTTAGTCCATACCTTTGCTATTACCTTGTTTATATAGGGGTGAATAGGAGGCCTTGGATTGATGAGACATAATGGGCATTAAGGCCGAAGAGTAACAACTCCATGAATGTCATCATTAGTAGCATAATGATGAACTGTTATGTTGGTTATGTATTGATTGACTATTGATGCCGAATCGTCGGTATGTCGAATTGATGCTTATTGGTCCGTGATACCGGTTATTATTTGTCCGTGATACCGGTCCATAACATTTACCAACTGTGCTGAGTTTTGTTGGTTTTGACCTTTAAATATATATATATATAAAGAGAATATCACTTTAAATTTTCCTTAACATTGTACACGTTAGAATAATAACACTTTGGGGGCATTTGTTTCAAGTAATTTTATATTATTCGTGGGAATATGCGGTGGTTATAAAATATTGTCAAATTTGTTTCAAGTTTAATAAAAACATCCCTAGGAAAAATATATTCCTAGAAAAATAATTTGCATGTATTTTAACCACTTCTCATACCCACTTTTAAAGTTGGGAATATGTTATTCTCATGTTATTTTATTATAAAATTACAAAAACACCCGCATCATATATTGAATAATTGCTATTCTATTTTCCATTACACAACCAAACACTAATTGCTATTATTTTAAAACAAAAAATTAAATTCTTAAATATTAACACTAGTATTTGGTTTTATTATTTTATTATATCAATATGTATTAGACTTTTAATAGTTATAGTAATAATTCAATTTTTTCTTCAAGAAAGTCAAAAATAAAAGTGTTGTAGCATGGGAGGTCTGGGACTAGAACTCGTGATTTGGGGAGGAGAAAATCCTAAGTGTTCCTGCAGCCATCAACTGAGCTGTCTTACGCGAACTATAAAAACTGTTTTTATATAGGCATTATGTATTCCCAAGAATATTGTTAATTCTAACCAAACATATTTTCCTGTATTCTCATCAATAAGATTTCTGGTAATTAATAATATATCCAGGAATATGATTCGGGAACACAATTTTTAACCATGAAACAAACACCCCCTAATATGTACTCACTCCGGCTCGAATTATAAGCAACAAAAAACATCAATCTCTTCGTTTAAAATATAAGCAAAATCAACTAACTTTATTAAATTTTGTTTCATTCCCAATGTCACTTTCCTAGAATACCTCTATTTTTTATAAATTTGAGAAAATTAAATACAATCAACTAACCTACTTAGTAAGCGTAAAAGTGGTTGAATTTGCTTATAATTCGAGCCAGATGGAGTACTAGGTAGAAGTAAATAATACTTTCTCCGTCCCTAATTATAAGACTCTTTTGACACTTTTATTTTGTCCCTATTTATAAGACCTCATACCAATTTTCAATATTCCATGATCATTAATTACTTTTTTTTTCCACAAACATCTCTATTTATTTAACATTTTTTAAATTCCCAATAATATTAATAGGGGTAATTTTGAAAATACACATTAAAAATTCACATTTCCAATATAAATAATTAAATTAATTCACTTTTTTAATGGACGTGAAATCTCCCAAATAAGTCTTATAATTAAAGACGGATGGAGTACAGTAAAAAGTAAGTACTGAATGTATCATCATGTTAGGATTATCTTTATTTTAGCACTCGAGTAATTTTATTTAATTTTTTTTTAAGTGTCAAGATGGCAAATTATGCAATTATCGGGAATCGAATTCATATACTCCTATTTATAATAATATCCTATAGATTTATCGATCAGTGGCATTGACTTTTGAATAATACTGTACTAGTTTCTCTTTCATGAAAATCACCCTACTTAAAAATTTGAACCTTGATAAAACTCATCAGTACAATATAAAAAAAAATTAACGAAGGTGTTGCATTTGCAAATCTTAGTCAATCTATCCCATCTATCTCCAAGTGGGATTTTAGAATGCAACAAAATATCCGACGCGGAGAGTGAAGACCACGGAACCATAGATTCTGAGTACATTACAATCTCTTCCTAATCGGTATGCGTAGAAAAGAGCTACCTAAAGTTCCTAATTAAGTGTTCTTTTAAGAATAAAAAATTATTTACAACAAAGTCCAACACAGGTAATAGATGATTGTTGTCAGAGGTTCGATCCGATGCGCGACTATGAAAAAAACTTTGTTGGTAGAAGCAAAACACACTTCGGTAATCATTATTACTCCAACTATTTCTTTATAAATTTACAAAAATATTCATAAACTTACAAAATTAACCTACAAATAGGTTTACATTATAAAGAAAGTAACATATGTCACTTTCTTATGGTATATATTTGTTTGTAAATTAGTAATTTTATAGATTCATTTATCATAACTCTTAAATTTAAGGCTTATTTATGTATTTAGTCCCTGAATGTTGGGAGTGTTTTGATTTTGGTCCTGAAAGTTTTTTTGACCTTGACTCATTTTCAATTGTTTTGAAAATTTGGTTTTAGTCATTGTTGTTAAGAAAAATTCGTTAACAATTGACGTGACTAGCGAAATGTCACCTCAACATACACGTGTGCAAATATGGAATGTTATGGTAGGATGACCCTTTTGCTCCTGCGGGTCCGGATCATTCACATCATCCTATCGAGGACATGCTTGCACACGTGTAAGCTGATGTAGCGTTTTGTTAACTACATTGGCAATTAACGAATTTTTCTTAACGACTGGGACTGAAACCAAATTTTTAAAACAATTAAGGATAAGTCAAGATCAAAAAAATTTACAAAGAGCAAAATTAAAACACTCACAACTTTTAGGAACTAAAATCATAAATAAAGCTAAATTTAATGCAACATTTATTATCAGAGAAAGTTAAAGTATAAATTAGATATACTGTATCAATTTAATATTAATATATATATATATATATTATATTTCTTAATATGTGTTACCATAACTTTAAAAAACACTTACAAATAGAGAAATTAAATAGCAGTAATATTTAAATATAAGCTAATATATATTTCGATCTCAATTATAAGAAAAAAAATTAATTTTACATTTATGAAAAGGTTAGTTGGAGGTATTATTTTTTCACGTTTATTAAAAAATATCGATACTTTAAGAAATTAATATTAAAAATAAAATAAAAATTAAATGAGCTAATCATTTTATAACAATATTTTTTTAAAAAAAAAAATTTGATTACTAATTTCTTTCTTATATTTGAGACATAAAAAAGATATTTTTCCTTATAGTTATGTACTTTCTCCAATTTATAATAAAAGAAAAAAAATTTGTTTATTAAAGAAATTACTATTTAATTGTATTTAATTAATTTTATCATATTAAATAATATTGAAAATGAAATAAAAATTAAATGATATATTAATAATTTTTAAAAATATTTTTAAAAAATAATATAGAGAATAAAACAAAATTTTAAAATTATTTAATTTTTTATTTTACTATATTTTAAATAAAAAAAATTTACATCGCAAATCGGATGGTGCAGTTGGGACAAAAAGAAATAGTTTTTAGCTTATCTAATAGCTTTTAGCTTATTGATTTGTTTGGTGAACAAAAAATAAAAGAAGCTTATAACTTTCAAAAAGGAATCTTATAGCTTTTGAAAGCTAACTTTTAGAAAGCTACATCAGGTAGCTTTGAGAAAAAAAAATAAGAGCTTTCAATAAATTATATCTCAATTTTACCCTTTTTTTTTTATTAAATTATTTATTCTGACCCAAATTAATATTACCCCCAAATTTTTTACTTTTTTCCCTCAAACCCAAAAACCAAGAATCCTTCTATATATTCAACATCTGTACACACCACACCAAAACCACTCATAAAGAAATCCTATATTTAACTATTGATTCAGGAGACATAAAGGTATGTGATATTTATTTCAACATTGATCATCAAATTTCTCTTTCACTTTTTTGTTATCCTCAATTTTTTTTTTATTTTGTGAATTTGGTTCAGATTGGATTTGTGCGATTTTGTGATGGCGGTGTGTCCAATCAATAGACTAAAAGTTTTGTCCTTCTTTCGTGTCATTGTTAATAAATATACCGTGACATTTTTATAAAAATAATAAAAAATTTTAAAGTGCAGTATTACTTAGTAATAATTATTATGAATGTTATAATTTTTTTTATCATTTATATCTATATGAATGAAGTACATGTCTTTCTCTATAAGTTACTAGTGTTGTATTATCGTCATTGAAACATGAATGTCAATATTAATTATTATTCTACATGTTATGTACTTTTCAGTCATTTAACATGTTTAAATTAGTTGCACAGCTAGTTTTGTCAAATAGTTCAAATTCAATAAACTAGCTATACAACTATAAGCTCACAGCTATAATCCCTATAGCTAGGTTCACAGCTATCTGCTTATAAATCAGTTTTCACAAACAAACCTAGTATCATGCTCTATTTCTCTACGTGACAAAACAAAACAAAACAAAACACATATACTACTACAGTACACTACCAGTAGTCAATTTGCTTGGAGAGCACACGGATCATTGTTTGGGATTTGTCTCCACACACTGGTCAATAGTCAATTACTCAATTTGCTTGGAGAACACGCAGATTAATACTCCTCCCTCCAATCTTGCACACAAGATTCTTTTAAGTATAATCCAAATTATATATTCATAAAAAGTGAATTAAAGTTGTAAATGATAGAGTATTAAAAATGTACTGTAGATATTTAATACTACCTCCGTCCCTGAATACTGCCTTTGTCCCTTAATATAAGTAACTTTTATTTATTTTACGCAGATTAAAAAAAATAATTATTACTCTCAAATTTATCAAAAAATATGTTGTCATTCCAAAGTTACCCCTATTTAAAAATTTAAAACTCTATTCATTTCTCTCTCTAATGTAATTTGTAACATCCCTAATTTTAATCCTTAGTATAATTATAAGTTTTATTAAATTAAATAATTGTTCTTGAAATCGGTCATTTAAGTGTTGGTCATTTTCTTGAAATATCATATGGTATTTACGGAACTATATCTTATCTATATTCTATATATATATATATATATATATATAGAGTTTAAGGTAAATTTATTTAAAATAGTCACCCTATATCAAAATACACTTTATATGTTTTACTTTACTTTTGATATGTTTCATATGGACATATATATTTTATTGAAAATATTTATAAGTTTCTTACTTTATGATTTTTATTTTAGTATTAATGTATAATGTTTAAAATTGATTATTGATATTTTGAGTTTTAAAATATAAATAATAATAATAATAATAATAATGATGATGTTGTGTGTATGTGTTTAAAAAAAAAAAAAAGAAAAGAAAAGAAGCAGTGCACGTGTGCTGCGTGTGTGTGCAAGGAACCCTATTCCTTCTTTCTTGGGTTATGCCACCGCCCCCACCCTCCATGTTTCTTTCTCCCTCATTTCCTCCTTCATGTGTGCAGCCGGCCCTAGAACCCCCTTCCTCCAAAACTTTCAGCCGCTGTCGCCACCACTCTAACCACATCGCTCTTCCTTCTCAGTCGGGTTTTCTCTCTCTTGGCGCGTCTCTCTTCCTCTCTCGTCGGTTTCTCTCGCCGCCACGGTCTCTCCTCCCTCCGTCGCTGCCTCACCTTCGACCACCACCAGCCATCGAAGCACCCATTTCTCTTTTCTCTGCTTCTTCTTCCTCGGATCATCGTGGCCAACCACGAAACCTCATCACCGTGGAGGTCGCGAGCACGGCTGCTACTGCTGCTTGGAGGTCTCGCCGCCACCGCCGTCACCCATGGACGGTTTGCCTTCCATGGCCCGGTTGTGCTTGTTGTTGATGGCTCAAAGCTTGAGTCTCTCTCCTTGTTCGATTTGGGTTTGTTGTCGTTCCCGTCATTGTCGCCGGTATCGTCGTCATCATTACCATGGCCAGCCTCTTCGCTATGCTTTGAACTGGCTTGACCGAAGCGGCCTTCAAACCATATTTGAGGGTAAATCCCTAATACTTTTCGAATTGCTCTATGTTGTGTTTTAATTTTTATATTAATACTAATTTTAATGTTATTGATAATAATTATTTAATATTAAACTGTTTTGGAAATTAAACTTGTATTATAGTTTATATTGATTTTAATTATGTTGTTAATGATGATGAATTTAATTACTTATTTGATTGTGATGACGTCGAACTAAACATATGCCGAATAATGAGTTTTAAAAGTATATTTTGTTAAATGTGTGGGTTCCTAAGTAAGTGAGTTGTCGCTTAGCTTGGTTGAGTTGTCCCTGAGCTAAACGATACCTCAGTTAATTAGGAAACTAATATAGTCGGCATGATGTTAACTCAAGTTAGGACGTTGAACATTAATTTCAAACTGAAGGGAAGTGAACTGTTTTAATGTTATAATTATGAATTGGACTTATTTTTGAATCAAGAACACTTTCTTTTACTTTGGAATTAATAGTGTCAAATAACAACCTTTGATTTTGTGGTTTCAAAACTAAAACTAATTTACTTTACTGAATTCCTGGTGATTATGTTAGTTTCGGAAGTTAAGCGTGTTTTCAATAAAAGCTATACTATTTTATTGAGAAGACAATGATTATAATTTCAAATCCTATGGTATTTTGGTTCTTAAATTATAATTAAATGATTTTGTGATTTGGAAAACTTATGAAATACTTTACTTTGAAATATATTAATTATTGTGATTTCACTTGGAGTCGCTTTTGGCGCATTAAAATGATTGCTATATGATTTAACAATATATTTAGACTACAAAGGAGCTTTAGGACAACACGAGCGATAGCAAAGGGCCACGACCTGTTCGAGAATTGGTATACGAAAAGGAGTGTGTGTATGAAAAGCTAAGAGTTAAAGCAAATACAGGTAAGGGGTTCTTTACCTTGCTTTAGGGAGTATTTTCTAATTAGCTCATAGTGCTTGCTAAGAGTATATGTATATATTTGGTTTAGGATTTAGATAGTTATTATAGGCTTAACAATCAAGAATAAAATTAAATGAAATAGTTGTTAAATTGATATATGTGATAAATTGAGTATGCTAAGTGCTAAATGTCATTATTTATGCCTAACTGAAATATATGGAGACTTGGTTGGTAACTATAAATGATTATGTCTGATAGTTGTTACGTATGTTAGAAAAAGTATAGAGTTGTGCTATTTTGTGAATGATCACGGTGATTTATATTTGAATGGGTGATGTGGTGTTTGTTAATATATATTGGAATTTGGAATATGAAAGGATAATGATTAATTGAAAATGGAAATGGTTATCTGGTTGGAAGTTCCCTGTATGATTGGAATTCATAAATATAGAGAGTTGGTGAAATTGATAAGTTACTGAATGTGTTTTTAAAGAAATGAAAGATGTGAAGTAAGATATTAAAAGATTTAAAGAACAAAGAGTGTGTGATTCAGATCTTGTAAGACGTTGTCCGTAGGAGACTGTACGCATTGATCGCGTAAGACGCACTTGATGCGCTGCTGTAAGACGTTGTCCGTAGGAGACTGTACGCAATTATGGACACACACCATATATAAATTAATGATATAATTGGATTGTGCCTCTCCAGATCTTGTAAGACGTTGTCCGTAGGAGACTGTACGCCTAGATCGCGTAAGACGCACTTGATGCGCTGCTGTAAGACGTTGTCCGAAGGAGACTGTACGCAATGATGGATGCACCTTCCGATTGTGGAATCCAGATCTTGTAAGACGTTGTCCGTAGGAGACTGTACGCATTGATCGCGCAAGACGCACTTGATGCGCTGCTGTAAGACGTTGTCCGAAGGAGACTGTACGCAATGATGGAAATCCACGTAATAAATTCTAAAATTCTTTTCTAAAATTCTTTGTAAAAGCTCAAAGAGTATATGAATAGAAAAAAAAAAGATTGTGAATTTAAATAAGATATGAGAAAAGTAATAAAATGTTCATAAGTTTGAATGTATGAAATAATGAAACTGAACAACTGGAACTAATTTACTATTGATATGAAAGTACTTGAAATTGGTATGGGAATGCCTTATCTGATTATGTGACTTATATGGCTAAATGTGTTTGGCTTAGTAGGTCATTATGTCTAGTTAGACACTACTTTCTACTTCATGTGTAAAGCTCATCCTTACAAACATTTTTCAGGTATTGAGCTTGGAGCTTGCACAGTTTTCTGGCCGAGCATGTTGAACCTCCACTACGTGGAGTGTCGGTTTATTATTTTAGGAGTGGACTGTAGTTTTAGCTATGTTAAAAACCATTATTTTGTAATTTAAAGATATGTATTAGTTGTATGCCCCTATTTGTGATATTTGGGGCATTAGGATCTGTTTCCGGATAAAAATTAAATATTTATGTTTTAAAATTGTTCTGATCTGAACAGGTGCAAACAGGAAATTTTGGTAAAGTCCGAAATACAGAGGGAACTCTGCCGTATTTTTATCGAAATTTTCAAGTACCAATTTTTATAAAATCCTAAATTAACTAAATTATTGTGAGGGTGTTACATAATTATTACCCTATTACCCATATGCAATTATGAGGGATGTATTTAGAATAAACTCTTTAATACTATCTAGATATTCTAAAACGACTTATAAAAAGAGACATCAATGCTACCAAAATGGTGCCCTATATTAATGGACAGAGGGAGTATAAAGTCATCTTGACACTTTTATTTTATCCCTTTTTATAAAGCTCCATACCAATTTTCAATGATCATTAATTACTTTTTTTCTACAAACACACCTATTTATTTAACACTTTTTAGATTCTCAATAATATTAGTATGGGTAATTTTGAAATTACATATCAAAAGTTCACATTTTCAATACAATTAACTAAATTATTCCACTTTCTTAATAGACGTGAAAATCCCCCAAAGAAGCTTTATATTTAGGGACGGAGGGAGTACTTTTTTCGTTTCTAGATATAAGATTATTTTGACACTTTTATTTTGTCTCTATTTATAAGACCTTTCACCAATTTTTAATGAGCATTAATTATTTTTTTTCACAAACACCCCTATTTATTTAACACTTTTTACATTCCTAATAATATAATATGGGTAATTTTGAAAATACATATCAAAAGTTCACATTTCCAATACAATTAACTAAGTTATTCCACTTTCTGGATGTGAAATCTCTCAAAGGGATCCTATATTTAGGGAAGAAGGGAGTATATTTTTCAAAATTATTCTTACAATTTTTATTTGAATTCTAAAAAGTTTTGATTAAATGTTAATACTAATTAATTTTATCCATGTAATTATTAGTGTTTTTGCAAATTAGTAATTAAATGTTACAGTAATATAAGTATAAGATTTTATTAAAGATTTCATGTTTGTTAAGGAAAGTACGTGGAGTATATTATTAGGCATTGAAAATGCAAATATTTGATAGTATATAATTTTTCAAAATTACTCTTATTAGTTTTTAACTCTAAAAAATATGGCTTATTTAAGTAATTAGCCCCTGAACTTAGGGCTATTTTTGAAATTGGTCTTTAAAATTTTTTTCCGATGCTTTGAGTCCTTAAACTTTGCTCAAATTTTGGAAATGATCATTTCATCACTTAAGTGGTGATATAATCGAGGACATGTCGCGTTACCTTCGTCACATCAATAGATAACGTGTCAGATGATGCCAAGTGAATTTTTTAAATTTAAAAAAATTCAAATTTATTAAAAATAATTACAAATTTTTTTTAAAATAAAATTGAATTTTTTAATAATTTTTAAAATAATAAAAAAATTATGCAGCGTCATGTGATGCTACATAACACATCACTCGTCGATATTGTAACAATGTGGCGCAGCATGTCGTCGGCTATATCATCACTTAAGATACGAAAGGACCATTTCCAAAAATTGAATAAAGTTCAGGGACCCAAAGAATCGAAAAAATTTAAAGAGCACCTAAATTCAGGGATTAAAAGGTTAAATAAGCCAAAAATAATAGTAAATAAGGAGGTGAGGGATTAAAAGGTTAAATAAGCCAAAAAATATTAGTAAATAAGGAGGTGTATGAAAAGAAATAAATACTATTTGAAAATAGTAATGAAATATGATCTTATAAATAGGAAAATATTACAAAATGATCTTATATCAAGAGATGGAAAATGTAGTGCTTATGAGATTTTTTTTCAAATATAAACAACCAAATCTAGTTAAAATAGTATTAAAAAATGTATTTTTGAGATTAATTAAATGTTGATTTATGATTAATTATCCACTTTAAATAACTTTTACAAATACCATTTGCTAGCGAAATCTTTTTTTCCTTTTTATGCACCTCCATGCAAAAAATAAACAAACATTAAAAGTAAAATTATATTGAAAACTAAATAATAATTTATTGCTTTATATGACTTTAGTGTTTTTGATGATCAATTATTATGAATTTAAAACTTCTATAAGGTTATGAAATTATTTAGAACATTTTCAATATCATTTTGTTTGGAAACATGTACAAGAAATGTTTAAAAATGAGTGTGTGTGTGTATATATATTTCGAAATGAATTTCAGCTTACTACAAAGTAATTTCATAAAAAAAAAAAATATGTACTTAATTTTAAAGATTCATTTTATGTATTTTTAAAATTTTAAGTTTTGTAAGTTGATTAAATTGAATAAGAATTGTTAAATAAGCATCATTAATTAAATGAAAAAAGTCACCAAAAGTCATTCCTTTTTTTTTATAGGCAAAGTTTTTTTTTTTGTTTTTTTAGGAGATAGAGGAAAGAAAATTAATTTTCTATTATAAATAAAACAGTCACAATGCAAACTACTGTAAATAAAAAAGCATCATCGATCTATCTGTAACAAAAAATCATAAATTATAAATTATTCTACGTGTGATGGTAATAAAATGTATGTCAATGAAAAAAAATATCATTAAATGATGCAAGGTGAATAAAATTACCATTAAAGTAAGAAAGTGAGTAGATAATCATGCTATTAGAGTAAAGTAATCTGAGTTTAATTTTAAAAAAAGTTTAAATAAGGGTAATTTTTGAAAAAGGAAATACTGTCCTTCGTGTCTCGATCACCTTTAGTAAACATGTTTTTATGTCATCATCCTGGCTATTTATTATTTTCATTTTATCTTACATTATATTATCATTTTTTATTGTTAAAATGTGATGCATTCTCTTTGGCCGCAGTGTGTTTCACTCCCTCAGCTTGTACGTGTAAGCTAAGTTGTTTATATTGCTAATGATGTCAAGTTAGAATCCAAATTAGTGAGGGTATTAAATAAATTGTTTGACTCAAACTCTCAAAGTGAGCATGGCAAATAATAATAATAAAAAAATATTTATATTAGTATTAGAATATTATTAGGCTTATTTATGTCAGGTGTCCCTGTAGTTTGCACCTATTTTGTCAAACGCCCTTTAACTTTATTTTTCAACAAATATACCCTTACAGTTTGCTCCGGTGAGCCATATACCCCTGCATGCCATTTCCGGCCACCGATGCTGACATGGACCGCCGGAGTCAGCAAGTGGTAAAAATAGGAGCCCTTGTAGTTTGAGTCTTTTTTGTCAGATACCCCTATATATAACTTCAAAAATTCATATCTTTTAAACCGTAAGTCCAAAAATTACAAATTTTATGTCAAAACGATCATATTGAAATATAGAATTTTAATATGTAATTATTTAACTTTTGTGGATAGTTTTGTAAAAAATTGTTTTTTGGGCAATTTTCTATACGAATTTTGAATTTTTGAATTATTAAAAATAGTTTATGAATCTGATTGAATTAGTTTTTATTGGGGAACATAAAAATCATGAGTTTTGAAGTCTCCGATGATTTTAAATTTAGTTTTTTTTATAGCTTTTTTTTATAGTTTTTTACAATTTATTTTTTAAAAGCCAAAACTCATGATTTTTATGGTCCTCAAACTATAATAAAAACTAGTACAATCCAATTCATAAATTATTTTTAATAATTCATAAATTCAAAATTCGTATATAAAATTGCCCAAAAAATAATTTTTTACAAAACTATCCATAAAAATAAAATAATTACATTTTAAAATTCTATATTTCAATACGATCGTTTTGACATAAAATTTGTAATTTTTGGACTTACGATTTAACAGATATGAATTTTTGAAGTTATATATAGGAGTATCTGACAAAAAAAGACGACTCAAACTACAAGGGCTCCTATTTTTACCACTTGCTGACTCCGGTGGTCCACGTCAGCACCGGTGGCCAGAAATGGCATGCAGGGATATATATGGCTCACCGGAGCAAACTGTAGGGGTATATTTGTTGAAAAATAAAGTTTAAGAACGTCTGACAAAATAGGTGCAAACTACAGGAGCACGTGACATAAATAAATCATATTATTATGATCCCAAACTAATAATATCCACTTGCATGGGAATTAACATGACTATTCTATTTTGACAGAGTTAAAAATTTGCTTATGTTTTAAATAAAATGCTTTGACATGATGATATGTTGTGTCTTAAATCAACAAATTAAAGGAATCAAAGTTCGCTTCCACCTTCAGCCTCTTTCTGCCAAATTTTTAACAAAGAAAAATGAGCTGGTGGATTTGAGCCAAGGACCTTAACGTTTACAATTTACATATCAAGAGAAATATCACCACGTCGCATAGAAAAGTGTTGATATAATATACTACATGTATTTCATTTTTAGAAAATTTGAGAAAATTTGAGTACTGGTGAGGCAGACTTCAGGACCAAGAAGAAGAATGTGATTTTATGTTTTTTTTTCTTTCTTAAATTACATATTTTTTTTTGGTTTATCATAAAATTGACGTCAATGATATATATGTTTAATGAACCTTGGTTCTGGACAATTTTTTCGGACAACTTCAAAACCTTGCAAAAGTGAAATTTTTTATGAAAGATGCACAGAATAATACAACACTATTTTTTGTTTAGGGTTTTACTTCGGTATCTTTTCAAAATAAAGGGTTTTGGTACCCTATCATATTTATCCAATCAAATTATGACAACTGCAATATACTACCATGTGAAAAAAGTGTATAAGTTTAATAAATTTTGCAATTAAATCTGTGTGATCTTATTTGCAAGATTTTTTAATTAAATCAATTCACAACCACTCCCAAATCATGAACCTTAATATCAAGTTTTTATTCATCTTGGGCCAGCAACCTCAACATCATGCCACTGATATAAATTTTCTTGCTAGATAACGATAAAAAAAGAACATTTCACCATATTTTTGTTTTTCCGATCAACTTAAAAAATTGCATTGTTGCAGTTGAGATATAATCTTCAGCATACAAGAACATATGTTTTCGTCTAAATTTAGCATAAATTTTTTAGCATAAAAAATATATAAAAAGTGGAGAACATCTTAACATATAATTTTTATTCTTTATTGAATGCCAAGAATATCTTCATGTTTTTTGACATGGTAGTGTATTATACTTGTCATGATTTAATTGAAAAAATACGGGAAGGTAGAAAGGGTACCGAAGTAAAACCCATTTTTTTAAGGAAAAGGTATCCAGATTCATTGCGCAGATAACCATTCTCGCAAGTTCACTTCACTCTCTTCCCCTTTAGCATGAAAAAATATTTTAAAATTCGTAAATAGTAATAATGACAAAGATTTCGCGAGCAAACTCAACTTTAAGAAGCAGGTATCTTCGATTGGATTACTTGTGATATGCACAATTTGACTTGAGATTTTTCCCGTCAAATATGAGTAATGTAGTTGTGTATTTTTTGTTATAATTCGCAATACATAAATAATAGCGAATTCTTGTAGAATGTTCATTAATAAATAACTCGTTGACCAGTGATATAATTATGTATTTTAATGAGAAAGATTTGGGACATTTTGTTGAAGACCTGAGAATTTAGAAATTAGAATCCAGGACTCCAAGATATATCAGTGCTCGCTGATGATGTGTGGGCTAATTGCTTGAAATTAGCAGCCGCAAAAATACTTATCTGTTGGTTCAACTTTTTTTTTATGTAAAACAATCGGTACCGGATTTGGTTTACTCAGAATCTGATTCATTCGGTCTGATCCAACTGAGTTCGCACTAAGCGGTAAGGGGTCTCCCAGCGGGTGTTGCTCCATACCCAAGGCTCGAACTTGAGACCAGTTAGTTAAGGGATCAAGTGAGCTACCATTTGACCAATCCAAATTGGTTTCAATTTATTGGTTCTAAGAGTCTATGAAATACATCAAAACTGTTTACTTTGGCTAGCTTTTATAGGGACTTTTATCAAATATAGAAGGGATGAAGGATGGGATTAGAATTTGCATTAATTGTGGAAGTTTATTACCTTGTTGTTGATGTTACTTGTGCATGTTAATTGGTTTGTTTAAATTTTGCATCATGGTGATGCATATGCCAATGTTAGTGTGTCATTGTTATTTTCTGCTTCAGAGCATAGGATAATTGAGATTCTTTTATCCTTTTTTAATCTCATTTTTTTTCTTCTTGCGATTGGGGAACTTGGTGTATGCTGGGCATGCTATGGACAGAATATAGTGCCCCTGTTTTCTGATCGATGATCTCCCTGTTTCTGGTACACACCTTTACACTATTATTTTTTGCCATGAATGAGAAGGCTATCTAGAAAGAAATTATATACAGTATATTTTTTTATAAGAAAAGAAATTCATTAAAACAAAAGCAGAGGATTATAAGATATACTCACTGATACTCACTGCCCAACCAAAACAGCTAGAACAAAAACTATTACTGTAATGATTACTATTACTGTATTTTCGTTTAGTTACGCGCCCTTATATGAAATATCCTGATGAGTTGAGAATAAAGGTTTTTTGGGTTGACAAGCGCTTTGCCTTTTAGGGACAGCACAGCAGGGTGCTTTTGTAAATTGTAACAGTTAGATCATCTCTTTTACTTTTGTATTTTCTAGTTTGTGTGCATGTGTGTGCGCACATGTGCTCTTAGATGAGTTTATTTGCATTTCTTTTATAGTTCTGTACTCTATTTGTATGTTCAAATGAAATAAACGTGAAAAGCCTTCTAATTTAGTCTGTTGTTATTTAACTGTATTTGTTGGGTTGAAGTTAAAAAGTGTGATACCAATATTACCGTAGTATATAGGCACTATAATAGATAAATTATTCATGTTGCTGTTTGTATTTTCGGCAATTTATGAGGTTTTTTTTTTCTCTGTTAGTTTACTGATGGGAATGTACTTACTACATTTTAAAGAGTTGTGTTGGAGATTGAATTATTATAGGTATACGGCCAACTGGTTGAAAATATAAGTACAGACGTGTTAAATGTAATACTTGAAAGAGTTAATTATGTCACGTGTCCCTGAAATGTGGGTGCTTTTATCAGATACTCTTATTCTTATTTTTTCCAATTTCTAACTCTCTGAAGTTACTCCCGGGTATACCCCTACTACCAATTCTGACTAATTTTGCTGACATATAATATCGGAATCCTGGTCAGATGCAGGAGGTTAGGCACGTGGTGCCCCGTGGCTGGAGATTCTTTTTTTCTTTAAATTAAAAAATTAAAAAACTTAATATTTTTATATTTTTAGTTAAATAGAAAAAGAAAAAAAAAATGATTGAAGAGAGAGTTCGTCTTCCCCATGTGACATCACGCGGCACTATACAATCAACCTCCTGCGTCTGACCAGGATTCCAATGTTACATGTCAGCAAAATTGGTCAGAATTGATAGTAGGGGTATATGACAAACCTAGAAGTAACTTCGAGGAGTCAAACATTGAAAAAATAAAAATAAGGGTATCTGACAAAAGTACCCCAAACTTCAGAGACTTATGACATAATTAAGCCTACTTGAAACATGGGGTTGTTTGATTCGTTTTACCTTGGAAATATCTTAAAGTTATTCTTTACTTGGCCACTGGATCCAGCTATTTGTGTAGGAAATGTTTGGGGGGCATTGAAGTTAGAACTCATGCTAACTTTTTCTTCCATTGTTTGTTTGCATTTCATGTGGCAGATAATCAGTTGTTTAGGGTAGATGATGTGAGGATTGCTTAGTTGGTTTATAGAGGAAGCATTCTGAACTTCGCCGCTAGTAATCCTACTGAAGCAGTATGGGATTTTTACTTCCCATTTGTGGAATCGTTGCTCCATTGCTATTCGTGGCCTTTATTGGAACTCTTGGCGCAAATTCTTGTATAATATTTGGTAAACTGTGATGATATTTAGCTAGTTTTCCATAGCATGTGTACATTGCTAATTGCTACAGGAGTTACCTCGATGACTTGTTTTTCATTTTTTCTTCCAAATTTTTGCTGACAGATTTAGGATTGTTGTTGTTATACAAAAGATAATCTGTAACTCTTAGTTCTTGAATGTAGTTTAGAACTGTGAAAATTGAAGGGGGAATGAATTCAATACTCCAAATGAATATGTTTATAATTATGTTGTTTTGAATTATTGTTATCTAAAATTTTAAAATGACAGGTTTTAATTAGTGTTACCAATGTTGGGAATTAGAAACGGAAATTTGTGGGGTCAGAGACGGAATTCCCTATAGGAATTAGAGACGGAAATAATGTCGTCTCTGTTTAGAGAAGGAATTGTGTGGAAACTATTTCCGTCTCTGATTAGAGACGAAGTTTGGACCATAAGAGACGGATTTTGCATGTGGAAGATAGAGACGAAATTCTTTCCGTCTCAAATTAGAGACGGATATTTTCATATTAGAGACGGAATATTCCGTCATTATTTGAGACGGTTTTTAAATATTATTAGAGACGGAAATTTAATTTTAGAGACGGAATTGTTATTTAATTTTAGAGACGGAATTGTTATTCTCTGAAAATTAGGGACGGACTTAGTTCTGTCTCTAATGTTATTAGACGGAATAACCTTTATTTAGCGATGGAATTTATTTTATTCCGTCTCTAAATCCGTATAAGGGACGAAAATATTAGACACGGAATTTAATCCATTAGAGACGGATTTTGCATGGGGAATCTTTCCGTCTCAGATTATAGACGGAATATTCCGTCATTACCAGAGACGGATTCTGTTTAGTATTAGAGACGGATTTTAAATATTTTTGATGCCAAAATTAGGGACGGACTGATTTCCGTCTCTAATAGCATCATTAGAGACGAAATTTCCTTATTTAGATTCCGTCTCTAAATCTGAAATTTCAAGTAGGGAAAAAAAGTTTGGCAATAAAAAAATATCGATCTAACCACTACTTTATATAATAACCTATACGACATGAGGAGCTAAATTTATCAAAGATCTCATAGGAAGATCGAGTTATATATATATATATATATATATATATATATATATATATATATATGTATATATAGCCGTGTTGAATTACAAAGTTTTGAATGTTAAAGGAAACATAAATAATTTGGCTTATTCATTTATACTAATGCTGATTGGTACGAAGTTACAATTCGTAAACTTTGCACATATAGTGCTAATGACTTTTCTTCCCACCCACTTACCCCATGATTTCTGTCAAACCAAAGATTTTCATTGGTCAAAAAATTTTAGTGCCAGATTCGTACGTGATTTTTTTCGTACCAAATAGCACAGCTCATCCGTTTCATTAATCCAAAAAAAAAAATAGTTTGACACATTGTTTATTTAGGTAATGGGAATCAAGCAGAGGTATTATTTTCATCTCAAGGGATCGGACCATACTTGTCTGCCAAATTTCTTAAGTAGAGCTGAGGGTAACGGGCCAAGAAACTGGTGTAAGTTACCTATGATTAGGGATGACAATAAAACCCACACCTGCAGGTATCTGCTTGAAACCGATCCAACTTTGGTGGGAAAAATCCGCTCTAATTGAGTTTGGAGAAACCCGAAACCAAAATCCGCTTTAAAAATATGGGTGTGGGGCGGATATAGTATTTTAAGTACCTGTCCCGCACCCGCTCTGATATAAAATTTAAATATTTTTCATTACACTTATCGTTAAATGGTAAAATCAAACTAACATATTTAGCTAAAACCATGATTTAATTTTTAAGTTTTTAGATATTTTTAAAAGGCTTATTTATGTTTTTGGTCCCTAAAAGTTCAACGTGGTTTGGGTTTAGTCCCTATAAGTTATTTTGACCGGGACTGGTCCTTAATTTTTCAAACATTTTGGTTTTTATCCACTTCATTATGAAAAAACTGTTATTTGCTTAAATGATCTCATACGCAAAATGGTTCCACATGCAGAATTTTGCATTTATGGACCTGAATTATCCATGTCACAATACTTATTTGGCGTTATCTCACACCACGTAGCTGTTAGTGTGAGTTTCCATTAACCACGCCAACAAATAATTGATTTTTTCTAACGGATGAGACCAAAACCAAAATGTTTGAAAAATTAAGGACCAGTCACGGTCAAAATAACTTTTAGGGACTAAAATCAAAACACGCTGAACTTTTAGGGACGAAAACCATAAATAAGCCTTTTTAAAATTTGACGTTTATTATTCTATATTATTTGAATTATAATGTATTTTATATGTGTTTTTTGTTTAATACAATAAAAAATAATTTAAAAAATAATTGGATGAGTTAACGGCGGGTTTCCCTGAACTCGACGGAGATGAGTTTGAGTTTCACTTTTTCATACCCGCTCTTCTTAAATCTGCACTCGAATCCGCCTCACTCTTGATGGGTGCGGGGTTAGTTTGTCAAAACCCTCACCAAACCCGACCTTTTGTCATGCCTACCTATGATAGGTAGTTTTCATGGTCCGATCCTGAAGGTAATTTGGTTGTGAAATTCTTAGAAGAACTCAATCTCTTATTAATTGATATGGATAAGAGGAACCAATAAGAATGAAAGCATCAAACATGCTAAAAAGGGAGAAATATATTGTTCCATACTTTATGCAATTTTATGTAACGAAGTGTAAGGAATGATGAAAAAGAATAATTGAATTTTTTTTAATAATTTTTTTAACCAATTCTTATATTTTAACACATAAAATAGCATAATGAGTGGATATATGATATGATATTAAAATATGAGGTGCACACAAATTCCAAATTGGTCATCTTTTGACTATTGAGACAGGACAAGATGACTTTTGGATTAAAATTATATTTGCTGTCACGATTTATACTTGTACATAGGAAATATTTTTTTTTTCACCCTGGTATCTGGTTCATTGGGTCGACTAATCCAGTTTAAAGGAGGTTTTGGGATTAAGGTTTTATTTCCATCTCAACATTGACGTTGTTGCGGGGATCGAATCATGGTTCGCCCTACCAAGTGTAGCTCCTGACACCACTGCACCAACAACTCGTTAGTTATATACAGGAAAATTTAACTTCATAGATTTTTCCACCTAAAAAAAAAAACTTCATAGATTTTTCCTACTTCTGTAATCAGTACCACACATTCGGTAGTGAAATTGGACGGTGGTTTTTTGATCTTTTGATTTTTCATATACATGTGGGCCTTGACAATATCTCAGTTTGTTGTGGGGTTTGCTGATGGACTTTGCGGATCAATTGTTGTGATATATATATTCTTCTCCGAAAAGGATATGCTTTGCCTTGGTGGCGGCGGGTCTCTGTCCGATAAGTTATTAGTTGATATTGAATTATCATGTTATTTGTTGTTCAGGTTTATTATAGTTTGTCAAGTAGAAAAATAAAATAAAAAGATAAAAAAAATAAAACGAGTGGGTAGTAGTTATTTGTATGAGTTTTTAGTGTATAAATCTCACACTTTAAGTTCATTATTAATTCTCAAACTCCGTTTTTTACGATGGGGATCTATCGAAATATTTTTCGATACCCCCGAATCGAAAAAATTATTCTGAAACAACTAGTTTGTTTTACCGGTGCATCGCACGGGGTTAAAAGCTTGGTAGGGTGATTCCCGTGTAAAATAAATTCTTTGAATATATATACATATATAAATTGATGAGATTATGTCCGCATAAGACAGCTCAGTTGGTGGCCGCAGGGACATTTAGGATTTCCCCCTCCCTTAGGTCATGAGTTCTAGTCCCAGACCTCCCATATAAAAAAAATAAAAATAAAAATTGACGAGATTACTTATTTAAAATTTTTAACCATGTCAATTAATTAAACATCAACTAACAATTACGTAAGCAAAGTGTCTTTTCAAAAATTATCACTTTAAAAAATTTTTACCCGTGAAATTTTCATTCTTCTAGGAAATCAACCTAATATTTATGTACAGAAGATGTTCCTGAAAATTAATATAAACTTAAACAATTATAATGCACAAATCTAAAAAATGCCAAAATTATACATTTAAAAATCCCAACCTCCTGAATAAATTTGCACTCTAACATTTGTGCAAACAAAAATTCTTCCAAAAAAAAAACCAACATAAAGTTAAAGGACTATCATCTACAAACATTAAAAGTAGTCAGAAATATTTTCATAAAGATTCCAACCCTAAAATCATATCACAATATTGTGAGTAGCTAATTTTGTCCCTTTAGTATTAAAAAAAGTTTATACCATTTCATTTTTCCCTTTTAAACCAAACAATAATATATTCTTACAAAATTGTTTAATAAAAAATTTATTTTTATTGGTTTATACCATTTTATTTTTAATAAAAGAAATGTCTTAGCTACCCTAAGTGAATGAATATTTAAAAAAAAAAACTAAAGATCAGATGTAAGCTGTTTTATTTTTTTCAATTCATCAACTTCTAAGAAAAAATATATTCTTTTAGATGTTTATCCTCAACTCTTAAGAGGATTTTTTTTATTATTAATATTATTATTATCTTGATTAAAATATAACTTTTTGAAAAAAAATTTAAAATAAACAATTCATGAACTCCTAAGATAAACATTTTTATTTGTCAAAAGATAATTAATCATTCTTTGACAAATCGATTTTAATATATATATATATATATATATATATATATATATATATATATATAATCACATATTATAGACATTTGATTCCATCACAACTTACAACTTTTATTTTATTTTGTAAAGAACAGAAGAAAATGACAAACAATGATATATATGCATGTGAAGAAAAGAAAATATTAAAAAAAAGTTCGGCGAATAAAGAATACAACCTTATTTCATGAGGGAACTTTAACCAAAACTAACAGTGTATTATTCTCAATAAGATCTGAACTTGGAACTTTTTTTAAATTCAACATCAATTGAACATGAAGTAATGTGCACCTAATAATTTGGCAAATTAAGTCAATACTCTTTCTATTCAATAAATATTCAACAAAAATGAATTTTCATTTTTATGGACTGTCAAAAAAAATTATGTCCCAATAATATCAACAATAAGACATTTATATTTAAAAAAAAAACAATAAGACATTTACCATTTTTTTTAAAGAAAATATCAACAATAAGATGTGATTATCTTATTCCAGCCCTATCCACTTAAAACATCTTATTCCAGCCCTATCCACTTAAAACAATATAGTACTTAATCTGTCCAAAAAAATATATTATAAAATATTGAAAAAAAAATATTTTCAAATTAAAATCATAATAATAAATAAAAACACTTGGAAAAACTATACTATTATATATAATTGGGTAATTAATGATAGATTAAATTATTGGATAAATGATTGGATGATTTATGGAACAAAATTATTAAAAACATGTTCTCTGTTTTTTTTTAAAAAAACTTTTTAAAATTTTACCTATGTTTTGAGACAAAAAGAGTGTTATTATTTAAAAAAATAAAATAAAATTTTCAAATAAAAATAAAAATAAATTAATCTCATTTTAGAATGGCAACAATCAATTCTCATATGCTGCAATGATCATTTTTATGGATACCCGAAACATTTTTTCAATCACCAATTCTCTTTAATATTCTCTCCGATTCTATTTATAAAACTCTTTTAAAGTTTTTATTTTTGTCCTATTTACAAGATCTAATTTCAATTTTCAATAGCATTTAATTATTTCTTTCCACAAACACACAAATTAAGTTAACACTTTTTTAGATTCTCAATAATAATTATATGGATAGTTTTACAAAAGTATATCAAATTTTTACATTTCCAATGCCATTAAAAAATTTAATTATTTTTCTTAATGAAAGTGAAAAATCCCAAAAGGGTCTTAGAAAATCAAAACCTGAATTTTGCTTAATAAAAATAGATGAAAAGAAAGTAAAAAAAAATATAAACATCGAATATTCAGCAAAAAAAATGCGTTTTAGCGACGGAAAAAGTGGTCGCAAAATAACGAATTTTCGGTTGCAAAACATGTTTGCGACGGAATTTGCGACCGCCAAGAATCCGTCGCAAAAAGTGGGGTTGCAAACCGGTTTGCAACAGCTTGCAATGTAGTGGCAAATAGTGACGGGAAATTTCCGTCGCAACGGTTAAAATAGCGGGTCCCTACGTCTGGTCGCTATTCCACCAGAAATGAGACCACTGAAAAAATTAGCGACGCTTTGATTCAGTCTCTATTTCAGTCACAAAAAAATTTGTTTTTTTCCTGTTATTTGCGACAACTGAATAATGGCAACGTTTATATTTTGTCACTATTTTTTTTCCCAATTTCCTTCTGCAAACTCTAAAAAACAGATTTAAACTAAATAAAAATAGCATTAAACTAAATAAAATGGCTAGACATCAAATTCCAAAATTAGAGAATCCAATAATTGCCATGAAACAAATGGTCCAATATCTCAAAACACATTAACATAAAACAAACTTAAGTAGCCACCTATTTAGCACAAACTTTTAAAAAAAAAAATCTAATATCTCAAAACACATTATAACATAAACTAATGTACCAACAATGTAGCACAAACATAAAAGGTCCAATATCTAAAAAGGCAATGCCACTAAAGTGCAGAGGAGATATAGTCATCACCATGGCATCATCACTGTCTTGTGGCATTCTCTGTGTGTAATGCAACATTGTCTTGAATAGATGAAGCACCCTCACCATTCTCGAGAGCCTCCATACAACGACGTTGTACCTCTCCTACATAATATAAATACATATAAACACAATTACAAAAACTCTAATGCAAAATCATATCAGCACTTAGACAAATAATTTTTGTCATTTCTACGTGACCAAACGGTAAAGGATTTCTTAACAAGAAAAATATTTGTGAACATCCTAGTAAAAAAATCAGCTAACAGGATTGCAAGTAAAGTGAATGTCGAATGAATGATATGAATATGTTTAGCAGTAGCAACAGTGAGTAATAGCAAGTTGAGCAATCTTGGGAGCATTAGCCATAACAAGGTTATATATTACTAAGTACACACTTGCATTTGAGTAATTGGTTGCTCTGCTATATTTTTTTCCCTTTCTTTTCACTTCTCCTATTTAGATTCTTCATAATGAAGTCATTAAATGATTTGTTCATAAAGAACGTCGAAACATGGGGAATCGATGAACTTTAAAGAGTTCAATAAAAACCCAGAAATTATATATATTAAATTTGGTAGGTTAATAGTGGACTATTCCTTCTATGCCCAAAAAACACCAAGATGACTTATAACTAAACAGTAGAAACTATCCCACGGAACCAGACCTTATACTAATACTAATGCATAGCTGCAACCTACAAAATGATAACTGCATAAAGACACCACATGGGGGACAAACATGTTATAAGACTGCCACTTAAGCCAAAGAAAAAGAGTAACTAAGGGCATTTGATGTAAACTCACACCATATTGACTGAGGCAGCAATTCTATACCAATAGCAACTCCAAACAAATTTACATAATGGATCAGGCCACATAACTTGACCTTTTTACCATTTGAAATTTAAAAAATTGGCATCATAAATCTTACAACAGAGAAGCACTGGTTTTCTAAGTTACATAAAGTATTAAAGATTCTCTAACTTCACATACCTAAGAGGGCCTTCACATTGTGGTTTTATAAATTATATTTACGATAAAATATGAAAATAAGAATATGCATGGGATAATTCGCAAACCACCAAGTTCTAGGCGAATAAACAAATAAATAAACCCACTAATCTTTTATGTTGAATGAACTTATAAATAGACTGATGGATTAAAGAAAGAGATTAATGAGTATGCATTGACGGTGTAAAGGTTTTTACACTATCAGTCCATCATCCATCATCCATCATTCATTTGTATTACTCCAGTGACTCTTTCTATCAAGGATTGTTATACTGTATTCATCGTTTGTGAATGAGTACAGATACTAATTGTTTTTTCAGCAATTGATTATGCACTTGAAACATCAATGGTTTGGATAAAAATGAATACATATAGTCCTGGTTTTGCAATACTAACGGGAAAAGTGTATTTAAATATCAATAATATGGGCACAGCCTCGGCTTTCATTAAAAAAAAAAAATATTGCAGGAATACTTTTTTTTTTACATGTTATTCATTATAAAAGAGGGAAAATATAAAGCACCTTGACCAAGCTAAGGTTTGTAAAACGATGAATTAAATATTACATGCATAACTATCACAGTAGTTATACTATACAGTACTGATGAAAGAACATATTGTTCACTTAGGTAATCTATATGTTACTTAAGGGTGATGATGAATAATGGGAATCAAGTGGAGGCCATGTTCTCTTTTAACAGTTATCCCAAATGCTTCAGTCATGTCAAATTCTTCATGTTTAATTCCATAAGGAAGCTTCCAATCAAAATGATAGAGCAACTTTGCAAGTAGAAGCTCAATGTTGGGTATGGCAAATGAAATACCAGGGCACATTCTTCTTCCAACACCAAATGGGATATATTCAAAATGAGTGCCTTTGTAATCAATTGAGCTATTAAGAAATCTCTCAGGTTTAAAACTCTCAGCTTCATTCCAATACTCAGGATCTCTCCCAATAGCCCAAAGATTGAACAGGACAGTGGACTTAGCTGGAACCTCATATCCATTGATTTTGCACGTCTCCCTCGTTTCTCTTGGAACTGACAATGGTGCAGGTGGATGCAACCTTAAGGTTTCTTTGATTACAGATTTTAAGTATATTAATTGGTGCAACTCTGACTCATCCACATAACCCTTAGTAGCATACACCTTTCGTACCTCAGCTTGTGCTTCTTCCATCACCTTTGGGTTCTTCATCATTTCTGACATCCCCCACTCCACAACCAAAGACGTTGTTTCACCACCAGCACCGAACATATCCTTCGATGCAAGTGGATTCATTATTAATTACATACATAATTATCTCAACTATCATGCCTACCATCCTATGCATGTGTGTGTATGTATATATAATCTCATACACCTCGTCGTACAAGAAATTTGGAGAAGTTAATTAATTGCTAAAAAAAACTTTTTGCACGATTTGTTTCAACTTGTACGGTTTTAGTTTATGTCATTAATTAATTTTAGGAAATTTCTAACATGCAACCTAAAATTGGATGATTGTCATGCAACTTTTTAGTAAACTAATAAGAAGTTGACACCTAAGACATGTGTGTCATGTCATTCATTGAAGTAGTGATTTATAATTTTTACAATTTAGTCCAACGTAAAAAAAATTAATTTAATTTAGTCTTTTGTACCTATTAGCAAATTAATTTAACACCTGTTGTTTTAATCTATGTTATAATTTGCTAATAGGTACAAAGGACTAAATTAAATTAATTTACTTTTTATGTTGGACTAAATTGTAAAAATTATAAATCACTACTTCAAGGAATGACATAGCATACATGTCTTAGGTATTAACTTTTTATTAATTTACTGAAAGGTTGCATAGCAACCATCCAATTTTAGGTTGCATGTTAGTAACTCCCTTAATTTTAACCTACATTAACATGTGGTAATATTGGCATACATGACATTCTATTTATCGTGTATCTGATTAACTCTAGAATTTTTGAACTCTTTTGTTGAGATGAAATTTTTAAATTTTGAGATTTTCAGATATGTGAATTTTTTTAATTGGCTAATTCCAAAATCGAGCATAATTTCAAAGATCAACCACCCCCTTTTTTTTTTTGAAACATTAGTTGTCTAAGTCTTGATTAATTGTAATGTTCTTCTTTTGAAACATTAGCTATAATATGTTCACGATACTCAAGTTACTATATGCCATTTTTCCATATTTTGTGAGCATCACACTCACACGCCCTAAAGACTGAGTCGGAGAGAGAGTTAGTAATAGATAGTAACCTGAATGACTGCTTTAATATTTTCATCACTTAAGGGATGTTGCAAGTCCTTATTATTCTGTTGAAACTTGAGCAGAATATCAACTAGATCTTCCTCTGCTTCATAGCTAATGTCTCTCATTTTTTTGTTTTTGTGATCATCAAGTATGTCCTGCAATACCCTATCAATCTCTCTTTGAAATCTTTCATACTCAGCCTTGGTCCTACTCATCTTTTCAAGCACTACCCTAATCGAAGGATAGAGATCAGCAACACAGGGTCCCCCTGCCAACTTCACTATTCCTTTAATTGCTGATATGAACACTTGTTGGTTTCTATTTTTCTTACCAAAAGCTGCTCGCGCTGTTATCCCATATGTCAATGAGGAAATCATCTCACTGAGATTAACAATGGATCCTTCACTTTCACATAATGTTTTAACTAGAGCTGACACCTCCTCTTCTCTTATGGACCTGAATGATTGAGCACGTTTTGCGGTTAACAGCTCTATGGTACATATTTTTCGTAGTTGCCTCCAATAGTCTCCATATTGAGAGAAGAGAATGTCTTTTCCATTATAGAAAGTTGATTTAGAAAAAGTAGTTTCTGGCCTATAAGAAAAGTTGAGATCGTGTGTTTTGGCAATGTTTTTAGCCATTTCTGGTGAAGAAACAATGATGTTGGTTACCTCTCCAAGTTTTAAGTGCATTAAAGGACCATGCTTTGCTGCCAAATTTCTTAAGCAGTGATGGGGTAATGGGCTAAGAAACTGGTGCAAGTTGCCAATGATAGGTAGTTTCCATGGTCCTGGAGGTAATTTGGTGGTGGAGTTCTTAGAAGAACTCAATCTCTTAACTGATTTGAATAAGACAAAGAGAAAGAGAAAGGATGCAAAGCAAATAGTATAAAAAATGAATCTAGACATGAATAAGTTGATGAAAGCTTCAATGAGAGAAAGAGAATCGAACTCAGAAGAAAATTATGCAAAAGACTTTTCTTATTAACTTGTGGGCAACTAATGAATTACTACAAGAGTTTTTATTTATACATAAAATGAATCAACTAACTAATCATCTATTTGTATCCTACTAAAGTTAGTTCCACTACTAAACTATTCCTCTAACTACGGTTAATAGCTAACTGAGTTAGTTAAATTAGCTGTCTAGTTGACAGCTCATTCCTGCCAGAAGTTAGTTATGTAACTAACTGTATGTCTCAGACTCTCAGTTGCTTGTTCAGCAAGCTAAGCAGTCACGTTACTCCGTCTAGTTTTCTTCTTCCATCAAATCCAGCATTCTCCTTTAGCTCATCATCAATTCTATTGACCAACAAATAGTGATCGAAAGGGTTTTGAAGCTCCATGATGGCAAATGGAGGTAGGTATGGGAGGAAGAACCGAAGAAGGACGGCTCAAAAGCAGTAAAAAAGAGCCCATGCACTGATGCATGGCTTATTGTTGACCGTTGAGATGGAGTGACTTGATAGGAAGGGCCAGAATTTACATTGGCTACCTGGTACCTCTGCTGGGGTGTATCTTTGCACCTTGCAACTAAAGCTGTCTCATTAATATGCAAAAGTTACATTGCGTGTGCGGCTCCTTCACTTACACGAGGTCACGTTTGCAGGCATATCTGCCAAAATACTAAATTAGCATTGATAATTATTAATATAGTAATAAATTTTAAAAAGAATAGTAAATAATTTTTGTAACTAATATATTTTCACAAAAAGTAGTACCACCCTCGCCCATATTAGTATTTTTTTTAGTGTAGTAATTACAAAATATTAGTAAATCATAGTGATAATTATTAATAAATTAATAAATACTATAAAAAATTTACAGTGGTAAATAATATTTGTAACTAAAATATGATAACAAAAAATATTACAACCCTCCGCCAAATTTGTATTTTTTAGAGTGTAGTAATTAAAAAATAATACTACATAGTATTGATAATTATTGTTATTAATATATTAATATGTTAAAAATAATAAAAAAGATTAGTAAAAATTATTTGTAACCACCCTTCTGGGACGGAGGGAGTACTCCCTCAGGTGTCAATTATAAGCAAGTAAAAACATCTGATTGTGATCTGAAATATAAAAAAATATCACTACCTTCTCTATTTCCAATATAATCATTCCTAAACTATTTTAATCGAGTGCTTGTATAATTAAATTGTGGTGAGAGAGGAAGAAATATTAGGGCATCACAGCAGAGTCTTAACTTAAGACTCATCAGACTCTTACACATCAGCATTACATCATCATTCAGATATCTGACTCAACTTCAGACTTTTTATATCTTCCACCACAGCAGAGTCTTAACACCAGACTCACCAAACATGCATCAGCATTACATCATCATGTACTATTATACATAATTTTATTTCAATAATCATTTCGTAATGCAATTTCAATAATATTAATTAAGTACAATTTATAAAATAACCCGAAATAATATTTAAATATTAAAATTAAATAAAATTTAACAACAACTATTTTTAAGTAAATAAAATTTAAGTAAAATTAAATAAATAAATAAATAGTAGACCCTATTTTAACTTTTTTTTAAATTTATTTATTTATTTATTTATTTAAGAATAAAAGAATAAAAGATAAAAAAAATAAAATAATAAAAAAAATAAAAGAAAAAATAATTTTGTTTAGTTATTTATTTAAGAATAAACAATATATTCAAGAATAAAAGAGAAAAAATATATATTTAAAAATAATATTTTTTATTTTTTCAAAATAATATTTTTATTATTTTTTAAAAATTATTAATTTATTGTTATTATTTATTTATTTATTTATTATTATTAATATTTGTTTAATGGGGTATTATAAAGTAAAAATGGAGAAAAGGACAAAAAACAGGTCCCACAGAGTCTTAAGTTGAGTCTGTTATTTAACAGACTCAACTTAAGACTTTCGTTAAGGCTCTCAACCACAGCAGAGTCTTGAGAGAGTCTGGAAGAAAATCTGAACTTAAGACTCTCCATAAGACTCTCACAAGACTCTGCTGTGGATGCCCTTAGACCCTACTCCCTCCGGCTCGAAATATAAGCAACAAAAAAACACATTTCACTTGGTTTAAAATATAAGCAAAAGTAACTGATCTCAATAATATTTTGTTTCATTCTCAATGCTACTTTCTTAAAATACACCTACAAAATTGTTATCTCATTTAATTTTTATTTCATTCCCAATACTACTTTCCTAAAATACCTCTACTTTTTATAAATTTGAGAAAATTAAATACAATCAACTAATCTCCTTAATAAACGTGAAATTAGTTGAAATTGCTTATAATTCGAGCCGGAAGGAGTGTAATGTAAAAGAGAGTTTATGAGGTTATACTTACTCCCTACCTAAAAATACACGAATAGTTCCATCAAGTCCTTCAGTCACAAATTTACTTCCTAAAAGTGCATTAATAGTTCCACAAGCTAACACAAGTCCACAATGGCAAACGAGACAACCAAAACACATTCAATGGATCCAAATCCATTTTCTCAGCCAATGGACCCGAAGAAGGTAGATCTGAGGTCAGGTGAGCTTTACAATGAAGAGCCGAATCCCTCATCAATGGTGGTGGTGTTCTTCTCATGGCGGCAACATGGTTGTGAGACTGAGATCGGAATCCTCGACCATGGTGTTCAAGCTGATGGCGTCATGGTCTTCAACCTTGGCTGTGGTGCTCTTCTCATGCCAATGGTGATGGTGTTCTTCGACAGGGAGATCTGATGGGTTGTTCAACCTTGTTTTTGGTTTTAATTTAACAAGGGCTTTTTGGACAATGAACATTTGGGGATATATTAGCAAAACTTTAAAACTTAAGGCCCTTTATGAGTAATGTGTGTAAACTTGTGTTGACTATAAAGTCAGCCCATGCATCAGTGCATGGGCTTTTTTACCGCTTTTGACCCTGCAGTGTTAGAATTTAAATTAAGGATCAAATGTTGAATTAAAAGAAAAAGGTAATGAGGCGTGGAGCAATATAACAAAGCTTCTTTATATATGTTGCATACAATGCTTGAGTGCTATTGCTTTCTTAGTTACATTATTGCATCCTCAGCAAGGCTATTTATAGCCTGTAGTTTGTCGCCATCAAAGGCGGTGGACAATATTAATTAAATTTAGTTCTTAGTTGCTTCTGGAAACATACACATGTAGAAGGTTCTAGTTTTAGCTTTTTCTATTATTTACTACAATATTATAGAGTATTCTAGAGAAGAAATATGCATCACATTTTTAACACTCCTCCTTGATGCATATTTTTTGCAACTCCAAGCATCAATCTTAGCTGCTCAAACTTTGGTCTTGGTAATGCTTTAGTGAATATGTCAGCAACTTGCTCTTCAGTTTGACAATATTCGAGCTTTATTTCTTTGTTCTCGCTGGCTTCTCGAATAGCATGATATTTGATAGCAATATGCTTTGTCCTGTTGTGATGGACTGGATTTTTTGCTATTGCTATCGCTGATTTGTTGTCGCAGTAGATAGTAGTCGACTCGCTTTGTTGAGCTCCCATATCGCCAAGTATTCGTCGAAGCCATATAGCTTGATTTGTTGTCTCCGCCGCTGCTACATACTCTGCTTCAGCTGTTGATTGTGCGACGATTGCTTGCTTCTTAGATGCCCAAGAGATTACTCCCGAACCGAGTGAGAAGGCATAGCCTGATGTGCTCTTCATATCATCTATCGAACCTGCCCAATCACTGTCGGTGTAGGCGATCAATTTTGAGTTGGTGTTGGTTGTGTACCATATGCCGAACTCCTTAGTTCCTTGCAGGTACCTCAGAATTCTTTTGCCAACTCCAAAGTGAATTTGACTTGGGCTTTGCATGAACCTTGATAGAAGACTTGTCGCATACATGATGTCTGGTCTTGTAGCAGTGAGATATAGAAGGCTTCCGATTAGACTCCTATAGAGTGATGCATCTGCCTTTGGAGATTCGTCATCTTTTTGTAACTTCTCGTTTTTCACGAGCGGAGTAGCAACTGGTTTGCATTCCCTCATCTTAAATTTTTTGAGTATTTCTTCAATATATTTCCTTTGACAGATAAATATGCCTTCTTTTCTTTGACTTACTTCAATGCCGAGGAAGTAGTTCATTAAGCCAAGCAAGGTCGGTCATCTCGAATGTCTTCATCATGTCTCGCTTGAACTCGTCTATCATTTTTATGTTGTTTCCTGTGAAAATAAGATCATCCACGTATAAGGAGACTATGAGAGTATCATGCTGACCTTGGGTCTTGATGTACAGTGTAGGCTCACTCTTGCTCCTCCTGAATCCATTATCGGTAAAGTATTGATCGATTCTACTATACCAAGCTCGAGGAGCTTGCTTCAAGCCATATAGAGCCTTTTTTAGTTGTAATACTTTATCTTCTTTGCCTTTGATGACGAACCCTTGCGGTTGCTCCACATAGATCTCTTCTTGTAGGACACCGTTGAGGAAAGCAGATTTGACATCTAGCTGGTAAATGCTCCATCCTCTTTGTGCTGCTAGAGCTATCAGTGCTCTTATTGTATCTAAGCGAGCGACTGGGGCAAATGTTTCATCGTAGTCGATTCCAGGTTGTTGTGAGTAGCCCTTAGCGATTGATCTTGCCTTATTTTTTTGTATAGTGCCATCGGGGTTGAGTTTTGTTTTGTAAACCCATTTAACTCCGATGATGTCTTTATCATCCGGGCAGTCTACTAGCTCCCACGTGTCATTTTTTTCGATCATTTTTATTTCTTCTTCCATTGCCTTGACCCATACTTCTTGCTTCGAGGCTTCTTCAAAGCTTTCGGGTTCAACTATGGCAATGTTGCATGTCTCATAGATGTCTACCAAGGATCTTACTCGTCTTGGAGTAGACTCTGGCGAACTTTGATCTTGTGGGAGTGCAATGGGCGTACCTGGTTCTTCTTCAGCTTCTTCTATTTCTTCGATTTCTTCATTTGCTCGCGTTTCTTGTGTTGGCACATGGATGTTACGTCTCTCAACTTTTTGTTCATCCTAATTCCAAGTAGCTCCTTCATCAACTTCAACATCTCGGTTGATGATGAGTTTCTTTGTCTCCAAGTTGTAAATGCGGTAGCCCTTGGACTGCGTGCTATATCCCAAAAATATGCCTCTTATCGTCTTATCTTCAAGCTTGTGTCTCTTTTGTTCTGGAACATGGACGTAGCAGACATATCCAAACACCTTTAGATGTTTTGCTGATGGTTTTCTACCGCTCCAAGCTTCAATAGGAGTTTTGTCTTGCACTGCCTTTGTTGGGCATCTATTCATTATATAGACTGCAGTGTAGACTGCTTCAGCCCAAAAAGTGTTTGGCAATCCTTTCTCCTTAAGCATCGATCGAGCCATCTCCATTACTGTGCGATTCTTCCTTTCAGATACTCCATTTTGTTCCGGAGTATATGCTACTGTTAGTTGACGCTCAATGCCTTCATCCTCACAGAATTTATCAAACTCACGGGAGTTGTACTCTTTGCCACGATCACTTCTGAGTACTTTTATATGCTTCCCGGTTTGCTTCTCGACAAGGGCCTTAAACTTCTTGAATATTCCAAATACTTTTGATTTTTCTTTAATAAAGTAGACCCACGTCATTCTAGAGAAATCATCAATGAAAAGGATGAAGTACCTATTGCTGGTTAATGATGGCGTCCTCATTGGTCCACAAACATCGGTGTGTATAAGCTCCAACAAGCGTTTTGCTCTCCATGCTTTGCTTGGTGGAAAAGGTAGTCTGTGTTGTTTCCCAAGTAGACACCCTTCACATGCTCCTTCGATCTCTTCTATGGATGGAAGGTCTCTCATCATGTGCTTCTTATATAAAAGCTTCAAAGCATGAAAATTGAGATGACCAAATCTTCTATGCCAAAGCCATGAATCATCAACTTGCACTTTCATGGCAATATTAGTAGCATATTTCCAAGTTATTGGAAAACTTCTATTTCTTTTCTCCATTTTTACTTGGGCCATTTCAAATTTTCTATTGTTGTCGTATATTTTGCATGTGTCTCCCTCAAAGTGGAGAGAGTAGCCCTTCTCCATCATTTGGCCAATACTCAGGAGATTTTCTTTAAGGTTGGGAACTAGTAGCACGTCCTTGATAAGTCGCCTACCTGACTGTGTCTCCACCATGACAGTGCCCTTGCCTTTGGACTCCACCACGGTGCCATTGCCCAATCGAACTTGTACTCTGACGGACTTATCAATATCTTTGAAAATGCTCCCATCTTTTGCCATGTGGTTACTGCAACCACTATCCAAGTACCAATTTTCTTCTTTTTCACATCTTGGGACTTGGTTGGCATAGAATAGTTGTTGGTCACGTTCACATCCTTCGGTGAAATTGGCCTGATGGTTATCTTTATTGCGACAGTTTTGCTCCGAGTGCCCATATTTTTTGCAGTGTTGGCATTGTTGCTTTTTCCGGTACCAACAATATTTTTCTGAATGGCCTGACTTCTTGCAGATGCCACAAGGAGGATATTTGCTTTGATTATTTCTAGAAGAGTCTCTAGAAATCTCCTTGTTTCTAGAAATTTCCGCACCATTATTTTTTCTTTCATATCCTTTATTCTGAGACCGCAGCTTGAGCTTTGATTGAAAGGCATTTTCTAATGATTCTTCATTATGCCTACTCAACCTTTGCTCATAAGCTTCTAGAGAGCCTATTAGTTCTGTCACCGATAGGATAGACAGATCTTTGGTTTGTTCAATCGTAGTGACGATTGAATCATACCTTTGGGGGATAGAAATTAAAATTTTTTCGACAATTCTCTTGTCAAGAATATTTTCCCCATAGGCTTTCATTTGATTGACTATCTCTTTTATTTTAGAGTAATAGTCTTTGATGGTCTCAGACTCTTCCATCTTAATTAATTCAAACTCACGTCTTAGAGTTTGAAGTTTAATGGTGCGTACCTTGTCGCTACCATGGAACTCCTCCTTTAGTGTTGTCCACGCTTCTTTAGCACATGTAGCTCCCATTATTCTTGGAAAGATAGGCTCCGCCAAGGCTTGTTGTAGAATAAATAATGCTTTTGCATCTTTTTTCTCATTTTCCTTCAACTCTTTTTTCTGGGCTGAAGTATCCTCTGGAATAGTATAACCTTCTTCAACAATATCCCATAAATCTTGGGATCGGAAAAAGGTTATCATTTTAGTGCTCCAGAAATCATAGTTTTCTCCGGAGAATATTGGAATATGGATAGATTGTGGTTGAATAGTAGTGGCCATGACTTAAAGAAATAATAATGGGTTTAGGGAGAATAATTTTTTTGGAGTAGTTGAAAAATAGTTTGGGTATTATTTCTACGCCCAGTATATGACCGAACATAACTCTGATACCACTGTTAGAATTTAAATTAAGGATCAAATGTTGAATTAAAAGAAAAAGGTAATGAGGCGTGGAGCAATATAACAAAGCTTCTTTATATATGTTGCATACAATGCTTGAGTGCTATTGCTTTCTTAGTTACATTATTGCATCCTCAGCAAGGCTATTTATAGCCTGTAGTTTGCCGCCATCAAAGGCGGTGGACAATATTAAATTTAGTTCTTAGTTGCTATTGGAAACATACACATGTAGAAGGTTCTAGTTTTAGCTTTTTCTATTATTTACTACAATATTATAGAGTATTCTAGAGAAGAAATATGCATCACATTTTTAACATGCAGAAATGATGAAGAACGTATAGTAAAAACATGCTCTAAAGATATGGTGCACACAGATTTTAGCCAGCAGGACAAGATGACTTTTTTTATGGAAACTAGTGCATGTACAGCACCACATGAAAGTGAAAGTAATTGGTGATTCTCGGTGCTGCTTCATGAATCCATTAAGCTAAACATATTTGGTAAAATATTAAAAAAACAACAAAAAACAAAAAAACAAAAAATAGAAGCTCTCCCACTAGAGATTTGGTCCTTTCAATCTCTAATGTATACTTCACAGATATATTGACAAAGTGATTTTTGGGCTTGACAGTAAATGAATTTGTATGTTGGCTCAAGAGTATATGAACCTGTGAGAAGTTCAGTTGATGGAAGTGCCTTAGTGCCCTCTGTACACTAATCATAAAAATTACATATATAAAACAAACGCTCCCCTCCCCCCACCCCAAGCGTCGGTGTAAAAACATACGTTGAGGGGTCAGTATACAATGAAAATCAATTTTTTTTTTATGCTGCTGGGTTATCATGGAAAAGTTATACATACACTGACCCCTAGCATACTGCACCAAAAGTATTAATACTCTGAAGGGTCAGCGTATATGTAATTTTAAAACCCGTATGTTATTTCCTAAGTATACAAAAAGAAAAAAAATACATACATAAGGATATTTTAGAAAAAAAATAACTTTTGGGGGGTTAAATATTAAAAAGGTAAAAAATTAGATCCCTTGATTTTTCATCTGCATGTGGGGGTTGACAATCAATGTCAGTTAGTTGCGGGGCTTGCTGATTAGCTTTGCTGAAGGGCCCAAATTAGTTTTTATCCCAAATAATTTTTTTTTCATTTTTTTTGTCCGTAATCTTTGCGAAACAACCGGTATTCCCAAGAGCACCCTTAATATCAGGGAGCCCTTGAGACTAATCCGGAGCGAGCTGCGTGACTGACTCTCCCAGCGAGATATTTTTAGTGGGAATCGAACCTGGGGCTACTACCACCCATGTCCCATTCCCAAGATTTCAATTGGGACCTTACACCAACTGAACCAAGCCTAGTTGATAAGTATTTTTTACTTTGATTGGAGGTATGATATATATTAGCAAAATAACATATGAATTTTAAAATTGGGTTTCTTTAACCTCAACTCAAGAGATTAGAAATGCATATCATACGTTGGAAAATGGTACAATGAAAGAAAAAAAAAAGACTTTATATTTAGTTTTTCAACAAATAATATCTATTTTTAGTCTCTTATCCTTAACTCAAAGAGTTGAAATTAAAAAAATTTTAAAATTTTAACATTAAATAATTTCAAAATTTTAATTTTCAATGTTTTAGTTCGATACACAAATTAGGGCCGAGCTAATGAGTAGACTCAAGGAGCGATCGCTTAGGGCCCGAAGTCAAAAGGGCTCCGAAAAACTAAAAAATTACTACCTATTTTTTCAATAAAAGATTTCAATAGCAAAACAATAATTGAATAAGAAAATAAAATACATTTTACAAGGTCATAATAATTTAATGTGTTTTTTATTTATTCAAATTTTGATGTATATTTTTTACATAATTTTTTTATATATTGAGATTTCTCATATTTTTTTTAATATATTAGAGGGCTTCATATTTCTTTTTTTCTTTTTTTTTTTTTGCGAAGAACCTAAAAAATATTAGGACTACCCTACACACACTCAAATTGGTACCAGTTGAAGTTGACACAGTTGGTGTGGGGCTGTGTCACTTAAGCAAAAGGTTGGAGGTTCGATTCCCAACTCTTGCGAATATAAAAAAATTTAGTTGAGTCACCCTCGAAAGGGCCAAACAATACCCAAGTGATTAGTCTCGTGCTCGCGTAGATGAATACGTGGAAATAAAACACACTCAAATTAGTTTTTACCCCAAATTTATTTTGTAAAATAATTTTCTGCTAGTATATGTGTATTTTGGTTTTACCTTTGGTATCTTAAAAAAAAAACGCACAAATTTTAAAATTTTAACAACATTTATTTTTTTGAAATACTAATAGTATATGTTAGTCCAAATGTCCAGACTGCGTAATTAATAATATTTTTCCATTTATATCTTTATTTATCGCAATCTCACTTTTACCTCCAATATCATCATCATCTTTCTTTGACAATAATGACAACATAGAGATATCATAATCAAAATATGTCAAGTTCTTACATCATTTAATCATTTATTAAAACTTGTGAATAATCTTAAAAGAGTTATGATAAATCAACCTACAAAATTAACCTACAAATAGGCCTACACCATAAGAAAGTGACATGTGTCACTTGTTAACCAATCAATAATAAGCAAGTGACACATGTCACTTCCTTTGTGGTGTAGGTCTATTTGTAGGTTAATTTTGTAGGTTGATCAATCATTTTTCATCTTAAAATGAAAGAAGAAATTGAGGCAAGGTGTAAAAAATTTTCATTTATTAAGAAAGCTAACTTCAACTAATTACCGCATACAATGCAAGTAAGTTCAAGCTATTTATACTCGATAGCTTATGATCCAAGTTACTGTTAATTTTGGCCGTAAACTAACAAATCAATTCTAAGGTAAAGATCTAATCTAAACTAACACAAAACTAACTAACTATAAATAAGTTAGAAGAGAAAAGCACAAGAGCAGGAAAAGGGGCGGGAAAAATAGTACAGTTGAAGAAAACTGTTTCGGTTTCAGCTTGTATATCAACAGATGGTAATGAGATTTTATGGGTATTTTCAGTTTAATTTATATGTTTTATCATGGTGGTGGAGAGTCTGGAGACGAGAGGATGAGAAAAAATGTGATAGAAAGTGATTCGAGAGAAGAAATATAATCCAGAGTCCGACCAAAAATGTAATAAATTTCAGTGATTGCAAAGATATTTTCGATGACATTATTTTATATTCTATTGAAAATTTGACAAACAGATAACGAAAAGATAATATATATTGAACAATATAATGTTTAAAAGATTGAAGACTAAATAATTTTTTTAAAGTTATGATATGTGTAATATGTGTAATATTTGCTTTATAGTTAAATGAAAGCTCGTGAATATAATTTCCTTAATCTGTTCTCTATGTTTATTTTTGTGATTTGTTTGAGATTATTTTACCTCGTATAATTCATTTAAATCATCAATAATATGGGCACAGCCTCGGCTTTCATTAAAAAAAAAAATACATATTGTAGGAATACTTTTTTTTTACATGTTATTCATTATAAAAGAGGGGAAATATAAGGCAAATTCTTTAAAGCATGTTAAGTGATAATATGCACTGCTGCATGTCACTTGTGTGCCGTTGATTGATGTACGTGTGGCAGCAATGGCTGGATTGCAGTCAAACAAGTGACGATGTGTTCATGAATTTTTTTCAGAACCGACCTTATTGGAACGACGCCGTTTTGGAGAGTTTGCATAAAGGGGCCGACTCGAGTACTCGAGTAACTCAAGTACTCGAGTAGTGTTTGGTTCTTTGAGGGTATTTTTTTGCAACGTTTCGCGTACTCGAGTAATAGAAGTTCAGCTATAATCGCAAGTTCTGCTAAATTTGCGAACTAGAGTAAAACTATTACTCGAGTACTGTAGTGAGTAAAAGTAAAACTATTACTCGAGTACTATTAGGCTGGAATCCTTCTGAAGTATTAGCATTGCATAAGATTCTCATGAAGTTCTTGAAAAGTTGTGGATTGGCATGTGAGATATCTGGAGCCTGAATCATCAAGTAAAGCAAAGCATTTTGTTTATCATCAACCCATCCGAAAAAGCACAGCCAGCACTTAAAATATTGCGGCAATAAAATTGTTTCTATTCTGTTTAAAGGCACAAAAAGTCAAACCAAACTCCAGGGAGAGGGAAGAGGGACTAGATCGAAACGTGAAGATGGAAGAGGGAGTGGTATAGCTCGGTCAGGAATAAGGAATGGGGGAGTGGTATGACTCGAATATGTAATCTGGTAGAGGGAAGAGGAACCAGACCTAAGAGGAGGAGCAGGGGAAGATGTAAGGGAAAGAGGAGATGCTGAAAAATAAAGCAGGGAGAAAAAAGCAATTAATTAAAATCAAGACTAAAATGGACACTTCTCACTCATACACCATTTAACAATTAAAAAATAAAGCAAGGACATAAAAACAATTAAGTAAAACTTAATAAAATATTACTGGGTCAAAGGCTGCACTGGTGCATGTTATGTCTTAACATATGTATGTCTTAACATGCAGTGCAGCCGATGCCAAATATAAAGCACGCACCTTGACCAAGCTAAGGTTTGTAAAACGATGAATTAAATATTTCATGCATAACTATCACAGTAATTATGTTATACAGTACTGATGAAAGAACATATTGTTCACTTAGGTAATCTATATGTTACTTAAGGGTGATGATGAATAATGGGAATCAAGTGGAGGCCATGTTCTCTTTTAACAGTTATCCCAAATGCTTCAGTCATGTCAAATTCTTCATGTTTAATTCCATAAGGAAGCTTCCAATCAAAATGATAGAGCAACTTTGCAAGTAGAAGCTCAATGTTGGGTATGGCAAATGAAATACCAGGGCACATTCTTCTTCCAACACCAAATGGGATATATTCAAAATGAGTGCCTTTGTAATCAATTGAGCTATTAAGAAATCTCTCAGGTTTAAAACTCTCAGCTTCATTCCAATACTCAGGATCTCTCCCAATAGCCCAAAGATTGAACAGGACAGTGGACTTAGCTGGAACCTCATATCCATTGATTTTGCACGTCTCCCTCGTTTCTCTTGGAACTGACAATGGTGCAGGTGGATGCAACCTTAAGGTTTCTTTGATTACAGATTTTAAGTATATTAATTGGTGCAACTCTGACTCATCCACATAACCCTTAGTAGCATACACCTTTCGTACCTCAGCTTGTGCTTCTTCCATCACCTTTGGGTTCTTCATCATTTCTGACATCCCCCACTCCACAACCCCGGACGTTGTTTCACCACCAGCACCGAAGATATCCTGCAATGCAAGCGGTGGATTCATAATTAATTATCTAAACTAGTTTGTCTATCATTCCATGCATATATACATACATATAGAAATTTAGAGAAGTTAATTAATTACTAAGAAATGTTTTTGAACGATTTGTTTCAACCTAGACGGTTTTAATTCATATTATTATCAATTGATTTTAACCTACGTTAACACACGTGGTAATATTGGCATACATTACATTCTGTTTACCATGCATTAACTATAAATTTAAATAACTCTAATGATAATGACTAAATCTAAAATTTTTGAACTCTTCTTTAAGATTGAATTTTTAAATTTTGAGATTCTCTAATATGTCAATTTTTTAATTGGTTAATTCCAAAATCAAGCATAATTTCAAAGATCATCAATTACTTTTAAAAAAAATATCCAAGATCAATTTCTTGTCTAAGCCATGATTATTTGTAATGTTCTTCTTTTGAAACATTAGTTTCAATATGTTCAAGAAACTTAACAAGCTACTATCTTCCATATTTTCCATATTTTGCTAGCATCGCACTCACACCGCTTAAAGAGGGAAGAGGGAAGAGGGAAGAGGGGAGGGAGGGAGGGAGGGAGCGAGAGAGAGAGAGAGAGAGAGAGAGAGTAACATGAATGACTGCTTTAATATTTTCATCACGCAAGGGATTCTGCAAGTCCTTATTGTTCTGTTGAAACTTGAGAAGAATATCAACTAGATCTTCCTCTGCTTCATAGCAATGACTGCTTTTTTTATTTTTGTGATCATCAAGTATGTCCTGCAATACCCTATCAGTCTCTCTATGCAATCTTTCATATTCAACCTTGGTTCTACTTATCTTTTCAAGCACCACTCTAACCGAAGGATAGAGATCAGCAACACAAGGTCCCCCTGCCAACTTCACTATTCCTTCAACCGCTGATATGTACACTTGTTGGTTTATGTTTTTCTTACCAAAAGCTGCTCGAGCTGTTATCCCATATGTCAATGAGGAAATCATCTCACTAAGATTAACAATGGATCCTTCACTTTCACATAATATTTCAACTAGTGCTGACACCTCCTCTTCTCTTATGGATCTGAATGATTGGACACGCTTTGCTGTTAATAGCTCTATGGTGCATATTTTTCGTAGCTGCCTCCAATAGTCTCCATATTGAGAGAAGATAATGTTTCTTCCATTGTAGAAAACTGATTTAGAAAAAATAGTTTGTGGCCTATCAGAAAAGTTGAGATCGTGTGTTTTGGTAATGTTTTCGGCCATTTCTGGTGAACTAACAATGATGTTGGACACCTCTCCAAGTCTTAAGTGCATTAAGGGACCATACTTTGCTGCCAAATATCTTAAGCTGTGATGGGGTAATGGGCTAAGAAACTGGTGCAAGTTACCAATGATAGGTAGTTTCCATGGTCCTGGAGGTAATTTGGTCGATGAACTCAATCTCTTATTAATTGATTTGAATAAGAAAAAAAGAAAGAGAAAGGATGCAAAGCAAATAGTGAAAGGGTTTTGCAGCTCCATGATAGTAAATGTAGCTAGTAGGGACCGATGTGAATGAAGACAGAGATGAAGGTATTTTAAAAATATGCTCGAAAGATATGATACTGAAGTATGTGGTGCACATAGATTCCCAGAGAAAGAAAAATGGACTTGGATGGGTGATTATTGTTCCATCTACGGTATTGACTTTTGAGGCAGGACAAGATGACTTTTCAATTAAAATTTTCAGATATGATTTACGTAGGAAAATATAAATGTAGCTATCAGAAAAGTTGAGATCGTGTGTTTTGGTAATGTTTTTAGCCATTTCTGGTGAAGTAACAATGATGTTGGTTACCTCTCCAAGTTTTAAGTGCATTAAGGGGCCATGCTTGATTGCCATATTTCTTAACCAATGACGGGGTAATGGGCTAATAAGAAATTGGTGCAAGTTACCAATGAGAGGTAGTTTCCATGGTCCTGGAGGTAATTTGGTTGTGGAGTTCTTAGACGAACTCAATCTCTTATTAATTGATTTGAATAGCACATAAAGAAAGAGAAAAGATGCAAAGCAAATAGTGAAAGGATTTTGAAGCTCCATGATGGAAAATGAATGTAAGAGGAGCCGATGAGAATGAAGGCAAAGATGAATGTATCATAAAAGCATGCTTTAAATATATGATAATGAAACACAATAATGTTATTTGGAAATATATATATATATATATATAACATTTAAGTCTAACATTTACCATTTTAAATAAGGAAATTGCTAGATTGTACGAAAGTGATTTCGTGAAATGCGCACGAATGCTTTTGATTGATTTACTTTCACTCCACTCTTGCTTTTTCTTATTTTTTTTCTCATCAAATATTTTCAGCTCTATATTATTTGAAGAATAGCACGTCAGTTCATAAAATTTGTTTCGTACTAAATAGAACTGCTCTTTAAATAAAGTTATAAAAAATTATAAAAAAAAATATAAATTGAAGGGTCCACTATTCTTTACCCAAAACCATAAGTATTAGACTTTAATATTAGATGTAAATGTTCAAATAATGTTCTTTTACTTCAATACGTGGAGCACACATATTTCCTAAAGTAAAGTGGACGTGGGTGATTGCTACATTCAATAATGTTAGTTGAAATCAAAAATTGACATTAAAATTAAACATCCATTATTTTAGGGAAAAAAATTAAAAAAAAAAGACAAAATATTGTATTGGATTTATTATATTTTTTTTCTTTTATTGATAAGTGTTCTATTTTAATATTAAAATTTGATGTTCAAATATAATTCTGGTTCCATCGATGTTGACTTTTGAGGCAAGACAAGATGACATTTCAATTAAAATTTTCAGTCATGATTTATATATAAAAATATAAATTCATGATTTTCCTACTTTTGTACGACATCATTCATTCTTTGCTTTGGAAAAATTCTCTCTTGATTAAGTTTGCATTGACACCAAAACTAAAAGTTGATAAATGATGATAAATGATGAGTTGAGTTTATATCTGTGGTTTGTTCTATGAGTCAATATCATCTGTTTCATAATTTATGTCACTTTATGTATCACTTATTTTTTTATTTTTATTTTTTTATATGGGATATCCGGGATTAAAACCGATGATTTGGTAGAGGAGGAAATCCTAAATGTCCCTGCAGCCACCAACTGTACTGTTTTATGCGGACTATCACTTATTTTTATTGATGAACAAAATATTAAATTAACATATACTTAATTTAAAATTCATTTTTTTAACCAATTAAAATAAGTTACACACACTATAAAACAGAAGAGATATGCTCTCTTCTTCTATGTAGCCTCTCTCTCTCTGCTGCTATATACGGAGCTAACTGAGTTAAGAAAAAGAAGTAAATATTTTTGTTTTATAATTTGTATCATTTCATATGCAACTCATTTTTATTGGCAAAAAAATATTGTTAATATACATTTAATTCAAAATTTATTTTTTCCACCAATAAAAACGAGTGGCACATTCATGGTTTGCTGGAGTATCACTGCAAAAAAAACGCGTTTTAGCGACGGAAAAATCGGTTGCTAAAATAATTAATTTTCGGTTGCAAATGTGTTTGCGACGGAATTTGCGACCGCTTAGATTCCGTCGCAAAAAGTGGGGTTGCAAACCGTTTTGCAACTGCTTCCAATGTAGTTGCAAATAGTAACGAAGAATTTCCGTCGCAACCGTTAAAATTACGGTCGCTAAGTGTGGTCGCTATTCCACTAGAAATGCGACCACTGAAAAAATTAGCGACGCTTTTATTCCGTCGCTATTTCAGTCAAAAAAATTTGTTTTTTTTCCTATTGTTTTCTACAACTTAATAATAGCAACGTTTTTTATTTTCGTTACTATTTTTTTCAGAAATTTCTTGCTGCTAACACTCAAAAACCTTGCTGCAAACACTCAAAAACCTTATTAAACTATACAATATGGCTAGAAATCAACTTCCAAAATCAGAGAATCAAATAATTGTCATGAAACAAAGGATCCAATATCTCAAAACACATTAAAATAAAACTTAAGTAGCTAGCTATCAACGACATAAACTAATATATCAAAACACATTAACATAAACTAATGTACGAACAATATAACATAAACTAATATCTAAAAAGGCAATGCAACTACAATGCTGAAGAGATATAATCATCACCAATGGCATCATCGCTGTCTTCATCATCAGGGTGGTGGGCACTACTCTCGGTGGTGCGCATGGTGTTAACAAAAGTCTCGGGCAAAGTCAATCCCAAATGATCCAACACTAGCTGAAGTGTAGCATGGATATCCTCAAGCTTGCTGTCTCTCTCCTTGATTGTGCTCTCAAGGTCATGCACTGTGTCCTTAAGGTTCACAATTGTATCCTCAAGATTGGCAATTTTCTGCACATAATGTGAGGTAGGGAGTTGGGCATCAAATGGAGTACCATAAGTTTCTTTTATGTACTGATCACCCAACCCCCCTAAACCAAACACATTACCCTTCTTGTTTCGAGCCCCAACAACCTCCATCTTCCTTCCTTTTGTCCATCCACCTTCGATGCTCAGGAACCTCCATTACTACTAAGTAGAATAACCAACCTAGACAATTAAGCATAAACTAGCTAATCGAATGCATCTATCTATCAAATCCAACTACAAAAATATAGAAATTGGACGAGGCTGAATCAAAATTGTTACCTCAAAAGTCAAGTAAAGATTTTCTCCTCTTTAAGCACACCACTGAAACAAAAATCAGAACAAATTAATATGTTAAATCTGACACCTCTTTTCTAAACAATCAGGACAGGATAAATTTTAAAAGAAGTTATAATCATTAACTTAAAATCTGAATATTTCTTTCATTTAAAAAAAGTTTGGAAACTTATAAGCTGAATATTTAAAATATATAGATACATATTAGATAAATTCAAAAAGAAAGAAGACATATGTAATAAGAAATGACATAATAAAACAGAAAAAGATCCAAGTAGGTAATTGAGAAAGTGAACTAATCTTTTAAAATGTCTCTAACAACCTCCCTGTAACAAAAGTAATGTAACAAGACAAGATCGATAATCATGTTTTAAAATGTCTCTTGTTCTAACATTATATGGTATAATCACAAATTTAAGCAATGGACTTAATCACGATCCAGAGGTTTTATAATTTAAATCTGCAATTAATTTTTTTATAGTTTATAAATTAGGCTTGTAATCGCTAGAAAATTTAAATTTTTTAGTTTCGCTGATTTGTTCAATTGCTCTGACTAGATGAATATCTAGTTATAGAGCCAAGCCAAGTTTGTCAACTTTTCTGCTGTTCTATTACTAAGCACTTACATAGAAGGGAATATGTATAGAGATAATTGCCTTTTCTTTTGTTTTTGATAGGCTTAGAATTAGAGATAATTGCCTAAATGCCTTAGTAATGTAGTAAAGGCAGAAATGCTCCTTAAAGTACACAGATCTAATTTTTCACTTCAGCAAATGAGGTAGTTAGAATGAGAAAATGTGGACTTGGATTTTCTAAACCAACTGTAATTGAACTTCAATATAAGTAGCACTGAAATCTGATACAACAATGATCATTGAAAGAAGACAGATATTTAAAATATAAAATATACTACCAAATGGAATTTGTGGTAGCCAAAATATCAAGGAGTGGTACCTTGAAAAGGTACACATCCTCATTAATTTATATGTTCTCATAAACATACTCAGGTTTGAGATTCATAGGGTATTTGAGAAGCAGGAAAACACAAACACATACATAGGTCCAGCAAACAAGCAATTACCCAAAATAAAACAAGACATGCCAAATTCTGCACAAAAGAAACAAATTCAAGTTGAGAGAAAGAGAAATAATACCTTGACAACGAGTCCGGGTTGAACCAAATCTGCCAATGACGAGGCCCGGGATTTCGGGAGGGTTGATATAATTTATCTGTCACGGATTCGAGTTGGTAGGAAGAGAAATCAGATCTAATGAAAACATTAGTGCTTTTGATAGAATCAATTATGTTTAACTCAGCAAAACCAATGAAAACACTCTAAGATTTCAGAGAAAAATCAAATTAATTACAAGCAAAGTAAACTCAACTGTGAAAACCAAAACTAATTCTATACAATTCCAAAATGTATGCCAATTTATTTGTTAGAGAAAGAAGAACTGACACAAACTTCCACATGCAAATTAGATATACTCCAATGTGTACTCTAAAAAATAAAACGTTTCATATATCAGTTAAAAATTAAAATTCCATCAAAGTTTGGAATCAAATAAGATTACCCTTAGTTATTTATTGCTTCAAAGAGATGAAGCTTGCAGGAGTAACATGATAATGCAGTAACATAGCACGTAAAATCTAAGATTCAAGCTGTAAAAGCAAGGAAAGAGGACTCAAGATACAAATAACAACAAAATGTAGAATCAAACGGTAATGCAATCCAATCGGTAAGCTTGTCTATAAGATTGATCACAATTAATAACAAAAAAATAATCATATATAACAATTTTGAAGGAAAAAACTCGAGGTTTGGATATAGTTGCAAGAAAAATTGAATTACAGATCTAATTTTGCGATTGATCCGATATTTTGTTGGTTCATTTGCTCTTTGAAGGTGAAATGTTCTTCATAATCACAAAACAAATCACAACACAATTAAACTCATTCACAATCACAAAACAAATTATAATTTCACAACCTAATCCCTAAAATATAATTTCAGAACCCTAATCCCTTGAAAAAAAACAAACTCAAAACCCTAATCACTAAAATTAAAATCAGAAAATGAGAGTGAGTGTAGGCTACTAACCGTTTGATGGAGAAGGCAGTGGTGGTTCCCGGTGATGAGAGGAAAGTGAGAAGACAGTGGTGGTTCGGGGGTCTCTGTTCTGTGAGAGGGATCGATCGAAGGTGAGAAGACGGTGATGGAGAAGGTGAGAAGAGGATATGGCAGCGACGTATCTGTTAGAGTGAGATGGCAGCGACGTCGTCGTTGTTATGGGACGGTGGCGAGGGTGAGAAGGGAGTGTGAGAGTGAGAGCTCAGAGAAGTGAGAAGTGAGAAGTGAAAATGAGAGTGACCACAAGTGAGAGTGAGACTTCATTCAATTTTTATTTTTTTTAAATTATAAAATATTTTACTTATGTAACCAACGGTTGCAAGCACATTGACTAATTGCCACCGGTGGAATTGCGGTAGCTAATTGGAGTTGCTAAAACACGGTAATCTTGTAGTGTATGTCTTACACTTCATTATTGCAACCTTGCAATAAAATCTTGTATTATAAAAAAAAAAAAAGAGTTGCACATAGAATAACATATACATTGTAAGACAAAAGATATGGTCTAAAAAAAATGTTTTTTCTCCCTCCAGCTTACAGTTGCTATTGTTGGATCTTCATTTCTTCTATAAAAAAGAGTGAAATGCAAATTTATCTTGAAAATGTATAAATACATATTTAGTTTTTCAAAATTTTTAAATGTATCAATTTCGTCCCTCAAGATTTCGGATATACCAATTTGATCCTTAAAACATGAGGGATCAAGTTGGTATGTAAAAAAAACTTGAGAGACCGAATTGGTACATCTAAAAATCTTGAGTAATTAAATGTGTATTTATAAATTTTCAGGGACAAAGATGATGTTAGAAAAATAAGTTGAAGATGGTTATGTCGTGGAAAAACCACTGCCTTAAAAACAAGATTTTTGGATAGTCGAGGTGCAACTATACCAACCAGTTCTTGCTACCAAGATTATCATAACAATTCTCTAACTCGTGCATTCGAAGCAGAGAACTTGGATTCACACAAAGTACGTTAGACCACTTACAAAGAAGAGATGAAGAAAGGGGGAAAAACAACAATGGAGGACAAAATTTTGTGTTGTTAGATCTAGTGAGAATGTTTTGATAATGACAAAAGGTTTTGAACAAGCTACAAGTGTTTGTGATCAAGCTCAAGTATGAAGAAGTTTATCAAACAACAACAAACAACAAATGATGAAGAGAGAGCAAGCTCATGAAGATTCAATTTGTGTTTAATTGTAATATCTTTAGTTTGAGTCTTTTATTTTAATGAGTTTGGGTAGAGTCATTAGAGGGTAGTGAATCTCTATCAATGTCATGATTATATCATAATTTGAGTATTCACTTAACCTAAAATCAATAGGTGGCTTAAAAGTTTGAAAGGAAAGGTTTAGTTTTGAGGAAACAAGTTTTTAATTGATTTTAGCAGTGGCTAATCGATTAATGGGTTAGGTTAATCGATTAACACACATGTTACAATAGTTAATCGATTAAGCCATATGTTAATCGATTAAGACCTGTAAAACTGGTTTTTAAAATACGTTTTTATCTTCTCAAAATCAGTTTTTAAGTGACTTAACTTTTGGGTACTCTATATAAACCTTTTCCTAATCATTGTGATTAACAAGTATCATTTTTTTTTACATCAATTTTACAAAGATCAAGCCACACTATTCTCTCTTACTTTCATAGATCAAAACTTTCAACTTTTACATTCTTTGATCAAGAATCTTTGAATCTCTTATATTGATATTTTCTTAGCTATTGAAAGAGATTCATAGGATTGTTATTGTTTTCAATTTGGTTGTAATCTTTGCAAGGAGGCAAGCTATCTACAACAAAGGAAGCCTTGGTGGTTGTTCATCAAGCAAAAGAAGTCTTGGAAGTCTTGTTGTGTTAACAAGCATTTGGAAGCCTTGGTGTGAGGTATCATCAAGCATTTGGAAGTCTTGTTGGGTAAACAAGCAAATTGGAAGACTTGTTGTGGGGATATCAACAAGCAAGGGAAGAGGTTAGATTAGATTCAATAGGGTTGCAAGACAAGAGTGTGGTATTTCTTGGAGGCTATCAAGAAGGGAGTCTTGAGAGACATTTGCTTGTAATTTGAGAACTCTAATTCCTCATAGTAAAGAATCTCTCTTGGTTGAAGAGGGGACTGGATGTAGCTCTCAAGCGGATGAGAGTGAACCAGGATAAATCTCTGTGCAGTATCTCTATTTCCTTAACTCTTTACATTCAAGTCATTTCATATGTTCTTGGTTGAAAATCTAGAAAAGATTGATTTTCATGATTGATTTGATTGGATTGAATCTTAATTGTGCAAATTGATTTGGGGAAAATCATTTTCATAACCTAGGTAATCAATAAGAATATTGGTGTTAATCAATTTCGCTTAATCTCTGATCTTATGTGTTAATTGATTGATTTTCGTATTCAATTGAAAAGTGATTTTTCAGTTTTAACAGTGATTAATCGATTAACTGGAGGTGTTAATCGATTAACCAAAATCAATCTTTCGTCATTAATCGATTAAATGAAGTATTAATCGATTAATCATTTGAAGCCTTTCGGGTGTTAATCGATTAGTTGCAGACTTAATCGATTAAGGGCTTAAGTTTTTGTAAAATTCATTTGTTTTAATTGTTTTGATTCGTTTCTTTCGAAAATCTTTCAAGATTTCTCTAACACCTATTCAACCCCCTTCTAGGTGTTCTCCTAGTGTCTCCTAGTTATTTCACCTACCGATTGTAGTTCTTACATGTGTATCAACCAGACTGAAGAGGTGGCGCCTTATAGCCTATAGGCTCGAACTGACAACAGCAAAAAATTAATGAATAATAGATTACAAACCCCCATTAATATCCCCAAACCCCAAATACACTCTTGAAAAGACAAAAATACCCTGAGAGTTTTTTTTTAAAAAAAATAATTTTTCTTCTTCTTCCTCTCACTCTCTCACATAGTGTCTCTTCAACCTCCTCAACTTCATTTTTTGTCATCTCCACCTATCTCCACCTTCGTTTTTGTGTTTGTGTTCTGATTCAATCTTCATTTTCGTGTTACTGTACCGGATTGGGGTTCTTCATCTTCATTGTTGTTCCTCTCCTTTTGGTGCGTCGTTTCTGCATTGATTTTGTTCATTCTTCAACACCTCACCTTTGAACATATAAATCTACAGTTTTTAATGCCATTAATCTCAGTGTTCCTATGAGCATCGGATACAGCAGAAGCATTCATTTCAATTCCAATCACCTGGAATAATACAAAACAAAATCAGTGTGGTGGTTGCTCTGCTCATACCCATTTTCTTATTCTTCATCTTCTTCTTCTCCCACGATTATCAATGGACCCTATTTCTCCTCATCAATGGCTGCAACTCTTAGTCGCTGTCTTTGTCTCTTTCTTGATCGCCTTCAGAGCTCACAAGAGAAAATCCCTCACCACTTCTGGCGCCGTTGCGGGTTTCATCGTTATGGTCCTTCACATCTTCGTCGGTTTCAGGTTTGGAGCGATGCTACTTACCTTCTTCCTCACTTGGAATAATACAAAACAAAATCAGCGCCTCTTGTTCTGTGTTACTTGACATCTACCCTGGGGTTTTTAACAGGCATCTTTTTCCAGAACAGCTGAAAATGCATTATTAGGTGGGATCCAATCCAAAAAGTTTGGGGATGCAATATATGAAAAAGGGGTTTGGGGTTTATGAATAGAAAAAGGGTTTTGGGGTTTGGGGATAAAAAAAAGGGGTTTGTATTCTAGGTTTTTTATAATTAAGGCATTATGGTAATTACACTTTTAAAAAAGGGGTTTGGGGATACTAATAGGAGTTTGTAATTTATTACTCAAAATTAATGGCCAATCAATTGCCATCATGGCCTACCATAAAACTGCTGTAATAAAGGTCCATAAAACTTACAACGGCTATTTGAAAAAAAAAGTGGAAAATAAAAAGACTTTAGCTAGTGGCTTTCCAAAAAGATGACCCGTACACCCGCACCATCCAAACGATGGCACGCGTGTGTATTGGACCTAACAAATCCACTACTATAACTCAATACCTTATTTGCAAGTGTATATAGAGAAGAATGAAATATAAAGAGTCAACTTTTACAAAAATTGATCAATGTGGGACTAAAATTTATCATATAAATGCCATTAAATCCAACAATTAATACATTAAAAAAAATATTAGGAACTAAATTAGTACTTTACAAAAATTTAGATATACATGATTTTCTTTTGATTTTTTATCTGGATGTTATGCTTGACAATCAATCTCAGTTTTTCCCTAAAAAAAAAAAAAAAACAATCAATCTCAGTTAGTTGTGAGGCTTACTTATTGGCTTTGCTGAAGGGTCCAAATTAGTTTTATCCCAAAAAATAATCTCTGTTTTTAAAATATTCTTTTGCAAATATTTTTTATTTTGATTGTAGGTCCGATATATATATTAGAAAAATAACATATAAGTTTTAAAATTTTAATATTGGATAATTTTAAAATTTAAATTTTCAATATTTTAGTTTGATACAGTGACTTATAAATTGGTTTTTGACCCCAAATATTTTTTTTAAATAAATTTTTTGCTAGTATTTTTTTTGCAGCTTAACGTACTCCTTTTGATTTGAAATATGAGGAAAAAAAACTAATTTCACAAGTTAGTTAATTATATTTTATTTTATTAAATTTATAAAAAAAATAGAAGTATTTTAAGAAATAGTATTAAGAATGAAACAAAAATTAAATAAAATAATTATTTTCTTAAAATATTTTAAAAAAATATCATGATAAAATAAAAAACAATTAAAAAATTAATTAATATTTTCTAATACGTATTTTAAATATATACATATATATATATATATATATATATAAAATATGGCAAATGCTAACAAGTGTTCTTAGTGCACTTGTTAATAAGTCAACTATAATAAAAGTTCATTAAAACTTACATTTTTTGCATTTTGGAAAGATAGAATAATATGTACTTATGATTTTTTTTTTATTGTAATAATTTTAACAAGTGAACTTTTTTTTTTTGAATGGAAAATATGTAATTCATTCCATAACAGAAAATAGTACAAGTAGATCCAACAGTACAATAACAAAGCACATATTTTCCATACAATAAAGATTGGTAAAAAAGACTAGATACTCAGCCATAACAGCAAACTCCCTGTGGATCAGGATCATCATCAACATCCAGCTTCGAACTCTAACAAGAGATTCAACAACCTTTAATTTGTTTCCAAGATAACTATCTCATCAATGCCGGAAATAAGCACAGTTCGGCGACAAAGAATCTCAGATCTGAGGAGGTAGAGCCACTGGACAGAGGAGAATAAAGGGAAAAGCTGTCCCGAATATCAGTCTTCTGGTTATTGGAGAAGATAGGAAGGTCATGAGATCTGAACAAACAAAAAGTTTTCCCACACTCAAACACACAAAAAACAAAACTCAGATGAAACTGGGACAAGAAAAACCACACCACTTGCACAAAGGCAAGATTTATTTATTTAACCCAGATATAACTGAAAGAGAAAAAACTCACACACCAATCCCATATCATCATCGTCATCATCATTAATTCATTATTATCCTAAATAACACATTTTTAAGAAATGCATTGAAGCGTAAATTTAGGGAATGTAATACTCCCTTTGGTCCCATATATAGGGCACATTTTAGAAAGTTTTCTTGGTCCTAATTATAAGTTACTTTATATTTTCTATGCATTATTTATTGATTTTTCTCTTTTTTACCTTTATTAAATGATTTGACTATCTATGTGTTTTTTGTTGTTTATTAATGAGTGTGAATTTTTTAAAAAAAATTTGAGGGGTAAAATTGTAATGTTACAATATATTCTCATAGAATTCATAAAATCAACCACTTTCTTTGGTATGTGTAATTCAGTTAAGTATGTCCTGTAATAAAGACTAAAGAGAGTAACATACTTTGGAGAGAGAGATAGAGGAAAGGGAGAGGGTCTGGGGGCGATATATATGATCACTTAGGATTGGAAGGTACGTAGTTTTTTTGTTGTCATCGTTGTTATTGTTGATCAACTTTTATAGTAATAGGAGTAATAATACTTTTTTACTGGTTATTTTTTTGTAGAGGAGTGAAAAAAGAACATTGACCAAGGTTTGTAAAACGGGGAATGGCTAAAATATTACAGTACATGCATAACTATCAATAGATTATACTGTACTCAAAGAACGTATATATTGTTCACTTTGGTAATCTATGTGTAACTTAACGGTGAATCGGTGATGATGAATAATGGGAATAAGGTGGAGGCCATGTTTTCTTTTAACAATTATCCCAAATGCTTCAATCATGTCAAAGTCATCATGCTTAATTCCCATGAGGAAGCTTCCAATCAAAATAGTAGAGCAACTTTGCAAGTGGAAGCACCATGTTGGGTACGCGTACGTGGGCACATTCTTTTTCCATCACTAAATGGGATATCTTTAAAACGAGAGTCTCTGTAATCGACCATGATATTTAGAAATTTCTCAGGTTTAAAACTCTCATATTCATTCCAATGTTCATGATGATCTCTCCCAATAGCCCAAAGATTGAATAATGCAATGGACTTAGCTCGAACCTCATATCCATTGATTTTGCATCTCCCTATTTACTTTTGAAACTAACAATTAGGGGTGTAATGGTCTGGTCCGGTCCGGTCCGGTCTGTGAACCATATTACGGACCGGATTGCTCAATTTATTATGATCCGATCCGATCCCAATATTATTTATCCTCAAATACCGGACCGAACCGGACCGTTAATGAATGGTCTGGTCCGATCTATTTTGCTTAATTAGTTAATTATTAATTTTTTTTTTAAAAAAAAAAAAACCAGATCTGATCAATAAAACAAGATCTGCTTCTTCCACTTCTTCTTCGGGGCTGAAGCTTCTGTGCATAGTGAGAGCGTTGCTGAAGAAGATAAAGCGGAGGGTGATGGTTGGAGATAAGGTTCCGGTGGGTTCGATTGACTGGGTTGACCGGAGGAGAATGATCGAGAACGTGTTCTAGAGGAAGAACGAGATTCTTGATCCTCCTGTCGCTAACGTCGATCGCTTGCTCGTCATTTTCTCGCTCGATCAGCCCAAGCTGGAGCCGTTCACGCTGAAGCCGTTCTTGGTGGAGGCCGAGAGCACCGGGATCCTGATCAGCTCGCGCTTAATAAGATGGAGCTCGTCGATGATGAGGTTGTTCCGTTTTTCCGAATATTGATTATTACTACTGTTTCGTGGCTTTGTGTTTTGAATTTGTTTAATGTTTTGATTACAAGATCGAGACATTGCAGCAACGCCTTGAGGCTTGAGCAATGATTTTGGGCTCCAAACACATGCAGCAACGCATTTTGGGCTGCCAAACTTGATCCGTAGATTTTTTTTTTAAATAATTATTAAGCCTATCGGTTCGGTCCGGTCCCAACAGTCTAAAAATGTCTAGGACCATGGACCGGATCGTTTAAGTACGATCTGAATATATTTTGGGACCAGACCGGACCATAAGACCGGACCGAACTACATTTTTTGGTCCGATTTCTCGCGGTCTCGCGATCTCGGATCGGATCGCTTACGGTACCCCTACTAACAATGCATGGTGTACTTGGATGTAGCCTTAAGGTTTCCTAAATAACATACTTTAAGTATATAAATTGATGCAACTCTAACTTAGTCGAGGTGAATTAGTTGAGTCACCAAAAAAAAAAAGCACAGACACCACCTGCGAAAAAAAATTGATGCAACTCTAACTTATCCATGTAATCCTTACTAGTATAAACCTTTTTTACCTCAATTTATGCCTCTTCTATCACCTTTGGTTTTTTCATCATTTTTGACATCCCTCATTTCACAACCTCAAAAGTTGTTTATCTTTTCAAGGTACAATAAATACTCCTTCCGATTTAGAATAAAAGGAAGAAAAAAAAACTAAAATCATGTTTATTAAGAAATTTAATTGATTGTATTTAATTTTTTTAAATTTATCAAAAATATAGCTATTTTAGGAAAGTATTATTGAAATGAAACAAAAATTAAATGATATAACAATTTTCTATGTACGTTTTAGGAAAGTAGCATTGAGAATAAAACAAAATTTAAGAATGTTAGTTACTTTTTCTTATATTTTAAACAAAAAAAATAATTTTTCTTATATTTCAAATCGGATGGAGTATTTTAATTTTTTTTCTTCCAATTTTAACCTTCATTCAACCATTTATATCATTTCTCATTAATTATACTTTTCTTCTCTTTTTCATCTCTAAACTATTATATGTTAATTAATGGACACACTTTATAATAAAAATTAAATATGAATAATTTGAATAAAATACATATAAAAGTTACAATATTCAATACATCCTATATGTAAAACAACCGTAAACTAAAAAAATATAGAAGGGAGGAAATAATTGCTAAGATATCTTTTAGAAAGATTTGTTTCAACCTAAACGGTTTTACTTCACATCTGATTTCAAAGTCTATGTGAAAAGTCTTTTAAAAAAAGTCTTTTTGAAAACTTAATGCTCTTTCTAAAGTTATTGCTTTTGGTTGCAGCAATGGTCTTTAAGAATGTGAGGTTGCCGATAGGGATGGCAAAAAAATTCACATCCGCAAATACTCGCTTGAAATCGATCCAATTTTGATGGAAAAAACTCGTTTTGATTGAGTTTGAAGGAATCCGAAACCGAAATCCGCTTTAAAAAAATGGGGGCGGAGTAGGTTTGATATTTTAAGTACACGACCCGCCCCCGCTCCCGAACCTGCTCAGATATAAAATTTAAATAATTTTCATCATAATTATAGTTAAATAATAAAGTCAAAGTGACATATTTAGCTAAAACCATAATTTCATTCTTAAGTTTTTATATATTTTTAAAATTTGACGTTTATTATTATATATTATTTGAATTATAATGTATGTGATTTTTGTTTAATACAATAAAAATAATTTTAAAAATTAATTGAATGGGTTACTCGCGAGTTTTCTTGAACTCGACGCGGATGAGTTTAGGTTTCACTTTTTTCATACACACTCTTCTTAAACTCGCACCCGCTCTTGATGGGTGTGGGATTGGTATTGTCAAAACCAGCTCCAAACCCGACCCATTGTCATGGCTAGTTGCCAACAACACATATACATGGGATGATGTTAACTACTCCCTCCTATTTAAAATGGGCTTATTTTTATTCCTGAATTTAGGTATTTTTTTAAAATTGTTTTTTGAATTTTTTCAATGCTTTAGATTCTTGAATTTTCAAATTTTTTAAATGGTCTTTTTGTTTTTCGTTACTTAAATGATGATATAACCGACGATATGTCATGCCACTTTCGTAACATCATGAGTGACGTGTTATGTAAAGTCTAGCGGCACCACATGAATTTTTATTTTAAAAGTTATTAAAAGACTCTTTTTTTAAAAAAATATAATTTTTAACTATTTTTAATGAATTTGAATTTTTTTTATTTAAAAAATTCACGTGTCATCATCTGACACGTTACCTGTCGATATGACGAAAGTGACGTGACATGTCATCATCTGACACGTTACGTGTCGATGTGGCGAAAGTGACGTAACATGTCATCGGTCATATCATCACTTAAATAATGAAATGACCTGAGCAAATAAATTTTTTTTGTTTAAAGATAGTATTCCCTCTAATCCATAAAGATAATAAAAAATTGCAAATTTTTTTGTCACAAACTAAAGTTAAAATAATTAATGAAAAATTTAGAAATTGTAAACTTTCAATTGTAATTGGTTGATCAATGCAAAATGTGTAATTAAATAAGTTGTTTAATAATTGATTGATGTGTAAAACAAATCATTAAATGCATATTTTCTTTCTTATCCAAAAAAAAAATGCATGTCTTCTTAATTTTTTTTTATTTCCAATTTGTTACTATTATTGTGGGACGGAGGGAGTAACTAATTTTCTTCAATTTTGTTTCATTCCTAATGCTATTTTCCTAAAAACATACTTAGAAAATTGTTATCTAATTTAATTTTTATTTTATTTCCAATACTATTTTCATAAAATACCTCTATTTTTGATAAATTTAAGAAAATTAAATATAATCAACTAAATTCCTAAATAAACATGATTTTAATTTTCCTTTTTATATTTCAAACCCGAGGGAGTACTCTCTGGTTTGAAATATAAGAAAAATAACTAATTTCATACTTATTAAGGAAATTAGTTGATTATATTTAATTTTTTCAAATTTATAAAAAAAAGATATATTTTAAAAAAAGTATATCATTGGGAATGAAAAAATATTAAATAAAATAACAATTTTTTAGGGATATGTTTTAGGAAAATAACATTGAGAATAAAACTAAATTTAATAAAATTAATCACTTTTACTTATATTTTAAATTAAAATAAGTGGGTTTTTTCTTATATTTCAAATCAAAGGGAGTATTCATTAAGGATCACAAAAATTAAAATTTGTCATTAAAAATATAAACCTAATACTTTTTTATTTACTAAACATGTTATTTCTCATACAAAATTATCTTAAATGATACTCCATTCGATCTCTAATATAAGAAAAACAACATGTACTTATCTTGGTTTCAAATATAAAAAAAAAAGTTAATTAACTTTCTACTCCCAATACAATTATTTTTAGAATATTCCGTGAAAATAGTGATTTCATTTCATTTTTGTTTCATTTCCAATGCAATTTTCCTAAAGTAGCTATATTTTTTATGAATATGAGAAAATTAAATACATTTAACCAATTTTCTTAATAAGTGTGATTTCAATTACTTTTTCTTACATTAAAGACAAGAGACAATATCTCAATGATACTTTTTAGTTACATTCCTTTTAAAAATATATCAATTTTTATAAACAAGTATATTACTCCCATCCCACAAGGATAATAAAATAAGATAAATTTTTTTGTCATAAACTAAAGTTAAAATAATAAATCAAAAGTTTAGAAATTGTAAACTTTAATTTGAATTGTGATTGATTAATTAATGCAAAATATATTAAATTAAGTGTTAAATAAATTGGTTGATGATATATTTGACAAACCATTAAATACGTGTCTCCTTATTAATTTTTTGACTTTTCCAATTTATTACCATCCTTATAGGAGGGAATACTTACTGGTGTGTGTTAAGGGATAATCAACCCTTACAAAAATAAAATATTTTCAAAATCTTAATCTAATACATTAGTGAAGATTAGTACAAATAGTAAGGAATTTGTCTTTACTTAAAAAAGTGGTTGGAGATTGGATCACTAATCTTGTGAATGTTAAAGCCTTTGATCTTCAAAAGACAAAAAATTAATTTTTTTTTTAGGTTATGATATGTGTAACATGCATAATATATATTTTATAGTCTAATGAAAGCTCTTGATTTTCATGTGCTTTCTAAGTTTGTTTTTATTGATTTGTCTGAGAACATTTTACCTTGTGTAATTCATTTAAATCATCAATAAAATGGGCACAGCCTTCAGCCTTGGCTTTCATTTAAAAAAAATAAAAATAATACATTGGAATAATACTTTTTTACATGTTATTTATTATAGAGAGGGGAGAAAGCACCTTGACCAAGGTTTGTAAAACGGGGAATGGCTAAAATATTACATGCATAACTATCATAGTCATTAGATTATACGGTACTGAAAGAACATATTGTTCACTTAGGTAATCTATATATGTTAAGTGTGATGATGAATAACGGGAATCAAGTGAAGGACATGTTTTCTTTTAACAGTTATCCCATATGCTTCAGTCATGTCAAACTCTTCATGCTTAATTCCATAAGGAAGCTTCCAATCAAAATGGTAAAGCAATTGTGCAAGTGAGAGCTCCATGTTGGGTATGGCAAATGTAATACCTGGGCATATTCTTCTTCCAACACCAAATGGGATATATTCAAAATGATTGCCTATGTAATCAAGTGAGCTATTAAAAAATCTCTCAGGTTTAAAACTCTCAGCCTCATTCCAATACTCAGGATCTCTCCCAATAGCCCAAAGGTTGAATAAGACAGTAGACTTAGCTGGAATCTCATATCCATTGATTTTGCATCTCTCTCTATTTACTTTTGGAATTGACAATGGTGCAGGTGGATGCAACCTTAGGGTTTCTTTGATAACAGACTTTAAGTATATTAATTGATGCAATTCTGACTCATCCACATAACCCTTATTAGCATACACCTTTCTTACCTCAGTTTGTGCCTTTTTCATCACTTTTGGGTTCTTCATCATTTCTGACATCCCCCACTCCACAACCTCAAACGTTGTTTCACCACCAGCACCGAACATATCCTGCAGATTGCAAGTGGGTTAATAAATAATTACTCAATTATCTAAACTTAGCTTGCGTGTCTATCATTCCACGCATTTATATATAATAGTATAATCTCATACACCTAGTCATACAAGAAATTTAGAGAAGTTAATTAATTAATTGCGAAGATGTCTTTTTGAAAGATTTATTTCAATCTAGACAGTTTTAATTCATGTCATCAATTGATTTCAAGTCTTCGTGACATGTCTTTAAAAAAAATCTTTGTGAAAAGTTAAAGCTCTTTCTGAAATTATTGCTTTTGGTTGCAGCAACGGGCTTTAAGAATTTTAGGTTGCGAACAACACATATATAGCATTTAAAGTAGGGTAGAATTAACATTTTGTTAAGGATTACAAAAATAAAAAAAAATTCATTAAAATTATAAATCTAACATTTTTTAGATTTACTAAACACATTATTTTTCATATAAAATTACCTTTTTTACTATCTTAAACCATGACTTAAAGATACTTTTTATAACATTCCTCTTAAAAATATATATCATTTTTTCATAAACATGTATATTAATAATAATTACTGGTGTGAGTCGAGGGATACTCAACCCTTACCAAATAAAACATTTACAAAATCTTAATCTAATACACCAATAAAAATTGACGCAAATGGTAAAGATGTTTGTCTCTGTTTAAAGAAGTGGTTGAAGGTTTCATCCTCCACTCTTAATAATATTAGAGGTCTTGTTGGCAAAATCACCTTTTGTGAACCTCCCAGTATTAAAAAAAAATAATCACTCAGTTATATTGGTGAATACCAAATCTAAAAAATCAATGCAATTGAAAGAAAAAATACGAACACAGAAAAATATCTTACATAAATTTTCTACTAGTAATCATATTTTACAAACAACAACAACAACAACAACAACTAAGCCTTTGTCCCACTAGGTGGGGTCGGCTACATGGATCAAACGACGCCATAAAGGCCTATCATAAATCATGTCTTTTGATAAGGCATTGATTGCCATATCCTTCTCAATTGTTTCACCTATAGTTTTTCTAGGTCTTCCTCTTCCTCTAGCCCTTGTAGTACCCTCCATTTGGTCTACCCTCCTAACCGGGGCTTCCACCGGTCTCCTCCACACATGCCCAAACCACCTAAGACGAGATTCAACCATTTTTTCAACAATAGGAGCAACCCCAACTTTTTCTCGAATATACTCATTTCTAATCCGATCTTGTCTGGTATGCTCACTCATCCACCGCAACATCCTCATCTCTGCAACATGAAGTTTATTCTCTTGTGTGCCCTTTGCCGCCCAACACTCTGTCCCATATAACATCGCCGGTCTTACAGCAGTGCGGTAGAACCTTCCTTTAAGTTTAAGTGGTACCTTCTTATCACATAACACGCCCGAGGCACTCCTCCATTTCATCCACCCTACTTGAATCCTATGATTTACATCCCCTTCTATTTCTGCATCCTGCTGTAAGATAGAACCAAGATACTTAAACTTCGGGACTTGTGCTAAGACATGCTCTCCAACCTTCACCTCTCGAGTAAGGCCCACGTGCCTCTTGCTAAAATTACACTCCATATACTCTGTCTTGCTTCGACTTATCCGGAATCCAGACCCTTCTAAAGCTTGTCTCCACATTTCAATCTTCCCATTTATTTCCTCTCTAGTATCCCCAATAAGCACAATATCATCCGCAAAGAGCATGCATTTGGGCACTGGTTCTTGGACATGTTCCGTAAGCACATCCAAGACCAATGTAAAGAGGTAGGGGCTCAAACTTGACCCTTGGTGTAGACCTATCGAAATGGGAAAATTCTCTGAAATCCCACTTTGTGTCCTCACGCTCGTCTTGACCCCGTCATACATATCCTTAATGACTCTAATATAGGCAACACGCACCCCTTTCTTCTCGAGAGCCCTCCATAGTACCTCTCTAGGCACTCTATCATAAGCTTTCTCCAGATCAATAAAAACCATATGCAGATCCTTTTGTTGCCTCCGGTATTCCTCCATCAACCGGCGCAGTAAGTATACTGCCTCCATTGTTGATCTCCCCGGCATGAAGCCAAATTGATTCTCGGTAACATGAGTCTCCTGTCTCAATCTTCGCTCTATCACCCTTTCCCAAAATTTCATGGTATGACTCATAAGCTTAATCCCTCTATAATTCGCACAATCCTGTATGTCACCTTTGTTCTTGTACATAGGGATTAAAGTGCTCCTCCTCCACTCGTCCGGCATCTTCTTGGATCTTAAGATCTCATTAAACAACTTGGTGAGCCAACTGATGCCCCTCTCTCCCAAGGTTTTCCATACCTCAATGGGGATACTATCCGGACCAACCGCTTTACCATTATCCATCCTTTTCAATGCCTCTTTTACCTCACTCTCCCTAATTCTACGGTAAAAGGTATGATTTTGGTCCCCTTCTCTAGTGACTATCTGATCATGATGTGAACTTTCATGACCTTCATTGAAAAGGTTGTGAAAGTAACTCTTCCATCTTTCTTTTACATCCAAATCTGCGACCAAGACTTTGCCATCTCCATCCTTAATGCACATCACTTGATCTAGGTCTCTCGTCCTCCTTTCCCTAAGTTTAGCAATCCTATAAATACTTCTTTCCCCTTCCTTAGTGCCTAAAGATTGGTATAGCCCATCAAACGCTCTACCTCTTGCTTCGCTCACCGCTTTCTTGGTCTCTTGCCTAGCTGCTTTATATTTATCCCAACTCTCTGCATTTCTATTCAAGGACCAAGTTTTGAAACATTCCTTTTTCTCCTTTACCTTATCTTGCACCCTTGCATCCCACCACCATGATTCCTTGCCCTTTGGTCCATAACCTCTTGATTCACCGAGTGTCTCCTTTGCAATCTTCCTAATCCCTTTGGCCATAACCTCCCACATTTCATTTGCGCTTCCTTCTCCATTCCAACGTCCTTCCTCTAAGACCCTTTGTTGGAATCGTTTTTCCCCCTTCAATTTCCACCACCTGATTCTTGAAACCTTTTCTTGTATTTTTCTTTCCATCCTTCTCTTAACCCTTACATCCATAACCAAGACTCGGTGTTGGGTAGTCAAGCTCTCTCCAGGTATAACTTTGCAATCCATGCAAAGCTTTCTGTCTGGTTTCCTCATAAGGAAGAAATCAATTTGAGAGCGCGTTGACCCACTCCTATATGTGATAAGGTGTTCCTCCCGCTTTTTAAAACAAGTATTGGCTATTGTTAGATCGAAAGCTGAGGAGAAATCGAGAATGGTTTTACTTTCCCCATTTGTTATCCCTATGCCATGGCCTCCATGGAGTCCTTCAAATCCACAAGGGTCACTTCCCACATGGCCATTGAGATCTCCCCCTAAGAAGATCTTTTCTCCCATAGGTATTCCTTGGATTACCTCTTCCAGCTCCTCCCAAAATTGCACCTTAAGATGATCTTCCAACCCTGTCTGAGGTGCATAAGCACTAATCACGTTGAAAGTATCTCTTCCAGCTACCAACTTAAGAGCTATGATCCTATCCCCAACTCGCTTCACCTCCACCACATCCTTCTTCCACACCTTATCCACTATGATGCCCACCCCATTTCTCGCTCTAATCTTACCAGTGTACCAAAGCTTGAAACCCGAAGAGTCTAGTTCCTTTGCTTTTTCCCCAACCCACTTGGTTTCTTGTAGGCACATAAAATTGATCCTTCTCCTAATCATGGTGTCCACTACTTCCATTGATTTACCGGTAAGTGTGCCTATATTCCATGTTCCAAACTGAATCCTAGTGTCGTGAACTAACTTCTTTACCCGCACCCGTTCACCAAAATGCGGAAACCCTTACTTATTTTTCACTGCATCCAGGCGGCGATGCAGCGGCCCTTGCTCATTTGACAATGTACTCGAGCCATACATCGCGTTGCTTCCGGGCAACGACCTAGCATTAACCTTATAACATCGTTGATCCATATCATAGATTCGACAAAATTTTACGTTGGCTGTCGAGGCCTAACACAACCTTCACCTTTTATCCGGGCTTAGGACCGGCTATGCAGCATACACCGCATAGGCAGGATTCCACTTATGCAGCATACACCACATATGCATGTTTATATTTTACAAACATTGAATAAATTAAAATTAACAAAAACATTGAACAAATGAATAAAAGTCATCTTGTTTATATTCACATGGACGCAAATAAATGCTTTATATATATATGGTTTTCTAACAAGTGCTCTACTTGTTAAGATTATCTTAAAATGAAATTTAATCATAAGTCTACTATACATCATCTCTCAAGAATATAAAAAAACACATTTTCCAACAACATTTAATTACATTTGAATGTTTAAGGGCACTAGTTAGCATTATATATATACAGTATATGTATATATGTATATATATATATATGTGTATATATACACTTAAAAAAGATATAATATTGTGAGGGCTGTACCCCTGCTAAGGACCACATGGGTCCGTCCTGTTTGATCGGCTCGTTGCTGCTATCCATGGATAATTTAATTACTTAAGTGTGGTACGCACTGGGATGTTTCTTTTTCTCGTGTTTTGTTGGTTAAAAAAACGACTCATCCCTTGTACTCTCTCCGTTTCACTTTAAGTGTCTTTAATATCAAAATTTTGTTTTAAAATAAGTGTCTTTTTACCAAATTTAGGCAACATTTAATACTGTTTTTCCTTATTTACCCCTTACATTTAATGTTGTTTTAGTTTTGAAATTTGTAATACTAGTAATGATGCATTGACAAAATAAAAATATTAAATAGGGGTATTTTTGACAAAATACACATAAAACTTACAATAATCATCGTAATCAACATTTTCTTAATCTATGTACAAAAGTCCAAAAAGACACTTAAAGTGAAACGGACGAAGTATATTTATCTGTTGTGTTAAGTCTTCATTGATTTTTGAGATGATTCATTAATGATTGGAGCAAGTTACATTAACAAGCATGAACAATAAGTTAAAGAAGATTAAAAAGAATTGAATAAATAAAGCAAGATTTTTTAAACTCTTTTTGAGATGGACTTTTTATGCTTCTATACACTCCTATAGATCCCTTGTATTGATAGGTACAGATAATATCGGTTTAATTTATGTTTATTTTAGCAAGTGATTAATTTTTTTTATACGTAAAAAAAATGTCATATGTAAGTTGCTCATTTAATTTGTTTAAAGAATACTTAAAGGGATCAGTCATCATAATTATGTGGGTGGATATAATTAAAAGAGAGAGAGATATTTCGTAACCTGGATGACTGCTTTAATATTTTCATCACTCAAGGGAATTTGCAAGTCCTTATTATTATGTTGATACTTGAGAAGGATATCAACTAGATTTTCCTCTGCTTCATAGTTGATGTCACGCCTTTTTTTATTTCTGTGATCATCAAGTATGTCTTGTAATGTCCTATCAATCTCACTATGCAACCTTTCATATTTAGCTTTGGTTCTACTCATCCTTTCAAGCACTACTCTAAGTGAAGGATAGAGATCAGCAACACAAGGTCCCCCTGCCAACTTCGCTATTCCTTCAATTGCTGATATGAACACTTGTTGGTTTCTGTTTTTCTTACCAAAAGCTGCCCTTGCTACTATCCCATATGTCAATGAGGAAATTATCTCACTGAGATTAACAATGGAGCCTTCACTTTCACATAATGTTTTAACTAGTGCTGACGTCTCCTCTTCTCTTATGGACCTGAATGATTGGACACGCTTTGCTGTTAATAGCTCTACGGTGCATATTTTTCGTACTTGCCTCCAATAATCTCCATATTGAGAGAAGATAATGCTTCTTCCATTATAGGAAACTGATTTAGAAAAAATAGTTTGTGGTCTATAAGAAAAGTTGAGATCGTGTGTTTTGGTAATGGTTTTAGCCATTTCTGGTGAAGAAACAATGATGTTGGTTACCTCCCCAAGTTTTAAGTGCATTAAGGGGCCATGCTTGGCTGCCAAATTTCTTAAGCTATGATGGGGTAATGTGCCAAGAAACTGGTGTAAATTACCTATGATAGGGAGTTTCCATGGTCCTGGTGGTAATTTGATTGTTGAGTTCTTAGAAGAACTCAGCCTCTTATTAATTAATTTGAATAGCACAAAGAGAAAAAGAAAGGATGCAAGACAAATAGTGAAAGGGTTTTGAAGCTCCATTGTGAAAAATGGAGAAGGAACTAATGAGAAAGGCTGAGATGATGATGAAGACTTAATATAATATATATATGAACATACGCTACTGAAATATGTATGTGATGCTCACCAATTGCCCTCAAGAGTGGAAAAAAATGTTATTTAAAAATCAAATCTAATATCAGTATTTTACATCTACGTTTTCTAAAAAATAAGAGAGATAAAAATTACGAGAATTTGGGATAATTTTAATTTATTTTCTTAAAAAGATAGATGCAGAAATTGATATTGGATTTAAATATTTATATATAGAGTATAACATTGTTGTCTGATTACAAGAGAAGTTATGAATACTAATATAAAAATGATGTTTACAAAATGAAAAAACACACAAAATTTTTAAATAATAATCAAATAAAAAAATCTTTTACCAAGAAGGCCCAGTATAAATTACTGAGTTTTTTTAAGCATGATAAGGTTTAAACAGAATAACTTACGAAATGGAGGAAGTATGTCTTTTCAAATTTAACTCTATAATTAATATTGAATTATAAAAAATTAAGTAATTAATGTCATTAAAAATTAAAATAGAAGTTCATAAATAAATAAAAAGTTTTTAAAATGTACTTACAATAAAGATAGGATGTAGTATTATAAAGTTTATTGATGATGTATGTACTATAGGCATACTAGGCTTTCTACATTCAACTATCATTTTACTTTTATTTTTGTTATTAACTCATAGTAAGTAATACTAGTATAAATTAATGAAAAATATCTGTTTCTGATATTTCCAGTTCCTTGTCCGATACTGCTTTGAATTGTAGTAAGAAAAGGAAGAGAGGTCGGTTGAAAGATCTGAATCAAGTTCTGTACTAAGTAAGATAAATGAGCTGTATGTGAAGCACACGAAAGAGAGCCCAAACAAGGAAGTTAATTACCGTATTGCACTGTTGAATGAGAAAACTGTCAAATTTGAAATTTATTATTGAACGATTTGTTTTTGTAATGTACAAGTAGCATTTTAGGTAATGCTCCCTGAGATATATCCATACATTTCATATCATTGTTTTTTCATCTCTCTTTTCAATAATGATCATATAAAAATACTATAGTCTAAATATACAAAATTCTTATTTAATTTAACTATTTTTTAAAACTAGTATATAACATCAAAATATTAATACTTTTAAACGGAGGGAGTGCTATATTAGGAAAAATATGTTAGAACTTAAATAACTTAAAGAAAACTCAATTCAAAAGATTAATTTGTTTAATGAGAAAGCTTCATTATTTAAGTATTATTGAGATTCGTTTTCACTCAATGTAAGATTCTTACGTACTAATGTTGCCAATTTTGAAGGTTGTGATCCATTACAGCTTTCACTCTATTGATGTTGATATAATAGTAGCTTTTTCTTTTGACAACATCACTTAAAAAAAAAATAGTATTAGTCGAAATTAAATATCTTAATTCAGTCAGTAGGTAACTTTTTTCCGAATCTCAATCTTAGCTATCGAAAAAAAAATGATAGTGGTTAGAATTTAAGCATATATATATGACTAGAGTCAATCCAAAAACTAATGAGAAAATAGTTTGTACATTATTTTTTACACTGTCAATGCATTATTCATCATCTAAGGGTGTATGATTATTGACTTCTAAATAAAACTAATGCAAATGAACGGTGGATGATGTACTGACAGTCAGTGCACACATATTAAACTCAAAACTAATCTATTTGTAGAGAGAATTTCATAATTACTCCCTTTGTCCTATTATTTTAGTAAAAAAGTGTAAAAATATTTGTTTCAAATTAAAATAAAAACAATAAATGAAAAATCATAAAAATTATAAATTGTATTTATGATTGAGTAAGTAAGAAAAAACAAATTTAATTAAAAAAATGATGATCTATTAATTTTTAAAATCTTATTGTTAAATTCAATTTTCTAAATGTTTATAAAATATTAGTTTAACATATATTAATTGTAATGATATAGAAATTTACGTGATAACAATTTGTAATTAATGAATCAATTATGCATTTCATAAAAAAAATACTATTATATTTTTATTGATTAGTCTGATATTTATCAAGATAATAAGACTGAGTAATTACTTTTGTTTTTAAAGTATGATATATATTCGTGCACAGTTAGTGCTTGGTTGTTTGATTATGTGTTATGTGGTAGGGTCTTTTTTGCAAATTTTAAAAATTTTACTCAACCATAGTAACAATTAAATTAATTTTTCAGTTTTAATTAAAAACAAAAACAAATCCATTTTCAAAGTCTTATCTTATTAATTAAATCGTGTTCTTATTCTATAACCATAAAAAAACTATGTTCTTGTTCAAAATTTCATCTTGTTCATAATGATCAATGGCTAAGTCTACGCAGTGGTACGAGACATGAGAGAACATAGCTCGGGTTTATACCAGAATCACTCAATATACAGAAGGCTTCTTCTCGTTCAGGCCACCTCCTATATACATGGCTTCACCCTGTTCATAATAGAACTGTGGATTTAATGATAAATTTTAACATAAAAATGCATGATAAATTCGATCCGCACATATTTGTTCAGCGTAGGCACGCAAATGTCACTTCATCGCGAACTGCAAAATCTGTGCCATCTATATAGAAGTATTCTCTCTCACTTGTTCAATATGTCACGAGTGCAGTAGAGAAATTTCATCACTGAGTGTTTAGCTAGATAGCAATTGAAAGTTGAAACTGATTAGGATTAGTATTTTGTTTTGTTTCAATTGCTATCACGAGTGCACTAAAGTATGATATATATTAGGATTAGTATTTCAATTGCTATCTAGCTAAAGAATGATAACAATCAATAATAAAAATAGGTATTATATAAAATAGAGTTGAAATAAAATTAAAAAAAAGTTATTAATTAAATAAGTAATTAAAACTATTTTCATGTTACTTCTTCCGTCTTTGTATATAATATCCTTTTGGTTGAATTCACGTTCATTGATTAATTTAGTTAATTGTATTGAAAATGTGAACATTTAATTTGATATTTTTTTTCAAAACTATCCTTATAAGTATTATTGAGAATCTAAAAATTGTTCAGTAAATATGGGTGTTTGTGAAAAAAGTACCTAATTATCATTGAAATTTTGTATAAGGTCTTATAAATAAGGACAAAATAAAATTCTCAAATGATGTTATATTTAGGGAGAAAGGGAGTAACTAGTAAGTTATAAAAATAAAGTTCATAAGTTCACCTATTTATAAGTCAAGTGAGCAAATAAAAAATAAAATATTATGCTAAACTATTAATAATTGAATGATAAAAAAATATGCAACTATTAATTTTTTTTAAGTATAAGTACTGTTAAAAAAATTACGGGGCCCCTAAAATTTTTGGGCCCTGGACGGTCGCATAATTATTAATGATATTGTCAAAATTGTGTTCATAAATTTTGTTATTTTTTAAAGGTGAAGTTTATAGGATACTATTATAACTCACTCATAGCAATTGAGCACCAAGAATCGGTGACGAATGTGGGCGGGTGCCACCCTCTGCCAGTCTACGGTGGTTGTTGTCGTTCCTCCATTTACCGCATGAGGAGAAGAAATTTGAGAAAGATGGGAACGAGGCACCGAACCGCCCAAAACAATATTTTAAAAATTTAAAAAAAAAATCGCTGGAGAAGATATAGTCATCCTCGTCGCCAGGCACAGGCAAGCGGCATCACAGCGTCGTCTTCGCCCTCCGTAACATGCTGAATTCACCCACTGCAACCCGTCGTCGTAGCCGGCGAGAACAGAACAACTCCTTCTGTTCAAGATCTCGTCAAACAATAATAGAGAAAAAAGGGACCAAATGAAGGCGGTATGATTAAGCCAACATGTCTTGAACCAGCATCAGTGTGCTTGATCATGATTAGGCAATCCAATTGAGCTGGTTATTGTTGTGGGGTGTTATCTTACATGTAGTTGATGTACGACAATGATAACAGGTTCCCGGTTAAAGAACTCCGCCATCGAGTCGAGATATTTTGAGGTGGTGTGTGTGCCGTGTGTAAAACAACTAGATGAGAGTGTGGTCATCCTTGGCCACTACCTGTATATATAGGGTGGTTGAAAGAAGACATTATAATGAATGAGTTATGATAGGCATTAAGGCCTGAGAGTAACGGCTCCATGAATGCCATCATTAGCAGCATAATGACGAACCATTACGTCGGTTACTCACTGAAGGCTATTGATGTCGGATTGCCGGTATACCGGATTGATGCTTGTAGGTAGTATTGGCAAAATGGGCCTTGGCCCGCGGGCCCCGCCCGCGCAGGGCACAAATTTTAGCCAAAAAAAATAAATCATGCTCGCCCGCCCCACCTGTTATTTTTCGCGGGCGCGGGCGGCCCACGGCCTTGTATATTTATAAAAAAAAAAAAGAAAGAAAGAAAATCACCTTAGTGGCACACATGAATTGCGAGCGCCCGCACTTTTTTTTTAAAAAAAGTTGTACTAAAAACAAAAAATGAAATATCAAATTAAATGTTTTTTAAACGCGGGCCGTCATTAGGCCCTAAATATTTTAACGGGAATGTCCGCCCGCGTTTTTTGCGAGCCTCGTGCCAATGCTACTTGTAGGTCCGTGATACTGGTTTTTATTGATCTGTGGTACCGGTCCATAATAAAGGTGCTTTAATGAGTTTAAAGTTTAAACAACAGTAAAACATGCATAAAACATCTAGGATTTAATTTACCATGAAAATTCTGATGACGTGACTTATTCTTATTGATGGCACAAGAGTTGTTACATGAAACCGGGACAGAGGATCTGCTCTACAGTTAAACACGAGTTGAGATCTGATCTTTAGTACCCGATGTTTTGTGCCATTTAATTTAATTTGTCACCAATCAAAATGTCTCTTTGTTTAATGTGTTTTGTTCGTTTCATGATTACCTTTGGCATGTAAGTATAGGGTATAATTGAATTCTTTCTTCTTGGTGAATCATATGAGGTTATTGTAGATGATTTTTTTAATCCATAGGGAAATGACTTCACTTAATTTGCGCTAGCGTGAATGCTTGTCGACCCGCATTTCGATTGTTGTGTTTGTTTCATAAAGAGTTATTTGTCATAAAATAGTACATTTGTAAATCAACATTCTTATCATCATGTTTTATGGTAAAAGTTGAAAATTTTCATTGGTGATCTTCAGTACTTATATGAAACTACTTTATGCCTTGCTTATTATGGTAAAAGTTTAAACAACCGTAAAACATGCATAAAACTTCTAGGATTGAAAAACAGAGAGAATAACAACAAAAATAATATTAAGTGATAAGCTATCCTAACTAATAGGAATTGCACAGAGATATTCGGTGGAGGTTACTCCAACACGCCCTGCTAGATGGTGCTAGGTGAAACAACATCAATTTTGGACATGAGAAGACAATGGCGAGTCGTAGATAAGGATTTTGTGAGGAGATCAGCAAATTGATGACGGGAGGGTATGTGGAGAACTTGTAATTCTTTGTTGGACACTAAATCTCGCACAAAATGATAATGTATAACTAAATGTTTCATGCGAAAGTGAAAAACAGGATTAGCACAGAGATATGTGGCTCCAATATTATTGGAGTAAATAGTTGGCTTCAAAGGGAAAGGAAGGCACAACTCTTTGAATATTTCCCGAAACCAAAGAATTTCATTTGTTGTAGAACTAATGTTCTATATTCGGTCTCAGTAGAAGATTTTGCAATGGTCCTTTGCTTTTTGCATTGCTAGGAAATTGCATTTGGACCACAGTAAATGATGAAGGCAACGGTAGATTGATTTCATGTAAGAGGAGTCACCAGCCCAATCAGAGTCATAAAAGGCACGGAGATGGAGGTCATGAGAGCGACGAAGATTAAGGCCATGATCCAAGGTGCCTTTGAGATACCGCAGTGCACGTTTAGCGGCTTGCAAGTGAAGAGTTATGAGAGCATGCATATACTGTGAAAGTTTATTAATATTAAAGGTCATGTCTAGACGAGTGGGAGATATGTATTGCAAAGAACCCACAAGTCGTCTATATTCATATTGATCACATGAAGAGGTATCACTAGAGTCTACCAAGTTAATTGTTGTAGACATAGGGATTGAAACTGGTTTTGGCATCATGCATGTTGGCTTTGTGAAGTAACTCATGAATATAATGATGTTGTGTAAAGAATACTCCATCAGTCGTTGGAATAAATTCAATGCCAAGAAAGTGACTTGTTGGAAAGCTTAAATCCTTGAGAGAAAGTTTGTTGGCAAGCGCAGATTGAAAGGCTAGCAAAATTTGTGAATCACTACGTGTAAGGAGAATATCATCAACATAAACTAGAAAATAGGGCAAAATGTTACCACACTTATAGATGAACAGAGAAGTGTCGGATTTGGAGTTAGAGAACTTGTATTGTAGCAGCACGAGGTGCTTGTTTGAGCCCATAAAGCCATTTTCTCAATTTGCAAACATGATGAGGAAAATGAGGATGAACGAAACCTGGGGTTGAGACATATAGATATATAGATGTCCTCAGTAAATGTACCATGAAGAAAAGCATTATTAACATCCATGTGATTGAGAGACCACCGTTTGGATAATGCCACACATAGGATCAACTTGATTGTTTGAGCTTTGATAACAGGGCTGGACGTTTCATGGTAGTCAATAATACTAGGCCGCTCATAAAAGCCTTTCGCAACTAGTGTGTCTTTATAGCGAGCAATGGAGCCATCAGTAATGTGTTTGATGTGGTATACCGTATACCCATTTGTTGCCAATAATATTGAAATGACACTGCTTTCCACTCAACTTTCAATTTTTTTCCTTCTCTTATGTTTAATACTTTTATTGTGGCAAAAGTTATTAGACCAAAAACTCAAGTAATATTCATCTTCAAACTTAATTCTCAATTATTGTTTTTGTTTTGATACAAATAATACATCTTATAAGGAAAAAAAATTGTGTTTTTAATTTGAACCATCATCTTATAAGGCACCCTCTGCCGAAAGAACCCAGTTTCAAGGCATATTACTCCCTATTTAATTTTAATTTGAACCATCATAGTTTTCTAATTCGAACCATCATCTTCGCAAAAAAAAAAAAAAAAAAGCCACCCAAATTGTGATAGAAAACCCAGATCTGCGAAGATACAAGCGGATCTGGAGGTGGACCCGGTAGTGTCGGTGGCGATGGTGCAGCATGCCGCCACCCACACAGTCTCCCCCATAAGCTCCGCCGCATGCCCCCACCCACCACCGCTTTCTCACCTTCACTCCCAACCACCACCGCCGTCGCAGGACCAGCCACCCTCCTCAAGCTTGCTAAGTAGACTTGACTCATACCATCGAATGACTTTAACATAAGAAAGGTTAATATGATCTTTTGATTCAATAGTAGTATTATGCAATATAATATGGAGTCAGAGTTTTATGAAAATTTTTACAAATCACTAGCAATACCAAGTTGGGAGTCAAACATGCACTTATCCATGTTAAGTACAGTATTAACATGCCGGTTGTGTGGACGTACGAGAGGAATTAATGGGAGGGTGTGGGGCCGAGAATAAAAGGTGATAATTCAATTGGAGAGGGGACGGGTGGATGGAGTAAAGATTGGGTTTTGATTGGGTTCACCGTGTATAATTGTTGGAGGGAATAAGGGGTGGGCCCCGGTGTAGTTGAATGAGGATTGAATGGAGACGAGGAGGTGGGACCTACATAGGTGGTACTCACTGGCTACCAACTACACTTCTATTAAGAAAAAATAGTTTAATGGATTTAATTTTTTCAAATTCATAAAAAGTATACTACTCTAGTAAACTTGTATTGGGAATGAATAAAAATTAAATGATTCAATCATTTTATAAAGATATTTTAGAAATGATTGTATTGGAAATAAAAAGTTGAGTAATTTTTACTTATATTTAAAACCACTAACGAGGTGTCTTTTTTTCTTCTTCTAATTAAGAGTATTAGACCCAACGGAAAATATGAAATCGTTAAAACATTTCATAAAGTTGCAATTAATATTAGTTAAAGAATATTTTTTTAATATATTAGATTTATCAAAATAAATAAAAAAAGAGTCGGAGCACCAAAAAACGGTGCATGGTAGAAACACTATTGTTTTATATTTTACTTGTTTGAACCATTACCTGTGTCCGAAAGCATATAATAAAAAAAATTCAAATCAAAATAACAAAAACATGTACATAAGAAAATACAGAAAATCCAAAACATATTATTTTTAATATATTATATTTATTAAAAAAAAGTCGGAGCACCAAAAATCGGTGCATGGTAGAAACACTCTTATTTTATATTTTAATTTTTTTGACCATTAGCTGAGAGGAGGGTCACAGGGTCGAATGCCCTGCGTCCAAAAAATTTAGGAGCCCCAAATAAAAATTAATTTCCTTATAATATGTACATTAATGTTTTTAAATAAGTTTCTATCAATGCTTTATTGCAATATATTATATTGTGATGATATTTGATAAGATATTATATTAAATTAATAATAGTATAATATTTATGTAAAGTGTATAAAAATATTTCTTTTACTAACATGTAAATTTGCAGTGTATTTTATTTTTTTTATTATCGGGAAGCATATAATAAAAAAATTTCAAATCTAAATAATAAAAACATGTACATAAAAAGAACACAGAAAACTCAAACATATATATTTATTAAAAAATAAAATAAAAAAAAGAGACGGAACACCAAAAACCGGTGCATGGTAGAAGCACCCTTGTTTTATATTTTACTTGTTTGAACAATTACCTGTGTCAGGAAGCATATAATAAAAAATTTCAAATCCAAATAACAAAAACATGTACATAAAACTCAAAACATATTTTTTTAATATATTAGATTTATTATAAAAAAAAGAGCCGGAGCACCAAAAACCTATGCATGGTAGAAGCACCCTTGTTTTATATTTTACTCCCTCCGTCCCTAAATATAAAGCTCTCTTGACACTTTTATTTTGTTCCTATTTATAAATTTTCATACCAATTTTTAATGATCATTAATTATTTTTTCCACAAATAACCCTATTTATTTAACAGTTTTTAAATTCCCAATAATATTAATAGGGGTAATTTTGAAATTAAATATCAAAAGTTCACATTTCTAATATAATTAACTAAATTATTCAACTTTCTTAATGGACGTGAAATTTCCCAAAGAGACTTTATGTTTAGGGATAAAGGAAATACTTGTTTAAACCATTACTTGTGAGTAGAAAGATTTGAGAAATGAGAAGCAGTACTTCCTTTGAAAAAAAATAAAGAAAGAAAGTTGCAGGTACCTGTTGAGTATTACTCCTATGAGGCCCACTAGCACTTAGCACTGGGTGTTCCCGCTTGTGGGATACCCGTGCTCTATTATATACTCCTTTCGCCTTAAATATAAAGTCATCTTGACATTTTTATTTTGTTCATATTATAAAGTTTTATATCAATTTTCAGTGATCATTAGTTATTTTTTTTCCACAAATACCTTTATTTATTTAATATTTTTTAGATTCTCAATAATATTAATAAGTGTAATTTAAAATTATATATCAAAAATTCACATTTTTAATACAATTAACTAAATTATTCCATTTTCTTAATCTACGGTCAAATCCTAGAAAATGGAAGTCATTAGTATAGATGAGATGAGAATGGAATTTGTGTTGGTTGATGGACGGTTTGGTGAGATAAGGCAAGGGAGGTGGGAGCCGTGGGGTTGGTTGAGGATTGGGAGAATGAGATGAGGTGGGACCAAGGGGTAGGATAGATGGAGAGAGAAGGATGGGGAAGTGTGTACGGTTTGATGAGGGAGGAATAAGGGAGTGGGGCCGAGTTTATGGCATGGATGAGAATCATGTAAAGTAGATGTGGTGGGACCGGGAGGTTTGTTGGGTGGAGAGAGGAAAAATTATTGTGCGGTTCAAGACTAATGGTCTTGAACTCTTGGTCACATCCACACCGTTGAATGTATTATTAATTAATTAAAAATATAAATATTTAATGATTAAGAATTGTTTTTCTCCATCTTATTTAAGTTAGTTTGCGCAACTAATAGTGTGTTGCTAATAAAAAAAAGTCTTTTGTAAATGGCACTTGTTAAAGATGTTGGTAAAATAATTATAAGTGTGATTTTTTCGTTTCTCAAAAATAAAAAATACATTTTTATTAGTTTTTACTGTGTTTAACATCTTAACATGTGAATTAAGCACATTTGTTAACAAAGTATTGTTTAAGGAGATAAAAGATATGGTTTTTAAAGAAGAATAATGTATTTTATATATTAAGAAGTGTTAGATTTAGTTTTCCCATAATAAATTACTTTGTTTGTATTCCTTAAAAAGTATTTTAACGACACTCGTTAAAAAAAAGTTTATTTTAGTCCGCGTAAGACAACATAGTTGGTGGCTGCAAGGACACTTAGGATTTCCCTCTTCCCCAGGTCATGGGTTCTAGTCCCAGACCTTCCATGTAAACAAAAAAAAAGTTTATTTTATAAGGGTTACAATGTCATGTAAATCCTTTTTTTAGGTTTAATTACATTTTTTGTCCTTTATCTTATTTTCAAGGTTCACGTTGGTTCTTAATATTTTTTTTGACTTATTTTGATCCTTTATTTTTTTCAAAATATTCAATTTGGTCCTTTTATCATAGTAGTATTAGTTCTATCGAAATATTCACACTCATAATTGAAAAATGACAAATATTGCCGAAATTAGAAAATATTTCAGGCCATCACCTTATAAGAATAGGAACGGTGGTACTGCTTCGCAAACGATGAAGCAATTTGGCTTGCGATATGGTTGATTGATATGGACAAAAATGATAATGTAATAAAGATATAACGGATATGACATTGAGAGCTTTATCAAGATATAGTCATATAAATATTTGTTAAACTCTATCAATGGAATATAATAAGTGTGAATATTATGAGTAAAACTAACATTATAGGAGGACCATATTCAATTTTTTGAAAAAAGACAAGAGAATAATGTTACTCCTCATATGAGGAGGGAGCTTATCTCCTCAATCCAATTATATTGAGTCATTTGTCTTTTTTTTAACTTATTAAAATTAAAAAAAAAATACTTGAAGCAAGTGACCGACCCCCAACCTTCAACCCAACCGCCACCCTTCTTATGTAAACCCACAACGGTGGACTTTTAAAAGGAGCATCCCTCCTCACCCAAATTGCCAAAAAATCAGACTCTGTCATTTTGTCAGTAAACATTATTGTGTTTCTTTGTTATTAGCAATTAATTAAGTAAAGGAAAAACTACAGGGTTTTATGTTGAGGAGTAAAAATGAAAAGGGGTCAACCGAGTCTTGAGTTATGCCTTATCAACCACCCCCACAAAAGCTCTTTTCCTCCTTCTTACGTTAAACCTGCCACATGTGTGCATCACCACCGGGGCCTTAAATTAGAACCAATGTCGCCTTTGTTATTTGCAAAAAAAGTATTCCTGCTCTTGGGTTTTGATAACTCATGGAGATCCTTCACTTGATTCATTCTCTGCTTTTTAGCCATTCACGCACCTCCAACACAATCATAATCACTGTTGGTACAAGCAAAGAAACACGAAATGAATGAATGAGGAGAGAAAGAAAAAGTCAACCGTTGTAGGTTAAAGAGGAAGAGAACAGGGTGAAGAGGAAGAAGGAGGGTGGCTGTGATGAGAGGGGTTGCTAGTTTGGGTGGGGCGAAGAAGAGATGAGGGGAGGCTGTTCATGTTTGGTGGTTGAGGGACGAATAAGGAAGAAGAAGGGGTGGTGTTGGGTGGCGGCAGTGTGTGACAGGGGTTTGCAGAAGAAGGGTGGCGGCTATATTGAAGGTTGGGGGTTGGTTACTTGGTTGAGGCATTTTTTTATTTATTTTAATAAGTTAAAAAAAAAAGACAAATGGCTTAATTTGATTGGATCGAGGAGATAAGCTCCGAACATTATAAGGACCAAAGTGAATCTTGAAAATAAGATAAAGGACAAAAATGTAATTAAGTTTTTTTTAAAGGAAATTTAAAAAAAAAATAGTAATAATGCACATGTCACCGGAGCAAGAAGATAAGTACTCTGAATACTTTATTAGTTTATTCTGTATACATGCATATACATATGAAGTAACGCGCTTCTGAAACATGTGATGCATTTAAAAAAAAAAAAAGTTGTTTTTGTCTGTTCTTAAATATAAATATATTACTTGTAGATAATACTAGAAGTGTTTTGGATTTTTTATAAGAACTTTCTGATATTAATTATTTTCTTTTACACAAGAATTTTTATTTACCCAATATTTTTAAAGTTATAATAATAATTAGATGGATAGTTTAAAAAATAACATACAAAATGTTATCAATCTCAATATCGCTATCAATTTTAACTAACTTCATTAATTCATGTATAAATTTACTTCAAAAGCTTATACTCCTTATTTTTAGATTCAATACAGAGGGAGTAAAAAAATACAAATTTACTTCAAAAGCTTATACTCCTTATTTTTAGATTCAATACAGAGGGAGTAAAAAAATACAGAGGGAGTAAAAAAAATACTTTCTCTATTAGTATATATAAAACCATATCAATAAATTTCATGTTTATCAAGAAAATTAGTTAATTTAATTAATATATTAGAAATGTAAATATTTGACATGTTTTTTCAAAACTATTCTTATAAATATTATTAGAAATCTAAAAGATACTCCTTCAGTTCCACAAGGATGATAAAAATTAACAACTTTTTTTGTCTCAAACTAAAATTAAAGTAATTAATGAAAAGTTTATAAATTATAAACTTTGTACTGTGATTCGTTGATCAATATAAAATGCATTAAATTATGTGTTTGTTGATTAATTGATATACTCCTATTAGACAAACCATTAAATTCATGTCTACTTAATTTTTTGAGTTTTCAATTTGTTAGTATCTTTGTAAAATGGAGGAAGTATTTGAAAAAAAAAAGTAATTAATTATCACTAACAATACTAACAATCCGTATAAGTATAAGATTCGGTAAATAAGAACAAATTAATATTATACTACCCTCGATCCTCCTTAAATATAAGACATTTTTGACATCTTTATTTTGTCCTTATTTATAAAATCCTGAACCAATTTTTAATGACAATTAATTAACTCCTCTGTCCCTTATATAGGTTCTCTTTGAGAGATTTTACGTCCATTAACAATGTTGATTAATTTAGTTAATTGTATTGGAAATGTGAACTTTCAATATGTATTTTCAAACTTATCCCTATTAATATTATTGAGAATATAAAAAGTGTTAAATAAATAGAAGTGTTTATGGAAAAAGTAATTAACGGTCATTGAAAAATTGGAATATGATCTTATAAATATGGACAAAATAAAAAATGTCAAAAGGGTCTTATACTTAAGGATAGAGGAATGCAGTACTACTTTACATTAACACCACCCCTGTTTATTTAAGGGTTTACTTGACCTTAGGCCTCATTCTTTTATCCTCGTTCTTAAGGGCTGAGGTTAAGAAAATCTTTTATTTAATACATTTTAGATTTCCATATGAATAATTTTTAAATTACATATCAAATGTTCACATTTTCTATAACATTAACTAAATTAATCAACTTTTTTAATAGACGTGAAATCTACTACTAAAAAGTTTTATATACAAGAAGGGAAGGAGTACTAACAAGTAATATTATTTAAAGATATTTTTTCGAGCTCATTTTTAAGAAAAAATAACTAACTTCGTATCTATATATTAAGGAAATTTGTTGAGTGTATTTAATTTTATCAAATTTATGAAAAAATAGACTACTTTGGTGAATTTACGTACGTTTAAAATAAAACCAAAATTAAATGACTCAACCATATTATGAGAATATTTTAAAAATATTTGCGTTGGAAATTGAAAGTTAATTAATTTTTAATTATATATAAGATGAAATGTTGTTTTTTTTTTTTTTTTTAATAAATAAGATTGGAGGGATAAACAATCAGAGGAAGTACTGTATGTAGTTAGGGACAGGGAGGGAGGGAGTAATAAAATTGATGGTAGAGGATCTTCATCCATGGGATGTGATGGAGGGAGTATGCGAATGTGATTATTGCTCCAGTGACTCGTCAGTAACTGTCGCCGTCCTTTTACTATTTAGCACCGAAAGATGCTTTCCATTTCCCATTTGTGAAAGTTTTGGTACTGTAGTATGTTGACGATTACTCCTCCTTCCATTTACGGTGGGCATTATTTTGATAGAATTTGTGTCTCTTTTTATGAATCGTTTTATATTATTTAGGTAATATTAAAAAGATTATTTCAAATACATCTCTCATAATTGCATATGAATGATAGGATAATAATTATAATAGAGAGATAAATGAATAAAGTTGTAAAGTTTTAAATAAGGATAACTTTGAAATGACACCATATTTTTTTTTATAAAATTTAGAGTAATAATTACTTTTTTTTATTCTGCGTGAATTAGGTAAAAATAACTTATATTAAGGGACAGAGAAAGTACTCCGTAGTATTTTCCTGTAAAAAATATGTGATGCACGTTAATTATTGGATTAATTATTATTTGATCCTGCATCATTCCTTCATTCATGATTTAGGTTAATAATAATTTGATTCATAAAAATATAAATTTTAAAAATATGAAAGAGAAAATAATTAAATAATTATTTTTAATACTTGTTAAGTTATCATTGATTTAGATCATGGATAAGACGAAAGTTTAAGATCAAGTAATAATTTATTCAATTATTAATCTTGTGAGTGGAGTGTTGGTGGCACCCTTTTATCATCGGTAGGATCTTCCTATTCTGTGCATAAAAGTGCATAAATTAATCAAACCTTTAAAAAAAGTGTTTTTTTAGAACTGATACACTTAAATGAATTTAAAAATAATTATGTTAATAGATTCCATAACTATGAATTTTCATTCCCAACCAACCCAAAAAATACTGCAATATTTGTAAACAAAAATACTATGAATTGTTTGCAAAAATTTTTATTGTAATTAATTTTCTACCATTGCAATGCCCAGCCTCCAAGCCCCCGATAAGGAAGACAAAAAATAAGAATGGAAAAGAGAAAAAGCACGAAATTGGAGAATAATAAAAAGAAGAAAAGAGAGACCAATTTTCCTAGTCAGAGACCAATTTTTCATGAATCAAAGTTTCCAAACAACTATAAGAGAGGTTGAATCAAACATTTTTCCAAAATCAAACATTTGCTTAAACAGATGATTAATTATAGTTAGTAACTTTTTTTCCCTTGTGATTGATTGACACATGTTTGTATTTAAGCAAAAATTAATGAGTATACTCACTTTAGTCCCTGAATTTACACACCACTTTCATTTTAGTCCCTGAAATTAGCAAAAATGCTTTTAGGTCCCTGACTTTGTAAAAAGTCAATCACATTAGTCCTTGCCCCTAATCCCCGTCAACAAACGTTATTAACAAAGTGATAATGTGGCTGACTAGGGGCCTTAAACGACGCCGTTTTTGCGTCCCGTGCACTTATAACGGAGTAAACTGTCACGTTAGTTCCATTAGTTGCACCAGTGTCAAGTTCAGTTGCACCAGTCCCATGTTCAGCTGCATCAGTGTCATGTTTTGAAGTGTGTATATTTTGAAGTGTTCAGCTTCAAAACATGGGACTGGTGCAGCTGAACATGACACTGATGCAGCTGATAGAATTAACGGGACAATTTACTCCATTATAAGTGTCACAAGGACGCAAAAACGACGTCGTTTAAGGCTCCCAGTCAGCCACGTCATCACTCCGTTAACGTCCGTTGATGGGGGTTAGGGGCAGGGACTAACGTGAATGACTTTTTACAAAGTCAGGGACCTAAGAGCATTTTTGTTAATTTCAGGGACTAAAGTGAAAGTGTTATGTAAATTCAGGGAGCAAAGTGACAATTTACTCAAAAATTAATCTTTGAAAATTGCATAATTGTTCAAGAATTTGATTCGGTGAAGACAATTCATGTATTTATGTTATCAACCCAAACAGATCACATAACAAAAAGAAAGAAGTGAGTATATTTTAAAACTACTCCTTATTTAAGGGTGAGATAAAGGACTCATTCATGTTTATATTCTTGCAATAATCATGACTACAATATGTAATTCCAGGTTTCACATCGCATTTATCTCCACACATTATTAAACTATCTGAATTCACCGATAGTTAATTCAAATTATCAACAAAATATAGTAATGAAAAGTATAAAAAAAAAATGTATTATATAAATAAATACTTATCAGAAGACTAAAACTCTTTTTTTTTTTAAATACCTTGAGAAAAAAGGAGAACTCCAACAACAATTGCATAGATGAATTTCAACATAGTCATTTGACTCTTTCATATTAATAATTGAATTTAATGTTTCACTCTTTTTCTTCCCAGATTTTATTATTGTGTGGTTGGATTATATGAATGCGGATCGATAGTAATCTCAAAGAGTCAAAGTGTGGTTGGATTATATGAAAGCGAAGCGGTGCATCAATAGATTTGGATCATTGGATGTAACCTGCCGAAAAACAAAAGAAAACGGACCACATAGTCCTAGGCAGTAGCCATGAGCCCATGAGATCCCTCTCATTTTCAAGTCACCGAAGGAATTCAAGCAGAAGTACACCGAATCTCACCGGTGTCATCTTTTAGTAATAGATTCATCCTTATCGATCTACCATAGTTTCTTCCATATTTAATAATTTAAAGATTACTGGTCCATTACACATTGCAACCTAAACATAAAGAAGGGAAAAATTAAATATTCAATGTGTATAAACCATAGTAGTTGATATAAGAAATATTAAAACCAAAATTGCAGAAGTATTAATGAAAAGTGTTAAAACTATATACTCCCTCAGTTTCATATGTATATTGTGTTCTAAGATTATGTACGGGTTTTAAGAAATGGTTAAATGATATAAGGATTTGTTGTATTTCGATTATAATGTCCATATATAATCATTATTGAAGAGAGAAAGGTATTGTAAATGAAAAAAAGAGTGTAATAAATAGTGGTGTGTTTGGAAAAATAGTATTAATTTGTATTGAGTTTATAAAACAATAGGACTTATGAAACATAATATAAATACTAAAACAACATTACATATGAAACGGAGGGAGTAACTTGTAAAATAGAAACTAATACTGTAATAATAAGAGCAAAAGTATTATTCCAAAAAAAAAATGTCAAACAAAAGAAAAGAAAGGAAACACCACTAAATTCCAAAACACAGATCTCTAGAACTACTAAAATCTCATTCTCAAGTGTATTATACAGCAAAAGAGGCCAACTTACGGTGTTCGTGTTTTACCAGGGCCCATCTCATTGGGGACGAGGCACTGGCCACCCTTTCGGAGACTAAAAAAAATAAAATTAAGGGAAAAAAAAAGAAAACCACACTAAATTCTAATTAAATAATTTTTCATTGTGCCATCTGCTATAGAATATATTCTAATTAAACCCCTTTAGAGTGATATTTTTATATTTTATCAAAAACACTTTTACTTTTTTTTTTAATTTTATTTCCAAAAGCAATTCAAACAAGTTGTTTTTTTTAATAGTGTAGAGTTGATTAAAAGTGATTGTTATATTATGGAGAGTATTGGAAACCTTCTACACCAAATAATTTACTAGTAGCGAAAAATATTCTTTGATCCAGTATACTTATGGACGTCTCAATCAAATTTTAAATAATAAATTATTTTTATAATAAATTATATTATTATAATGAAATTTGCTAATTTATATAAAGTGTTTTTTCAGTTGATACATTTTAGCATTGTGTACTAAATTTTAGTAAACAAAAATACCCTTAATATCAAAAACGCTGAATTTTAAGAATAAGGATATTTTAATAATTTCAAGTTTAGAAATTAAAAAAAAAAAAAAATCAGATCCCAAATCCTTCTCTCATCTCCTTTCTCTCTCTCATCCTCTCTTTTCTCATGCACTCTCACTCTAACCCCATCCATTATCAGCAATCTGCAATATTGCCCCTCAATCCACCGCTGCAGACACCATCCACCAGTTTCGCAACAGGGGGTATGCATACATGAAATTGTAATTAAAAAAAAAAAACAAAGAATGGATCTCTGATTAATAACTCAAAAAAAATCTCAAATCCTTATCTCCTTACTGTACGTTGCCTTAGCTTGACTATGTCAAACAAAAGATTTTCTTTTTATTATGCGCTGTTTTGTTGGACTCTTAATATTGTACAAACATGGGAACTTATTATAATTACTAGCCATGTTGTTAGATATTTATCACAAAGAGCCATCATTCTATCAGAGTGAGAAAAGAAAGGAGAGAGGAGATCATGAGAGATGAGAAAAGGATTTGGGATCTGATTATATTTTTTTAAAATTTTGAAAATTGAAATTATTAAAAAATATCTTTATTCTTAAAACTTAGCCTTTTTAATATTAAGGGTATTTTTGTTTTTTTTTTTGAAATGGTAATATATTATTCAAATAGAGGCAGAAGCCATAGAGATTACATCATGAATTACAATATTTTGAGCCCCAGGAAGAAACTCCTCTATCCATGTATAAATAGGGTATTTTTGTTTATTAAAATCTGGTACACAATGTAAAATATACCAACTAAAAAATAGTTTAGATAGGTTAGCAAAACCCTATTGTAATTATCTAATTTCTTTTGCTATTTTTCTAACACCTTGCATAAGAACTAACGAACATGAGACTACTATTCTATTTTCATAGAAAGAAATTAAACAAGAGCGGCACACATCAGTTTAGAGGAGAGTTTTAGTTGTGGTGAGTTATACTCCAGGTCTAAGAAGATTGTGAGTTCGTGTTTCTTTTTCCTTTAAATTACAGAGTTTTTTGGTTTCTGGTTTATGATAAAACTGAAATGTTTAATGAACCACCACGGTTTTGGACAATTTTTCGGACAACTTTAAAACCTTGCAAATTAAAAGTGAATATCTTTGCGAAAGCTGTCCAGAATTTTTTTTATTCTTTTTAAAGGAAAAGTTGAATATATAAAAACAAGGTAAATTTATCATAGATTGCATAGGGGTAAATCAAGGTACAGCCATGCACTGTTTTATTTTCAAAGTACTGAAAGTGAAAGGAAACACAAATAGTTTGGCATATTGTTCACCTAGGTAATCCATAATCCATGCATATTATATATATATATATATATATATATATATATATATATATATATATTAAGGGTGATAATGAATAATGGGAATCAAGCATAGATCAGTTTTCCTTCTTGCAATGATCCCAAATGCTTCGGTCTTGACAAATTCTTCATGCTTCATTCCATTGGGAAGCTTCCAATCAAAATGGTAGAGCAACTTTGCAAGTGATAGCTCCAAGTTGGGTATGGCAAATGCGGTGCCCGGGCACATCCTTCTTCCCGCGCCAAATGGGATATATTCAAAATTTGTGCCATTGTAATCAATTGAGCTATTAAGAAATCTCTCAGGTTTAAAAATCTCAGCTTCTTTCCAATACTCGGGATCTCTCCCAATAGCCCAAAGATTGAATGTGACTATAGACTTAGCCGGAACGTCATATCCATTGATTTTGCAACTCTCTCTATTTACTTTTTGAACCGACAAAGGCACAGGAGGGTGAAACCTTAGAGTCTCTTTGATGATAGACTTCAAATAAATTAATTGGTGCAACTCTGAATCATCCACATAACCCTTACTAGCATACACCCTTCTTACCTCAGCTTGTGCCTCTTCCATCACTTTTGGATTCTTCATCATTTCCGACATCCCCAACTCTATCACCCCTGATGTTGTTTCGCCGCCAGCAGTGAACATATCCTGCAAATGGAGTAGCAAATTTTTTAGGATATATATTTTCCTCCATACAACTAAGATTACAAGTTCTTTGATGTTCTCTCTAAACAAGTAGAAGCTAATGTTTTAGGTTATCTATTCTAAATAGAACTAAGGTTTAACTATGGTTTTGGTTCCAATAAAGTGTATGTGATTTTGAAATTCATCCCACAGTTAAAATGTTTGCCATATTTTGCAAAATTCATCATTCACAAAAAGAGAGAGAATAACCTGAATGATTGCTTTGATATTGTCATCAGTCAAGGGATGTTGCAAGTCCATATCCTGTTGCAATCTTAGAAGAATATCAACTAGATCTTCCTCTGCTTCATAGTTAATATCACTCCTTTTTTTATTTTTGTGATCATCAAGTATGTCTTGCAATATCCTATCAGTCTCTCTATGCAATCTTTCATACTCAACCTTTGTTCTACTCATCTTTTCAAGCACTCTAATCGAAGGATAAAAATCAGCAAGACAAGGTCCTCCCGCAATTGCCAAGTGCATTATTTCTTCCATTGCTGACATGAACACTTGTTGGTTTCTGTTTTTCGCACCAAAAGCTGCTCTCGCCGTTATCCCATATGTGAATGAGGAAATCATCTCACTGAGATTAACAATGGATCCTTCACTTTCACATAATGTTTTAATTAGCGTTGACACCTCCTCTTCTCTTATGGACCTGAATGATTGGGCACGCTTGGCAGTTAACAGCTCTATGGTGCATATTTTACGTAGTTGCCTCCAATAGTCTCCATATTGAGAGAAGACGATGCTTTTTCCATTATAGGAAACTGTTTTAGCAAAAATAGTTTGTGGCCTATCAGAAAGGTTGAGATCGTGTGTTTTGATCATGCTTTTGGCCATTTCTGGTGAAGTAACTATTATGTGGGATACCTCTCCAAGTTTTAAGTGCATTAAGGGACCATACTTGGCTGCCAAATTTCTTAAGCGGATGTGGGGTATTGGGCCAAGAAATTGGTGCAAGTTACCTATGATAGGTAGTTTCCATGGTCCTGGAGGTAATTTGGTGGTGGAGTTTTTAGAAGAACTCAGTCTCTTGTTAATTGATTTGAATAGCACAAAGAGAAAGAGCAAGGAAGTAAAGCAAATAATGAAAGGGTTTTGAAGCTCCATGGTGAAAAATAGAGAAGGAACTAAGGAGAAAGGCTAAGATGAAGAGTGGAGATTCCATGACATTCATTTATATACACACAAATATTTGCTAGTATTGTTATCCAGTGTCGTAACTCAGTGTTTTAAGGGCATTGGTTAAAGAATCTACTAAGAGAAATTTTTATTGAAAATCTAAATTCATTAGTTATCGACGTTTTAAATTCAGTAATTTTCAAAATAAAACTATGAATCTCTTTTAATCTTTTAAACAATGCCCTAATGATATTTTTTACCATTTTCTACATTAAAAAAAAAGCTTATTTATGGTTTTAGTCCCTGAAAGTTGGGAGTGTTTTGATTTTGGTCCCTGGAAGTTTTTTTGACTTTGATTCATCCTTAATTGTTTTGAAAATTTAGTTTTAGTCTCTGTCGTTAGGAAAAATTCGTTAATCGATGATGTAGTTAACGAAACACCAAATCAGCATACACGTGTGCAAGTATTGCATGTCACCGATAGGATGACATGAATGATCTGGACCTGCAAGAGCAAAAGAGTCAAGGCCCAACTAAAATGTGTTTGTGGATTGGGCTATGACCTTTTTGCTCTTGTGGGTCCGGATCATCCACATCATCATATCATGACATTCCATACTTGCACACGTGTATGTTAATGTGACGCTCCGTTAGCCACGTCAGTTGTTAACGGATTTCTTTTAACAATAAGGACTAAAACCAAATTTTCAAAATAATTAATGATGAGTCAATGTCAAAAAAACTTTCAGGGACCAAAATCAAAACACTCCCAACTTTAAGGGACTAAATACATAAATAAGCCAAAAAAAAATAAAAGCTTTTATTTGACAACGTAATCAAGGCAAGGTGCAATTGGACAAAAACAATTGTTTCCAATCGAAATAATTTATCGATATTTATACCCAAACACGTTTTTATTTTGGATGTTTTCAAACCATGACCCAGCCATTTGTAACCATAAGAATATATATATATATAATATATACACTACCCAGTTAAAATATATACTCCGTACTCCCTTCGATTAATCTACAAAGAAAAAAAATAGGAAAAATAGGAAAAAAAAAACAGATGCTCCGTAATCCCTTGGATTAATCTAAAATATAAAGTAGTTGGGAACAAACGATTAATCTACAAAGCAAAAAAATTTAACTTTTTTTTTTTGAACCCACCCTTTATGGCTTCCACCGCCTGAAATAATTCGAAAGATTCTTTTCGCTTGAAACAAGACGGAGATAAAATAAAACATTTTTCGTCTTATGCAAGTCGTATTATCTTCCGCTTTTCCAAAATCGTAAATAAAATAAAGTATTCCGCCTCTCTTCAGGCAGAAAACATTAAAAATTTGTTATAATACTAAAATTGCCCAACCGTTCATTCACATACAAAACAATAAAAAGAAGGGAGGTGAAGAGTTTACGGAGGGGCATTTCTAAGATTTCAACACTTTAATTGATTCGCTTCTTAAAAGTCGAAAGTATTTTCGCTTTTAAATAGTCGGTAATTTTTCTGCATTATCCAAATCGCTAGTAATAGATGACGGCCAAAAAGTTTATCTAACTTATTTCAGGTGATGGGAGCCCATAAATAAAGGATGAGATTGAAAAAAAAAAGTTAAAAAAAAATTAGGAAAAGGACATGTAGAAAGTGAAAACAATTAAGATTCCTTTATTGTTTGTCATTCAATGTCAAATTGTCAATAATGTTACTTCCTACGTCATCAGTATAGAAAATATCATTTTTAAATTTCACCTCTATTAAGAAAGATAGATAATTTATTTAATGGTATTAAAAATGTGATCATTTGATACTCTCTTCATCCCTAAATATAAGACATTTTTGGAGAATTTTACGTCCATTAAAAAAATTGAAATAATTTAGTTAATTGTATTGACAAATGTGAACTTTTGATAAGTATTTTTAAAATTACCCCTATTAATATTATTGAGAATCTAAAAAGTGTTAAATAAATATGGATGTTTGTGGAAAAAAAAAAGTAATTAATGACCAAATAAAATTGGTAAAGGGTCTTATAAATAGGGATAAAAAAAAATTTCAAAAGAGTATTATATTTAGGGACGGAGGAAATATGTATTTTCAAAATTACCACTATTAATAGTAGTGGAACTCTAAAAAGTAATAAATATGAGTGTTTATGGCAAGAAGTAATTAATTGTCATTGAAAATTGGTATAGAGTCTTATAAACAGAGATAAAATAAAAGAGTCAAAATGATGTTAGTATATTTAAGGACGAAGATAATATATAAATATTTAAATCTAACATCAACATCTTATACCTATTTTTTTTTTTTAAATAAAAGAAAGATAAAATGTATGGGGATTTGAGATGACTTTCTTTTATTTTCTGAAAAAGATAAGTATTGGACGTTGACGTTAGATTTGGATATTTACGTAATATTGTTGTTTTTAGGCTTAATTATATTTTTAGTCTTTTATATTATTTTCGAGATTTAATTTGGTGCTTTATTATTTTTTTAATAATTTTGGTTCTTTATTTTTTCTAAAAAAAATCAATTTGATCCTTCCATTAAAAAAAAGGTCAGATATATTACAATATTCCGGAATATTCCTCCCCTCGCCGGAATTTGGAAACCTCGCCGAAAAACGACTACTTTCTCTCTTACTCTCCTCATTAGGGGACACAAACTTGCACAAAAACTGTGAAACAATAATAGTACTGTATTTCCCAACCAAAAAGAAGCTGAGAAGCTACCAACCATTTTTAATGCCTCAAGTAGCTCATCTCATTCTCGCCCAATATAGGCCAAATCTTTCCTGGCTGTCAAAATTCCAGCTTCATTTCTGTCATTTAATTCATGAATCATGATAGATTAGACTGTACTCTCATGCCAAATTAAAAGCACCGCTCTCTGTTGTTTGAAGCGTGTGGAAGAACGGTCAACCCAGTCAACGGTGGACCGGAAACTGGCACGTGTGTCAGGCAGCGGTTGAGACGGTGCTCCGTGGTGCCACCATCAGGCCATGCCGGAGCTTCTCTCCCATGACTCGTCCACTCCCCCCGCCGATAAGAAGAAGAAGAGTATAGTTGGATAGTGAGAAGAAGAAGAGAAGGAGAGACAACGAGGAAAAGAAGAAAGAGAAAAATAGCTATTTTCCCACAAGATTTCCGGTGACGTTTCCCGATTTTGGCAAGGGGAGGAATATTATGGTGTATCTACGTTTTTTTAACCGAATGATCAAACTGAATTTAAAAAAAAAATAAAGAACCAAAATTATTCAAAAAAATACTTTCTCCAATCTTATTTATAAGACCGTTTGAGATTTTTATTTTGGTCCTATTTATAAGACCTTTTTTTAATTTTCAATATAGTAGTATTTAATTATTTCTTTTCATTAACACCCATATAATCCATTACATAAGTAGGGCATATAACCCCCATAAGTCTGCATATAACATATTTCAGTACTAAAAAGTAGGGCATATTTACAACCCCGTAATTCATAATTCAGTTCACAAAAAGCAGGGCACATTTACAACCCCTTAATTCATAAATCAGTACACAAAAAGAGGGCATATACAACCCCAAGACTCAGAATTTCCTAAATTAGTAGCACTAAGTTTCAGTAAGTAGTACTGCAAAAAAATGAAAATAGCTAGGTCCAACTTCATTAACTTCAATCATTCCCTCCCCCTTTCTTGCCATCTCCCTTTTCCTTGTTATCCCCTTTAATCACTATGCCATTCTTCCTTGCCTCATTCTGTACTTTGTCCATCATGGTCATGTATCCATTAAGCAATTGAGCAACAGTTATATTCGGACATGGATCTTGGAAATCATCAGCAACTGGTTTCTTGGATGAGGAACCTTTGTACATTTTTTTACCCTATAGCAGTAACATCAACAAGAATCCAGATTACAACTAAAGTAACATCAACTAAATTTACAATTTAATTTGCATCTAAAAAGTGTACTCACCCTGCCCCTTGGTAGTGGTTGTGTCATTGCACTTTGTTTACGGACTTGGTTCCTTGTCATAGGTTGTAGTGGTTGTGTCATTGCACTTTGTTTACGGACTTGGTTCCGTGTCATAGGTTGTGAAGCAGTACGAACAACAGCAGCAGCAGAAACACCAGAAGCACTAGCAACAACATAGGCCTTGGCCTTCCTCCTCTGCAGATACAAGTTATATTTGGAGTAAAATTCTAAAGGTAAATTATAGTTGTGTCAACAATTATTTGGAGTCAATTTTGTTACCTTTGGTGCAGGTTCCTCAGCAACAGAATGAGTAATTCCCTGGTTTCCATCTTCAGCAGCAGAGGCACTAGCAGCCCCTTGGTTCAGATTTTGAGCATTAGAGGGAGCAGTACCCCCTTGAGATACATTTGGGGCAGCACCAGCAGACGGACCAGCCCCTTCGTTCACTGACCCCTGGGTTCCATTTTCAGCAGCCCCAACACCAACACCATCATTGACCCCTTGTGCCCTCATCTGGCTTAGGATCCTCTAAACAAAAAACAAAAAGAGAGCATTCAATAATATGTATGAAATAGAGTTAAAGAATGACATTAAATAATTGAAAGAGAATTGATATACCTTCCTAACTGGGCAACATCTATTGTTGTGACCAGTTTCTTGGCAAGTACCACATCTTTGGGTGTTGTGACTTTTGCTCAGATTTCTACTATTTCTGGGTTCATCTTGCTCCCTTCTCCTCAGCTTTTTTGGCCTCCCTGCACCTCTTTTATACTGAGGAGAAAGCACTTGGATATTGTTAGTCCTTGGCCACATAGCTTGACCATTGATTGGGCTTATCTCTTGGTTATAGGTGAGCTCATATGCTTGTCTCTTATAATAACTATGGACATAATCCTCAGGATTGTCCCTCTTCAAGCAAATGGCAGCCACAGCATGCCTACATGGTATCCCCACCAATTGGAAAAAACCACAAGCACAAGTGCGTAGATTAAGATCAACCATATAACTCTCTTCAGACCGAAAAATATGTTGCACCTCAAATGTCAAGTTCAGCCCTCCCCATCTTGGAATCCAGTTCCCACTGAATTCCATCTCTCTATCTAATCTTTTTCTAGGCTTAGGCATCACCTCACCTACATACAAGCTCAATTTCTCTCTAAGTTTAGCATGCCTCCCCATGATATAAGTCCTAATCCACTCTAGCATGGTGAGGATAGGCTTGTCCCTAGCACATAAAATTGTACTATTAAAGGATTCACTAAGGTTATTCATGACTACATCACATTTAGGGTAGGGACTAAAAGCATGCTTGCACCAAGTACTCTTGGGCTGAGTCATCAGAAATTCATATGCCCGCAGATTTACCTCTTTCAGCTCATCCATTATATTCTGCCACTGCTGCTGATTTGTTGCCTTCGATGCTGCCATCACCAAACTCCTCACATCAGCCCCACCAGCACCCTCAAATCTCTTCTTGACATTGTTATACAAATGTCTTAGGCAGAATCTATGCTCCACACCATCTAGGAGCTCCTCAAATGTTTCAACCAACCCCTGTTTATTAGTAAGGAATTGAATTAATTAATTATAAATTACAATAAGTATCAGAAATAAAAAAATAAAATAGCACTTATTTGTTCTACCTTTTGTTTATCAGAAATAAACACCCATCTATTACTTTGCACATCACCAATGTCCTCTAACAGCAACTCCAAGAACCACTTCCAAGTGCCTCTAGATTCTGTTTCCACAACACCTAAAGCTAATGGGAAATATTGATCATTTGGGTCTCTACCCACTGCTATGAGCAATATTCCCCCATATTGTGTCTTCAAATGACACCCATCAACACCAATGAAGGGCCTACATCCAGCAATGAAATCTCTCTTCACCCCATCAAGACACATGTACCAATTCCCAAACTTTGGTAGCATAACAGGGTCAGGTCTAACTAGCCCCAACTTACAAGTATTGCCCGGATTAACCCTCCTAAGTTCAGTAGCATAACTCCACAAAAGGGAGTACTGTCTAATTGCATCCCCTTTGACAATGCCTTTAGCAATTTGCCTTGCTTTAAAGGCTGTCCATGCTGTGATCCCAGTGGAATAGCCCCTCCTAATATCATCCATAATCTCCCTCAACTTATAATTGTTGTTTGTCCTAACCTTATCAAGTACAACCTTAGCCACCCACTCAGAATTTACATTTTTGTTATCAAACACTCTGCCACGTCTGGGTTTAGGTTGCAAAGTCTTCATCCTAAATGTCCCTGTGTGCCCAACTCTACTCACTAATGCAACAAACCCACACTTTCTCTTACAAACAGCCCTAGCCCTTGTTCTATCATTTTTCTCAAACACAATCTCTCTACCATTAAGAACAGAATGCTCCCTCATAGCTTGCTTGAATTGTTCTAAGGAAGTGAATTCCAACCCCAAGCACCACTTATATTCTTTCTTCATATATTGCTCCCTGAATAAAGGGAACCTTCTTCGATCCACCACTTCATTCTCCGACTCCATTGCATCACTGTGAAGCTCATCAGTGTCATAATCTTCTTCAAACTGCTCATCATTAAATGCAGGATCACCATTGCTTTCACCTTCTATTACTGGCTCCCTAAGTTTTCTAAGTCTAGCAGATTGTCTTCTATTGTTAGCACTATCAACAGTCTTCTTCTTCTTCCTCCCTTTAGGTGCAGCTGGTGTTTCTTCAGTTGCAGGTATTGTGTCTTCTTCAGTTGCAGGTGCATCAGCATAGGTTATCCTCACACCTTGAGGGATTTCGAAACAATCAAACCCATCATTCAACCCCAAGTCTCTTTCCTCTTCACTGTCTTCAAAATGCACTTCTTTAACACTGTCATTGTCACTGTCAGATACCTCTGTTTCACTTTCCTCATCATAATCACCCTCTGACTGTTGAAGATTCATCATCACATTTTAGTCACTGTCCTCACTGTCATCAGTACCTGAGGAATTGTCAAAATTGTGCTCAACCCCAGGATGCATGTGTTGCACAGTATCAGGTTCTGGCACATTGTCTCCTTCAGCCACACTTTCATTGTGTTGCATAGTATCAGGTTCTGCCACATTGTCTCCTTCAGCCACACTTTCATTCGGTTGCACATGATCAGGTTCTGCCACATCATTCACTTGCACATTATCATTCACTTCGACCTCCACATTCTCTGGGACATGGTCCTTCATTGCTCGCTCTTCAACAACATCAACACCCTCACAAGACTCTCCTACCACAATGTCTTCTAACCCAACATCATCAGAATTGTTAACTTGGCTCAGCTTATCCATTATATCTTCAACAGAATTTATCATCTTCACCTCATAAGCTGTCGACACTATATTATGCTCAATATATATGTCAACCTCCACCTTGTTCTTCATGGAAAAATCACAAACCTCTGCAGCATCCTTGTCATCTTTGATTTCCTTAAGAGTGTCTCCAGTTGGACCCCACCACATTCTACCACCAATACCATAACCCGATTCTCTGAGAATGCCAAGTGCCTCAAAAAACGACCAACGATCAGGGTCATTCCCATGAACAGCATGTTCCTCCCCTCCTTCATACTTGAAAGGAGGACCATGGTCAATCTCCCCTCTGTGATGATAAACAACAGTAAAGAAGTCCATTCCTGCACAAAACAAAATTCTGAGTCAGCCCTAATTTGATTTACGAAACATTAAATCCCTAATTTGATGTACAAAACCCTAAATACAGAAATTGATTTACAGAGAACCCTAAAATCCCCAATTTGATTTACAAATCCCCGAATCCCCAATTTGATTTACGAAACCCTAAATCCCCAATTTAGGAAACCCTAAATCCCCAAATTGATTTACAAACCCTAAATCCCCAAATTGATTTACAGAACCCCAAATCCAAATTGATTTACAGAACCCTAAATCCACAAATTTCATTAAAACCCGTAAACAAAACCCTAAAACTTGAAATCGAATTCGATTACATTAAAACCAGAAATAAATTTCCCAAACCCGATTTCAAATTCAAAATTTTCGAAAACCCAGACTTGAAATCGAAAACCCAAAGCCCCCAAATCGGTTTCGAAACCCTAAAACCCCAAATAAAATGTCAACACTGTTCATAAAGTATACATGCATGTGCCCTCCCCCAATCCCACGTGATGGTCCCCACCAGCCTTATCAGAAAGGTCCAAAATTTCCCTTCCTTTCATGGTCCCCCACCATTAAATAAAACTATAACAATAAAAAAAAGAGGGAGTATGGTGACGAACAGAAGAGAATGACGATAATAATAATAAAAAAAAGAGCAAACACTTACCTTTATGGACACACGAAGAGAATGACGAACAGAAGAAGACAACAGCACCACGACAACTTTCTTCACATGCGAGACAGAGGGAGTATGGTGACAAAGATGTGACTCTGTGAGAGAGATAGTGGAATAGGGAGAAGAGTGATAGAGATAGTGTGTAAGAGAGATAGTGTGAGTGAGAAGAGTGATAGAGATAGGGAGATGGAAAGTCGATTGTCTAAAAAGTGATAGTTCGAGAGGGAAAAAATTAGGGTTTTTAGCTTTTTTTTATTTAAAAAAATTATTAAAAAAAAAAGTCATGTGACACGTGGACAGCAATTTTTACCACGTGTCTGAGGTGGTGTGGACGTGGCTGCTTCCGGCGGTCCACGTCAGTCCAGGGTCACCGGAATCGGGAGGAGGGGTATTTTACTAACCGGAGAAAACTAAAGGGGCATTTTCATATAAAAAAAAGAATAGGGGTAAATGACAAAATATGGTCAAACTAGAGGGGCCTCTGACATATTTAAGCCTTTTGAAAATACATATCAAAAGTTCACATTTCAAATACAATTAACTAAATTATTCAACTTTCTTAATGGACGTGAAATCTCCCAAAAGGGCCTTATAATTAGGGACAGATGTAGTATCAAATTTTCACATTTGTAATGTCACTAACAAATTTATCCACTCTCCTCGGTGGGAGCGAAAAACCCAAAAAGATATTATAAATAGTACCGGAGGGAGTAATAAAGAATTAAAATGAATCTTGAAAATAAGATAAAGGACCAAAATTGCAATTAAGCCTTATTTTTATTACATGCTCCCTCCTTCATTGATTTAGAATATTTTTTTTACTTTATTTATAAGATCATATTTTTTTATCTAATAATATTAATTATTTCTTTTAACAAAGATTTTTATTTATTTAATATTTTTTTTTATTTTCAATAAGAATTACTACTTCCGTCACTAAATATAAAACCCTCTTGACACTTTTATTTTGTCCCTATTTATAAAGCCTCATACCAATTTTCAATGATCATTAATTACTTTTTTCCACAAACACCCCTATTTATTTAACACTTTTTAGATTCTCAATAATATTAATAGGGGTAATTTTGAAATTACATATCAAAATTTCACATTTCCAATACAATTAACTAAATTATTTCACTTTCTTAATGCACGTTAAATCCTTCAAAGAGGCTTTATATTTAGGGAGGAAGGGAGTATAAGAATAATTTTGACAAAGTATTTTAAATATTTACTTTTTCAATATTATTAGAAATTGGAATAGAGTTTTACAATAAGACCAAATCTTTTTTCTTATATGGGTCTTTCGTAAAGGATCGGAGGTAGTATTAGACTAGATTACGATAGATGCTAAGATTAAAGGGTTTAAGTTTTTGTCCTTGTAAATAAAGTCAATTTTGCACCTAGTCCTTGGAAGTTTTTTTTTCAAGGTTTTAATCCTTACAAAATTCAAAGTTTTGGAATTAGTCTCTTCATTTATCTTGTTCTATTTAGTGTTGACAAGGTAGATAAAAATCCACGTCAACATTTTCACATTGTCCACCATGTGCACCACATTTGACAGATATATTATTGAAATTTTTTTCATTAGAGAAATATCAAAGATCGAAAAAATCAAAAGTGGTAGAAAAATACATTCCTGTATTTATCTAAAAAATCTACATATCATGTTGTATACGTAATGCTCCATTGTCCATATTATAAATACTATTTCTCTCTCACAAAAAGGTGCTTATAATATGGACCGGAGGGAATAGTATTTACGTGGATTTCTGTATGTTACATCGGTTATTAATGGAATCAGATAGATGATGAGATTAATTCAAAAATTTTGAACTTTCTAAGGCTATGTTTGGTTCAGCTTCTCGTCTTCTCAAACGCGCGTTCATTGTCTTTCAACGCGATTTCACTTTGTTTGGTTTTGCGTCTGAAAATTGATTATGCTCTCAAACTCAATTCCGGATCGAAGCAGGTTGGGGTTGCTTCTGCGTTAATGGAAAATCGATTTGGCTTTTCACATCTGAATTTCAGGTACGTTTTTCCTCTTTGCCCTTCCCGCCGGCCACTTGTTCTCTGTTCCAACCGTTTCTCTATTTTTTTACAAGCACATTTCTCTATTATGTTATTTCCTTTCACCGCCTCCAACTCTCATCACCGACCCGACGATTATTTATGGCACCCTTCACCAACTGTACAAAAGAGAGCTTATAATTTCTCTTCAACTTGTTTAGGGTTCAGAATAGCAATAAATTCCTTCAATTTGCTCTTGTTAGCTTTAAATTTCTTCAATTTGCTCTGCATGCATGTCTTTTCATTCTTTGGCGTTGAATATATTGTTGCTGTAGAGAAGACCATAGTCTTGGCAGAGAAGAATTGAGGGACTTGTTGATGCATTTTCATATCTGGTAGTTGGAATTTATTATTTTCAACTACAATTATCTCTCATTACCAACTTTAATTTATTATTGATTCTCATCTCCTTTCAATATATATAGAGATGTCACTTTTCTTTTCCTTCACAACATTCATTTGCTGGGGTGAGAATGCTCGTGGGTTAAGGTAACTTATACCTTTGTCTTTTACTCTTAATTTAATTTGTGTTTTTCTTTTTTAGTAAAGATGTAATTAAGGTAACTATATATCTTTGTATCACTGTTACTATCTGGTTAACAATGCAAGCATTTTAGATTTTAGAAACATTCTGCTGGTGAAATATTGATAAAGTCATGTTTATACACCAAAAAAAAAATACTTGTATGAGTTTAGATAGCTTTTTTCACCATATCCCACATCTGAATTTGGAGATTTCCTTCTTAGTGCATTCAAATCAAAGAACTCACTAGTTTCTAATAATAACAAAATGTGCAGGGTGATTTGCTACTAATATGAATATGTTTAGTATGAATATGTTTTTTAAGAATTTTGGTTTGATCATAAGTTTGCTAGTTTAGTATCAATGGCACATATATCCTATGTGAAGAGATGTGTAAAGAGGCTTGTTAGTTTTGATTCATGTCCAACAAGTTCTTGATTTGATTATGCAGTTACTAAATTCTAACAAAATGCAGCTACACAATGTTGTTTTTTTTTATCAGCAAAGAAAATATATTAATCAAACAGAGTACAAGCAATACTCTGAACCAGGCAAAGTACAGAGACACCAGCAACTAAAATTACATCCAAAGATACCATACGCCAGCGCAAAAACAATAAGACTAGCTGGTGCAAAGCAAAAATAAAGGCTTAAAACAGAGTGTCATCCCCCTACTTCTAATACAGATATAGCCTTCTAAATAAAACATTCCAGGGGTTAAGAACCCAATTAGCGTAAGAACTGGTTGAACCTGCATGTTTTGCTTTAAAATGTGCACATATCTGTAATCTAATTCTTTCAATCAGCGCACACCCTCTCATTTTCAAATATAGCTTTGTTTCTACATAGCCAAATTTCCCATACAATTATTAGCCAGAATGAGATCCAATCCTTTTTTTTGTTGCCTATAAAAATCAGCCAGACCTGAGTGATTCATAAGAGAAACAGAACCAGAATTTGGGAGAGCTATGGAAATCCTGAACCAACCATAGCAATCCTGCCAAAATTCTAATTAGATGTTGACACTAATGAGATCCAATCCTGAGCCAATTATTAGCTACACAATGTTGTTACTAGTAGATGTTGACACTAAATTGTAATTACATTTCTAAGTGGAGTACCTACACCCATTTACCCTTTGTGCTTAATATCCTAACATGTGGCTTGGTTTTTATTTGTTTTCAATCTTGCATCTTCCTGTTAGTTACTTCTTATAACTGTGTAATGATTATTTGCTTTGTGTTTGGTTTGGATTTTGTAGTCTAGATTGATTTCCTTGTTTTGTGTAATACTAAAATGTACAAGGTGATTTGCTAATAACATTAGTTCCGAAAAGTTTCAAAACCAAAGGAGTCTGAAGTGCTTTACACTCACTAGTTTTTACACTAGCACCCTTTACTATGAATGCATATGACTAATATCTAACAACGATGCATATCACTAGTTTAGCACCACTGTGATTTCCAATTCTTGTTTTCTCTAATTTCTACCACTTTCTTATCCTGTTTTTTTTCTATCCTGACTAGTTTGGATTTGTTACTCTCTTATTGTCATTGTAATATTCTCATTACCAACTTTAATTTATTACTGACTCTCATCTCCTTTCAATATATATAGGGAGGTCACTCTTCTTTTCCTTCACAACTTTCATTTGCAGGGGTGAGAAAGCTCGTGGGTTAAGGTAACTTATACCTTTGTCTTTTACTCTTTTAATTTAATTTGTGTTTTTCTTTTTTTAGTAAAGATGTAATTAAGGCAACTATATATCTTTGTATGACTGTTACTATCTGGTTAACAATGCAAGCATTTTAGATTTTAGAAACATTCTGCTGGTGAAATATTGATAAAGTCATGTTTATACACAATATATATATATATATATATATATATATATATATATATACTTGTATGAGTTTAGACAGCTTTTTTCACCATATCCCACATCTAAATTTGGAGATTCCCTTCTTAGTGCATTCAAATCAAAGAAGTCTCTAGTTCCTAATAATAACAGAATGTGCAGGTTGATTTGCTACTAATATGAATATGTCTTTAAAGAATTCTGGTTTGATCATAAGTTTGCTAGTTTAGTATCAATGGCACATATCCTATGTGAAGAGATGTGTAAAGAGGCTTGTTTGTTCTGATTCATGTCCAGCAAGTTCTTGATTTGATTATGCAGTTACTAAATTCCAACAAAATGCAGCTACACAATGTTGTTACTAGTAGATGTTGACACTAAATTCTAATTACATTTCTAAGTGGAGTACCTTCACCCATTTACTTTTTCTGCTTAATATCCTAACATGTGGCTTGGTTTTTATTTCTTTTCAATCTTGCATATTCCTGGTAGTTACTTCTTATAACTGTGTAATGATTATTTGCTTTGTGTTTGGTTTGGATTTTGTAGTCTAGAGTGATTTCCTTGTTTTGTGTAATACTAAAATGTGCAAGGTGATTTGCTAATAACATTAGTTCCGAAAAGTTTCATAACCAAAGGAGTCTCAAGTGCTTTATACCCACTAGTTTTTACACTAGCACCCTTTGCTATGAATGCATATGACTAATATCTAACAATGATGCATATCACTAGTTTAGCACCACTGTGATTTCAAATTCTTGTTTTCTCTAATTTCTACCGCTTTCTTTTCCTGTTGTTTTTTTCTATCTTGACTGGTCTGGATTTGTTACTCTCTTATTGTCATTGTAATATTCTCCATTATCTTCTAATAATATTTTTATTTTAAAAAAAAAAAGAAAAAATAAATTCCTCCTTTTTATGCTTATGGCTTGCAACTTTTTAAATATAGTTTACTATGTAGCATCTATTGTGCAGTTGATATTTTAAATATATATTGTTCTGTAGTATTCTTTTATTCTTCTATAGTATTCTGTTAGCCACTTCTTCCTGAGCTTGCAAGTACGTTGATACTGATTCCTGAGGATATCAAATTATCATTATCAATCATTAAAAAAGTAAAGGATTGTAGTAAGTAATTAAGGAAAGCAAGAGTGAAGCTAACGTGAGGCTTTAGTCTACATGTTATATTGCTGATTGAATTATAACTGATGCTGTTACTTAAAGCACATTTACATATATATATATATATTAACCTTTGACCAGTCACTAGTGGTGTCTCCTTTTCATTTGCTTTTTAATTTGTTTGTTGTAGTAAAAAATAAAAATAAAGCAAGGGTGAAAACATGCAGGAATGCTTTTTGAATTATAGATGAATGCTTTTAAGGGAAACACTACAAGGAATCCCCCTGCAAGTAATGATGAAGTGTTGAGAGAAAAAGCTATTTGGGATCCTAAGGCTAATGAATGCCTCATTGCAGCATGCTTGGAACAAATTTCAAAGGGGGAACGCCTTGGTAGTAGCTTTACCAAGAAGGGTTGGAAAGATATTGTTTCCAAGTTTAATGAGTCGACTGGAAGGAAGTATGAAAAGGCAAAGTTGAAGAATAGATATGATAATTTGAGAAAAGATTGGCGAGTATGGTATAAGTTATTTGGTAAAGAAACTGGCCTAGGATGGGACAATGTGAGGAACACGGTTGTTGCACCGGATGAGTGGTGGGAGAGCAAGCAATTGGTATGTGATTAAAAAAGTGTGCAATTGTGTAAGTCTTTAGTTTATGTTTAGTGTGTTAAACCTATAGTGATGATTTGTAACATGCAGGAAAACCCTCAATATGGAAAGTTTAGGAACAAAGGGCTTCCATTCGCTAAAGAATTGACTGAACTTTTTAAAGGTGTAGTGGCTACAGGAGAGTATGCTTGGGCACCATCATGTGGGATATTGCCTGATGGCCTTGGTGGTGACAATGACGATCATTATGACAATGATGATTATCGTCCATGCCTAAATAGTATTGGCCAAGATATGAAGGAAGCCTCAGGCGATAGTGAAGATGCTAGTATTGGCGCGACGAACGAGTTCGCAGATTTTGATATAAACGCATCTCAAGGAACTGTTAGCCAAAAGAGTGGAGATAAAAGGAAGAGAATTAATCGTGCTGAAAAGATGATGAAGAAAAAGGTAACGACCTCCTCGAAAATAGCTGATGCTGTTAGCGTGATAGCGGAGACTTGTAGGTCACGTAATGATGTTGTGAGTGGTGCATCTATTGGTGAAGTAATGGCTAAGATTCAAAGCTTGGATGAAGTTTCAAATGATCTGGATTTTCATACTAAATGCTGTCAGCTTATGATGTTCAAGCCTGCTAGGGAGATGTTTATTGCATTGCGAGGTTTTGAGGAGAAAAGGTTGAATTGGCTGAGATATGCAGTAGACAATCCTTTGCCATTCATGTAGTCTAGATTTCTTACTAAGAATTGGACTACTAGCAAGTAGGTTGTAAGATATTAGATACTCTGTTAAACCTTATGTTATATGTATTGCAAATATGGTTAAGATGGGATGTTGTTTGAAAATCGTGTTGTATTGCGTGTAATATGAATGTTTGATAAAGTTTTCTATTATTGAATGAAATCTCCTTTTTTTTTGCTATTTTGTTTTGATGTGTATATTAATGTGTATATTGACCTTTTATTCTAGATGAATGATTGGAAGGAGCAATTTAAGCAAGATACCAATGAAGATGATGCTATTATGGAAGAAGCTTCTTATGTTGGGGCACTTGTTGGTGAGTATGCAATAAGACATTTATGTAAAGAACCATGTAGAACTAGGGAACAATCAGGTCATGCATGGGTGCAAGGTATATTGCAGGGACATCCTATTCGTTGTTATGAGCAATTTCGCATGGAAAAACATATTTTCTATAAACTTTGCACTGAATTAGTTGATCTTGGTTTAAAACCCACTAATCGCACCGGGGTTGAAGAAATGGTAGGAATGTTCTTAAACATGGTTGGCCATGGTTTAGGTAATAGAATGCTTCAAGAAATATTTCAACACTCCGGAGAGACAATAAGTAGACATATACACAAGGTTCTTACTGCTTGCTTGAATTTATCCTTCAAATATATTAGACCACAAGATCCTAAGTTTCGTGATACTCATGGAAAAATTAAAAATGACAAGCGATACTGGCCCTTTTTTAAGAATGCCATAGGAGCAATTGATGGTACACATGTCCCATGTGTAGTTACCCCTTCTGAACAAGGAAGATTTATTGGGAGAAAGGGATATCCAACACAAAATGTAATGGCCGTTTGTGATTGGAACATGTGTTTCACTTTTGTATTGCCTGGGTGGGAAGGTACTGCACATGATGCTCGTGTGTTTGATCATGCTCTCACAGATGCTAACATGAACTTTCCACGTCCCCCGCCAGGTTTGCATTTTTTGTGAATATAGTTTATTTACTCTTTTGTTGAAATTTTACCTTAAATTTTTTAATTTTATTTTTTCTCTTATCTTCAGATAAATATTATTTGGTAGATGCTGGTTATCCAACACTGACGGGGTTCCTTGGTCCCTATAGATGTGAGCGTTATCATCTTCCTGATTTTAGACGTAAATCTGGGTTTGCAAATCATAATGAAATATTCAACTTTTACCATTCAAGTTTAAGGTGCACAATAGAAAGAACTTTTGGTGTATGGAAGAACAGGTTTGCAATTTTGCGAAGCATGCCTAAGTACAAATTTGAAACACAAGTTCAAATAGTCAGTGCGACAATGGCTTTACACAATTTCATTAGAAGAAATGCTGATCATGATATAGATTTTACTCGTTATGAAAATGAAGAGATAACTCTTGATGATGATGATGAAGATGATGATGATGATGGTGACGATGAGGTTAACTTGTATTCATCCCAAGCTGAGATGAATCATACCCGAGATTTCATTCGAGATGAAATCGTACAATACAAGTTAATTAATTAACAAGTAGTTATATTTCAAAATTGTAATGCACTATTAATTATTTACTCTTATTTGGCGTGTAGTATGTGAAATTGCTATTATGATGCTAGTTATAATAACATTTTGTATTATTGTTGTTTCAAAGTTAATTAACATATTTTGTTTTATATTAATGTGTGAATGCTATTATTTTTTTTTACAAAAGTTTCCGCAAAAAATATAAACCCATTTTGGTAATTGCACATCCAGAATCAATTTTGATCCAAATTTTCCAAACAACAATATTTTACTAAAATCACTTTACAGATAAAGATATCCAAACATAAATCACTTCACCACAAACTCAATTATAACTGAAATCAATTTTACAGAATCAATTACATTCAAAATCAATTCTGCCAACGCTCATCCAAACATACACTAATCAATTCTGCCAACGCTCATCCAAACATACACTAAATAATAAAATCTCGAAAAGGACTAAACACAAAATTGGCCTATCCTGAAATTGCTCAGCAGCCTCACTTTCCAACGTTCTTCTTCCTTTTGGTTTCTGTTTTGCAAATTCAATTCCAAGCACCATCTCAATTTCAATGGTAATCACCCTCATATCAACCATACGTCTGCTTGAATCAGAATCCAATAAATATAATCAGATCCCTAATCCCTTCTGTTTTATCCTCTGCTTTAAAATTCAATCATTTCTGGATTTCTAGTTCTCTGATTTCATTTTTTCAAATTGGTTAAGAAATATAAACAACCGTGTGCAGGGAAGGGATGGCAAAGAATCAGGAAGAAGAACTGCTCCTCGTTCATTGGGAACTATAGGGAACTATAGGGGCAATGCATGTATGTATTTCATGTTTATTCATTGTTCAGCACAGAGAAGGGAGAAAGGGTACATGACACATCAGTGTGCTGAGTGGGTATTTTAATCTTTAGCCATATATGTTAATTTAATCATCAAGAATTGTTATTCTCAATCTCATTTAAGTTAGCTTGCTCCAGTGATACTACTCCCTACGTCTCATGAGGATGGTTAAAAAATTCAAAAGTCAAAAAATTAAGGAGACGTAGATTTAATGATTTGTCACTTATCAACCAATTATCAAACAACTAATTTAATGCATTTTAGATGAATCAACCAATCACAATTCAAAGTTTACAATTTTTAAACTTTTCATTAATTATTTTAACTATAGTTTGAGAAAAAAAACTATTCATTTTTTACGACCCTTATGTGACGGAGGGAATATAATATTGCCAATAAAAAAAAGTCTTTTGGTAAATCGCACAGGTTATGGATATTAATAATATAGGAAAAATAATTATAAGTGTACATTTTTTTATTTCAAAAATAAAAAATTGCACTTTTCATAAGTTTTTATTATGTTTAATTTCTTAACATATGCACTAAGGGCATTTGTTAGCAATGTATTGTTTAAAAAGATAAAAGAGGCGGTTTTTAAAGAAAACATGTATTCCCTCCGTCCCTAAACATAAAGCATCTTTGGGGGATTTCACGTCAATTAAGAAAGTAGAATAATTTAGTTAATTGTATTGGATATGTGAACTTTTGATATGTAATTTCAAAATTACCCCTATTAATATTATTGAGAATCTAAAAAGTGTTAAATAAATATGGGTGTTTATGAAAAATGTAATTAATAATCATTGAAAATTGGTATTGGACTTTATAAATAGGGACAAAATAAAAGTATCAAGATGACTTTATATTTAAAAACGGAGGGGGTAGTTTGTATATCGGGAAGTGTTCAACTTAGCTTTCCAATAATAAATTACTCTGTTTATATTTCTTAACGAGTGTTTTAACGACAAAAAAAAAATATTTTATAAGGGTTACAGTGTCATGCAATTTGCAAATCCTTTTTTTAAGAAAGGGAATTTAAAAAAATAATAATGCACATGTCACCGGAGCAAGAAGATGAGTACTCTGAATACTTTATTCTGTATTCATGCATATACATATGAAGTAACGCGCTTCTGAAACATGTGACGCATTTTCAAAAAAAAAATATTTGTTTTTGTGTGTTCTCAAATATAAATATAGTCAAAACTACTCGTTTGATCCCTTAAGTTATTTATTTGTTCTAAAGTGGTCCCTTAAGTTTTTTTTTGTTCTAAAATGGTCCCTCAAGTTTTAATAAGTTATCACCGTTAGTCCTTTCGTCAATTTTTCCGTTATCTTCTCCCTCCGATCATCTTCTCCGGCGAGCTTCATATTTTCCGGCGAAAATTTCGGTCACACCTGATTTTTTTTTATTTCTCTCTCCTCCTCCTCCTCCTCCACCGCTCCTCATCCTCCTCCTTTTTCTTCCTCTTCTACGTGCAGCGGCGACAAGCTCGTTGGATGGAAGTGCTCGCCTACATCGAAGGCAACGGTGTCGACGGCGAGAGTTGCCATTAGCAACGGCGGCAAGCATGGAGGAGTTTTGGAGGCTGGAGTTTCTTCACCGGCGTTGGGTTCGACGGTCTTCCAAATGGGCGCTGCGGTGGTTCCTTCCATGTGCAGCGGCGAAGTAGAACAAGCCACGTTAGCAGTGGCGGTGACAAAACTGATCGCGGTGGTGAGGGAGATAAGAAGACGGTTCAGTATGAAGGAGCTGGAACAGAGGAGTCGAGCTTGCCGCCGCTGCATGCCGGTTTTGTTTGGAAGAAGAAGAACTGGAGGAGGAGGATGAGGAGGAGGAGAAGGAGGAGCGGGCGAAGTAAGAGGAGAGAGAAAATATGAAGCTCGCCGGAATTTTTGTCGGAAAATATGAAGCTCACCGGAAAAGATGACCGGAGGAAGAAGATAACGGAAAAATTGATGGAAGGACTAACGGTGATAACTTATTAAAACTTGAGGGACCACTTTAGAACAAAAAAAACTTAAGGGACCACTTTAGAACAAATAAATAACTTAAGGAACCAAAGGAGCAGTTTTGCCTATAAATATACTAGCATTTATCCCGTGCAGTGAACGAGTTATAAGTTTTTTATTTATTGATGATTAAAGTTTATACATTTTGGTCCGCGTAAGTCAGCTCAGTTGGTAGTTGCAGGGATACCTAGGTAGTTTAGGCCCCCAGGTCCTGGGTTCTAGTCCCAGGTACCTCATTTGTAATCACAAAAAAAAAAGTTTAAACATTTTGCATGTTAGAAATATTTTTAAAATTATATGAGTTAAGATTATTGTTTAAAATTGATAAAGAAATAAAAAAATTATATGAGCAAGGATTATTTTTAATATAATTTTTTTTAATAAAGGAAGTACATTTGTAAGTATAATTTTTTCTGTTGCAATAAATTAGTGCAATAGAATATGTGCATTAATATATGTGTACATGTGTATTAATAAGGTGTATTAGTTGATAGTTTGTTTTTCTCATTATCTGTTTGAAATATTGCACCACTTTATTGTATCTAATCATTGCACCCAATCATGCATTAGATTGAAACAGTATATCTTTTGGTGATATTTAATTTGAAAAAATATATCTCCTGGTGATATTATTTTTTCCGAGTAATTTAAAATTAATATACTTAAAATTTAAAAAGAATTATCATAAGCGATATATCGTTTCAACAGTGAAGTGATATGTCATTTCAATAATAAAGTGATATGTCGTTTCAATAGTGAAGTAATATGTCATTACAACAATCAAGTGATATGTCGTTACAACAATCAAGTGATATGTCGTTTCAACAATGAAGTGGTGTAACACAATGTTTGACATGTGGCAAACTTGATTGGCCTGTATTTTATCAGCTTTTCCTGTGATAGCTCCATTTCGTGAGGAGCTCTCTGGTTTCAATATTTGGATTCGAAAATATAATATAGTATTTGATAAAACAACATACCATCTCCATTTCAAAAAGTGTCAAGTTAGTGAAGTATATCACTTTAATGTTGAAACGACATATCACTTGAGATAAATTTTTTTTAATTTTAAAAATATAAATTTAATATAATATTATATATATATATATTATTTAATTTAATAATATTCAGGAAACAATGCACCATTTCCTTGAACCTGTACCGAATTAGATTCATTGGTTAAAACTTAATTGAAACAATATATCATTTCAATTGCATTGTTACAACTTATACTTAAAAAACCGAATTATAAAGCAAAACATTGCCCCCCTAAACCTGTACTGAATTATAGAGTAAAACATTATATTGCACTCTTACATTGGTGTTTTTTTTAAAAAAAAAAATATTTTCAAGACACGTGACATGTCTCTTTGTTTTTTATTTTCTTAATTTTTTCTATGAAAGCTTCGTTTCGTGAGCTCTCTGATTGTAAAGTTTGGGTTCAAAAATATAATATAGAGTTTGACTATATATACAGTCTTAAATTGTTAGGATACATTATTATTATTATTATTATTATTATTATTATTATTATTATTATTATTATTATGAAAGAGTGTTTCAGAATTTTTTTAACAAATGCATTAGTATTTTTTTAAATTTTTTTAAATGTATTTCGTAACACTATTGTTAAAAGGTATTAGTTCATAACACATAACTTTTCGAGAATTTATTATTTTGTACAGGTGCATTAGTATTGTTTGAGAATTTATTTTTTTAAATTATATTTAGAAACACTATTATGATAGAGTGTTAGTCCATAAGACATATATTTTCAATGATTTTTTATTTTTTTAAAACTATTATGAAAGGATGTTAGTCCATAAGACATATCTTTTCAAAAAAAAAATTTATTTTTTTAAAACTATCATGAAAGGATGTTTGTCCATAAGACATCTTTTCAAGATTTTTTTTATTTTTTTAAAACTACTATGAAAGGGTGTTGTTAATCCATAAGTCATATTTTTTCAAGAATTTTTTATTTTTTTAAAACTATTATGAAAAGGTGTTATTCCATAAGACATATCTTTTCAAGAATTTTTTAATTTTTTAAATAATGAATGACGTTGACACGTGGCATATCTCATACGTTCCCATTTTCCTAACTTTTATTGTGAGAGCTCAATTTCACGAGGAGCTCTTTGGATTCAGTATTTGGTCTTGAAATTATATAATAGTGTTTGATTAGATAATAGAAGTGTTTTGGATTTTTTTTATATGAAATTTCAACAATTTTTAATGATATTAATTATTTTCTTTTACACGAGTATTTTTATTTACTTAATACTTTATAGGGTTACAATAATAATAAGAGAAGGATAGTTTTGAAAAAAAACGAACAAAATGTTATTAATTTCAATGTCGTTATCAATATTAACTAATTTCATTAATTCATGTATAAGTTGACTTCAAAAGCTTATATTCAATACTGAGGAGTAAAAAAATACTCTCTCTAAGTTGTATATATAAGACCATATTTTTAGATTTCATAAAGTTAATTAATTTAATTAATAATATTGGAAATTGGAAATATTTAATATTTTTTTAAAATTGTCCTTATAAATATTATTGGTAATCTAAAAGGCACTGTTTCAATTCCACAAGGGTGTTAAAAATTAACAAAATTTTTTGTCTCAAACTAAAATTAAACTAATTAATGAAAAGTTTATACTCCATTATAAACTTTCAATTATGATTCGTTGATCAATGTAAAATGCATTAAATTATGTGTTTGTTAATTAATTGATGTACTTTTATTAAACAAATCATTAAATGTATGTCTCCTTAATTTTTTGACTTTTTAATTTGTTACTATCTTAATACTTAAAAAGGAGGAAGTATTTGAAAAATAAAGTAATTAATTATCACTAACAATCACTATAAGTATAAGATCTTGTAAATAAAAAAAATTAAAAAAAATACTATCTTCGTCCTTAAATATAAGACTTTTTTAATATTTTTATTTTGTTCTTATTTATAAGACCTTACATCGGTTTTTAGTGACAATTAATTACTCCTCCATTCCTAACTCCCTATATATAAGACCATTTTGAAAGATTTCACGTCCATTAAGAATGTTGATTAATTTAATCAACTGTCAGCGTCCTTGTACTATTTACTACTAGTATTAACGAAGCATCCAAAGATGCTTTCCATTTCATTTTTAAAAAGCAATATGGGTAGGTCAAGTGGTAACTCACTTGATTCCTTAACAAACTGGTTTCTAATTCGAGTCTTGGGTATTGAGCAACCCTCGCTGGGAAACCCCTACCGCTTAGTGCGAGCTCAGTTGGTCTAACCGGATGAGTCGAATTCTAGATAAACCAGATCCGGGTACCAGTTTGTGTAAAAAAAAAATTCCCATTTTTAAAAAGTTTTGGTACTGTGGTATGTTTGTAACAATTCTTTTCCTGTAAAAAAATGTGATGCACGTTAATTATTGGATTAATTATTATTTGATCTTATATCATCACTTCATTCATGATTTAGGTTAATAATAATTTGACACATAAAAAAATAATTTTTAAAAATAAAAAAGAGAAAATAATTAAATAATTGTTTTTAATACTTGTTAAGTTATCATTAATTTAGATCATGGATAAGATGATAATTTAAGATCAAGTAATAATTTATCCAATTATTAATCTTGTGAGCGGAGTGTCGATAGCACCCATTTATTAGTTGGGTCTTTCTATCATATACACTTTGCATATAACTATATAAGTTAATCAAATCTTAAAAAAAGAAAAGTTTTTTTTGGAAACTGATGCACTCAAATGAATTAAAAAATAATTATTTAGTTTTCTAACACAATTTTACCATTTATATTTTATTATCCGTACTCAATAAGTTCTAATTTATATGTTGTTTTAGGAGTTTTATACGGAATAAAAAATCATGTAATGCTTCAATTTTTAAGAGAAGTATTAAATAATTTTATCATAATATTCTCATATTATATTAATTATTACTCATTTTGCATATTTTAACGTGTTGAATGCAAGATTGAAATTGAAAAAAATTAATTAATATACTCTTGAATTCCTAATAAAACAACGAATAATTCCGAATAAGTTAAAAAAAAAATACTAAAATCACATATAAATTAGAATGGAGGGAGTATATCAATGAAAGATGCTTTCCATTTGTGAAAAGTTTGGCAAATGCTGGGCACTCGTTAAGAAACTAAATATAGTGCAAATGCGTGAAAATGTATGGTTTTTTGTATTATCGAGACATGAAAGAATATTCACTTATAATTTGTTTTCCAATACTAGTAATCTTATTACCTTAACAAGTGTCTTTAGCATGATCCTAAAAAATTTGGTGCTATATTAATCTTATGTGTAATCTATGTGTAATTTTTCTAAATTCTTACCTCATTTACTCGTTCCTTATTCTAAGTGTAATGACTAAAAAACATAACTTATGAGACGAAAGGAGTACAAGTTTTGATGCCTTCCTGACACATGGTTTTTCTAATTTATGTTTTTAATGTATAGGATTGGTAAGTTTTAAAAAATAAATACTTAAGACAAAATAATATATTTAAGAAATTAAAGAATAATTGTTTTAAGTTTTCAAACATATTTATCTCTAGGCTGTTACTTTAATGTACAGGGTAAACGATTGCTCCAGTTGTTGTTTTTTTTTAATGTATCGAATGAGTTAAAAAAACATGTTCTAGGTTTTATTTATTTATTTATTAAATATATACATGTTTTTATTTTTTTTATTTGGATTTTTCTAATGTGTAACTTATGATATATGTTTAAAATTTTATATTAAGTACTGTATCAAGTAAGTATGCTTTGAAAATTGACATATTAAAAATTTTGTGTTAATTAATTACATGAATTCTAGATGCAAAGTAAGCATGCATTGAAAATTGACATATTAAAAAATTTGTGTTAATTAATTACATGAATTCTAGATGCAAACTTATGAGTTTTTTAATATGTCATAAGATGCACATTGGAGAAACGCTTTTAATATAATAATAATTATAATTATAATAATATAATATTAGAAGAGTTATTAAAAAGATTTTTTCCTAACATGCACTTTATGAAACATGTTAAAAAATTCATATCGAGTAATTATGTATTAGAAAAATTGTTTATGCCCCGATTTTAGTATTTTGACTTGGTATTTGTGTGTTAGTGTATATAATATTATTATTAAAAGGTTTTTTTATGCACACTTACTCATTATGCATGAGTTTTTTAACATGTGCTATTGATACACATTAAGATTTTTTCTAATATGTATCCTATGATTATGTTTGAAAAAAACTCATATTGAATAAATATGCATCTAAAATAAATGTAATTAATATACACAAATTTTTAAATACTTAGAATAGTAAAAACATACAGTACTTTATACTCCCTCCGTTCCAATTTAACTGTCACTTTAGAAATTTCACACGGATTAAGAAAGTCATTTAATATTTTAATTTTCAAAAGAATTATTAGATAACTTTACTATAATATCCTCAAAATACATTAATTATCACCCACTTCACATATTTCAACACATTAAATGCAAGGTTAAAGGTGGAAAAAATCAATTAATACATCCTCGAATTCCTAAAGCGACAAATAATTTGGAACAAGTTAAAAATGCTAAAGTGACAGATAATATGGAACGGAGAGAGTATTTTAATGGCAAATGTTAACAAGTGTCTTAAATGCACTTGTTAACATGCTAAATGTAGTAAAAAGTCATTAAAACGTGTATCTTTTCATTAGAAATCTAAATTCATTAGTTTTCGATGTTCTAAATTCAGTATTTTCCAAAATAAAACTACGAACCTCTTTTTCTATTGATTGATTTTGATCTATTTGAGCACATGACATAATTGTGTACCCATTGTATATTCAAACCCTTGTATGAAGTTCATGTGTACCATGATGCTTAATAAATCCATTGTATTGGAATAAAATCTTTATTTGCTTTTAAAAAAACCAATGCCTAATGACAATTTTTTAGCATTTTCATTAAAAAAAAAAAAAAAGTAAAAGCTTTTGTTTGGCAACGTAATCAAGGTAACATCCACTTGGACAAAAATAATTGCTTTCAGTAGAAATAATTTATCGATGTACATAAACTCGACCGATTAATCGACAATGAAAAAAAATTAGGAAAAGGACGTGTAGAAGGTGAAAACAATTAAGAAGATTCCTTTATTGTTTGTCATTCAATATCAATAATGTTACTTCGTGTTATATAACCCCGTCCTTAAATATAAGATTCTCTTGTAAATAAATAAAGATGTTTGTGGAAAAAAAATAATTAATAATCATCGAAACTTGGTATGCGCCTTTATAAATAAGGACAAAATAAAAGTGTCAAGAGAACTTTATATCTAAAAATAGGGAATTATAATTTAACAAGATTAATAACTTTTGTTTACTACTCCCTCCGGTCCTATTTATAAGACCCTTTTGGGGTTTTTCACTCCCATTAAGGAGAGTGGAAAAATTTGTTAGTGGCATTGGAAATGTAAAAATTTGATATACTTTTTCAAAATTACCCCTATAATTATTATTGAAACTCTAAAATTTTTTGACTTTATAGGGGTGTTAGTGGAAAAAAGTAATTAAATGCTATTGAAAGTTGAAAAGGGGTCTTATAAATAGGACCAAAATAAAAACCCCAAAAAAGTCTTATAAATAGAACCGGAGGGAGCATATTTTAAACGAGAAGGGAGTGTACAGTCAGGGACTGAGTGAGGGAGTATGTAGAGCTGTCAATTCGAGCTGGCCCGGCCCATTAGGGCCACTAGTTTTTTCGGTCTGGGCTGGGCCGGCCCATTTATATATCGGGCCAACCATTTTGCTAGCCCGACCCAGCCCACTAGTTTTTCGGGCTGGGCTGGGCTGGCCCATGGGCCAATAATTTTTCATTTTTGATTAGGATGTCATTATTAATAATAATTAATTATAACCAAAATAAAATTTTATAACATTTTCTTTTGATTAGGATGTCATTATTAATTATAAAAATAATAAATGAAAAGACAAAAAGCTCTATCCCATCTTAATTTTATTATTGTTTAATCCTATTCAATAATAAAGTGTTATAACATATAAAAAAATTTAAGTTCGGGCCAAACGGGCTGACCCATCCCATTTCGGGCTGGCCCGTGTCGGCTAATGATTTGTCGGGCTGGGCTGCGCTGACCCAAAAAACTTCGGGTTAGATTTTTTCCTGACCCAACCCATGTTTTTGTTGATTAAATGGGCCAGCCCATTTTTTACAGCTCTAGGAGTATGTGAACGTGGTGCACCCCGATTATTGCTCTCGTGACTCGTGAGTGGACTGTGCCGTCCTTATCCTAATTACTACTAGTACTATTTATTAGTAATTTCAGACATATGCTTGTCTTTTTTTATTAGATTTAATCATTGGCCGACTAGTACTATTATTAATACAGCACCGAAAGATGCTTTCCTGTAAAAAAAAAAAGTGTGATGCACGTTAATTATTGGATTAATTACTCCTCCGTCTCTAAATATAATTTTTTTTGTTGATCACGTCTATTAAAAAAAAATGAAATAATTTAGTTAATCGTGTTGTAAATGTGAACTTTTGATATTTAATTTCAAAATTATCCTTATTAATAGTATTGAGAATCTAAAATGTGTTAAATAAATAAGCGTGTTTGTAGGAAAAAAGTAATTAATGATCATTTAAAATTGGCAAAGGGTCTTATAAATAGGGACAAAATAAAAGTGTCAAAAGAATCTTATATTTAGGGACAGAGAGAGTATTATTTGATCCTATATTATCACTTAAGCTAACAGTAATTTGACACATAAAAAAATTAAAATTTAAAAATAAGAAAGAGAAAATGATTAAATAATTATTTTTAATACTTGTTAAATTATTACGTATTGATTTAAATCATGGATAAGATGATAATTTAAGATAAGTAATAATTTATCCAATTACTATTACTCTTGTGAGCGAACCGTAGGTGGCACCCTTTTATTAGTACTCTCTTGCTTCTAATTTATACGTTGTTTTATAGAAGTTTTATACTCCCACTATTAGAGGGAAACAGGGACAAACACTTTTATTTCGCTAATATAAGAAAATCCAATTAATTTTTTCATTCCAAATATAACTTTTCCAAAAATGTTTATAGAAATAATGATTTTATTTAATTTTTGTTTCATTTCAAATATAACTTTCCAAAAGTGGTTAGGTTTTTTATAATTTTAAAAAAATTAAATACATTCAACCAACTTTTTTAAACTGTGAATCTAGTTATTTTTTCTTATAATAGTGGATGGAGGGAGTACTAATTTTTAAGAGAAGTACTTCCTCTAGTCTCATTTATAAGAAAAAAAATCTCATTAATGGTCTTAAATATAAGCAAAAATTAACTAACTTTATATTCCTAATAAAATTATTCTTAAAATATCTCTTCAAAGTGATTGAAATGGAAGAAGTGTATCCTATCCACTTTCTTCCGTAAACAAAAACAATTACAGTTAGTATTGATATAACAATTGTTATGGGGTTGTGTTACTTAAGTAGGTAGTTGGTTTGTTTAATTATATCCAACTCTTGTGAATATAAAAAGGACTAGAGTTAGTATTTTTATTAGGAAAATGCTAACAAGTGCCCTTAAGAAGTTAAATATGGTTTATAAGCATTGAAAATTGAAGTTTTTTAAGTTTACGAGAGAAGAAAGACTTGAGACTTGTGATGTTTTTTCTACTTCTAGAAAGCTTAACAAATGCCCTTAGCAAGACCCTTTTTATTAAGTGAAAAAAAGGAGATCAAAAGAAATATATGATAAATAAATTTCAAAAGGAGAAAAATCGGAATTACTTAGAAGAATATCTTTGTTGATTTTTTTTTTTTTTGGGTGTACATATCTTTGTTGATTTTCTAAAAGAATTTGTATGTGTAAATGTTTGGGATGCAATTATCGAAGGGGTTAGAATCTTTAAATATTATTCATAACCATTTTTTAAATTTGAAGATTATAAACATAACATGGTTTTTCAAAAGATCTTGGTTACATAAATGTAAGGATAAAATTTATTCACATGATTAAAATATGGGTCTTTCTAACCTATGCACCAGCTGTATAGGTTAATCACACCTTAAATAGAAATGTTTTGTTGAAAATTGAAACATTTAATAAATTAAAATAATAAATATTTAGTTTTTCAATACAACTTTATTATTTATGTTATATTATTCTATGCACGGGATGCATAGGATAGAAAAACCGTTAAAAATATTTAGAGAGCAAATCTTGGTTACTTTGTTTAGATGGATTGATGTTGGTAGTTTATGCCCACGTTGGTTTGCTGAAATATTTTGTTGACATACATGTGTGAGGTAATTTTTCACTGGGTTGGTTTCTTCAAAGAGATGGTTTTGATAATTTTTCAGGATTTGAAGATGGTGTTTATTTAAGTCTAAGTGAGTTTTTAAGGATGATTTTGATTCCATAAATATTTTGGTGCAATTCATTCACATGGTTGAAATTTTGTAAGGAGATGATTACCTTAATAATTACTATTCCATTCGTTTTTATTTATATGTCATATTTCAAACAAAACACACGGTTTATGAAATCTAATCATTACTCATATTTTCAATACATTAATTATGTTTTTTTTCCCACTATACCTCTTCTCTTTCTATGATCATTAATTTTTCTCCATTGCTTACATAAATCAAGACATATAAAATATGGGCAAACATGGAAAATAGCATTTATTACACTCTTGAAATCCTCAATACGACAGATAAAAAGAAACAAAAAATTTCTAAAAAAAACAATAAATAAAAACGAACGGAGGGAGTAGTTTATAAAGTAAACGACTTATCATTGCATGATGTTAAGTTAAAACTTTGTAGAAATAGCTTTGCATTATAATGGTCTTACACAATTCCAACATAATTGCTTGAATAGATATATCTTGATTGGTTTTTCATTAGATTTTGACTACATAAATATTTGGGGGATTATGTTATTTTTATGTAAAATTTTGGTTGGAATTATTTTTGGATAAAATAATTATGTTTGTTTAAAAAGTTAATCACTCTATCTTTAATTGTTGCCTCAAATAATAACGGTTTTCTTTAATATGTAAAATATACAGTATTTTGAACAAAAACTAAAAACTTCACCCCGTGCATCTCACGGGTATAAATACTACTCTCTTGGTAAAAGTCAAACAAGTCAATGAAAATAAGAGAGTGTATTTGTTTAATATAATGCATGATTCATTCATTAATTACAAATTGATATTATACAAATTTTCATATTATTACAATTAATACATATTACAATATTGTCTCAAAAAAATCTTTAAATATGTTTTCCTTACTTACTTATCAATCATCGATACAATATACAATCTTTAAGATTTTTCATTTATTTTTTACTTTAATATGGGACAAATTTTTAGCATTTTTTTACCAAGATAATGGGACGGAGGGAGTAGTTAAAAAATAAATTGTTTTAAGTTTTCAAACATATTTATCTCTAGGCTGTTACTTTAATGTACAGGGTAAACGATTGCTCCGGTTGTTTTTTTTTTTTAATGCATCGAATGAGTTAAAAAAACATGTTCTAGGTTTTATTTATTTATTTATTTTTTCAAATATATACATGTTTTTAAATATATCAAAAATCACATTTTCTATGTCATAATACTACTTTTAGTTTCTTAACAAGTGCCCTTAGGGCACTTGTTAGCATTTTCCATGTTTAAAATTTTACACTATGTTGAAAATTGACATATTAAAAATTTTGTGTTAATTAATTACATGAATTCTAGATGCAAACTTATGAGTTTTTTAATACTCCCTCCGTACCAAAATATAGGGCACCAAAATGAAGACTTTTGTGTCTCAAAATATAAGTCGTTTTAAGATTTCTAGGTAGTATTAATTTTTTTTTCCAAATATGCCCATCATAATTGCACTTCACATTTTCCTATTGCAATAAATTCTTTTGATATTTCTCATTAAAATATTGCAACAATAAATTACATGCATTTATTTTGTATACAATTCTACTCCTACGTGATTCAGAGTAGTAAAACTGATTTAGAGTGTAATGAAAACAAAACAAAGTGATTTAAAAAAAAAAAAAAAACTAAAGTGCACCCAAAGTAGTACGTCTGCTACGTGATATCTAACAGAGTGCACTTACATGTAGTACGTCTGAAGTAGTAGCAGTGGTGTAATAAAACTCACTTACAATACTTCTCCTGCGTGATCAGTGAACCCAAAGTGCACTTGTGTTGTTACTTTAAATTGGAACCCAATACAAAATGCAACTTAATAACAGAGGTTCCACTTTTTTTTTTCCTTTAAATTGGAAGCCAATACAAAATTCAACAAAATGTATCGTATGAGTACTATGGAGGGCCAAGGGGGTAGTGCAATTAGAATAAACTGTTCACCTTCTTCAAGTTTGATAGGAAGTTGTAGAGTAGCAAATGCAACTTTTAAAATTCCATTAGTTTTGTTGCCAACGAGAACTGGAGTAAAAATTGTAGAGTAATTGACTCTAATAACTATGGAACTTCAATACACAACTCATACAGTATTTAAAGGAGAGATAAAGAAAATGTAGAGTTAATTAAAGTAGGAAAGAGAAATGTAAAATTTAAATAGGGGTAAATATGGAAAGTGAACATATTTTTTTATAAAATTAAGTGTAATGATTACTTTTCTTAATTTGTGTGAAATAAGTCAAAGCGACTTATATTTTGGTACGGAGGGAGTATGTCATAAGACACACATTGGAGAAACGCTTCTAATATAATAATAATTACTATCTCCGTCCCTAATTATAAGCTCATTTTGGAAGATTTCACGTCTATTAAGAAAGTGGAATAATTTAGTTAATTGTATTGGAAATGTGAACATTTGATATGTATTTTCAAAATTACCCCTAATAATATTATTGGGAATCTGAAAAGTGTTAAATAAATAGGGGTATTTGTGGAAAAAAAATAATTAAGGCTCATTGAAAATTGGTAAAGGGTTTTATAAATAGGGACAAAATAAAAGTGTTAAGAGAGCTTTATAATCAGGGACAAAGGGAATATTTGTTTTTTAAAACTTACCTATCCTATACATTAAAAACATAAATTAGAAAAACCATGTATTGGGAAGGCATCAAAACTTATATTCCTTTTGTCTCATAAGTTATGTTTTTTAGTCATTGCACTTAGAATAAGAAACGAGTAAATGATGTAAGAATTTAGAAAAATTACACATAGATTACACATAAGATTAATATAGCACCAAAATTTTTAGGATCATGCTAATGACACTTGTTAAGGTAATAAGATTACTAGCATTGAAAAACAAATCATAAGTGACTATTCTTCCATGTCTCGATAATACAAAAAACCACACATTTCCACGCATTTGCACTATATTTAGTTTATTAACAAGTGCCCGGCATTTGCCAAGCTTTTCACAAATTCAAAGCATCTTTCAGTGATATACTCCCTCCATTCTAATTTATATGTGATTTTAGTATTTTTTTTTTTAACTTGGGATTATTCGTTGTTTTATCGGGAATTCAAAGGTATATTAATTAATTTTTTTCAATTTCAATCTTGCATTCAACACGTTGAAATATGCAAAATGAGTAATAATTAATATAATATGAGAATATTATAGTAAAATTATCTAATACTTCTCTTAAAAATTGAAGCATTGAATGATTTTCTTATTCCGTATAAAACTCCTAAGAAAGTGAAATAATTTAGTTAATTGTGTTGGAAATGTAAACTTTCGATATCTAATTTAAAAATTACCCCTATTAATATTATTGGGAATCTAAAAGTGTTAAATAAATAAGCGTGTTTGTAGGAAAAAAAGTAATTAATGATTATTGAAAATTGGCAAAGGGTCTTAAAAATAGGGACAAAATAAAAGTATCAAAAGGATCTTATTATATTTAGGGATGGAGAGAGTATTATTTGATCATGTATTATCACTTAAGCTATCAGTAATTTGACACATAAAAAATTAAAATTTAAAAATAAGAAAGAGAAAAAGTTTAAATAATTATTTTTAATACTTGTTAAATTATTTTTGATTTAAATCATGGATAAGATGATAATTTAAGATAAGTAATAATTTATCCAATTACTATTACTCTTGTGAGCGAACAGTAGGTGGCACCCTTTTATCAGTACTCTCTTGCTTCTAATTTATACTTCATCTTGCTCGAAATATAAGCAACAAAAATATACATATTTTGCTTTAAAATATAATAAAAAATAACCAACTTTTTTAAATTTTATTTCATTCCCAATGTCACTTTCCCAAAACATCCCTAGAAAATTGTTATCTTATTTAATTTTTGTTTCATTCCCAATGCAACTTTCCTAAAATACCTTTATTCTTTTATAAATTTGTGAAAATTAAATACAATCAACTAATTTCCTTAATAAGCGTAAAATTAGTTAATTTTGCTTATAATTCGAGCATGATGGAGTATGTTGTTTTAGAAGTTTTACACTCCCTCTATCTCCTGTTATAAGAAAATAGGGACAAGCATCTAATAGAAGAAAATTCAACTAATTTTTTCATTCCCAAAATAACTTTTCCAAAAATGTTTTTAAAAAGTAGTGATTTCATTTAATTTTTGTTTCATTCCAAATATAACTTTCTAAAAGTGGTCATGTTTTTTATGATTTTAAAAAAATTAAATATATTCAACAAACTTTCTTAAACTGTGAATCTAGTTACTTTTTCTTATAGTAGTGGACGGAGGGAGTACTAATTTTGAAAGAAGTACTCCCTCTAGTCTCATTTATAAGCAAAAAAAAACATTTCATTAATGGTCTTAAATATAAGCAAAAATTAACTAACTTTCTATTCCCAATAGAATCATTCTTAAAATATCTCTTCAAAGTGGTTGTAACATTTAATTTTTAATTTGTTTCATTACTAATGGAAGTTTCCTAAAGTAGTCAATTTTTCTATGAATTTGAGAAAAATAAATGGACTTAACTAACTTTTTTGATATTGTTAGTTACATTGAATATATAAATATTTAATATACTTTCTCAAAATTACCTTTATACTTAATAAATATTTGATATTCTAGTCTGGAAAATAAAAAGAAAATTACATTTTTCCATAAGTTTTTCTTATATTTAATTTCATAAAAATGCACCAAAAACACTTATTAGCATTTGAAAAAAAAAAAGGAAATTTTGGTGCATAACCTTGTGCTATATGTAGCATTGGCAATTAGGGTTGAAGCCCATGGGGCACGCCCGCAATTTTTTGCGGACAGGGCATTGATTTTAAGCCCAACAAAAAAAATGCCCCCCCGCCCTGCCCATTTTTTTAGCGGGCATTGTCGGGCAGGCGCCGGGCCGCCCATTAATTTAAAAATAAAAAAACATGTGTCATATGTTTCCTAATTTCTAAGTATTGATTACATTAAAAAAAATTGATTGTTATTCTGATCCAGTACAAATTTTAATTGATTGCTCAATTTTTATTTAACTGCATGAGCGATTTTTTTTCTTTCAGCCTTTGATTGATTGTTTTTATGTGTTTTTCGAGTATTTTGAGTAATTTACAATCTTACGTTAGTTACGTACCGTTAGCATTTTTCAATTTTTTGCCTCTTTACGGGTTTTTTTTTTAATTTTTTAAATTTTTTAAATTAAAGCGGACCGCCCATAAGCCCGTCCGCCCGCCCTATAGGCGGGCAAGGCCTCAATTTTTCGCCCACGAATTTTTAATTGGTGGGCATGCCCACCCACCAAAATCGCGGGCATTGACGAGCATATGCGCCCATGCCCGCCCGCCCGCCCAAATTGTCAATACTAGCTATATGGATTTCGCGAAAGAGAGAAGAGAGAAACGTAAACATGACCTTTGTTTTTTGTGGGTGACGAACTGACTATACAGAAATTGGAACACATAAATTTTTGAAAACTACTTCGTTCATCCCTAAATATAAAGTCTCTTTAGGGGATTTCACTTCCATTAAGAAAGTTGAATAATTTAGTTAATTGTATTGGAAATGTGAACTTTTGATATGTAATTTCAAAATTACCTCTATTAATATTATTGAGAATCTAAAAATTGTTAAATAAATAAGGGTATTTGTGAAAAAAAATAATTAATGATCATTGAAAATTGGTATGTGGCTTTATAAATAGGGACAAAATAAAAATATCAAGAAGGCTTTATATTTAAGGACGGTGGGAGTATTAAAACTTCTCATCACAACTACCCCTTCGCTTTCTTTAATTTAATTATTTTTACTACTCCCCCCTCTCTAAATATAATTAAGTATGTGGAGTGAATTTTTAACAATTTTGTTTTGTTCCATAAATTATTTTTTTTTATAAACTTAATATTCATTTGTAGTATTTCTGCTTTCGAGCATACTCTTATTTGTAATATCATTTTTTTATCACCCATTTCTTCATTTCTCTTTAACATAGTCTTTATACATTTACTCCCTCCGTCTCTTAATATAGGGCACCATTTTGATAGAATTGATGTCCCTTTTTATAAGTCGTTTTAGAATATTTAGGTAGTATTAAAGAGTTTATTCCAAATACATCCCTCATAATTGCATAGGGATGATAGAGTAATAATTACAATAGAAAGAGAAAGGAATAGAGTTGTAAAGTTTTAAATAGGGGTAACCTTGGAATGACAACATATTTTTTGATAAATTTGAGAGTAATAATTACTTTTCTTAATCTGCGTGAATTAGGTAAAAATGACTTATATTAAGTAGGGGTGTAAGTGGTCCGGTCCCGGACCGCGAGACCGGTCAGATCGGACCGGACCAGACCGAAAAATACGGTCTGGTCTGGTCTCGCGGTCTGGTCCGGTCTGAAAATATCTGGACCGATCTACCATTGGTCCGGTCCACGGTCTGGAAAATTTTTGGACCACCAAGACCGGACCGGACCGATAGCTGAAATATATATATAAAAAAAAATAAAAATAAAAAACTCATACAACCTAAATTATTGTATGCTGTCCGGTGGGAAAAAAGGATGGAAATATTATGTTTGATGCTTAAAAGCCTAAATTATTGTATGATGTCCAGGATATCCAGTGGGAAAAAAAAAGAAACAGGTTATCCTGTGGGAAAAAAAAAAGAAGAAGAAAAAAACAGGTTTTTTATTTTTTTATTATTGTGGTCTAAATAGACCGGACCGGACCGTTACACCCCTAATTAAGGGACAGAGGGAGTATTACTATTACTCTCTCTCCTATTATTAAATGGGGGTAATTTAGTCATAATATACCAAATTCTTATATCATTTACTCATTTTCTAATCTATTTGCAATGGCCTAAAAGAACATAACTTATGTGACAGAGGGAGTAATATTGTTAGTGATACTAGAATCCATAATAGTTTGTATACTTTTTCAAAATTGTCTCTATAATTATCATTGAAACTCTAAAAAGTTTTAACTAAATGAGGGTATTTGTGAAAAAGAAGTAATTAACATCATTGAAAATTGAAAAAAATGGTTATATTCAGAGACAAGAGAAACTCACTACCTAGTGCTTATATTTAGAGACATACTCCCTCCGATCCTATTTATAAGACCTTTTTGGAGTTTTTATTTTGGTCCTATTTATAAGACCCATTTTCAATTTTTAATAGCATTTAATTACTTCTTTCTACAAACACCCCTATTAAGTCAATACTTTTTAGAGTTTCAATAATAATTATAGGAGAAGTTTTGAAAAAGTATATCAAATTTTCCTTAGTGGGGATGAAAAACCTCAAAAGGATCTTATAAATAGGACCGGAGGGAGTATGAAGTATTTTTAATAGTTAATGCTAACAAGTATTTGTGAATTCAATGCTCCTAATTAGGTGGATTATGTTTTGATGATGACAAAATAATTAACAAATCATGCCTTGAAGATATTGCAACATCAACATCAACAAGAAGTCAAGAAAAGAAGACAAGTGCCCAATCATTCTCAATCAAATATTAATTGTAAATTTCTAATTTATGTTGAGAGTGGGTAGAAATAGTTAGTCTCTTCTAGGAATAAATTTTTATATGTTTATTAAGTTGAGATTGACCAAAAATTAATACTTGAGAGGAAAAATAAAATTGAAAAATAATTTTTCCCATATCTGATCAAAATACTCGAGTATTTTGATAAAGACTCGAGTATATACTCGAGTATTTATAGAAAAACTCGAGTATTTGTGCCAGGTCAGCAAATATGACCGTTAGTCTGGTTCGTGCACCAATTCACTCGTGACCGACCAAAAAGACTCGAGTATTTACCAAAAGACTCGAGTATTTTTGTCCAGTCAGCAAAAATGAACGTTGGAGAGACTCAAAAACCCAATTGAGGGCATTTGAGTCTCATCCAACCCCAAGAGAGTATTCTGAACCTTATTGTAAAATTGCTCTTTGAATTTGTGCAAGAACAAACAAGACAACAACACATTATTGATCACAAGCTTTCATAATTTCCTTTTCTCAAGTGTTAATTCCCAAAAAGCTCAACTTCTCACTCATATTGTCATTTTATTCCAAGTTGAGTTTTAGGCCTCAATTCTTACATTGAGTTGTGCTTATTTGTGCTAATCCATTGTGAGATTAGTAATACACATACAAAAAGCTTGATTATTCAAAGTCTTGGATTGTTCCCAAGCAAACCCTAAGTGGCTTAGGGTGTTGGAAGTCTTGAGAGGTTCTCAAGCACAAGACTAGGAGGTTCCTAGCCCGGTGGAGTTTCTTGAAGGGAGTTCAAGGAAGCTTTGTGAAGAGTTCTTCAATCACCGGAATCAAATTGGGGTAGAAATCAAGAGTTTGGTACACTCTTGAAGGGTTAGGTTGAGTGAGGCCATTCTCAAGCAATCCTTTGTAATTTCTAACAATTTGATTATTAGTAGAAACTCCTAAGTGATTAGGAGGACTGGATGTAGCTCATTGTTGGAGTGAACCAGGATAAAATTGCTTGAGTGTTGGTTTATTGCTTTTAATCTACTTTCTAGCTCAATAGACTTAAGTCATTTCAATCAATTAGGATTTATACAATTAGGTAGCAAGTTCAAGGAATCTTTGTGTTTAAAAGTTATTTAGATTGCTTGCTATTCTGTTGGATAAGTTCCTGTTTAATATTGAATTGATTTGAGTTAAAATTGCTGAATTTTCGTTTCTGGTTTTTCTGCTATCTGATAGGAAAAACTCGAGTATTTCAGAAAAGACTCGAGTTGTTCATCACTGAAAAACTCGAGTATTTCACAAAAGACTCGAGTCTTTTGTGTCTGATTCCAGAAAATTCAGTCTTAGCTCCATTCTTCAATTACCAATCGAAATATTTGGTATTAGTGCTTCAAAATACTATTCACCCCCCCTCTAGTATTTGCTTAGCCCGCTTGTTGGTTTCCAACAAGTGGTATCAGAGCTCGGTCGAAAGATCGAGTGTAACAACTTCTTTGAAAAAGATCCTTTTGGAAACTAAATGGGCTCTAGCAATAACTTTGGTGGAGAAGGAGCTTCAATAAACCGTCCTCCACTATTTAATGGTGAAGGATATGTTTATTGGAAAACTCGCATGAAAGTTTTTATTGAAGCAATTGATATGGATATTTGGGATGCAATTGAATATGGTCCTTTCATTCCCAAAAAGAAAATAAATGATGAAATTGTTGAAATTCCAAGGAGTAGTTGGAATGATGATGAAAAGAGAAAAGTTTCATTTGATTTAAAAGCTAAAAACATCATCTTTTCGGCCTTATCCCATGATGAATTTTATAGAGTTTCCCAATGTAAATCGGCAAAAGAAATGTGGGATACTTTGCAAGTCACACATGAGGGAACAAGTGAGGTTAGAGATGCAAGATTGAATTCTCTAACTCACGAATATGAATTGTTCCACATGTTGCCAAATGAAACCATTAGTGACTTGCAAAGGCGATTCTCTCACATTGTTAATCATTTGATTTCCTTGGGAAAAGTATTTCGCAATGGTGAAACTACTAACAAAATTCTAAGATGTCTTGATAGGAGTTGGGAACCCAAGGTAACCGCCATCAAGGAATCTAGAGACATAAATAGCATGGACTTAGCCACTTTGTTTGGCAAACTCCAAGAGCATGAGATGGAGCTTACAAGACTTGGGATGCATGAGGAATCGGACAAAAAGAAAAAGGGCATAGCACTCAAAGCTTCAACTAAAGCTACAAAAGAAGTTGAAGAATGCTCTACAAGTGGAGATTCCGATGGTGAACCAAATCAAGAAGAATTTGGGATGTTTGTGAAAAGATTCAACAAATTTTTCAAAGGGAAGAAAGGTGGATCTTCATCCAATTTTAAGAGAAGCAAAGACTCCAAACAAAGAGAAAAGAGTACCAATGATGGAGTTAAGTGTCATGAATGTGGAGGGGTTGGTCACATAAGAATGGAATGTGCCACATTCTTGAAGAAGAATGACAAGAAGACCCAAGAGACCAAAGGGAAGCGTGCATACATTGTTTGGGATGCACCGGAAAAGAGCAATGAATCATCTTCAAGTAGCTCCGGTGATGAAAATGCAAACCTTTGTCTCATGGCCAAGAACAATCATGAGTCCTCATCAAGAGCTAATCATGGCATGAGTGAAAGTGATGATGAGGTAACCTCTAGCTCTTCTTGTTCCTCTTCAAACTCCATTTCCTATGATGATTTGCAAGAAGCCTACAATGAAATGTTAATTCAATTTAGAAGGCTTGCTAAAATCAATAAGGAAAAAGGAAAGAAAATTTTGGAGTTTCAACAAGAAATTGATGAATTGCAAAAATCTATAAATGAGTTGAAACTTCAAAATGAATCCTTGGAACTTATTAATTCTAGTCATCAAAGTGAGTGTGCAAATCATGAGGAGATTATCACTCCATGTGAGAGATGTGATGAACTTGAAAAAGAAGTGAAAGAGTTGAAAAACAAACTCACAATCTCACATAGTGATAGAAACCTCAACCGGTTGTTGAACTCTCAAAGACATAATCACAACAAAACCGGTTTAGGATATGTTCATAAAACGAACAAAAAGTACAAGGTGGTTGGAACATTTTCTAAGAAAAATTCATCAGAGAGACCAACTTGTACTTATTGTGGAAAAGTTGGACATATCAACATTGAGTGCCATATTAAGAAGTTTGAAATGAATAAGGGCACTTATATGTGGATTAAGAAGGGAGAAAGTCCCAACACTAACCCTAAGGGACCCAACATTGTTTGGGTACCCAAATCGAACAAGTGATTTCATATTGTAGGTGTGCCTTCGAACGGGAAAGGAATTGTGGTATCTAGATAGTGGATGTTCGAAGCACATGACGGGAGATAAGCGACACTTCATTGAGCTTACTCCAAAGGAAAAGGGTTATGTCACTTATGGGGACAACAACAAAGGCAAAATCCTTGGTATTGGTAAAATCGAAAACTCTTCAAACTTGATTATTGATAATGTGCTCTATGTTCAAGGATTAGAACATAATCTCTTGAGCATAAGCCAATTATGTGATGTTGGTAATCATGTAGTTTTTACCTCTACCCATTGCCTCATTAAAAGTGACAAAGATGAATCAATCAAATTTGTTGGTAGAAGGTCAAATAATACTTACTTAGTTGATTTGAACAAAGTCACTTCTTTGGTCTCTACTTGTTTAGTGAGCAAAGAAAATGACACTTGGTTATGGCATCGTAGGACCGCTCATATTAATGTAAACCAATTGAAGAAAATACAATCTAAAGATCTAGTAGTTGGTTTACCAAAGCTAAATTTTTCTATTGAAGGTGTTTGTTCTCCTTGCAAGAAATGTAAACAAACTAAAAACACCTTTGGATCAAAAATGGTGATGTCCACATCAAGGCCATTAGAAATGCTTCATATGGACTTGTTTGGACCATCACAAGTAAAAAGCTTTGGTGGCAACTATTATGCATTGGTAATTGTTGATGACTTCTCTAGGTTTACATGGACTTTATTCTTATCTACTAAGAGTGAGACCTACAAATCTTTTAAACATCATGTCAAACTTTTGCAAAACCAAGTAAATCAAAAAGTAATTATTATTCGTACCGATCATGGTGGAGAATTTGAAAACCACAAATTTGATAGATTTTGTGCTAAAAATGGTATTGAGCACCAATTCTCCGCACCAAGAACTCCGGAACAAAACGGAGTGGTAGAGCGGAAAAATAGGGTGCTAGTTGAACTTGCTAGAACCATGCTAAATGATTCTAGAGTACCTCAATATTTTTGGGCCGATGCCGTCAATACGGCTTGTTATGTTTTAAATCGTATTTTGATAAGGCCCTCTTTGAATAAAACCCCCTATGAACTTTACAAGGGAAGAAAGCCAAATATATCTCATTTTCATGTCTTCGGATGCCAAGTTTTTGTTTTAAATAATGGAAAAGAACACATTGGCAAGTTTGATTCCAAATCCGATGAAGGCATATTTTTAGGCTATTCTTCTCATAGTAAAGCTTATAGAATTTTCAATAAAAGAACTTTAACTATTGAGGAATCAATTCATGTGGTTTTTAATGAGTCTTCAAAAGAAGATAGTGTTTTATGTGATGCTAGTGAAGATGGCATTGTCTTTTCAAAAGAAGAAAAAGAGAGAGAATTCAAAAGTTGATGAAGGAGAAGTAAGGGAAGAACTTCCTCCAACTTGGAAATCGGTCAAGGCTCATCCTATAGACAAAGTCATAGGAGATATGTCAAAGGGAGTACTTACTCGTAGGTCTATTCAAAACATTTGCCACTATGTCTCATTTGTTTCTCAAATTGAACCCGATTCAATTAAAAAGGCCATTGAGGATGATCATTGGGTTCTTGCTATGCAAGAAGAATTAAACCAATTTGAAAGAAATGAAGTTTGGGATCTAGTCCCTAAACCCTATGATCATACCATAATTGGTACTAAATGGATTTATAGAAACAAACTTGATGAATCCGGGTTGATTATAAGAAACAAAGCTAGACTAGTAGCTCAAGGGTACAACCAAGAGGAAGGTATCGATTATGATAAGACCTTTGCTCCGGTTGCACGTCTTGAAGCAATCCGAATTTTACTTGCTTATGCTTCAATAATGAAATTCACTTTATATCAAATGGATGTTAAAAGTGCTTTCTTGAATGGGTTTATAAATGAAGAAGTGTATGTCAAACAACCCCCCGGTTTTGAAAATAGTGAATTTCCAAACCATGTTTATAAATTGAAAAAGGCACTCTATGGATTGAAACAAGCTCCTAGAGCTTGGTATGATCGATTGAGTTCCTTTCTATTAGAAAACAAGTTTCAAAGAGGGAAGGTTGATAATACATTATTTATTTATAAAACCAAGGATGACATTTTGTTAGTACAAATCTATGTTGATGATATCATTTTCGGTGCTACTAACGTGTCTCTTTGTAGAAAGTTTTCAAATTTGATGAAAAAGGAATTTGAAATGTCAATGATGGGAGAACTCAAGTTCTTCCTAGGCTTACAAATAAAGCAAGTCAAGGAGGGGATATTTGTGCATCAGGGGAAATATTGCAAAGAACTCCTTGAAAAATTCGGATTGGACAAGTGCAAGGAAGCCTACACTCCAATGAGCACATCATGCTACCTAGACAAGGATGAACAAGGTACATCGGTTGATGTTAGTAAGTATAGGGGTATGATAGGTAGTCTCCTATATCTCACTGCATCTAGACCGGATATTATGTTTAGTGTATGCATGTGTGCTAGATTTCAAGCTAATCCTAAAGAATCTCACCTATCCGCAGTTAAACATATATTTAAGTATCTAAAAGGAACAATTAACACTGGTTTATGGTATCCTGCTGATGCCAATCTTAGTCTAGTTGGTTACTCGGATTCCGACTTCGCCGGATGCAAGCTTGATCGCAAAAGCACCAGTGGTACTTGCCATTTCTTGGGAAGTTCATTGGTGTCATGGTTTTCTAAAAAGCAAGCTTGTGTCGCTCTTTCTACCGCCGAAGCGGAATATATCGCAGCCGGTAGTTGTTGTGCTCAACTGTTATGGATGAAACAACAATTATCGGATTTTGGTTTGAAACTTGAAAATATTCCGATTAGATGCGATAACACGAGTGCAATCAATTTGACTAAGAATCCGGTGTATCACTCAAGAACTAAACACATTGAAATAAGACATCATTTTTTAAGAGATCATGTACAAAAGGGTGATTGCACAATTGAATTTGTTAGTACCACAAATCAATTAGCCGACATTTTTACAAAACCTCTACCAAGGGACACCTTTTATCATATTAGGAGAGAACTTGGTATTTTAGATGAAACTAATATAGGCTAATTGCATTGTGTGTCATTTTTGGAAAATCACCATATTAGTCTTACTCTAATGTGTTATTGATTCTTAGTTAAATTGTCCTTGATGATATTTGAAATTGTATATGTTAATTGTGTGTGATTCTGTACTGTATTCCAAGTTGGTAGTGAAGCATTTGTGGTTGATTTGTGTTTGGTCTTTTAAAACTGAGTTTTTACTTTTTGTTCTGTCAAAATACTCGAGTTTTTCCAAAAACACTCGAGTATTTTAATTCAAAATTAAATCAGTTTTAAATTGAAAAAGTTTTTAATCAGGGTCTGATAAAAATACTCGAGTGTTTCTCGAGTGTTTCTCAAAACACTCGAGTCTTTATTAAAATACTCGAGTGTTTTTCAAAACACGCGAGTCTTTCGAAACCCCCAATTTTTGAACTTTCAGACCAAACTCGAGTATTTTCCAAAAACTCGAGTATTTTGCGTTTTCCTGAAAATTGAACTTTCGGACCAAAGTCGAGTTTTTCAATTTTTACTCGACTTTTCTGGGGAAATCTGGGCTGAGTCACGATCGACTCGAGTATATTTTCAAAAACTCGAGTATATCCTAAAGAACAACTCGAGTATTTATGAATATACTCGAGTATTTTGAACTGTTTATATATATTCTCAGACTCGAGTTTTTTTTTGCGACCCTCTTCTCTCTCGGTTTTCTCATATCTCTCTCCTCAAAACTCAGATTTTCCTCAAAGTTTTGTCAAATCTTACTAGTTTTTCATCCTCTAAACTCTTCTCTCGATTTTATCCTCCTCCAGATGATCCAGCTCCTTCGATGTTTTGATGATGTTGACCTTTGCAGTCTATCTTAGTTTTCATTCTGTTTTTATCATATTGGTCTTTGTTACATTTTCTGTATTTTGAGAACTTGGTGTTTTGAGACTTTGGGTTTATTATTGCACCTTTGATTTGGACCTTTTATGATGTTTTTATGTTAATGAATTTGGTTTTCATTATGATGTTTGTGCAAAGCTTCAGGGGGAGCTCTTTATATTTATTATTAAGTCTATTTTTTTGCATAGTTGGTTATGGGGTTTTCCGATTATGCACCTCTCCTCCCTTGATCTTTTTCTAAATTGTTACATCTTTTTGGCGTATGACAAAAAGGGGGAGAGATATTACACTTGTCTTGTCTTGATATTGTTGCACCTAAAATCTCTAATTATGGTATATACTCTGATAATTGTTAAATTCTCTAATACCATAGGTTTGGTGCTAAAATTAAATTGTCATAACATCTTGCTCAAGCTGAATTTTTAGATAGGTGAAAAGTATCATATAGTGAGGGAGAGTTGCTTCTCCAAGTGGATCAAGCTCAACAAATGGATCAAGTGTTAATTATTTTTGTCATCACCAAAAAGGGGGAGATTGTGAATTCAATGCTCCTAATTAGGTGGATTATGTTTTGATGATGACAAAATAATTAACAAATCATGCCTTGAAGATATTGCAACATCAACATCAACAAGAAGTCAAGAAAAGAAGACAAGTGCCCAATCATTCTCAATCAAATATTAATTGTAAATTTCTAATTTATGTTGAGAGTGGGTAGAAATAGTTAGTCTCTTCTAGGAATAAATTTTTATATGTTTATTAAGTTGAGATTGACCAAAAATTAATACTTGAGAGGAAAAATAAAATTGAAAAATAATTTTTCCCATATCTGATCAAAATACTCGAGTATTTTGATAAAGACTCGAGTATATACTCGAGTATTTATAGAAAAACTCGAGTATTTGTGCCAGGTCAGCAAATATGACCGTTAGTCTGGTTCGTGCACCAATTCACTCGTGACCGACCAAAAAGACTCGAGTATTTACCAAAAGACTCGAGTATTTTTGTCCAGTCAGCAAAAATGAACGTTGGAGAGACTCAAAAACCCAATTGAGGGCATTTGAGTCTCATCCAACCCCAAGAGAGTATTCTGAACCTTATTGTAAAATTGCTCTTTGAATTTGTGCAAGAACAAACAAGACAACAACACATTATTGATCACAAGCTTTCATAATTTCCTTTTCTCAAGTGTTAATTCCCAAAAAGCTCAACTTCTCACTCATATTGTCATTTTATTCCAAGTTGAGTTTTAGGCCTCAATTCTTACATTGAGCTGTGCTTATTTGTGCTAATCCATTGTGAGATTAGTAATACACATACAAAAAGCTTGATTATTCAAAGTCTTGGATTGTTCCCAAGCAAACCCTAAGTGGCTTAGGGTGTTGGAAGTCTTGAGAGGTTCTCAAGCACAAGACTAGGAGGTTCCTAGCCCGGTGGAGTTTCTTGAAGGGAGTTCAAGGAAGCTTTGTGAAGAGTTCTTCAATCACCGGAATCAAATTGGGGTAGAAATCAAGAGTTTGGTACACTCTTGAAGGGTTAGGTTGAGTGAGGCCATTCTCAAGCAATCCTTTGTAATTTCTAACAATTTGATTATTAGTAGAAACTCCTAAGTGATTAGGAGGACTGGATGTAGCTCATTGTTGGAGTGAACCAGGATAAAATTGCTTGAGTGTTGGTTTATTGCTTTTAATCTACTTTCTAGCTCAATAGACTTAAGTCATTTCAATCAATTAGGATTTATACAATTAGGTAGCAAGTTCAAGGAATCTTTGTGTTTAAAAGTTATTTAGATTGCTTGCTATTCTGTTGGATAAGTTCCTGTTTAATATTGAATTGATTTGAGTTAAAATTGCTGAATTTTCGTTTCTGGTTTTTCTGCTATCTGATAGGAAAAACTCGAGTATTTCAGAAAAGACTCGAGTTGTTCATCACTGAAAAACTCGAGTATTTCACAAAAGACTCGAGTCTTTTGTGTCTGATTCCAGAAAATTCAGTCTTAGCTCCATTCTTCAATTACCAATCAAAATATTTGGTATTAGTGCTTCAAAATACTATTCACCCTCCCTCTAGTATTTGCTTAGCCCGCTTGTTGGTTTCCAACAGTATTTCCTATGGTTCCATTTGTAAGACCTTTTTATAATTTTTCTCTTCCTCTAACAAAGGTAGTTAAATTTATTAGTGGTACTGAAAATGTGAAAATTTGATATATTTTTTCAAAACTACTCCTATAATTATTATTGAGATTCTAAAAAGTGTAGAGTTAATAGAGATGTTTATTATAAAAAAAAAATAATTAAATGCTACTCCCTCTATTTCATAAGATATAAGAATTTAGAGTATTTTGATTATAATATCCCTATAAAATTATTATTGAAAAGAGAAAGATATTGAAAGTGAAAAAGATAGTCTGATAAATAGGGGTGTGTTGAAAAAATAACATTAATTATGTATTTGATTTTGTAAAAGAATAATACATATGAAACATGGGACAAAAACTCTATAAACCCTATATATAAAACGGAGGAAATATTGGAAATTGAAATGAAATTTCATGAACAATATCAAAGTAAAAACTCAAAAAAGTTTATATATATATAGGAATAGTATAAAATTATTGAAAAATTTAATTTTTAATATTTAAAAAAGACGGAATGATGTGTGATTAGGGATTATTTTTCTAATTCTAATAAAATACTCCATCCGGTCCTATTTTATAAAATCTTTTTGTGGTTTTTCACTTTCACGAAGGAAAGTGGATAAATTTGTTAGTAGTATTGAAAATGTAAAAATTTGATATAGTTTTTCAAAATTACCCCTATAATTATTGTTGGAACTTTAAAAAGTGTTGGCTTTATAGAGATGTTAGTGGAAAGAAGTAATTAAATGTTATTGAAAATTGGAAAGAGGTTTTATAAATAAGACCAAAATAAAAACCCCAAAAGGGTATTATAAATAGGACCGAAAGAAGTACAAATTAGCAGGACCCTTTCTTAACTTTCTTTCTTAAGACCTATGAATATTTATGTTTTATACTTTTATTTACCCTTGTTAATTGTTTATTCTATGATTAATCATGTCAAAATTGTTTTATTGGTCTCCTAAGTTATTTATTTGTTTTAAAATGATCTTTCAAGATTTTTTTTTCATTTAAAAGTGATCCCTCAAGTTTACTTCCGTTAGCATAGTTGATCCTTCTATTAATTTTTTTGTCTATGGTCATCTTCTCCGATAAAACATCATCTTCTTCGATAGAATTTCCAACCAACACCATTTTTTCGACCAACACCATTTTTTTCAATAGAATTTCCAACCAACACCATTTTTTCGATAGAATTTTTTTTCTTCTTCGCTTATTCTCTGCCAACAAATATTCAAATCGAAGCACTAATCTCTCCACCATTCTCTATCACGTCCAAAAGATAATGTGATGAGATTAGTGGAGTTGAAAATAATGATGAGTTAGAGATAAAAGATATTTGCAAAAAAAATAAAATAAAATGGAATTTCGCCTAAAAATATTGACGAAAACCAGAGTTTTGCCGAAAAAGATGACCAAAGACAAAAAAATATGACGAGAGGACCAACTGTGCTGGCAGAAGTAAACTTCAGAGATCACTTTCAAACTAAAAAAACTCGAGGAACCACTTTAGAACAAGTAAATAACTTAAGGAACTAAAGAAACAATGTTGCCATTAACCATTATCTTATATAAAATCTATTCAGAAAAAATTAAAATAATTAAAGCTTAAGGATACTTAATTCGCTTTAATCTACACCCTCCAGCTTACCATTAAGCAAATTTAACTACTTTTACGCTTATTAAGAATGTAAGTTGATTGTATTTAATTTTCTCAGATTTATAAAAAGATAGTTATTTTAAGAAACTAGTATTTAGAATGAAACAAAAATTAAATGAGATAACAATTTTCTAGGTATATTTTAAGAATGTAGAATTGAAAATGAAACGAAATTTAAGAAAATTAGTGAGTACTTTTACTTATATTTTAAACAAAATAAAAAGGTTTTTTTTTTGCTTATATTTCAAGTAGTAGGGAGTAATAATTAAGAATTCCAGCATACGTTCCTAATTTTTGAATGTAGTCCATTTTTGTATGAGTTATACATCCATTGTGCTTGTTTTATATAAATTTTTGTTCATAAAAAGTAATCACTCTAAGCTAAGGTCGCACCAATCTGCAATACTAATAATACTAGGATTTTCTTAACCTCAGCCCGAGGATAAGAGACTAAAAAAAGTATTTTTACATTGAAAGATTAAATGTTTAATACTTTAAGAGTTAGTGGGTTAGTATTCCAAGACTTTTTTTCTACTTTTTTACCTCTTATCCTCAGCCCTCGTTAAGCAAACCCATAATACTAAGATACATACAAATGATATTGTTAATGTTAACTCCTTATATCTGTAAGGTAGAGTTTTTATATTTTTTCATGAACGTAATAGTAGTAAGGAAGATTACTCTATAAGGATGTGCTGCATTCACGATACATAGCAAATTAGCATACATAACTTAAACATAGTAGATAGCTTCAAACAAAATACAACCGTACTGTGACTACCATATCTATAATCCTAATAATTATAGCATGCATACGATATCAAAAGTCAACTGAAAGTTAACTTCCATGTACAAGTTTAGCTAGGGAGCCACCTGCGCATTGCCTTCATTTAGTTATCAAGTGAATGAAAATTTAGACAAAAGTTTGCAATAATATTTCATTAACATGGCTAATATCTAGAGATTAGAGGGACATATGTGCAATTGTGCATAGCTGAGAAGGCTGATTCAGAACTTTCAACCTCTCTTCCTTTTCTTACTACAATTCGAAGCAGTATCAGAAGAGGAACTGGAAATATCAGGTACAGAAATTTTTCTGGTGAGCCTTTTAGTTGAAAATCTTATATGCTGTCTATTATGAGTATGATCATCATTATCATTATCGTCACCATCCTCGTCTGAGATCACAATAAGGTCATCAGGTTCCAATCCTGATCTTCCTGTGCATGGCATATAACAAAGATATGCTAAAGCTTACATAACATTTTTTTTTTGAAGGTTAAAGCTTACATAACATTTGGCAACATGATACTTGAAATAATTGAAAATATTACATTATCATCAAATTCAAATGAAATATACAGCGGGGCATCATCCAACATTGTTTATGTAGAACAAATAGTTTTTTATCTGCTTTCACCAGTTCTTTCTTAAGGTTTTCTGTAAAAGAAAAATTACAAAAGATTATTTGCAGTTCTCTAAGGGGATGTTTGTGAGTTGGTTTTTGAAAGGAAATAGAGGGAAGATGAAGGCTTGAAAAGCAGGAAATACACTTGTAAGAGGGCTCTCGAGCCTTCTCTTTCCCCTCCTTTCCAAACCAACTCATAGACAGATTTCAAAAGAAAAAAAGATAACAAAATCCAGAACATAAGTTATAAGTTAAAGTTAGGGGCTTAGAGTAATCAAATCTCATAGAATACCCACAACCAGGTCCCTCCAAATCTAAGCATGAGATGTATATAAAAAGGGAGACAAAAAGAATACTAAAATATTGCTGTGTCAGCCATAGTCATGATGCAAAGCAGGAAGCATTATGGTTTCAGATACCTATAAATATGTTTCGATAAAACAACAACCTACCCATCTAACCAAACCAAAGTACAGTCATCTTAGCACTTAAATCTGATTCAACATTTTAAAAGTACCAGTAACATCTATAGCTACAATAGAAGCAAAGCAGAGAATTTCTTTACCTGATGCACCTTGAGCATCCTTGTTCACTTTGCTCTCACACTGCACAATGCCAGCACCAAGAGAGTTTCCATTTCTTTGCAAAGTATCAGAGCCAGCATTGCAGCCGCGAGCATCCTTTTCATCCAACTCCTCCTCCTCCTCCATCTTCAAAAGCCTAACATTATCCTCAATCTCCTTAAGCATATCATTCAGCTCCAAATACTTTTCCTCCTTCGACTTCGCCAATGCCACGAGCCTTCGGTTATCATTCAACAACCTTTTGTTCTCAGCCTTCAACTCATTAACAGCACACTTCTCACTCTTAAACACCTCTTCTAATTCATCATTCCTCCTCCTCAGTTCATTCAACGCAATCTTATCATCTTCATGATTCTTCTTACTAACCTCAAGTTCACCTTCCAAATTACCAACTTTAACTATAAGATCACCCACGGCAACGCTATCGTCGAGCCATTGTTTCCGCAACTTCCTAAGCTTATAATTTTCAGCTGATAATTCATCATTCTCATCCCTCAACTCTTTCACGGCATTTCTATCAACTAAGCCGTTGTTGCTGATCTTCACCTCCTTCAACAAGTTTTCATACAACTCCCGAGCCTTCTTCCCTTCTTGACACATCTCTTCTCTCTTTCTCACTTCTTCCTCAGCTTGAAGCTTCTCCCTTCTCTCCACCTCAACCATCTCTTTCAGGGAAGCGATCTCTGCTTTGAGGCTTTGGTCTCTGGCTTCCAGAACCTTCTCAACACTGTCAAATTGATGCTTGAAGAAGGACTGACGCAAAATCCAGACGAGTTGAAAAATGCTCATTTCATCTAGGTTTTCAATGGTGGTGGAACAGGAGAAGGGTGGGCACCCAGGTTCGGGTTTGGGTTGAAAGCTCATGAGAAGCGCGGAAAGATGAGAACTTTGGAAGAAAAGAAGGGAAAATCAAAGTGGGGTTTGGGAAAAGTTGGATCCTTTAGATGAATGAAACAGAAGATGATAATGAGAATGAATTGAAGAGCAGAGGGTTGTTATGAAGCTAGAGAGAGAGAGAGAGAGACAGAATGAAGAAGGGGCTGGTATGAAGTGAGAGGAATAGAAGAATATGAAGATGGAACAGAAACAATGTAGAAGAAGAAGAAGGAGAGAGAGAGAGAGAGAGAGAGAGAGAGAGAGAGAGAGAGAGAGAGAGAGAGAGAGAGAGAGAGAGAGTCTGTCTGAGTCTGAATCTGAGTGAGACACAGAAAATGAAATTGTGAAGAAGGGGAGAGAGGGAGCTTTTTGGGTTTACACTTTGTTGTTGTTGTTGTGTGTGTGTGTGTTTTTTTTTTTTTTTTTTTTTTTTGTTTTTTGTCTCTTCTGATTTCTGAAGACTGAAATGAAATAATGAAGGCAGGGGACCAAGTGAAGTGACCAACCGAGGCTTCTGAAATGGTTTGAAGGAGTGAGTGTGTGCTGTAAATGCTCCCTCGTGTAAAGTTATTTAAAGAAGTGAATAAAAAAATTATAAAATTGGATATTAGTGTATTTTATGATTGATTAATACTGAAAAAATACTCCCTTCGACCGTCTTTATTTGAAGAAGTTTCTTTTTGTGTTTTTTTTTTAGAATTTTAAGAGTGTAATAAATATTATTTTTTAAGTTTTCTCTTATTTAATATGATATTGATTCAAGTAAGTAGTGGAAAAAATATAATCATTAGAGAGAAATAAAGTGTATAATGTAAAAAAACACATAATTAATGTATAAAAAATTTAAGTAATGCTTGAATTCCTTAAAAGGTGTGTTTTGTTTGAAATATGACAAATAAACATGAACAAAGAAAATATATATTAAATGGTGAATGCTTCCATGCCTTCTAGTGAGAGAATGCATCAATGTCAATCCAATTGAACCAATTATATGTTGACATTTGTGTTATTTTTACACAGTCATTATTTCCTATGTGTCATTTGCAAGGATCTATTTGCAAACTTTAGACTCTTAAATTAACCAAGGTTATAATTAAAAAATAAATTAAAACAAAACAAATCAGTTTCTTCAACCTAATCCTAATATGCACAAGAGTGAAGTGTGGAGAAACCCAAGAGCTTGGAGAAACCCAGGAGCACTAACGCTGCCGGAAGAAAAATTGTGATCTTTGGTGCAAAAGTACAAAATACCCATGACTAAATCGCATCAAAGGATTTGTTTTGTTGATGTAAAAAAGCAAATAACGATACAAGCAAATACTCGTGAATAAATCGCATAAAAAGGGGCAACAATCATAGATGACAAAACACGACCTTGCATAGATGAAAAGATATGTTGCATAAAAAGAAAAAAATTCAACGCATTTTTTCCAACGTTGATATTATGCGTGCTGCAATGATATGCTGTGATACTATGGGTGCTATGGATACTATCAGTACTATGGTTGCTGTGATCTTGTTGGGTGGAGTGGTAAAAATGAAGATTTAATTTTGTTTGTTTTTCCAGAAACCAGAGAATATGGAGATGATTATGAACATAGAAATAAGAAATTAGAAAAGATGAGGATGAATTTATTTTTTTTAATAATTAAAAATAAAAAGTTAATTTAATTGAAACTATAATTAAGTAAACTTTTAAAAATTTGCAAAAAGAACCTTATTATATTATTATATGACACGTAAGCAGACAACTGAGCGCTAACTGTGAAAAAAAAATCCTAAATGGCATTTCTTGATTGGCAGAATATAAGATGGCATTGATGCCTTTTAAAATAAAAGTGGCACCAAAGCAATTTCCATATTAAATTATTATTTTAGTAATTGGTTGATTTTGTTTATAATTTAATATTAAAAACATATTTCCATATTTTAGTTGAATTTTGAAAACTTTACTGTGAAGAGAGAGTATTAAAAAATGAAAAAAAATTATTTGTATCCGGAGTTTGTTAATTGCATCCAGATTTATAATTTTGTTTTACAAAAAAAATTCCGATTTGATCTTACTAGTTATTGCTAGTTGGCTACTTCTTTTGATCTTACTCTCTCTTAATATAAGTCACTTTTATCTAATTTATACTTACTCCGACCCTAAATATAAAGCCTCTTTGGGTGATTTCACGTCCGTTAAGAAAGTAGAATAATTTAGTTAATTGTATTGAAAATGTGAACTTTTGATATATAATTTCAAAATTACCCCTATTAATACTATTGGGAATCTAAAAAGTGTTAAATAAATAGGGGTGTTTGTGGAAAAAAGTAATTAATGATCATTGAAAATTGGTATGAGACTTTATAAACAGGGACAAAATAAAAGTGTCAAGAAGACTTTATATTTAGGGACGGAGGTAGTACATATTAAAAAAAATAATTATTACTCTCAAATTTATCAAAAAATATGTTGTCATTCTAAAATTACCCCTATTTAAAACTTTACAACTCTATTCATTTCTCTCTCTATTGTAATTATTACCCTATCATCCTCTATGTAATTATGATGAGTGTATTTGAAGTAAATTCTTTAATGTTAACTAGATATTCCAAAACGACTTATAAAAAGGGACAAAAAATCTACAAAATGGTGCCTTATAATAAGGGATGAAGAGAGTATTATACTCCTATAAGCACCATTTTTGTGAGAGAGAAAGAGACCTTATAATAAAGATCGGAGGGACTATCTGTTTTAAGCTATTGCAGTATTTTAAATCTTTATGTCGTTGTTACCGCATTTGTTAAAGTTAATAAAAATAAAAAATTAATTATAAGTTGATATCATTGTTTTTTTTTTTCGAAAATTCTAAAAATTATATTTTTTTAAAATCATTTTATAATATTTAAATTTTTTTAGCAATTGTTTTAAGAATACTTGTTAACATTTGTCAAATCTTTAATGTCCATAGTCTTGTATTCCCACTCTTCCTAAATATAATGATAATATTTTGATCGTTTTTGTAAGTATTTGATTCAATTTTTAATAATATTGATTTTTTTTCATAAAAGAGAGATTTCAAGAAATGGCAAATCCAGCTATCATTAAGAATTTCATCTTTAGATAAAAACTCAAAAATTATCTGTTCGTTATTTTTATTCCCTTTCAGACACGAGAATCCGAGATTGACGAGGCTCAACTAGTACCAAATAAATGACTACTCCAATCAGGGTTCTGAACATAAAGATTCCATTTACTTGTAAAATTAAAATAAATAAAAAGTATTTTTTTAGGTGTACACCAAGGATATCCCCAGCCGATAGCCGAAGACTAATCCCCTCCAAAGCGTAGAGATCACCGAAGTGAATTTTGCCTCTACCAAAAAAGCTTTTTTCATGCCCACGGCAGGGATCGAACCCCTGACATCATGCTTAAAGAACCCAACTATCTAGTTGTGTTGGGCTTTGTTGGTTAAATAAAAAGTATTAGCCAATAACTCTTTTTTTTTTTTAAGACTAATAGCAGTTTCAGTGGTAAACTCTTTTGAAATAGGTAAAAGAAACTTCCAACCAAAATTGAATAATTGGTCCATTCTTCACCTAGGCAAGGTGCACTAAAGTTCCAATTAGAAAGATGAAATGATTTTTTATTACTCAATTGAAAACTTGAACTAATGTTTCCTATTTATAAGATTTTTTTTTTCAATTAATCAACTATATTAATTAATCTTTTCCAAAATTGCTCCTACTTAGTGGAGAGATATAGTTAATGTATCCAAACTCTCAATAATCAGTATAAGGATAATTTTAAAATAATATATCAAAAATTTACAATTTCAATGCAACTAACAAAAGTAATCATCTTCCTTGATGCATGTGAATTTTTCCATGAGAGTCTTAGGTTAAGGATTGGAGGAAGTAATTGTATTTGTTTTCTAAGGTAAAAAAAATTAACTTAGACATCTTGAGAAGCTGTCTTGGTAAAAATTCCTGCGTTTATTTGACCTAAAAATAAAAATTACTTTGTTGAAAATAAATTGAAAGTTTATATTTCTCTTATTTTGGTGGCATATATTTCGAATAGGTGAAAAACTGAAAATATTAGAGTCGGTATCTTTTTTTATGATGAAAAAAAGGATGTTCTACTTCTTTAATTTCCAGTCAACATGATTCTATTTGCATCATGTGGGATGTAATAGAGCATAACTCCCAACTCTCAAATCTTTAGAGGTACACTGAACAATCTAACATCAGAATATTCACTAATGCTAACTCAATATATTAGTAAGGTAGATTATTCTTAAGGATGGACCATGCTGCATCCATGATACATAGCATACATGCAGGAAGCATACATAGCAATGGAAATATCAGGAAGGTAGGATACATACATACAGAACTGTCACCCTCTCTTCCTTCTCTTATTCCATTCAAAAGAAGAATCAGACGACGGACTGGAAATATCAGAAACAGACATTTTTCTTGTGAGCCTTTCAACTGAAGATCTTTTCTGCTGTCTTCTATGAGCTTGATCATCATTATCATCATCGTCGTCGTCATTGTCTGAGAGCACAATAATGTTCTTATGTACCAATGGTGATCTTCCTGTGCCTGGCATAGAAGAGATATGCTAAAGCTTACACAACATAACACTTGCCAACACAATACTTCAAGTAATTGAAAATACAGCATTTTCATCAAATTCAAGTGATATAAACAGCAGGGCAGCATGTAATCTTGTTTGTATAGAACTATTTGTATGAGTTTTTTATTGCCTGCTTTCTTTCATTCTTTCTTTGGATTTTGTGAAAAAAGAAAAATTAACAAAGCAAATATGCTTTGCAGTTCTCCAACAAAAATCTCATTGAATACCACAACCAGGACCCTCCAAATCTAACAATGAGCTGTACATAAAAAGGGAGACAAAAGGAACAATACCGTGTTTGACAAAAGATAACAAAGGAAAACCAGCCTTTGGCTTCTCTGCACAAGTAGACACCTTAGGCTATTCTCTCTAAATATATAATATTCTTGAGTAAACTTGATGGTTCAGACTTCAACCTTGTGGTAAGCTTAATTATGGCATTTTTCACTATAAAGATAAGACTGGATGACATGATCAGTTTACGTTCTCAAATAGCACCAAATTATTTATTTAATAGATGAGTATATATTGTACTAGTATATATTATTAAAACGCTAGCCCTTACAGTATTTTCATGTAATCTAGCACAATGACTACTTAAACCATTTGGACCTGTAGCCTTACCAGTTACATGAAGTTATTAAGACAAGGCATTTTTGGGGTCAGAAACCTTGACCATTGATTGAGTGTTAAAATGAGACCATCGGTTGCGACAATATTGCTCACAAATTGAAAAGTAGGTTTCATTGTGAAGCATATTGTTATTTAAAAGGGCCTCTTGTATTTATGTTGGATGTCTCAATTGTTGTGAATTTCTTACTGAAGTTCTTGCTGAAAGTAACTCAAGCAAGGGATTTTTAAGACTCCACGGATGAAGAAGGAAAGCTGAAGGCAAGTGGGATGAACGGCCAAGGAAGTTCGTAAATCGTAATGAAGAATATTTGGGCACCGATTTCGTGGTTAACAGAACTAACAGTTGCAACTCGCGACCTGTGGTCAGGGTGTGGAGATGGATTGGCAAAAGCTAACAGAACTAACATGTACCGGTCCTATTAACCACCGATTGCAAGCAGGGTCAGAGTCACCTAACCCCTGCATGGTGGAGCTATTCTCAAAGTCTCAAACCCATAAAAAACCAATATCACCCAAGAAGTGTGCCTGTGCCATCACCATTGCGGAGGCCCAGATTTGCAAAGCCATTGACATCAATTACATCAAAGAAAGCTAGGTGTCTGCTGTAGTAGACTAATAGACTACCAAAATTTGGTAAATACAGAAACATGATTTTAGGAGAAGCCCTCAACAGGCATTACCTTGTATCTAGTTGCTTCAACTTGGATGAAATAAATTGGATTAAAATTGGTTTTTGTGTATGGAACTTGGGTATTCTACCACTTTTTTTATTACTACAGCAATTTGTTAGTGCCCTGTGAAATCAGTATTTTTACTCATAATACCCTAATACCAATTGAAACCAAACTAAATGTGTTTCATCTCAACACTTATATCTAGTTCAGTACTTTCAAAGTAGCATCCAAACAACGCAATCAACGATATTCTATTCTACGAAAGAAGCATGCGGAATTTGCATACCTGATGCACCTGGAGCATCCTTGTTCACTTTGTGAGTATCTCCTTTTCTTCGAAAAGGAATAGAGCTACCTCCATTGCAGCCACCAACATCCATTTCATTAAACTCTTCTAGCTCTTCAGGTTCACCCTTTGGCTCCTTCCACTTACCACATTTAGAGTCATCGTCCACATTCTTCAAAAGCTTTACATCATTCTCAATCTTCGTAACCTTTTCATTCAGTTCCAAAAATTTACGCTCTTTAGATTCCACCAATGCCACAAGCCCTTGTTTCTCATCCAACAATCTTGTATTAAGAGCCCTTAACTCATCAATAACACACTTGTCATTCTTCAATGCTTCCTCCAATTCATTGTTTCTACTCCTAAGTGCTTCCAAAGCAATCTTATCATCTTCCCAACTCTTCTTCCTTGCTTCAAGTTCAACCCTTTCATCTGCCCATTTTGTCTTCAACTCCTTAAGCTTGCAATTTTCATCCAATAATCCAATGTTCTTCTCCTTTAACTCTTTAATAGTTTCCATATGAACCAACTCATTTTCCTTCACTTCCTTCAACAATTTCTCATACAACTCTTGTGCCCTCTTCCCCTTTTGAAATTGTTCCTCCCTCTTGTTAAGATCTTCCTCAGCTTGAATCTTATTAAACCTTTCCGACTCAAACTTCAGTTGTAGTGAAGCAATGTCGGCTTTGAGTTTTGCATCTTTGTCAACCAAAACCTTCTCAACGGTGTCAAATTCATCAAAACGGAATGCAGTACGCAAGATAGAAACTAGGTTAGAAACAGTCATATCATTGAGGTTTGGTTTGGGGGGAGAAGTTCCAAAACCGGGTGGTGGGGGAATCCCAGGTTTGGTTTCAGGTTGCAAATCCATGAAAAAATCCTAAAGATGAAAACTTTGGAAAGAAAAGAGGAAAAAGGAAAGTGGGGTATGGGGAAAGTTGGAAACTACCGTTTGATCATTAATGGAGGAGGATGATGGCAATGTGGGGTAGCTGTGACGTTATAGAATAAAGAAGAAGAAGAAGAAGAAGAGGAAGAAGATGATGATAGTAGTAAAAGAAAATGAAATGAAAGAGAGAAAGAAAGAAAGAAAGAGAGGAAGGAAGGAAGGAGAAGGGGTTATGGAGCACGCGTCTCTTTCTGAAACACGCTTCTGACTCTGTTGACTACAACACTCTCTGCAGTTTACTCTTCTCTCTGCTTCTCTTCCCCTTTTGTATCAGTTCCAAATTTGCAATCCTTGTTATTTGGCTTACTTATGATTTTGCTCCAAAAGTTGAATGTGTTTTTATTTTAGTTCTTAGAAATTATTTTGATCGGACTAATTCTTAATTTTTCAAACATTTTGGTTTTGGTCTCACCGTTACAAAAAAATTAGTTATTTGCTGACCTGGTTAACGAAAATTCACACCAGCTGCCACAGGGAGGGAGGTACTGCCAAATAAGTGATATGACATGGATGATTGCCGCCTATGAACTCAAACTTTTGCGTACGAGACCATTTTGCGTCCCTGGATTTGTATCACCACGTTATATCATCTATTTGATTTCACTTCACACCACATGGAGTGCTGATATTATGTTTCGCTAGGTAGAGAAACAAATAACAAATTTTTACTAACGAAGGGGACCAAAACCAAACTGTTTGAAAATTTAAGGAATAGTCGCAATCAAAATAATTTCTAAGGACTAAAACCAAAACACGCTGAACTTCCAGGGACTAAAGACATAAATAAGCCTTGTCATTTTACTTGTTTCTTAAAGAGAAAATATGTTGTAGGGTAAAAGATTTTTTTTAAAAAAAAAAATATTTCTAGTATATAACCTAATTTTGAGATGTTGCTATACAATTTTATATTGGATAATGATATTTTGTCACATAATATACAATTTTGACTTTCTTAATAATGATATAACAATAATATGTCAAGTAGCAAAATACTATTGGTCCAACATAAAGTTGCATAACAACAATCCAAAATCAAGTTGTATGGAAGTAATTCCCTTTAATGCAATCAATCAATGTATCATTCACAACTGTTTTATAGTAAAAAATTAATGAAAATAATGATAATTGTTAGAGTATTCTCTTGGTTTCAATTTTTATGTAGTTTTAAAATTTTCAATTTTTTCTAAATTATCTGTAGTTTTAAAAATTTAATGGTGTATTAATTAGTTTTCTTTTTTCAGCTTCAACATGGCTTCAAAACATTTTGAAAAATATGAAATGTAAGATAATTAATATGGTGTGAAAATAATATAGTAAAATTGTTTTATCATTCTCTTGAAAATTAAAGTATTAAATTATTTTCTTAATTCGTATGGAATTTCTAAAACGACAAAAACACTGAAAATCTGGAATATTATTGTTAGTGTACACAAATAATTTTTTTTAAAAATATTTCCACATGTTTTTTAAGGTATAGAAAATATAAGAATGATATATATATATATATATATATATATATAAATAATTAATAATATAATGTGAAAAAAAATTTAAAATGTAAAAAAAAGTGTAAAAAAAAAGTTGTAAGAATATAAATTAAAGTTTTTTTTTAATATTAAAAAATTGTATTGGAAAATGAGTAGTACTCTACTAACCCCGTTTTTTCCAATGGGGTTATATCGGAATATTTTTTGATACTCCCGAGTCGAAAAAATGCATTTTTCGACTTTAAAAATGAATCTTTTAATAAAAAAATATTCAGAAAAATGCATTTTTCTACTCGGGGGTATCGAAAAATATTCAGACAAAACCCATCGAAAAAGGGTTTGGGGACTAAAACTCTTGGAAAATAGGGGAAGTAGTACCGTACTAAATTAGGAAAAAAATATAGTTTTGTTATTTTTAAAAAAAATTAATGATAGATTAATTATTATTTTTACAATTCTATACTTAACTAGCTCTTACCCCGTTCAATGCACGGGTTATTGATATTTTTATTTTTTTATTTAAATATTTTAAATTAAAGATTATTATTATTTTTATTATAAAGTAAAGATTATTATCAAACAATAATCAAAAATAATTATATAAAAGGGTAGGAGTTCAAACCAAACCCTACACTTAAAAAAAATTAATGTAAATGATCTTGTTGATAAATTTTGTACTTCCTCATATGAATTAAAATGTAACACTTTTTATCTCATATATTTCTTATTTATCTTATGCATACTTTGACATTTTTATATATGATTATCGACTTTATTATGATAAATCAAAATTAAATCAGAATTAAACATTATGATCTTTTTTGTTTGATGATATTATGAGATAAATCTTATATTTAAGTGATGAATATTGTTTTTTTTACAATTAGTTTTTTTTAAATATGATTATCACATTTATTCTTATTAATCATAATTAAATATTTTATCTTTTCATCGATTATTTTATCTCAAGTTAATAATAAGATTGAATCCTAAAAATCTTTATTCTTATTGTTCTAATCATTTTGATTTAAATTTCTTTTGAAAAGATGATGTCATCTATTAGCGAGCAATTGAATATTTGTCATTAAAGCTTAGAAATAGAAGAATAGACGCATGAGGAAGACTATTTTTTTGGAACTTAACAATATAAAAAAAAATTAATATAAAAATCAACAACAACATAACATAGAAAAGATTTAATAATATAAATCTTTATATTAAATACAACAACAATATAACATAGAAAGGATTTAATAATAGATAAATTAATATTTTTATATGATTATCAACTTTATTATGATAATTAAAAACAAATCAAAATTAAATATTTTGATCTTTTTTGTTTAATGGTATTATGAGAAAATTTAAGGATAAATTGGAATATCCATTATTTCATAGAACATTAAGACGACATTGAAATTGTTATTTTTGACTATCTTGATTAACACACTGCACTTTATTATGAATATAATGTTGGCTCTTTTCTTTTATATATTTAATATTATATTTGTCTATGTATAGATGAGTATTAAATTAATGTATTCCTTATTTAGTTGATCGATGAATTAATATTATGATTAATTATTAGAGTGAAATGAAAATTAAACTTTTTTATATTTTTTTTGTTTGATGGTACTATGAGTAGATTTAAAGATAAATCAAAATATTTTCTATTGCATAAGACATGATAATTTAACATATTTTAAATATAATTATCACATCTAATATGAAAAATTATATATAATTAAACCAAAATTATACATTCTGATTTTTTTATTGGATAATATTATAAGATATTTCTTATATTTATTTGATGGATAAATTAATATTTTTTACCATTAATATTTTTTTAATATAATTATCACATTTATTATTATTATTATTATTATTATTATTATTATTATTATTCATATTTAAATATTTTGATCTTTTTCATCGTTTATCTTATCTCATGACAAAAACGGAAAAAAATCATAAATAAATCGAAAAACATTGTTTCTTCAAATAGGCAAAAGACTCACCAAAATTATTTCTCACCGAAATTTCAAAAAAAAAAACAACTTACCAAGGTCATGCTCTTGTTTGAAGTAACTCATTGATGTTATTCTTCCTGAAATTAGCATTAAGCAAAAGTCAATTAAAAGTATAACAAAATATGCATCATCTAATAAGTAATTCATCAAACACTCAAAAATCAAAATTAAGAGCTCTAAGTAGAGGAATAAACAAAAGTCAATTAAAAGTATAACAAAATATGGTTCATCTAATAAGTAATTCATCAAACACTCAAAAATCAAAATTAAGAGCTTTAAGTAGAGGAATGAGGGAAAAAATAAAAATAAAAGAAAGAGTTTGGAGAAGAGAATTCTGAGAATTAGATAGAACTTTAAAAATTGAATGGGAGAGCCTATTATATATATATATATAGTGATTTTTTTAATATTTTTTAAATATTTTTGTTGAGGATAATGATTTGTTCAACAAATTGAGGATAATGATTTCACATACAGATAATGATTATATAAATTTAAATAATTAATTTAATTTCAAATTATAATTTTGGTTAGAGATAATGTTATTTACCTACAAACATATGATGATTAAATAAATTTAAATAATTTATTTAATTTTAAATTGTAATTTTGATTAGAGATAATGATTATCTACCTACAAATTCTCTGGTGCGAGGAAAGCTTCACGGGACAAACGTTGTATCTTGAAAATTTCTCCGGCAAACGTGGTGCCTCGAAAAGGGATTCTTTTATATATAGATAGTAGATTACTAATGATAATTAGTGTCAAATTAATTATGAAAAAATGGTAAAAGGTAAATCATGTAAAAAAAGAAAACTCCTACGAAATAATCTTAAACAGTCATATTAATTATACTCATTAATTTATGTGCTACAATTTTAAAGGACTTAAATTCCCTTGATTTTTTATAAGTCATTTTACTAAATTACTAAATAAAAAAAAGTTAGTTGAATTTAGTTAATTTTTTTCATTACTTAAAAAAATTATGACATAACAATTTTATCCTCGTCTAATATTAAAATATTTCATGATTGATATTTTTGAAACCAACAAAATTTTAATTTAATCTCAAGGGATTATTGAAGAAAAATAAAATGATTAGTCTAATGCCATTTGTTTCATATTTGATTTTCTTAATTATTGTTATAAAAGCATTATTTCTCAACTGCAATTGTGTAATTACATTTTTATTTTTTATTAACCTATTATAGTTTTATAAAATAAAATTCTAGGACCAAAGGAAGTATATCATTAATATAAATTATTTTTATTTAAAAAATAAAGAGTAAAATATCAATTTGATCCTTGATATTTTTTTTACTGTACCAATTTAGTCCTGGAAATATATAAATATCTAATTGATGTTTTCACGCTGTAATTTGGTCGTTGAAATTTTCGGACGTATCAATTTGATCATTGAAACATGAAAATTTTGAGAGGCCAAATTGATAATTGCAAAAACATTAGGAACTAAATTAATATTTATAAATTTTCAAGAACTAAATATATATACTGAAAAATCATTAGGGACAAAGTTGGTACTTTCCTCTAAAATTAGTAACTATTGACAATGATTAATAATTTGCAAAAAAAACTTTAATTTAAATTGTTAATACACTGTTCATTTTTATTCTTTTAATATCTACATTTTTTTTAAGGGACTTAAAATTCTAATCACTTTACCAACAAAACCCAGCACAGTTGGTAGATAGCTGAGTTCCTTAAGATGATGTCAGGGGTTCGATCCCTGTCGTGGGCATGGAAAATACTTTGTTGGTAGAGGCAAAACCCACTTCGGTGATCTCTACACCTCGAAGGGGATTAGTCTTCGGCTGTCGGCTGGGGATACCCTTGGTGTACAAAAAAAATAATTTCTAATCACTTTTTGAAAAAAAAAATTAGGGGGAGAAAGACAAGTTTAAAAAAAAAAGTTTTTTTCTGACGGCTTTCAAGCTGTACGTACGTTAGATGGCATTATAATGCTATTCCATTCAAAGAAAAATTATTTAGAGATTTATATGCAAATTTACACATAAAATTATTTACACATAAAAAATTATAACATCTGTATTTTATATTTTTATATTTTATTTCTTAATTTAAGAAATAATAAATGTCAAAATTTTATGTATATGTTTATATATAAAATTCTTTATGTATAAATTCTTTATGTATAAATTTCTCTATCATTTCTCTACCCGAAAAATATTACTATTAACGTGGGAACTCTTTTACAGTCAAATCGATAGGTAAAGTTGGGAGTTATTTAATGTTATAATTAAGAGGTTTAAATTTTGAGTTTTTAATTTAAACCATACAACACTCTTCTCATTTTCTCCTACGGCCTCCTATGAGCCTTTCCTCGACCCCAAAAATAAAATAAAATTAGTGTTAAAATAAATTTAACAAAATTAAAATTTCTAGAGATTTAGACTCCAAACCCCACTTTTTAAATCCCAATCCCAAAAAATAAATAAATAAATAATAATAATAATAATAATAATAATAATCCCAAAAATACCCTAATTCAAAAATTCCCAAACCCCATTTTCTTTCTCTCCCACACCCAAATCTTCCTCTAACATCACAATCACTGTCTCATCCCTAGTTATTGAAGCTCGCCAAAGAAGATCAGAACATAGCCTCCCATTCCCCGCATGGAAGTCCCTTTTCCCTTCATCATTTTTCTCTGATTTCATAAAATTTCGACACTAACTTGTCGAAACAACTTCGGTTAAAAAAAAAAAGGAAATAGAAAAAGATCACCTCCAACAACACATAAACAAACTTCAATAAAACGATATTGAAATGTGAGCGAGGGAAATGTGCTTTTTTTTTTCCGGAAGATTTCTTTCTTACTAAAATGATAAAAATATTTGAGGGGTTTGGGAATATGGGATAGGAAGATGGAAAGTTTTTGAAGTTGCTTGGGTAGGAAGATGGAGAGGGTGTGGGGTTTGAGATTTTGAGATTTGGGACTTGAATTTGAATAGGAAGAGGGTTTGGAAGTTTGGAAAGAAAAAGAGAAGAATGAGTATTTTTGTCATTTCAAATTTAAAATAGGGGTTGAGGCTAAAACATAGGGTTTGGGACTAATCCTCAAATTTCTAATACCGTGCATCCATGATGCATACGGTACACATGAAGTAAATAAACATAGTATACGGTAGGCTTTGAATTAATCAAGTAAATACAAATATATTGTAACTACCATATCTATAATGGCAATTACAACATGCATATAACTTCAAAAGGTGTAAAGTGAGATATAACCTTCATGGTTCTCTATAAATAGAAGAGAAAGGAGCAACACAACACATGGATAAAAAATTAGAAGCAATTCAAACAACCCAGCAGAGCCCCTTCAAGTCCCACAAATTTTTCCTTCACAATGAACCTGAACCTGGATGTTCCCTTATCCATCCACAATGGTTTTCCATGTTTTTCCTTTAAAAAAATCGCCGGTGACTTCATTTCTTTTTTTTGCGCTGATTTTCTGGTCGCTACAGTCGCCAAGATAGACCAATCCTCAGGCCACCTTGCAAACGGCTCCTTCTGCTGCTGCACTGCTGCATCAACAACTGCACCTGCTGCTGCAGGGGCCCTCTCTTGACTGGACAGCAGCAGATGGACCTGGCACCATGCTCGCCATAATCTGCATGAGCAGCTACGCGTTGCTTCCATTTTCCTGTTGCACGTTGTATGCGTACCTCATTAGGGCTCCATAGGTCGTGAATGATGAGCTCCTCTTGTTTTTGCCATAACTGCATAGGTTAACAACTTAACATTAAAAACAATAAAAATGCCAAAAGTAAAGTAAGGTCATATAAATAAACATACAACATTTACAATAACCAAAAAATTATGCTCAAGTTGACCTTCGAATAAAGTCATTTGAAAGTCAGTTTAGAGTCAGTATAGTGACTTATCAATATGATTATCTGTTTTGGTTTCTAGCTTATTACATTAGCTTTACAACCTGTGTGTTTTCCCCCCTCTTTAGAGTTTATTCAAAATTCAAAATCAACAATTTGAATATGCAAAAGACAAGAACACTGGTCCGAGGCAGTGCAATAATTTCTCCTACACCTTTGCTTATACAGTGTTCACATTTGGAAAAGAATTTAATTGAGTGAACGTAGCACTCCCCCAATTAAACCATTTAGACCACAAGATAAAGTAGATTTAATAGTTCAATGATGTTCCTCACAGCAATAGTCATGACTCGTGACCTAAACCTTGCCTTTAATAAAGCATGAATCACGGTTCCAGCTACCTACCTATCCAACCAAAGAATAGTCATCAAACACCGACATCTAATTCAATATTTTAAAAATAATTAACATCCAAAAAATGCATATCCACAATATAGCTACAAGAGAAGCAAGTAGAATTACCATACCTGGAGCATCCTTGTTCACTTTGCTTGAGGACCGCACAATGCCAGCACCCAAGAGAGTGGTGAGTGTCTTCATCCAACAATCTTGTGTTCTCGGCCCTCATTTCGTTTTCTGCCGAATTCTTCGCCAATGCCTCCTCCAATTCATTGTTTCTCTTCCTATGTGCATCCAAAGCACTCTTGTCATCTTCCCTTTCGTCTTATAACTCACGGACTCTAATCCTAAGTACAGGCATAGCAATACTATGATTAAGGCAATTTTTCTTCAACTCCTTCTGCTTGCAATTGTCAGCCAGTTCACAGTTCTTAATCCTCAACTCTTTTAACACTATCCATATAAAGTAGCCTGTAAACCACTTTCCTTCACTCCCTTAATCACATTCTCATAACACTTTTGTGCTCTTTAACCCTTTTGACACAGTTCCTCTTTCTTGAGTTCTTTCTCAGTATGAAGCTTATCCAACCTCTCCACCTCAATCTTCGCTTGCAGAGAAGCAATCTCCGATGTGAGTCATACATCTCTCACAACCAAAACCTATTAAACTGTAAAATTCATCAAAATAAAAAGCAGTACGCAATTTAGAAATAAGTTCAGAAACGCTCATATCATTTAAATTTGCATGGTTGCTAGAACCAAAGGCGGGTGGCGGGGACCTAGATTTGGTTTTGGGTTGGAACTCCATGAGAAGCTGCTAAAGATGGAAACTTTGAAAGAAAGGAGGGAAAAACAAAGTGGGTTTTGCAAAGTTGGTTGCTTTTTCGCAAGATAGAAGATGCTGGCAATGGGAAATTTGGTGTGGTGTGTGTGGGTGGGGTCGAGTGGGGTGTTCTGTAGCTATAGAAAGAGAGTGAGAAGAGGTGAGTTAAGTCATGTTAGAAATAAAACAAAACAAATAAGGTCAAAGAAACATTCATTCAATAGAGTTCAAAATAGTGAAATAAGTTTGAACACAAATAAATCCCAACATGAAAGTCAAATACTAATAAACCTAATCAGAAAAAAATTCATTGACATCTACGTCTAGATCTAGCACCACTGTTCCCACTACCCCTTGGGGCCTTATTCCCACCACCATTCCCATCACCCCTCCCAGCAGCACTCCCCCCTCGTCTCCTCTTTGTTCCCTCCGGCACTTCTTCGGTAATAGGAGTTAACGTCAGATCCCGAATACCACTCAAAGCGTCCATGTTTAGAATTTGAGTTTGCATCATTTGTTCCACATACTGGTCAATCCTATGCAATCTGCACAGAGCCCGAGCCTACACATTGGACATACAAACTCAACTAATATTCCCAAAGTAAATAATGGTAATGAACATTGTTGAAAATAAGTAAAACTTACGAGCAGGGTAGCTTCAGGACGATCCACCCTAGTAGTAGTCGGTAGCAAAAAAGGGTGAGAAACCCTATGCACCCAATCCAGATATCCCAGTGTACACTCCCCAGGGTAAGCGACATGACGTCCTCTCATCTCATCACTAAGAACCTCGAGATGCCACTGACCAAAGCTCTCATCAATCTCCGATGGGACTGGTAATCCAATAGGCGGATCCCTAGGAATGCCCTGAATATATCCAAACTGGCGCAAGACCCTCTCTGGGAGATAACGCATCCTAATGTTACCAATTCTGAGATGTCCAGAGTATAATGAAACTTCTTCAAAAGCGCGATACTCCCTATGGTCAGGATCATAAGGTTGCCAAATGATTTGCTCAGGCATTATCTTTTCTAGATACATACGGAAGTGCGTCTCTGACTTCGCAACAGATGGTTGTGGTTCCCACTTGAACACTCGTGGCATATGCTCCTCGTAATCCTCATGCAATCTAGCACATGAGCCGATCATAGGAAAATGATCTAGTATCCACGCCTGCAAAACCATAGTGATCGTAACAATTAGAATAAATGTCATTAGTGTCTTAAATAACAAACATTATAAAATAAACTCCATTACCTGCAGAAGTGTCATATAACCAGCCATTGACGCCTTTTTGGCCTTGCATGTAAATGAAAGATGGTCGTAGAGATATGCGAGACCGCTGGCACCCCATGCATATTGATCAACTTTATCCAGATCAGCAAAGGCATTCAAGTAATGAACAGCTACGGAGTTATTACTCTTGTCCGTAAAGAGAGTGGTCCCTACCAAGTACAAGAGATAACATCTGGCAGCTATTTCATACCGACGTTTCTTCACGGCCTTAGCATACCAGTCTTTCAAAGTGATGAACTTGACAGACCCACTACGAGTGTCAAGTGTCTCTTGAAGGGCATCAGGACGTTCCACCCCTAAGAAATGATGCATAAGCTCAATCGCCTCGGGACCCTGTGGTTTATCCCATGGGATCAAGGTCCCAGACACCGGAATGTGCAGGATGGACGAGACATCGTCCAGCGTCACAGTCATCTCCCCAAAAGGTAGATGAAATGTGTTAGTGTCCTCATACCACCTATCAACAAAGGCTCCCAACAGTCGCTTGTCCACGCACCCATATGCCGAGTCCACAAGTGGTGCCAAACCAGATCTTTCAACGATTTCGCGCACCTGCTGTGGCACTTTTTTTTTATCATACAAGCGTGGCATGTCGAACGCGTGATTGTGACACCTGTTTAATAGTCGATCCTATAAAGTTGAAAACTCGTTAAGTATGATTCTCGATTATGAAAATTCATATATTTGAGTGCATGTTATGATTACATACGTTTCCCAGCCATATCTCTTTCGCCTGATGCTCTGGATATGTTGTCAGCAAAGACAAATCTTGAGGGTCATCAATCACCACAACCATTTGATTCTCAGCTTCTTCTTGTTCATGTTCCTCAACTTCTTCATCGCTGCTAGATGAATCAGTTGAATCACTCGATGAAGGAGCTGGTTCAGATGGACCAGCGGGTTCAAGTTCCCGTCGTTTCCTAAATGACGAAGTCCTAAACCGTTGTGGAGCAACAACAACTGCATTCTCTTCTTTGTGAACATCCTTCTGACCACCGCCTTGCTGGTGAGCACTGGCATTTTTGGTCCTAGACGGCACCACTGTGTTATTAATTAATTGTCATCAGAACACCACATTCAAAGAACAGAAAAACATGTAAAAAATTAACATAAAAACCACTACGCTATTGGGTTAGCATAGGAATAATTCTCCCAGTACGCTAACATGCTGGCGAAGCTACCAATTTTATCAGTCAATCCCCTAGAAGCTACCAATTTTATCAGTCAATCCCCTAGCATGGCCACCAAATTTGCCCAGTACGCTACCCTGCTAGCCCATTTTATCCGGTACATAACCCTGCTAGGTTGTTTTGGAACCTTTCAAGGTGCATTTGGAGTTTTCAGTTTAGGTTTTCTGATGGACTTTCTTTCACATGATGTGGACTCAACCATCATTATTAGTCATCATCAAATCAAAGGATTATTGGGGGTTAGTTACGTTACCACAAAAACAGATGTTGTATTAGTGTTGATATTACAAGTTACCACACCATCAAATTACTTTGCAGAAACAGATTTCCCTTTGAATTTCGTCCAGGGTTGGTCAAACCTGATTTTCCTTCTAATTACAGGGTTGGTCATCATCCATAGAGATTGCTCTTATTGTTGCTGAGAAATAACCTAAGCCATTGGTGCTACAATTAACAGCAATGCTACTGGAGTTGTGATTCTGGTTTATGCTGCTACAATTAACAGCAATGCTACTTCACACAAGTTATTTTCCTTGCTTACCAATTCAGAAATACAAACTCGCCTCTTTTCTTTGCTCTTAATTACAATTGATACTGATTATTCTTATTATACGCTTCACTGATTGAAGTTATCATCGGATGCAATTGAATAGATTCACTTGATATTTTCCCCCTGATTAAAACGAAAAGATAACATCTGGACATCAAATTATTAAAAATGTGGTTCATTATATTGCCAAACATCTGGGTTACTTTTCATGAATTCAAATTTTTTTTTCATCGGTTCATCCTTTTTTTTTTCTTCTCTTAAGACCTAAGTAGTTTCATGATCACACAACACCAAAATAATACAAGCAAATATGTCTCCCATTATACATATAGTAAACTCAGACAACAGAGAGCAATTTACCTGCTTTCATTCATTATTTCTTTAGAGTTTATGGAAAAAGAAAAATTTTCAGAACTTTGCAGTTCTCCAAGACAAAAAAATATATATAAAAGATAACGAAAATCCAAAGAAAATTCCAGCATTTACAAATTAAGATTAGGGTCCTCAAATCTCCTAGAATACTCTCAACCAGGACTCTCCAAATCAAACTATGAGCTATACATAAAAGGGAGGCAATAGGAACAATATCCTGCTTGGCATAAGATAACAAAGAATAACCAACCTTTTGTTTCTTTGCACAAGTAGGCACCTTAGGCCATTCTCTAAATATATAAATTTGTTGTGTAAACTTGGTCCTTCAAACTTCAAACTTGTGGTGAACTTGAGTACTTGACTAATGTATTTTTCACTTTAAAGATAAGACTGGATGATGTGATGAGTTTAGGTACTCAAATTATAGTTGCAATTATTTGTTTAGTGTATAGATAACTATATATATTGTTGAAAAGTTAATCTTTGTAGTATTTTTATACGTGAACTGGTTCAACCACCATTTGGAGTTTGGACCTAGAACAAGTAGCCTTAATAGCTCAACGTCGTTATTAAAACATTGCTCTCAGCAACAAACACGAGTCATGGCATACACCATGCCTTAACAAAGCATTAAACACCATGGTTCCAACTATCTACCTATCCAACCAAAGAAAACTCATCATAGCACTGATATCTAATCTAATATTTTAAAAATAATTAACATCCAAAAAATGCACATCCGCAACATAGCTACAAGAGAAGTAAGCAGGAATTTCCATACCTGGAGCATCCTTGTTCAATTTGCTTGAGGACCTCGCAGTGCCAGCATCAAGAGAGTGGTGAGTCTCCATATCCAACAATTTTGCGTTTTCAGTTCTCGACGCATCGAAGGCAGTGATCCTCATTTCATTTTCAGCCGAATTCTTCTTCAATGCCTCCTCCAATTCATTATTTCTCTTCCTAAGTGCATCCAAGGCACTCTTATCATCTTCCCTTTCGCCTTCTAACTCGCGGACTCTAATCCTAAGCTCAGCAATAGCAATACTCTCATCAAGCCAATTTTTCTTCAACTCCTTGAGTTTGCAATTCTCAGTCAACAATTCACAGTTCTTAATCTTTAACTCATGAACAGTACTATTCATATGAAGCAACCCATTTTCCTTCACTTCCTTCAACAAATTCTCATAACACTCTTGTGCAATCTTCCCCTTTTGACACAGTTCCTCTTTCTTCTTAAGTTCTTCCTCAGCTTGAAGCTTATATTCCAACCTCTCAACCTCAATCTTGGCTTGTAGTGAAGCAATCTCTGCTTTGAGTTTGGCATCTCTGGCCACCAAAACATTTTCAACACTATCAAACTCATCAAAGCAAAAAGTGGTACGCAATTTAGAAACGAGCTCAGAAACGGTTAAGTCAGTGAGGTTGGTATGGTTAGTAGAAGTGAACACCGAAGGGGTGGACCCAGGTGGTTGGGTTTTGGGTTCAATTTCCATGAGAAGGTTATAAAGATAGAAACTTTGAAAGAAAATCAAAGTGGGTTTGAGCAAAGTTGGTTGCTTTTGGTAGGAAAGGAATGGGAAATTAGAGAGGAAGGAAGAAGGGGTTTGTTCTGTTCTTAAACTATAGACACAGAGTGTGAGGAGTTACAGCTATGCGGATGACGAGCAAAAAAATAAATAAATAAAAAAATGTAACTTTCAATTAGAAAAATTCTCTGATCATACGTATTTACTATAAATTATCTTATATTTTTTTAGGAAACATTTATTTTTTTCTCTTATTTATCATTGGATTATTTATGTAAAATAATGCATTAGTTAAATTTTTGATACAAATTAGGAGAGTAAAATTATGATATTAAAACATATTTTTAATACTTTTATTGATTTTTGTAAAATAATTAAAAATAAATTATGACTAATGAAAGTATTTAAATATGAAGGTAGTAGTATTACTTTTCAACTAATGATTAAAAAAAAAAGTAAATAAGTAAAGTCAATATTAAAAAACTTTCAAAATTAACTCTTAATCTAATAAACAGATAGTACAGGCAAATTTAACACTTATTTTCTTTATTAATATTGCCCATAGAAAAATGTTTTAGGAAATTAGAAGTTATTTTTGTATTTGGTTGTAATTATATAATTTATCTTTTGTATTCTTCTCTCTTCTTGTTGTTTTCTCTTTGTAGAAGTTTCTTGTAAGAATTTAGAAAGTATGGCTGTTCAAAATAAAATAAAAATTGATTTTTAGCTGTTTTAGTTGTTTATATAAATTCCCAACCAACTAAATAGTTAAGTCTTATAAGTGATTTTTTTTTTATTAAAAATGCACTTTTTTTTCCCTCCTTGGGAGATGTATATGAAGTATTAAAATTTAAAGTTTTCAAGACATACTTTTAAGTTTAAATCTTTAAATGCCAATATCCATTAACAGTATGAATGTTTAAGATTATAAAAAAAAAAGTTATGAAATTACATTTTGAATCATGATAACTAGTGCTTTAAGGATATTAATTAAGAAATTAAACAAAAATTGGAGAACAAAATCATCAACGACTAAGAAGTGCACATGGAAGAATTCAATCCAATAGTTGGGAATTCTTCCATGTGACGGAAGCTCATGCCCTTATATCCATAAGTGATAACTTCTGCTGCAAGTAATCGAGGCCTAAGAGGAGTAGATCAATTTATTTTCATTTGTGGCCTTCAACATCAAATGTTGTTTCATTAGTGGCCTTCAACATCAAATGTTTATACTGAGCCTTCAACCATCAATAAAATAGTTTCAGGATGAATGATACGCCGAGACACACACATATATATACACAAACAATGAGCAGTGTTAACTACTATTCAGCTGGCATAACCGAATCAAACAGAAGAAAAGCTGCTTTTAACTGTGATAACTAATTTTTGTTTAACAAACCAAATATTCATTAATACGAGCACAAAAGGGTACTCAAGCCCTTTTACATATTTTCTATCTCAACCTATATGGATACTATCATAAATACTATACTAATACATACCATTTCCTATGCAACCTATTCAACTCTTATCCTATCACCACCATCTCTTAATTGGTCCCTTCCACATCAGTTAAAGAAAGGGTTATTCGAATTTCTCCAACAGCCTCACCACCAAACCTTCATACTTAGCCACCACCTGTTTTTCCTGTGCAACCTCTTCCTTCAGCTCTTCAACTTGGTCGCGTAGCACCACCACCTCTTGATTGGCCAATTTCAGATCGGCCTCAGCCCTCTCAGCGCGACCAACGGCAGCTTCAGCTTGCCCTTCCAACCTCACTTTCTGAGCCAAACTATCATCAAGCCATTTTTCCTCCGCAACCTTCATTTCATCCTCACATGCCTTCTTACAAGCCTCGAGTTCATATTCCAAGTTACCTACTCTAATAGTAAGCTCAGCCACAACATTACTATCATCAAGCCATTTTTTCTTCAATTTCTTGAGCTTATAATTTTCAGTCTCTAATTCACAGTTCTTATCCCTTAACTCTTTGATACTGGCAATTGTTGAGTTAACTAAACCGTTCATTTTCACTTCCTTTAACAAATTCTCATAACAAACCTGTGCCCTCTTTCCCTTATCACACAGTAGCTCTTTCTTCTTGAGATTCTCTTCTGCTTGAAGCCTATTCATCCTCTCCACCTTAACCTTCTCTTGCAATGAAGCAATCTCCGCTTTGAACTCTGCATCTCTTGCAATCAAAACCTTTTCAACACTATCAAATTGCTCAACCAGAAATGCACTGCGCAGTATAGAAACGATCTCCGAAACGCTCATATCATCAAGTCTTTTATGGTTGGTAGAACTCAAGGTCAACGAGGGTGGGGACCCAGGTTCTGTTTTGGGTTGCAAAGCCATGGGAAGCTCGTAAAGGTGAAAACTTTGAAAGAAAAAAAGGGAAAAGGAAAGTGGGGTGTGGGGAAAGTTGGAAGCTTTATGTAAGAAGGAAGAAGCTAGGAGTGTGGGGTGAGAAAGAGAAGACGTTGAAGTCTTAAATGGGAGAGGGTTGTTATGAAGCTAGAGAGAAAGAGAGAGAGAAAGAAGGTAGCTGTGATGGAATGATGTGAGGGAGGGAGGGAGTGGGGAGTTGTAGAGAGGAAGACAAGTATTGAAAATGGGAGCAGAAACAATTAAGGTAGCCGTTGAAGTTTTCTTTCGTGGCACGCTTCTATGTTCTCTGTTCTCCCCTTTTGTTTGTTTTGAATTTGATTGTATTCGTTTTCTCCTTAGACTCCTTAGTAGTACGTGGCATTTTTACTCCTTAGTAGTCACGTGGATGTTTAAGGTTATGCAACTGAATTAAAAAATTACTGTTACACATTCACCAGATTTGACTAAATAAATACCCAATCACTTAGTATTAATGAACTCTAGCACTTCTCGTGGTTTGTGAAAGTTAGTTGAAAAAAGAGAGGGTAAAAAGAGAATATAATAGTAGTAAAGAAAGTTAGTTGAAAGAAAGAGTATAATTAAATCTAATTATAGTCTATTTATACTATCATTTATCAATTATTAAAATAAAATACTAAAATTTTCCTGCGAGTAAGTTGATAAGTAATTTGGAAGGTTTATAGAATTTTCTTTTTTATTTTTATTTTTTTTGTTTGAATCAAGGATGGCCTCCGACCGTCGACCGAAGACTAATCTCTTTCGAGACGAAGAGATCACGGAAGTAGATACAACCTCTCCTAACAAAGTCTCTTCCATACCAACGACAAGAATCAAACTCCCGACATCGTGCTTAAGGAACTCATCTATCTACCAACTAACTGTGCCGGACTTTGTTGGTAGCATTTTCATTTTTCAATTCTTAGTTTAGTTATTTTAAGAAGCTCACTACTTGGTAAAAAAAATACCATGTTAAAAAAATTAGTAATATATATTATACTATATATTAATAAGAAAAAAAATACTGGACTAAGCATATCTTTTCTTTAGTATACTCAATTTGTCCTACAATAACAATTACAGCATGAGCATAACTTCAAAAGTCAAAACAGCAGGGAGCCACCTGAGCTTGATTTAGTGATAAAGAGAATGAAATTTTATCATAAGTCTGCAATGAGATCTGAGGGATATACGTGCATAGTCCATTTACTTATCTTTTTACATATAACAAAACATTTTATAGATAAAGAAGCACCATCTGACAGCAGTAGTGTGGTTCTTCGAAAAGCTTTCCATCTTCCAAGTTCCAAGAGGACCTACCTGCATATTAAGCTAAAAGCATCTATGTACATTTCATTTTCAACAAGACATATTTCCATGCTTAACACAGGATTTGAACTCCATTCATACACATAGGACTACTGTTCTGTCAACCTCTTTTACTTCTCTTCCTACAATAAGAAATATCAGAAAAACCTAATTTTCTTTCGGAAATATCAATTGTTTGCTCACTTGAAAGGTTTTCCTCTTGTCGTGGATGAGTTTGATCATCGTCACTGTCTTTGATGTCAATTATGTTAGTTCCGAAATCTGGTCAAAAAGAGATGTGTCAAGCTTGCATAACATTACATTTGCAAACACAATATTACATGCAAAAGCTTGAAAAATGAAGAATAGTATATTATGCTATAACCAAAAAAAGAAAATTGATAGTAGCCTCAGCATTTCATGGAAAATCCAGCCTCCAATTCTTCAAGTAATTGAAAATAGTATATGCTTTCATCATCAAAATGAGATTTTTGCCGGCCTTCATTCGTTGCTTCTACAGAAGAGATTCTATGGAAAAAGAAAATTTTACAGAAGAAATATGATTTGCATTTTGCAGTTCTCTAAGAGAAAAGAAGTATAAAAATTAACAAAGATCCAAAGAAAATGCCAACGGTTACAAGTTAAGATTAGGGCCCTCAAATCTCATAGAATACTCTCAACCATGATTTTCCAATTCAAACCACGATCTGTACATATACAGAAGCGAGACAATGTGAACAATATCCTGTCTTTGCTGTGGTCCCCTGTTGGTTGTTCAAACTCCAAACTTATGGTTAACTTGATCATGATACTTTTCACTAGAAATACAAGACTAAATAAATGATGTGATGAGATTATGTTTTCAAATTGAGTTAAATTATATATATATATATATATATATATATATATATATATATATATATATTATTAAAAAGTTAGTGGATTCTGTACTTAGATGTGATATGATTCAACCATCAACTGAACTATTTGGACCAAAATCCAATACCCTTGCCAGTTCAATGAAGTTATTAAACCTTGCTGGCTCTCAGCTAAATAAATGGTGACCTACACCTTGCCATAATATAAAGCAGGAAACATCGTGGTTCCAGCTACCTATGAATTTTGTGATAAAACAGCTACCTAATAACTGTTCCATCCGGTCCTATTTATAAGACCCCTTGGTGATAAATCAGTATAGACTATAGTCATCCTAGCACTTTAAATCTAATTCAACATCTTTGAAGTAACAAATAAATAATGCTTACCCACAACATAGCTACAAGAGAAGCTTGCATGCATGCAGAATTTGCTTACCTGATGCAAATGCTGGACCATTCATGGCAACAACATCCATTTCATTGAGCTCACTTAGCTCTTGAGGTTCAGCCTTAGGTTCCTCCCACTCGACGTTTCCACCACTTCCAGAGGCATCTACACTGGTCAAAAGCATTCCATCTTCCCAATTCTTCTTCCTTGCCTCAAATTCAACGCTTTCATCTTCTAACTCACTGACTTTAACCCTAAGCTTAGCCAAAGCAATGCTATCATCAACCAATTTTGTTATCAACTCTTTGAGCTTGCAATTCTCATCCAATAATCCAATGTTTTTATCCCTTAACTCTTTAATAGTTTCCATATTAACTAACTCACTTTCCTTCACTTCCTTCAATAATTTCTGATACAGCTCCTTTGCTCTCTTCCCCTTTTGACACTCTTCATCTTTCTTCTTCATTTCTTCCTCAGCTTGAAGCTTATTCAACCTTTCCATCTCATACTTCACTTGTAGTGAAGTAACCTCATCTTTGAGTTTTGCATCTTTGGCAACCAAAACTTTTTCAAGACTGTCAAATTCATCACGACGAGACGCGGTACGCATTCTAGAAACGAGCTGAGGAACACTCATGTCATCTAGGTTTGCATGGTTGCTAAAACTGGAAGTAAACACAGGTTGCGGCGACCCATGTTCGGTTTTGGGTTGCATGTCCATGAGAACCTTCTAAAGATGCAAACTTTGAAAGATGAGAGGGAATAGTAAAGTGGGGTTTGGGCAAAGTCGGTTGTTGTTACTGTTATGAAGTTAAATAAAGAATGTGGATGTGAGGAAGAGAAGAGGGTTGTTATATATCAAGTTATAGGGAGAGAGGGGTTGCCATTGCCAATGCCAATGCCGTTGCCATGATATTTAGGAATAATAAAGTGAGAAAGAGTTGTAGAAAGGAACAAGAGGATCATGAAAGCGGTGCCAAGTATAAAAAGAAGATTAAGAAGAAGTGCAATGAAATTGTGAAGGAACTTGGTTCAGTTTCCTTCTTCATCTTTTAATTAAGCGACAGGCGACAGCGCATATATATGGTTTGAGTGTTAGACATGCATGAGATTTCTTTGACAACTGTAAATTAAGGTTTCTTTGTCTTTCATTTCTTAATTTTAAAAACAAAAATATTTAGAGACCTACAAAATGAGTCTATAATCAACCTACACCATAAAAAGAGTGACATGTACCTTTTGCTTAACAAGTGACACATATCACATTTTTATGATATAGGTTGATATGTAAGTTATTTTATAGATCTCTATATCATCACTCTATTAAAAATACTCTCTTTTTGAAAATTCAGAATCAATTCAAAGGAAAACAATTAACAGCTTATCATGACCATCTTCTATATAATACACAAATGCTCAATAAAAAAAATATATCAATTAATTGAACATAAGGATGAGTCAATAGCTAAAATATTAGTCCATCATATGATAATTAGTCGATGGCTAAAATACTACTGGTGTTATATTTTATATAGTAACTACTAACTACTAATTAGTCATCTAAACAAACATACATATAGCAACAAGAGACGCACATTGTAGAATGTTTGGATAGAAGAGATATAGGTGGGGATAAAAAATCATTTATTAAAAAAAAAAAAACAGAGACATTACAAACCCAAAATATTTGAAATTCCCCATTCTAATTATAATTATTAGTTGTTAGAAAAATAAGTTGAAGATGGTTTTGTCGTGGTATAATCCACTGCCTTAAAAACAAGATTTTCGAATAACCGAGGTGCAACTATATCAACTTATTCTTGCTCCCAAGGTTAGCATAGTAGTTCTCTAACTCGTGCACTCGAGGCAAAGAGCTTGGAATCTCACAATTCTTGCTCCCAAAGTTAGCACAACAGTTCTCTAACTCGTGTTCTCTAACTCGTGCACTCGAGACAGAGAACTTGGAATCTCACAAAGTTAGATCGCTTTAAAAGGAAAGGAAAAGGAAAGGAAAGAGAGAAAATGAGGAAGAAGTAGGGGGTCGAATTGCTATCTCTGAAATAGAAAGAAAAAACACCAAAATATAGGGCTTAGATCAGACACCCAACAGCCCCGCTACGCAATAAAAGGCCCATAAAAACGTTTGGCAAGTGCCTTAAAAAAAAAGATCCATACACCCTGCATGGCAGCTGTGAGCATTGGGCTCAACAAATTCACTACCAAAACCCAATAACTTATTTGTAAGTGTATAGAAAAGAATGAAATATAAAGGTTTAAGTTCTTCACAAATTGGTTTAACGTGGGACTAAGGTTTATAGCGTGAATTCCATTAATTCCAACACTAGTGTATATTAAACTGGATGCTACTAGCAGAAGTGAAAAACAAGATGAAGAAAGATTGCTTCTAGTTACAGTTCCCCTTCTAATTACAAAGCTTGACCAAAGGATGCAGAAGGCGGAACTGAGGAATGGCCTTTCACCCAAGTTTGATCAGTGACCTTCAGTATCAAACCTTTATACATAGCCACCTCCTCTTTCCCTTGCAACATCTTGTAATTAATTGAACAGCATGTGAATATTGGTATTTTATAAATTTCACACACCGATACAACACAGAAATTAGAAGAAAGTAAGCAAATATGCCACCCAGAGCTTCTACACATATATAGAAAATGATCTCTGCCTCACTCTAAATTCTAAAACACACCTAAATTCCACAATGCCAAAAACCATTCAGCCTAATGCCTATATAATTATATATCTACCTAACTAGACTGACACATAAATAAAGGATAAGGATTAACTGCTATTGACATCAGACATACTTTAGAAAATAACTGCAATACCATTAGTAATAACTGTCAAGAATCTGCCTCCTAAACCCTTCTCTTCTTCTTAGTATACACTTTAGACAATTTGGGCAGACTAGAGCTTGTGTCCAGCATTTGGTCTCCATGGACTCTAACATCCTTCTCCTTCTGCATTTCTTTCATCAGTGCATCATCTGAAATAAGCTTTTCTAACTGTCCCTTAACTAAAGACAACTCATTCTCCAATTCATTAACATGGTTCAACTTGTCAATGTTCTCCGGCATCTGATTTTTCAGCTTCACATTATCAACATCAGCGTTTTGAGACCGATCCACAAACCCATTAACCTTTAGTTTGGCAACTCTAGCAATGATTGCTAGCCTCAAACTGTAAGTCTCCATCAACTTTGCGACATTAGCAAAACCAAAACCTGCCAAGACAGACTTATCCGAACCCTTGCCGAGATAAGTATCGATGATAAATTGAGGATCAAAAGAAGGCCCCCACAATGACTCGTCCTGAATTTGCGACATTATATTAGCTACAACAAATTCACGAAACTGCAAATCAACCTCAACCAAACCCTTGTCCTGAGTAGCCTGGGGAACTTCATTGCTCAGCTTATTAGACCTCAATTCTGTAGCACTGTTCTTCTTCTCCACAATAACGGACGGCCTATGCTTCCTTTTCCTAATCTTCTCACGATCGGCAATCTCCTTGTTTGACATCACAGGCTGCTCATCCATAAAAGAAGCGGTAAGCACAGCAGTAAGCTCAGCAATCTCCTTATTTGACATCACAGGCTCCTCATCCAACAATTCGGGCTTCGAAAGCTTGGTATTCACAATCTGCCTGTGACCTTGAGGGGTAAGCTCCATTAACATGCCATCTTCAACGAAACGAAGCTTCGACATCACATCGATCCGAAGCTTGGCCGAAGGATGCAGAAGGCGGAACTGATCAATGGCATTAGCCCAAGTTTCATCAATGGCCTTCAACATCATTCCTTCATACTTAGCCACTGCCTCCCTTGCAATTTGTTCCTTCAGCTCTTCAACTTGGTCTCGTAGCACAGTCAGCTCTTGATTAACCATTTTCAAATCAGTCACAGCATTACTATCTTCAAGCCATTTTCTCTTCATTTTCCTGAGCTCATAATTTTCAGCCAATAAATCATCATTCTCATCCCTCAACTCTTTGAAAGCATTTACATCAATTAAACCATTCTTCATCTTCACTTCCTTCAACAAATTCTCATAGCACTCTTGTACCTTCTTTCCTTCTTGGCAAAGTTGTTCTTTTTTCTTGAGATTTTCTTCAGCTTGGAGCCTACTCAACCTCTCCATCTCAACCTTCACCTGCAATGAAGCAATTTCTGCTTTGAACTTTGCATCTCTTGCCACCAAAACCTTCTCAACACCATCAAATTCATCAGAGAGAAATGCATTACGCAGTAATGAAACAAGCTCAGAAACGCTCATCTCATCTAGATTGGTAGAAACTAAAATGGGTGGAGACCCAGGTTTGATTTCGGATTGCAAAGACATGAGAAGCTTGTAAAGATGAAAACTTTGAAAGAAAAAGAGGGAAAGGAAAGTGGGGGTATGGGGAAAGTTGGTAGCTTTATGTAAGAAGGAAGATGGTGGGCAATGTGGGTTGTGAGGGAGGAGAGAGAGAGAGAGAGAGAGAGAGAGAGAGAGAGAGAGATGAAGAGAAGAGAAAAGGGTTGTTCTGTGATGGAGGAATATGAAAATGGACAAGAAAAATAAAAAAGAGAAAAAAGAAAAATGGAGAATAAGAGCTACTCTGAAGTGAAGTCTGAAGTGAAATGAGAATATGAGAGGTTTTTAAGGCAGGGCTTATTTATGGTTTTAATTCCTAAAAGTTCAGCGTGTTTTGATTTTAGTTTTTAGAAGTTATTTTGATCGGAACTCGTTCTTAAATTTTCAAATATTTTGGTTTTGGTCTTTTCCATTAATAAAAATCTGTTATTTGCTGACATGGTTAACGAAAATCCATATCAGCAGCCACGTAGTGTGAAGTAGTGCCAAATAGGTGATGTGACATGGATGATTCAAGGCCATGAACTCAAAATTTTGCGTACGGGACCATTTTGCGTATCGGATCATTTTGCGTCCGTGGATTTGTATCATCCACGTCATACCACTTATTTGGTGTCGTCCCAAATCACGTGGACTGCTGATGTGATGTTCCGCCAACCACACAAACAAATAAAGAATTTTTATTAATGAAAGGGACCAAAACCGAAATGTTTGAAAATTTAAGGACTAATCTCAGTCAAAATAACTTCTAAGGATTAAAACCAAAACACGCTGAACTTTTAGGAACTAAAAACATAAATAAGCACAATTAAATTGTGAAGATGGAGCTTTTCAGTTTATGACTTTTGTCTCTTTCAAGGAAATTGAATGACATCCTTCAATTCCTTCGTCCACTAGATGATAAAAGTTTCAAAATTCAAAACATCAGAGATATACATCTAATAGTTTTTCTTACGTATTATTAAATTATTAAATAATTAATTTAATATATTTTGAAATGATAAATAAATTACAATTTTTAATTTATATTTTTCATTTTTTATTAATTATTTTAATTTTAATTTAAAACAAAAGATTTTGTCCTTTTTTTTTATCATATTATGAGTAAGAAGGAGTAAAGAAAGAAAAAAATGTTAGGATTCACACGATTTCATAAAGGTCATGGATAAGATCATTATAACCTCTTTCAATCTTATAGTATAGTCCTTCTCGCTCGAATTATAAGTAACAAAAAAACATATTTTTTTTAAAATATAAGCAAAATTAATTAACTTTATTAAATTTTGTTCCATTCTCAATGTCACTTTCCTAAAACATCTCTAGAAAATTGTAATATTAATTAATTTTTGTTTCATTCTCAATACTACTTTCCTAAAACACCTCTATTTTTTATAAATTTGAGAAAATTAAAACAAATAACCTAACCTCTTTAATAAACGTAAAAGTGATTAAAATTGCTTATAATTCGAGCCGAAGGGAGTACTATACAAGATTTATTTTTTTTAGAAAATTTGCATCCATCAAGAAAATGAATTAACATTGTTAGTGGTATTAAAAACATAAACATTTGATATAGTTTTTCAAAACTACCCCTATAAATATTATTGAAATTTTAAAAAGTGTTTTCAAATATAAATACTATAATTAAATATTAGAAAACAACAAGGCACAACACAGTTGATAAATAGTTGAGTTTCTTAACAATGATTAAGAAATTAGAATAAGATCTCGTATATATTGAATTAGAAGGAATAGCTTAGTATTTTTTTTTCTTAATATTGATAGTTAGTAATAAGTTAAAAAATTAAATTAATTATTGATACAAAATCAATTAGAGTTTAATATGTGTGCATTGACATTGTAAAGTTTTTTACACTGTCGATACCTCATTCACCGTTCATTTGCATTACTTTTATTCAGAAGTCAATAACTATAAACCTCTGGATGATGGATGATGTGGTGATAGTATAAAAAACATTTACACTGTCATTGTACAGACTATTTTCTCAATTAATAATTATCGGATACAAAAAATAATAAGAGACCGAGTGAAAAAAATCTCCGAAAATTAAAAATGTGTATTTTTTTAAAATAATATTTTTAATACTATTATAAAATATGTTAAAGTTAACTTTTCAATATTAGTCTAATTTTTTTTAGAATTTTCAAACAATACATTTTTTTTTAAAAAAAAAATCATCTAGACTCAAATCCAAAGAAAAAATTATAAAATCATAAGAGGGGAAGCAATCCATAAGCGTCCTCCCAAATAAGGGAGAACAAGGGAGTAGGAATATCCTCCCAAATACTAAGTACTAGTTTTTCAAAATTTACGAAATTTTAAGCTGCGGTTTGAACCGTCCCGCACATTATTTTGATCAAATAGAAGATATGGTCATTTTGCGACGGTTATTAGCTGACGCTAAATCGACGATGGAACTTCCCATTTGAGATTTGTGATTTTTTAGTCGCTGCAAATCAACTTTGCATCAGAACCACCAGCAATTCCCAAAACTGCCGCGAAAACATATTCCCTACGGTTACTTTTGTGGAAGCTTTTAAACCGCCGCAAATTTTTGTAATGCTGCTGCATTTCATTTAAAACTGACGCAAAACTGCAAAAGACCGTTGTAGGAGGATAACTCTTCCTAGTTTCTTTTCGTAGATTTTGTCTATCACATCTTTACCATAGACTTCACAAGTAGAATAAAAATGAAAGGTCATTTACTTTTTTTGTTGTAGTTTGGGCATTATTTCCACTTCTATTTAAAAATGATCGTTTTAAACTTCCTTCACGGCAAGCTAGGATGCTCTGCTTCTTTGTTTTCTTTTTTGTTTTTTCTGGTCAGAGATGCACTGCTTCTTTGTTTTCATTTACCAAAAGGTCTTACAGTAGTTTAGTATAAATGGATACCCAATAACCCAATAAGTAGCTCAATTCTAGGACATGAAGTGCAAATATTTAGATTCAATATCTGATACCTGCATAATTTTCTATCTTTAATCTTTGTCAAAAAAATTGTCTATAAAAAAAATAATACTGTATAATCTAAGAAAGTATATATTACATCATTAAAAGTATCACCACAAGAAAAGGTGTTGTTTGTGGCAGAGAATTTGCGGCGGTTCTCCAACCCGCCGTCGGTGGCTGATTGAGAGCCTGATTTTGTGTCGGTTCTTTAAACCGCCGCAAGTTGCAACATCTCACGTACACTCGCACGTACACCAATCAGCTTCAAAACTCAGTGTTCATTCTCTCCGATAAGGACCGCTTCACCTTCGTTCTCTCGTTCTAACCAATCTTCCCCTTCGTTCTCTTGTTCTAACCGGTCTTCACCTTCGTCTCCTTCAAGCTCTGCTGGTTGCAGCTTCCATCATCTTTGTACTTAAGCTCCGATCCGGTTCCAGCTTCGTCTATTACTTCACCTTCGGTATGTCTTCCCTTCATTCCTCTTGTATTCAAGCATTTATTTAGATTTTATTCACGATGAAGATGACTATTTTATTATGCTTTTAATTGATTGAAGTATGAGTTTAATTGATTGCATTTTTGAGTTTTAGGGTTTCAAAATTTGATTCAATTGTTGATTTTAGGTGATTCGATTTCTGGTTTTAGGTCCTAGAGTTTGTGCTTTCGGGTTTCAATTCTAAAATGGTGACTAATATATGTTGTTATTTTCCTCTAATTTAGACTTAATTTGAATGCATCTAGAGTACTTGACAAAATGCCCAAACCAGTCATTTGTTCATAAGTTCAGTCATTTGGATTTACTCATTCTCTTTTGAGGAAGCTACATCTTACTTGCCACTCCTTTGCTTAAAAATCAGGGAGAGCGATCGTCATCGTCGGCATTGGAAGCAGAAGAAGAACAAGTAGGCTTCTCAAGGACTGAACGTAACTCTATTGAAGACGGTGACTGAAGATGGTGGCGACAAGAAGGAGAATACTAATTCCCATCAGGTTCTCATCCATTTCCTTTATAAGTGCTTTGATTTCTTTAGGTTTGCAATCCAATCTGATGTAAGCAAAGTTTTATTGAATCATTAAGATGCTAAGAGAGAAAGGTAAAATACAATTACATGGAGTGGAGGAATTGGATTTGGATGCACACCTACCCACAAATCATCCAAGTTCTGAATAATTTATAGGTTTGTAGGAAGAAAAAAATTAATAAAAAAATTAATAATAAAATTAATATTTTCAGCCAGCGCAAGCCCGACTTTCCTAGGGGGCGTCCTTCTGCAAATTCAAGCATGCCTCTGCATAAATCAGAACCAAGATGGTTCAAATATGGCCATTGTTTGTACTTGAAGTTGTATGCTCATTTTTAAAGTAGTTTAGACACATTTGTTGTGACAAATATTTTGTATTTCTAGCAGCATATTTTCTAGTACATGCATAAATTCAATATTTTCTGACCCTGTTGCTAACACCAAACTGTGATTACACTAACAGGCCAGGCACATGGTCATCTCATACATGCCAATGTTGGTGCCACTTATTAATTGGACAGGGTACTGAATTGACTTCTTTAAATATATTTGTTCTTCAACCTGTTCTGAAGCTCCTTTGTTTTGTTTTCTATGTTTGCTTAGTTAATTGGACTTGAATATAACTAACAACTTTCTTAGCAACATGTGAATCATAATAAGAAATTGAACACTTTATTACTTTACCGGTTCATTGTTTAATGTGAATGATAAGAAGAAATCAAACACCTCATTCCGAATTTTGGACTTCTGACAGGTATGACAAAGGAGCATACTTTTTTTTGCCATCTCAAGTTATGAGAATACATGAAGCAAAGCAGCAACGTGAAGCAGTTAAAAGGGCTCCTAAGAAAGAAACTAATTTTCGATTCAAATTGAGTAGCTTTCCAGCACAACGTTTTTATATGCTTTATTGATTATCATTGGTTTGTTTTTCATTGAATTGCATTACTCAACTGACATCACAAGAAGATATTTCTACAATCTATTTTTTTCTATCATCCAATTTTCCAAGGAGGTAAGTTTATAAGTTTATGTCTTTTGGTGGCAGACATTTCAATTGCTACAACATTATAGAATATAGAGATATTTTGTCCTGCTCTTCCTTTTTACTTGTGATATGCTGGGAGATTCATGAATTCAAATATCTTTATGTAATTATACATATTTCTGTGACACTACAACAACATGACTCTCTAAAATATTAGGTACTGTTCTCAGATTTCAATTTGGAAGTTTAATTTAATTGTCAACTGCATCTCTTACAGGTCATTCCCATGGTGTTGTTTCATTAGTTGTTGGAGCTAATAGACTCTACTTTGACTCAATGGACAACACAATAAGAGTAAGTATTCATATGTATCATAAAACTGTCATAAGCATCTAATCCTTTTATGGTTCTTTGCTTATTAAGACTCTTTAAGAGCAATGTTATTGAAGGTTTTGATTTGCTGATTTGATTTGCAGGCTCTAACTGGTTGCTATCTCAGTTCTGGAACCTTGAAACCTTGCAGTGTGTGCAGACATTTAAGAGGATACTTCGAGTTTTAAGGTATATCTTTCTAATTTGTCTAGAATTTAATATTACATAAAGATAGTGCTTGCTGTAGGGTTATCAAGAGAATCAAGTCTTTTTGAATCTAAGCTTGTAAATTTCTGAGTCCATTTTGCAGGAACTCAGGGATGGGACAAGGGCTTCACAGCCTTCAAGTTCTAATAGCAATGCGAGGTACTTCTTGACTGTTTTCTCTATGTTTTTGATGGTTTGCCATTGTTAGGCTTGTGTCATTGTTTCCTAATGACATTTGGTTATTGTATTTAATTTTTCTCTTTTAAAGTAGAATACCGCTGACTAGATAGCTTAACCCTACATTTTTTAATAATTTTGTTACCATCTTACCAAGCAAAATGACACCTAAACTTGTTTACTTCCTGTAATAAAAGATAGAACATTGTGGCTTTGTTTGATTCTTGTAGCTGATCTCACCTAGTAAGAAAAGACTTAGTTATTATTGTTGTTAGGTAGTGCAGAATAATGAATTGAAAGTGACTTAGTTTCTCTATTGCTGTTTACTGTATTGTACTGAGTTTCATGCATTACTTGGAAGGTTGATACTGGCAGATTGCTTAAGAAGTGGCATGCTCATTATAGACCTGTTACTTGCCTGGTATTTTCTGAAGATGACTCATTGCTGATAACTGGTTCTGAAGATGGCTGTGTTAGAGTTTGGTCTCTCTTCATGTACTTGACACTCATCTTGTCTCATTATTTTACCTGTATCAAGTTCTTATCTCTTAGGATAATATTCTGCTTGGTTTCTAGCTGTGCTAACTACTCTGCATTTCATGATTCATTGTATCAGGATATTTGATGATTTGAAAAGTCAGGAAGCAAGTAATCTTTATATGCATAGTTTTTCACAGAACTCCCTGCTTGTAACTGATGTTGTGATTGGCAATGGAGGGGCTAATGCAATTATAGTGTCAGCTTCAGAGGATCGGACCTGCAAGGTTTGGTTACTGTTTTTGTGGGTGGTGTTGATGTATCAAAATAGATAAGTAATAACAGATGTTTGCCAAGGAATAATGTTTACCATTTTTAGCTTGAATAATCAACCTCTATTATTTGTAAGATTCTAATCCTTTATGGTTATGATCGTTACATACCTAAGCAATAAATGCTTCATAATATAGAGGGAAACCTGCTCTTGTTTTGGGGATGAGGGCCAATGGTGCATATTATTCAGTTTAAATATGAAAGGCAAAGGAAAATTATCAATATGTGTATGAGATTTCTTTTTTAGTTTACTGAATATGTACCATGCATGCTGTAGGTTGAGAGAGTTTTCTTTAATTTTTTTTTCCTTTTCCTCTTTGCAAAAGCTAGGTGTACTTTAGTTTCCTTGTAAAGCCGTTTTTTTCCACTCTCATTTTGATGACTTCATTAAGTGAAGAGATACAGCTGAAATAACTTGGAAATAGAAATAGGCATCTTGCGGCAGTTAAAACTGTCGCAATTGTTTTCATAATATAAAGAGGCATCTTGCGGCGGTTATAAACTGGCCCAATTGTTTTACAAAAAATATATAGGCATCTTGCGACGGTTATAACTGTCGCAATTGTTTAATAAAAATATATAGGCATCTTGCGACGGTTATAACTGTCGTAACTGTTTTTAATGGAATTTCATATTTGCAATTTGCGGGGGTTTTGAACCGCCGCAAATTTTGCGTCAAAATTCTACAACCGTTGTCATAACCGCTGCAAAATATGATTCCCGACAGTCAGTTCTGCGTGAGTTATAGAACCGCCGCAAATATATTTTGCGACGGTTAAAACCGCCGCAAAAGACCTCCATAACCGTCGCAACTTGCCCGTTTTTTTGTGGTGTATGATTTGTTTTTTAGCTTCAATCCTTAAGATTAAAATTGAAAAAAAAAACACAACTATAATTAAAAATGATATCTATAATAGCTCGTCTACGAAGATAGCAATATATAGGATCAATGCGTGTCCTTTTCTATAAGATTTAAGTGCTGATTAGGTCGATAAAAGTCAAAATGTTTTATTTGTAACTAATATTGATTGATTGCCTTTAGTTAGTGACTTTCTTTTTGGTAAAAAAAAAACTTAATAAATCACCTAATACCTGAGATTTATTGATTACCTGTCTTTACAACTTTAGATTTAAAAATTGTTCTGCAAAAGTAAAGAAAAAAGTCACCATCAATGGGTGAAAAGTTGTTGTAACTTACTATTCCGGTATTTAATAATAAAAAAAATTATCTTATCTCAAATATAAAAAAATAACTAAGTTTTAATTTTCAATACAATTATTATTAAATTCATTTAATTTTTTGTTTTATTTTCAATAAAATTTTCCTAAAGTAGCACTATATTTTTTTTAATGAATTTGAGCAAATTAAATTCACTCAACTAATCTTCTTGATAAACGTGAAACAAGTGATTTTTTTTTTGTATAATAGAGACTAAAAAAATACCACTACATAATTAGAAGTTTCAAGTTCTAAGTTTTTAAAAATAAAGATATGTTAAATATTTGTTTAAAATTCATCGTTCATAATAATTATATTTAATTTGAACATGAGTATTTTTTGTGATAAAAGATTTAAAAAAAGTTTAAAAAACCTCCATGACAGAATGAAAGAAAACTTTTTTATTCAAGGATATCATTTTTAAGAACTTCCAATTAGGAAATACAAAGGGAAGGTTTATATTGAAATTTTAAATCCATTAGTTATTAGGAGTAATATTTTAAGTTCAACATTTTTCAAAATAAAATTACCTTTTTTATTCTTTTAAACAGTGTTTTAAAGATATTCTTTAACATTTTACTTTAGTTTTAAGTCCTAAAAGAAGTTGATCTAAAACTTTATTTAAAACATTTGATTTTAATCCCTTTATCGGTTAAGTAATGAATATAGAAGCAATCAATTACAATATTACATGTTGCATTACTTGTTTGCGTGATCAATGATGACATTGACATTATTTTAATTAAGGCACTAAAACATAAATAAATAATTTTTGAGGGATCAAAAGTTAATTAATTCTTTAAAGAAATTTTAGTAGTTATATTCTAAAATTTAATTACTATACGATAAAATGAATATATGCTACTTTTAGAAAAAAGAATATAAATAATTTAGAGACCTACAAACCTACATGTAAAATTATGACACTTGTTATTTTTAAGTTAATAAAAATTAAACAAACAAACTTAAATGACAAATGTGAAGATGTAAGTTTATGAGTAAGTGTAGATAGCTCAAATCATTAATGTGATTAATTTTACAGGAGTGTGAGACTAGTAGGACTAGTAGTCTATAAAAGAGAATACAAGTATACAACCAAGATCCAAGGCATGGAAAAGACCCCATGACCAACTCGTCCTTGTCTATAATTTCATGGCCTTTTTGTTTTTTCTGACCATTAGCCTTATAAACCTTAATAGACACTTTCACCAACTAAACATGACCTCACTTCAAAACCATAATTCTCTAAGCATTTGCTTCTTCTTATTACAGTCTTGAAAACCCGTTTAATTTAACCATGGGGTTGAACATTGAGATTTCCTTGTCTGAAATCCTTATTTTCTTCCTCTTCTTGATCATGGTGGTAAATATAGTTAGGAGATCAAAAACTAATAAGAACTCAAGCTCCACCAAATTGCCACCAGGACCAAGGAAACTACCCCTCATAGGGAACATGCACCATGTTGGAACTCTACCTCATCACTCCCTAGCTAGATTGGCGAATCAATATGGTCCTATCATGCATATACAAATTGGTGAGCTTTCATGCATAGTGGTATCTTCTCCAGAAATGGCCAAAGAGGTTATGACAACACATGATATCATCTTTGCAAATAGGCCTCATGTGCTTGCAGCAGAAGTTATCACTTATGGATATAAGGGCATGAGCTTCACTCCTCATGGAACTTACTGGAGGCAGATGAGAAGGATTTGCACCATGGAGCTACTAGCACCAAAGCGTGTCGAGTCCTTCAGATCAATCAGGGAACAAGAGTTGTCAAATCTTGTCAAGGAGATCTCTCTGAGTGAAGGGTTGCCTATCAATCTCAGTGACAAGATTTATTCATTGACATATGGTTTAACATCAAGGATTGCCTTTGGTGGAAAATCAAAAGATCAACAAGTGTATATTGAGCTTACCAAGGATGTCTCCAAGGCAATTGGAGGGTTCTCTATTGTTGATCTGTATCCTTCTCTGAAATTTCTTCAAGTTCTAACTGGTTTTAGAACCAAACTTGAGAAGCTCCACCGAGAAATCGATAGGATACTTGAGAACATCATAAGAGATCATAAAGACAAAAAGTTGGACACAAAGGAAGTTGATGAAGATCTAGTTGATGTTCTTTTAAGGCTTCAAAAGCACAGTGACTTGGAATATCCCCTGTCTGACAGTAACATCAAAGCAACAATTTTGGTTAGTATGTTCGTTTTAAAAATACATGCAAAACTGTTACGATAAGTTTTTCCTAGATACGATTCTCTTCTTCTTCTTGGTTAACAATTGTTTATGGTAAACAAAGTAGGATTGATAATCCTGGTCCTGATCATCTTTTACAGTTTTATCAAACCAATGCTTTTTGCTAGTATTTTACTTAAAGAAAACCTTGTATTCCTTCTTGTCCTATGTAATTTATTTTTTTTTAAAAAAAAGTTATTTAGTATTGTTAGTAATATTGAAAATGTAAATATGTAATATACTTTTTCAAAACTATTTGTATAATTATTATTGGGACTCGAAAAAGTGCAGTATTTGAGTAATTGATATTGTTTGTGGAAAAAAAATAATTAATGTCATTGAAAATTGAAAATATAGCTTATATTAATGGTCAAAGAATTTTTTTTTTTCAAATGGGGCTTACATTTAGGACCGAATAGAGTATAAATTATTCCTTTCATCCCTAAATATAAGACTCTTTTAAAACTTTTGTTTTGTTCCTATTTATATAAGACCATTTACTAATTTTCAATGACAACTAATTAATTCTTTTTATAAACACCCTTATTTATTCAACACTTTTTAGAGTTTCAATAATATTTGTGAGAGTAATTTTTTTAAAAAAATATCAAATGTTCATTTTCCGATGCAACTAATTAAATGGACGTGAACTCCATTAAAAGAAGGCTAAATTATTCATTTGGTCTCTTACCTTATTTTTCAATTTCAAATTGGTCCCTTACCTTTTTTTTGGTTTCATATTGGTCCCTCATGTTTCTTTTCGCTATCAATTTGATCCCAAAACCATTGTTCATCCTACGTGTCAATATCATATTGGACCATGTGGAGAGAGAAAGTGACACGTGTCCATAATATATTGGTCCACATAGGATGAATAGTGATTATGAGACCAAATTGACAGTGAAAAGAAACATGAGGGACCAATATGAAACCAAAAAAACGTAAGGGACTAATTTGAAATTAAAAAATAAGGTAAGAGACCAAATGAGTAATTTAGTCTTAAAAGAATCTTATATTCAGGGAGAAAGAGAGTATAAAACTGAATCATATAATAGATAGATTACTACAAAGATCAGTCGTTTATACTTGTCCTAGGTTCACTTCTTATTTGAATACGTGTTTATGTATACTCTGGATTGCAGCAAGATCAATTTATAATAGAAAACTATAAATGATTTTGAAGATGGATACAAATTTGAGAAGTAACTCTATTCGAAATCACATATCTAACTGAAAGCTAAACTCATAATTTAATTGTGTGTCAAATTTTATGTTACTAATGCAATCCCTCAAGATCACTTTCAGGACATTTTCAGTGCTGGAAGCGAAACTTCAGGTACAACTATGGATTGGGCAATGTCGGAACTGGTGAAAAATTCAAGGGTGATGAAGAAAGCACAAGCTGAAGTAAGAAGGGTCTTTGATGGAAAAGGATATGTGGATGAAACCAATATTCATGAACTAAAATACTTGAGATCAGTTGTCAAAGAAACCTTGCGTCTGCATCTACCTGTTCCGCTGTTACTTCCAAGAGAATGCAATGAGAGATGTGAAATTAATGGTTATGAGATACCTGTGAAGAGCAAGGTCATTGTTAATGCATGGGCAATAGGAAGAGATCCCAACTATTGGATTGAAGCTGAGAAGTTTTATCCAGAGAGGTTCCTTGATAGCTCAATCGATTACAAAGGTGCAGAATTTCAGTTTATACCATTTGGTGCTGGAAGGAGAAGGTGTCCAGGCATCACATTTGGCATTGTTAATGTTGAATTCTCACTGGCAAATTTGCTTTTCCATTTTGATTGGAAGATGGCCGAAGAAGAAGTTGACATGACTGAATCCTTTGGATTGTCTGTGAAACGAAAACAGGATTTGAAGCTGATTCCTATCACTTATCATTCACCATTTCACCAGCAAGTTAATTAGGCCATATTGAAGAAACTCTTGTACGCACTCCTTATCAGACATTGGCTGTAGTACCTAATAAATCTCTAGTCATGTGAACTAGTATGCACCATGGATCGCTCATCCATAATACTATACTAAATAAAGAGCTACCAGGCTCCTACAAATCATTGCTTATCTATGATAAATAACATCAAGTGAAAAGATATGAAAAAAAAGACATGTTACTCGATCATAATAAAATAAGGACTTGGTGATACTATAGAAAAATGCTATACCACTTCGTATTACAGAACTTAGAGTAAATATTTTCTTTTAAAAAAAGAAGCATCACATAATGCTAAGAGACCATTACATTTCAATAACATCATAATGTAAATGTAACCAAATTTTCCTGTAGCTTCAATTATTTTTCAAGGGCATGAAATTGAAACATGCAAAAGCAGTTGACAAATGGTAAGGGTGCTTGCCAAAAATTGTCATCCAACTTGGAATTGCCCAAGCCAAGAGAAAGGAGAGAGCCTGAAGATAGTCCACTGGCAGTAAAATTTGAGTAAATATCCTTCATCGGTTAAGACTTACTTCCTGCAATACATTTAAAATTTATAAACACATCAATAATACCCTTTAAAATCTATCATGATATTTTTTTTTTCAAAATAAAACACCAGAATCCACTGACTTTCAGCAGAATTCTGCTAGTGCCGAAGAAAATTAGTTCTATTCAGTAGTTAAAGACATCCATAGTCGCACCCCAAACTCAAAATGCATTAAGGATCAAGTCAATCAGCAATCAGCATACCAAGGTGACTTAAGAATTAAAAAAGAGCACACTGACCATGCATAGTGATTAAATATCTTGTTTTTCACAAGAAACTATGTTGCCTGGAGTCTACTAGTATACACAAAAACACTATTTCAACGTGACAACAAAAATTCAAATACGTGGGGCACATGGAAATACACATATTCTCTGTACCAGAAAACCATCATGCATTGAAGAAAAAAAAATCCTTCCGAAGTTAGCTAGGAAGGATATATACATAATTAGATTTTAGTGGTTTGAGATCATGATGCAGTTTAAATTAAATCAATGGCGAATACAAGTTGCTCACTTTAGAGGAGCTTTTTCCAAACTCTGGAGTCAGAACAAAGTGTATCAAAATTCAAAACACTCCCAAAACTAATTTTCATGCAGTTAAATATTCTGAAACCTGAATAACTTGTAGCACTAGTAATTTGTAAGAATTACCTTTAAGGCAAGGACCTCTAAACGTATCAAAGAACTGGAGATAATTAAAAACCTATCGCTCTATGTCACAATTTGTCTGATCAGTAAATGGGCATGGGTAAAAGGAAAATGTTATCTGAAACAACCACTTATTCTGGTGCAGAAGCAAGACTTCTCTTCTAGTACCGGTACAATATCTACAACCTGTTCTCAAGGCAATCGTGAAGCATGTTGAGACTTTGCCATTTCCCTTAAGACAGCACCGACGATTGCTGCCTGCTCAAGGCAGTCAGCCTTATGCAATGCATCTAAAAGAACAACACATGTTTTGCTGTATATACGACAACCTCTCAGTCGAGTTTCCTCAAAAAGTGCATATGCATCCATTGCTTTATTGGCATTGCTTAATCCTTCCATGATAGAATTATAACAAGCTGAATCAGGTATGCCCCCACCTGCCTTAAATCGCTCAAATAGTCCTTTTGCCTCTAGAACGTTTCCAGCCTTTGCAAGTCCTGAAATCATGTTGGTGTATGTGATGGTATTGGGTTTTAACCCTTGTTTCTGCATCTCTTGCCAGAACACAAAGGCCTTATTAAATTTTCTAATCTTACACAGACCATTTATCATAATGCTATAAGTTATTTCGTTTAGAGAACATTTCAAGCTTTTCATGTTTTGAAAGCAGACGAGAGCTTCATCAATTTCTTCAGCTTTCACCAATGCATCAAGTAAGCAATTCCATGTGTATGTGTTGGCAGTCAGACCTTTCTGCATCAACTCCTCCAAGATTAAATATGCTTCATCAATCCTTCCCACCTTTCCAAATCCATCAATAAGACTACTATAGATTACTACATTTATATCAACACCTTTTGACTTTGCTTCTTCAAATAACATGTATGCTTCATCCAGCCTGTCAATTTTAGCAAGTCCATCAATGACACAACCATAGGTTACAACGGTAGGTTGGAGACCCTTTGTCTTCATTTCCTCCAGCAGTTGGTAAGCTTTATTGACCTTACCAGACTTACAGAATCCATCGATGACGGTATTGTAAGCACGAGTGTCCAAATGCAGTCCTTGCTCTTTCATCTCATAAAACAACTTGTAAGTTTCTTTTGAAAAACCTGCTTTCACAAGACCATGAATTAAAATAGAGTAACTCCGGACATCAGGAATTAATCCTTGAGCCTTTATTTCTTCAAATAAAGCCCTCCCTTTCTCAGATTCGCCAGCTTTGAAAACACAATCCATGTAAGCATTAAGGAGCATCAAATCAGGAGAACAGCCCCTATGGACCATCTCTTTGTAAATTTTGTGACCATCCTCCTTCCTCCCACACTTGAAGAAGTTCCTAATAAGAGATGTATATACCACGGCATTTGGAGTTTGACCAGAATCTAACATCTTTTCATAGAGACTATAGGCATCATTCACCCTGCCACATCTACCCAAGCCATCGATAAGAGAACAAAATGTAACTGAGTCAGGGGTGCAAACTTTATGATCCAATCCTAAAAATATGGAGCAAGCTTCATCGAGTTTTTGAGCTTTACACAATCGATCAATCATTATATTTACAGTCATGATGTTAGGGAACAAGCCTGCCTCTTTCATGGCATCCTGAACCTTGAGAGCAGTTTCAAGTTCTCCAGCCCTACAAAGCATGTCAATTAAAATGTTATAGGTTGGAAGATTGGGTGCTGCGTCTTTTTTCATTTCTTCATAGATCCTCAATGCTTCCTCTACTTTACCCTTTTTTCTAAGGCAAGTCAGAATGCAATTATATGCAATTACACTAGGGATACATCCTTTTCTCTTTTGTCTCTCAAGTAAACTGTAGGCTTCATCAAATTTTCCAACTGAGCCATAACCCATAATCATGGTATTGTAAGCATAAACACAAGGGACACTCCTGTTGAGATCCAGTTCTTCAAATAACTCAACAGCATCATCCAGCCTCTCGGCTTTGCAAAGAACCCCTATCATGCTAGTATATGTCACATCGTCAGGCACCAATCCTTGTGCTTTCATTTCATGAAAGAATTTCCAGGCCATATCAACCTTGCCAACTTTTCCAAAACAGTCAATGCAGACATTATAGAGGACAAGGTCAGCATTAAACGAGTTACTCTTCATCTCATCAAGCAAGGAAAGAGCAGCATCAACACGGCCCTCCCTGGCAAAAACACGAACAAGTGTAGTAAACAAATGCACGCTCACTTCATAACCTAGCTCCTGCATCTGATGATAGAGAGTGAGCATGAGATCACATTCATGAGAGGCAGAGAGGGCACCAATCAGTGTCGTATAAGCCGAAAAAGCAGGGCGAAACTTGAACTTCCTCATTGTTTCAATGACATCAAAAGCTTCCCTTACTTTCCGTGACCTGACAAAACTAGCAACGAATTCGATACAAGCATTATTCGACGGTCCAAATCCAGCCAAACTCATTTCTTCAAGAATCCGTTCGAAATGGTCCAAGTTTCTAGTCCTAGCCATAAGCATGAGAAGTGCATTGTACACTTCAGGACCATGAGGTTGTTCAGTTTTTCCCTCCACCCACCTAAAATAATGCATTGCAGTGCTCACATCCTTCAACTTCCTTATCACTCCGACAACCAATTCCGGTTGAGGCATTTCATCAAACACGTTGAGGGCATCCTCAATGGCAGGTCCCCAAGGACCAGTCTCCAAGACATTGCATACATCGTACACTGTAATTCTGGCACCCTTCATTCTTGTTGGATTGTCATTCGAAAAGCGAAAAACTTTCCCATTCGTTTCAGGAGATGAAGGAGACCCATTTGATGATGATGATGATGATGAGAAGTTGCTGGATAAAGGTTCAATTTTGCGGCATTTAAGAACAGACCTGAACTTTAGCACTGCAAAACAAAAAGAAAGAAGGAAATCTTTATTAAAAAAGAAAAATTGAAGAAGATTTCAAATTGCAACTCTGAAACTAAAACGTGGGTGTGTATGATAATAAAAGCGATGATAATGTAAGGGGCAAAAAGAAAGACCTTGGGCCCTAGAGAGAATCTTCATGTGAAGCGATTGGTGAGTGAGAATGAATGGAGAAGAGAAGAGAAGAGGTGAGTAGAAGAAGCGCAAAGTTGCAGCAGCTAGCAGAATTGAGCCAATCGCGCGCTTGTTGTATTTATTTGAAAAAGTAAAATAATAATTATTATTATTATTTTTTTTTTAAAAGTACTCCCTTAGGTCCCCTAAAGACCAACCTTGAACTGAGGGCTATTGTTATGAGGCATGCTCATGATTGAGTTTGCAATTTTAAAAGGACAGTAATTTTGACATGGTAAAAAGTTAAATTTCGCTGTAAAATTTTTTTACCCCATTGCAACTTTTCCATTAGGTCACCAACCGGTATTTGCAAGGTAGTCCTTGTCCAAATCAGATCTAGGCACTCTACCGAAAAAAACAAATCAGATCTAGCAGGTAGATTTCGTTCCTCTTCTTCTTCTTTGCAACTTCCTCTTCTTCTTCGTTCCAAATCCACTCTTCTTTGTCCATAATGATTCTCTTCTATTCTCCATACTGAATCTCTTCTATGTCCCAAATCCACTTTTCTTTCCAAATCTTCCTTCCACAGAGCGGTCCCGAAGCAGAGGCGGTGAAGTGATTGCACCGGAAGGGAGGGACGACGGAGGAAGCTATTGGTCCACGGTGAACAGATCAATCGTTAAGAAAGGTAGGGACGGACGAAGCTCTTGGTGGAACCAGTTACATCGCAACTGATTTTGAGCATTGCTTGGATTTCTGATAGTTCAGTGAATAGTCATATTAAGTACACAAGCCAAATCAAAGAGTCCATTGAATGCACAGCTGTTGACGTTGTTGACGATGACAACATACTAAAGGTAATTTAGTGCCTTAGTCTGGTTGATCTGAATGGATCAAAGCAATTGTAACCTTAAAGGGCTGACTTAAGTTGATAATTGCATTGATGAGGAAATTTATTTAAGTTGGTTTAACTTTCTTTGCTTTGGTGATGAATTTACTCAGAGTTATCAACCATAGAAGGAAGCATAGTTTAACCAATTTTTTTGTGATATAGAAACTGGTGAGGAGGTCTGAAAGTTTTGTTCTATCTGATTATTTGCTTTCATTCCTTCCTGGTACTGAAAGTTTATCTGTACTGTTGCTTTTCTTTCCTAAAAAAATTCATTATGTGAGAGTTAAGACTGTTTACCTCCATATACATACTAATTTCTCTCTTTATTTCTCTCTCACTTGTAGAATTTTTTGGTACTCTGTCACGAGGATGGGCATTAGAGTGCATGAAAGACCTATTGCTAGCCAATCTTAAAGGCAACCTACAGATAATTGTGCAGGTATAAGTATTAGTGTGAAGGATTTGTTGGTTTGTTAGAGCTCTTTAATTCATTGTTGGAAGTGAAATGGTTGGGCATAACATATAATGTTGTATATGTTTTGTTTCACATTCTGATTGCTCTATTGTTTTTTTTAAGGGAGATTTTATTCTATGAATTGTTGAGTTTTGTTGATCATTCATCTCACCATTATCTTGAAATAGTTGTTGTTGAGGTTCTTTTTTTATCTAATGAAAATATATTTTGCTTTCTCTCTAAGTTGTTGTTCTTGAATAGAATTGTGTAGTTTTTTTTTTCTCTCTCTCTCTCTCTATTGTTATGTGGATTAGGTACCTGGAGGGAGCAAGAGTGATGATATGTTAGTCTAATTTAATAAGAAGGATGCATGCAACCTTACTGTTATAAAGAATTTGTTAATTTATGCAAGTAATCTTACTGCTGGTGCTGGTGTGAATTGAAAAAGTGCAAAAATGATGTAAGCTGAATTTTATAAGAATACAAGGTACTGAATAATTAACAAAATGATGTAAGCTTAATTTTCACATAAGGCATATATAATGCATCGAACAATGCTGTACAGTTATAGCTTGTATTTTTTGTTTTTTTTAATATCAGATTGTTCAGATTTATTATCAGATTGTTCCTTATTTTTAATGGAATTTTCAAGTATTCATTATGAATTCAACATTTGATAAAGGCTTCATAGACCCTGATATGTTATCTGATTGTATCACTTGTTGCGGCCTTTCATTTTTAATTTTCAATTTCCTATTACTATTTGTATCATGAATGTCTGATTGCTTAATGTCGAATTGTTTTTGTTGCAGCGTGAAAGCTTTTGTGAAGAGAAAAAAATGGTGAAATTGAAGAGTAGGGCATTCGGTTTTTTGTTGCAGCGTGGAAGCTTTTGTAATATGTATAAGTGAAATAGCAATAAAATATTATTAGGAATGAAACAATCAATTATGGTTGGGGTTAGGTTGGGGTTGGAACACTACGGAGAAACTATTAATTACTTATGAGTTATGTCCGTATATATATATATGACCGGAGAAACTATTAATTACTTATGAGTTATGTCCGTATATATATGACCCATTTTGAGGATTTTATACTATTAAGAAAGTATATTAATTTAGTTAAGGCGTAATTGTATTTTTGGTTCTTTATCATATTTTCAATATTCACTTTGGTCCTTTATTATTTTTTTAAAATAATTTTGGTCCTATATCTTTTAAAAAAGATTCAGTTTAGTCATTCCGTTAAAAAAATATTAGATTTCATCAAAATATTCCGTAATAGAATATTCTGGGGATGAGGGAATATTCCAAAATATTCTAGTGAAATCTAACTTTTTGGTGACGAAATGACCAAACTGAACCTTTTTAAAAAAATAAAGGACCTAAATTATTCAAAAAAATAATAAAGGATCAAAGTGAATCTTGAAAATAAGATAAAAGATCAAATAGGCAGTTAAGCCGTTAGTTAATGGTATTCATAATGTAAATTTTGGATATATATTTACAAAATTACTCCTATTAATATTATTAAAAATTTAAAAGTGTTAAATAAATAGAGATATTTTTTAATATAAGTAATTAATGATCATTTAAAATTGACATAGGGTCTTATAATTATGAACAAAAAACAAAACTTTCAAAAGGGTATTATACCAAACTTACATCGCCAATGAAAAAATTAAATCAGTAACCAATTTGTAGGGATATTTTAGGAATTGTTGCATTTGGAATGCATAGTTACTTAATTTTTTTGCTTATAATTGAGACCGGAATGAGTATTAAGCAATTGAGATCTAAAGAAGAATGAATCAACGACCCCACGTTACAAGTGCTGAAGGTATGAGGGAGACACATCTAACGGTTCACAAGACCCCTTTGAGATATTTTATGTTCATTAAGAAACATCACTAATTTAGTTAATGATATGGAAAATGTAAATATTTGATATGTATTTTCAAAATTATCTTTATTAATATTATTTGAAGTCAAAAAGGTGTTAAATAAATAAAGGTATTTATGTAAAGAAATTAATGATAATTAAAAATTAGCAAATAGTTTTATAAATAGAGATAAAATAAAATTGTTAAAAGGTCTTAAATTTAGAGACAGATGTAGTGTTTTTAAATAAAATACAATGACCCTTGGCCCAACCGATACTCCAGGTAACCAATCTCCTCTTGCAGCCATAGATCTGAATGGCATATACTTTATACGGCCCTCCTTCTTGGAGCCTCTGTACAACAGGTGCACCATAATGCACCAACAACCAAAAACAATAATGAGCATGGCAAGTGGAAAGTTGAACTGTGCATGCTAGACCTTACCTTGTTATGATAATGTGAACTCATGTTCAACGGAATGATTCAGCAGATTAGCGGTCCATTACTGACCAACTGTGTCAAAAGATCAGTGACCCATTGTGAGACTCAATGTTACCAAAACATCGGCCTACAATTGAACGTCTTAATACGAGACCTGTATTAAATGGATTACCGGATTACTATCCTACAAGTGTTATGGATTATGGTTTAACCTCTTGAAACCAGATCTATGGTTTGGCCTCAGGAAGCCAATTTGATAGCTTGACCTTTGTTATCCGATCTTACGACTAAACAACTTTGGACAGCTACTTACCGGTTTTATGGTTCAGCGGTCCAATATGGATTTCACAGACCCCAAATTGGCGGATGCAAGTGAATAGAGCCCAATGGGCCTTATATTATTGGTACAGGGTCCAACGAGCCACAAGATCCTGCATGTTGAAGGATAGTTTATTCGGATATTCGTTGTATTGGAACATCAAGCCTTCGGTTGGCACAGCTATCCATTAAGAGGATGTAACAACCATTTATTAACTCGTAACAATCGATCGTCATAAAACCAGTCGTTGGCAGGAATCTCAACTCCATCATTAAACCAGTCAGGGCATCCCATTATCGTCATTATGCTTATAAAGGCAGGTAAGACACAAAGATACAAAAACTAACCTTCTACGCAAACACACACACTTAAATTTTTTGACTTGTCTAACGAAGTACTCTAACTAAGATCATGTCATCATCATATATCTATAAGCTGGTTTGACCGGTACACGTGAAATAACACCCACACAAAACCAAAAACACTTAAGCATTTTGAGAGACTTAAAAGTAAAACTCTTTTTGGGGAAAAAAAATAAAGGGTCTTGGCTTAGGTGGATTTAACTAATAGTGGCTTGATGGTATTGATCCAGCAACGGAAGGTAGTTGGCGCAAGGATATCATGTGTTGAAAACGAAGAAGAAGATCAAGGTAGTGGTTTGTTGATGCTCGAAGGCAAGCAATTTGATGATCGAGTTTTTACATTATATTATACAATAATTATATTATACAATACAATGGTACATTTTAAGTTATTTAAAAAAACCTCTTAACTTAAGTCGATGCTAGTTCATCATATTCACCTTTATGCATTTTTATCAAAATTCCACATTCTCAACCAATTGTGGTTATTTTAGTCTAAATATATCAAATTCTTACATCATTTACTCATTTTTTTAATATATTTGAAATCTGTAAAAATATTTAATTGATGGGACGAAAGGAATAATTAATTACTAGCCTGATTAAGCATGAGTATGGTGGACAATGAGAATTTGCAAAACAATTAACTCCATTAGGTTTTGAACCCACAGTTATTAGTGTGAATCAACAAAACATTATCACCGAGCTAGAGCAGCATTTGAAGCAAGTGTTGCACGACATAATATATGACGTCTATACAAATAGTGCATTTATTTCTTTTCTTAGAAAAAGTTTGTGGGGGAAGTGTTGCACGACATAATATATGACGTCTATACAAATATGTGCATTTATTTCTTTTCTTAGAAAAAATTTGTGGGGGAACATGCCCACACTAGTTGTCATCTAGATTCGTCTCTGTATAAGAATATATATCAAATTCAATCAATGAAACAATAATGTATAAATATTTTGGATAAAATTAGCTTGTGTTCTTTATTTGAAACAGATATTATAAAAATTGCAAAATATTGTTAAATGTATACTATATTCCACACTTCCCATTATATTCTTAAACAAATGTTGTCACTTTTAGATATTATTAAATTTTTATAATTTTGTGTAACATTTGAACTATATATTTAATCAACCCAAATGAGTTTGACTTAGTGGAAGCATGCTAGGACCATATGGATATTGAGAGTCCATAAGATCATAAGGTCAGAGGTTTGAATCCTTGTAGAGAACATCCCTTTGAGAGGCACCCCTTTGAGAGGTACCCCACCCATGTTGCTCCAGGTGCACGGGTACTGCGCTAGTTCTCAACCAATTGTGACTATTTTACACATGAGCCAAAGTTGAGAATCATTTTACATAATTTTAAAAGGTTTAATACGGTGTTAGTCCAAATATTTAATGATTTTAATTCACACAATTTTTTAATCCAACGTTATCATCTGACAAAGGTCAAGAACAATGGTGTTATTTCGTTAATGGTGGAGAAAACTAGATCTTGATGACGGTTTGATTGATATGAGCAGAAATGACAATGTGATAGAGATATAAATATAAATGTAAATGGCAATTATAGCTATATCGATGAAGCCGTAAGAATATATGTCAAGTTCAATCGACGAAATGGTAATAGGCCAAGTGTAAATATTTTGGGTAAAACTAACATTGCTATGACAAAAGAACAAAATTGATTTAAAAAAAAAAAAAACTTAATTATGTCACAAGTCCCTGAAGTTTGGGATACTTTTGTCAGATACCCTTATACTTTTTTTTTCCAATGTCTGACTCCCCGAAGTTACTTCTGGGTTTGTCATATACCCCTACTACCAATTCTGACAAATTTTGATGACATGTAATATCAAAATCCTAGTCAGACGCAGGAGGTTGGTTATGTAGTGCCGCGTGATGTCACACGGGCGAAGACGACCTCTCTCTCCAATTCTTTTTTTTTCTTTTTTATTTAACTAAAAATATAAAAATATTAACTTTTTTTAGTTTTTAAAATTTTTTTTAAAAAAAAGATCTTCGTCCACGGGGCACTAGGTGCTTAAACTCCTGCGTCTGATCAGGATTCCGATGTTACATGTCAGCAAAACTGACTATAATTGTTAGTAGGGGTATATGACAAAACCAGAAGTAACTTCGGGGAGTCAGATATTGAAGAAAAAAAAAGAATAAGGGTATCTGACAAAAGTACCCCAAACTTTAGGGACTTGAGACATAATTAAGCCTAAAAAAATTATCAAAATAAGTCCAAAAAAATTACGAACCAAAATGAGTCTTGAATATAAGATAAAGAACAAAAATATAATTAAGCCTTTTTAGAAATAATAATTCAAATATATATTTCCTTATAAACCATTGTCAAATTTTTTTACAAGTACCAATATCATTTTGTGAATAAAACATGTATGAATAATTTAGTTGGATTCAAGGGTATAAAGAGAAAAAAAAGTTAAGTGAAAGAAAAAATATATGCAAAAAGAAACTCAAAGTTAGAAATGTTCCTAGTTCCAGAATTCATGAGATTGAATGTCTTCTTTCTATAAAGGCAATGGAGAATCATACTAAATATCTTGGCCTTCCGATCATTATTGGAAGATCAAAAAAGAAGGTATTTGATTTTGTCAGAGACCGAGTTTGGAAGAAGCTTAAAGGGTGGAAGGAAAAATCGCTTTCTAGAGCAGGGCGTGAGGTGCAAATTAAATCTATTGTGCAATCTATTCTGACTTATATAATAAGTTGTTTTGTTCTTCCCCAAAATTTGTGTAATCAAATTGAATCTATGACTGCAAGATTTTGCTGGAGTGGCTCCTCTGAGATGAAGCGTATTCACTGGGTAAGTTGGGACAAGCTGAGTATTTCAAAAGGAGATGGAGGTATGGGGTTTAGAAAGGTCAAAGCTTTTAACGAAGCAATGCTTGAAAAGCAATGGCGGAGAATTAAGAAGCATGACCGGTCTTTGCTTCATCAAGTGTACAAAGCAAAATACTTTCCAAACAATTCACTTGAAGAAGCAAAGAAAAATCCAATGGCTAGTTACGCTTGGGCTAGCATTTTTTCTGTCAGGAACGTAATTGAAGACGGTACTATTTGGAGAGTAGGTGATGGGTCTTCTATTAATATTTGGCAAGACAAGTGGTGCCCAATGCTCTCTGATGGTTTTCTTCATTCAGGCAATGCAAATCATCATGGTGTGCACAAGGTTAGTGATTTAATTTGGCCTCATTCACAATCATGGAATATAAACTTGCTGCATAATGTGTTTTCACCGTTTGAAGTGGCCATAATTTCTCAAATTCCTCTATCGCTGCGAAATAATAAGGATACACAGATATGGAAGCATACTGAAAATGGTGAGTATTCGGTTAAATCCGGATATTGGCAAATTATACAGGGTGAATCTTTTGGAGAAACTTCTAATTCCTCTAGGGAGAATTCGACTCTTTGGAAGAAAATCTGGAAAGTGCAAACAATTCCTAGATGCAAGGAGTTAGCTTGGAGGACTTGCAAAAATATCCTTTCAGTAAGGACTCGATTGCGCAACAGAGGCCTGGAAATTGATGGTCGTTGTCCTGTGTGCGGTGAGGATGAGGAGACTGTACAGCATGCTCTTCTTACTTGTCGAATGGTGATTCCGGTCTGGTTCGCATCATCTCTGACTATTCGCATAGTTCCTCATAACATAATCAGCTTCAGTGATTGGCTTTCTAAGTTGTTGGAAGGGAGTAGCAGTTCTGGTGGAGCTATGATTTTTGAACTGGTATATGCTATATGGAAAGCTAGAAATGAATGGTGCTTCAATGGAAAACGAACATCTGTGTTACAAATGTTGGACAAGGCAGCAGGTTATATGCTACCACTGCCAATTCAGATCCCACAGCATACGGAAGAAAGAAATGACCATGAACAAAGGGGAGTGCCTTACTTTATCACTCATGTGGATGCATCAATTTCACCAGGCTGTGGCATAGGAGTCAGTACTGTTACTAAAAATGGGGAAGGTTTATTTATGGTGGCGGCATGTTGTGACGCTCTCGAAAATATGACTTTATTTATATTAAAGTAAAGTACATAATTAATTTATGAGAAACTATTGGAAAATTCCATGCAAACTTTAACCTTTACATATCTCAAAGTATTTTCGGGTAAAATGAGTATGTACTTGTTTTGAGTTCAGCGAAAACGATTTGAAAGTGTTAATAGGGTTGCAGTAAATATCAAAGTTAATATGCAACCATAGCCCATATATAAACATAATAAAAACCAAGTACATCCGATAGTCAGGTAGTAAAAGTCGAGGTAGCAAAGTTTTAGGGATACAGACCAGTAAACATAAAATATTAGCTCTCAACTGCTCTCTTCAAAATATATACAATATACTACAAATCAAAATAAGAGAGTCATCGAAAGCTGTGCTATGAACACCCACACCGATGCCTGATCCCTGGATCCTCCAAAAAGCTGCAACACTGCATCCTACTATGGTCCCCCATACTGCACATACCAAATAAAGTCACTACATCACTGGCTGTCAGCAGCTGTCCCATCCACGTCCTCTACGGGGTCCTCCTCCTCCTCCTCCGACACCGGAGGAGCAGCAGTGCGACGCACTGGCTCAGGTGAAGGTGCAAAACGCACCCTGGTGGTCGGACCAGGACGAGGAGTGGCCGTAGCAGTAGCCTCAGAAGAAGTAGAAGGACGAGTACGGGTAGCCGGACGTCTGACATGTAAATTATAAAAACGACGGCCAGGACGTGGTGGAGGAGTACCAAAACGATAAGTATAAGCTGGAGGAATGTGCAGTATGTAGATCATAGGGATGCGAAGCCTACGAGGTCGCACGCGAGCAAGGGGGTTAGGGTGACGAAAGATCACGTCAACCTCACCCTCGAAAACAGCTCTGTGCTCCTCGTAATCCCACACTCCTCTACGGAGTGGGCGTAACTCCACAAATTTCATGTAGCGAGCCATCACCTACAAGGGCATAGGGAGTCAGCAAGTACTAATGCATAATCAAATAGATAGGATAACAAATAATGAAATAATCAAATCTTTATTTATCATTAACCACTATTTTCCTTTCTAATCAATTATCATTTGCTAATAATCAATTATGATCCTTTGATAATCCATTAAAATTTCTTAATATTCACTTACGTAAATCAATTCTCATTCCATCATAAACATCCAAACATAATAATGAATAATCAATAATATATGCACTGACAATGCAACTCACCTATCAATGCATGATAGTTGGCCAACACAACAAATAGGCTTCCGTGGCACCTTTAAAACATGCCCGGTACTCCTCAACGAGTACCTCTCGGACTCGGCCAACATTAAACGACACCCCTAGAGCTCATAGAAGTGCCGCCGAAGTATCCCGCAAGACTACGTCTCTCGAGCCCGGCGTTTGAAGACATGCTCACACCCACGTGTGTATTTCCGGAACAAAAGGTGCAACCCCGGTCACCGACATTCCCTTACGTCCCGCATACGACCCTTTGGAGCAGACACCCTCACGAGTGTCCCTCGAGTCCAAACGACCCTTTGGAGCAGACACTTTCACTAGTGTCCCTCGAGTCTAAAAGAAATGACTATAAGGGATATGCCCACGCCTCACGGACGTGTCTCCACCAATGTGGGAATCCAGAATGCAAATGCCATGCATGACTTCGCAAGCGTAAGTGTATTTTAAGTTAACTTGAGGTCATTTAACATAAACATTTGGTATTCCCAATTACCATTTCCATAAACCTTTGTCAATAGATTCCAACTTCAGCCTTTAATCGATTAAATGTCTGATTAATCGATTAATGAATTAAATTCTGATTTTTTTTTACAAAATTTCATTAATAATCGATTATTCATCCTGCTAATCGATTATTCCTTTATAACATTTCAAACTGATCAGATTTTATTCGTATTAATCGATTAACAGTCGGGTTAATCGATTAATATATCAGTAAAACAGTGCTGAAACTGGTTTTTGAATACCAAATTCGTACCAACTCAATTTTGACCAAAACCAACCTCAAGTGCAACTTAAATACATCAAGTGAAACTTGTTCATAACATCAATTGCACCAATTAACATCAATTTCACAGAATCATGTGGTTTTCCCCCAAATTTAACCTAAAACTCAATTTACATGTCAATTTTTGATTCACACCATTTCAGATCAAATTGAGGATTCATTTAGCTTCTAATACAATAATCTAACATGTTCCAATTCCTGTTTCACTTCAAATTGGCCTCCAAGCCATTGTCCACTAACCTAGTGCCCTTTGAACCACATAGAGGTTCAACCAATATTCAATTCAATCCCATAATCTATTCTAGCATTAGTAAAGCTTCTCCCTTACCTCAATGAAGCTTTTCCAATCGATTTCCAGAAAGAAAAGTGCTTGTTTCTCTCAGCCACTTATGCTCTGTTTTCAGGTCCAACACAGATTCGGGTACATGTTTTCAACAGAGAATTTGACATATCAAATGGACATGAAAACGAGCAATTAAGGTCAATAAAGAAACTAAACATTGCAAACATTAATTAGAAACCGAAATGACACAATTTGAGGGTCTCTACATACAAAAATCGAAGACTTGAACTTGGCACCTCAAAACTGAAACTGCAGAATTCAGTTTCTTGGACCCAACTTTAGCTAATTCGTTCTCCTTGCTCAAGCCACCAAAACATACGATCTTGGTACGGTTTTGAAGGTCTCTTGACAAGCTTTAATAAGATATAAAGCTCATCAACAATGTATGGGTAAGGATCAAGAACGAAGATGAAGAACAGAGAGGGTTCAAACAAAATTTCAGTAGAGTTTCCCTTCTTCTTCCCAATTTCTCCACCATTTTCATCACCCAAAACCTCTATTTATAACCAAAACTGGCTTCCATGCATCTAAACACGTGTTCCCCACTAATCCCAGCCGGTGCTATGTGTTAATTTTTGAATTAATCAGCTTGTTGAGTCATCAAACGCACTATCTTCAGCTTCTGCACTATCGTTAATCGATTAACAGTCGGGTTAATCGATTAACACGACCAGTTTTTCAAAAATTATTATTTTATTCACTTTCCCTTCAAATATCTTTCCAATATTGACTCCTAGGTCCTTTCCAAGGACCAAACTGCAAAAACACCTTATTTCTTAACCAAAATATTTTTCTTATATTTTTCCCTTGATTATCCTCTTAATAAAATCATAATTTAATAAACAAAACTAATTAATTCCATATAATTATTTTTATTTAAATATTTCTTTTTATTTATTTGGGAGACAAAAATTCGAGGTATTACACATGTGATATCCTTCAGGAAGCTCAAAGCCCTCAAATAGCTGAAGCAATGGGTCTTAGATGGGTGATGCAACATCTTCTCAGCCTTGATATATCAAATGTGAAGATTGTCACTGACTGCATGGCTGTAGCGTTGGCTTGGAACAGGAAATGCAGGAATAACACCTATTTTGATGAAATTATGTAGGACTGTCTTTTATTAGCTTCCAATTTTAGCTTTATTAATGTTTGTTTTTATGAGGCGTGAGGCTAACAAGATTGCAGACATTACATCTAGGCAATCCTTTCTGTTAGGCTCTAGGTTGTGGTATGATGTTCCTGAGTTTCTGAACAATTTCTTTGTAAATGCTGTAGCCACTGCGGCTATTCAAGTTGAATAAATTTATCGACTTAAGTTTCAAAAAAAAAATTAGAAGTTGGATTTTTAGTTTTTTTTTTTTTTAAAAAACTTTTATTACTATTTTACTACGTCGCCAAACAAAACAATGATGAACCGACAAGTGGGTATAGCTCACATGGTTATGTACCAAATCTTAAGGTTTGAGAGTTGGAAGTCTCGGGTTCGATCCTGGGGGCCAATATTTGGTGGATTTAAATTCCCTTCCCCTATCCCCGTAAAAAAAAAAAAAAATCAAAACTACTTTGCCAATAAAAAGAAAACAATGATGAAAAAATTAAATATATTTTTTTTCAAAAGCAGCTAAAAAATTAATTTACAAATTCTACCAAACTTAGTGAAAAGATGTTGGATTATAATTGTAATAAGTTTATAGCGGTACAAATAGCTTATTAAACTATAGCTATTTGACAAAATTAATTGTCCAATTAATTGAAATTTACTAAATGAATTAAAAAAATTTAATTTGACCAAAATATATAATTAAAATTAGTAAAATAAATAAAATACAAAATTAAGATATCATTTATTAAAAATATTTTTGTTTTTTTTTGGTGAAAAAATATTTTTGTTTTTTTGAATAACTACTTCACATAACTCTATGAAAATATGCATGCTTTCAAAAATTATAAATTTCATTTTTATAAAATATAAATTCTTTTTATATTTTTTCACTAAATTAATTTTAATAACTTATCAATAGACTCAATGAACCAAAAGTTATCGAATAAGCTATAAATTCATCCTAACAAACACAACCGATGTACGAAGACATGCTTATGTAATAGCATAATCAAGACACGAAGAATTAAAAAGCTTATATAAATATATAAAGTCGCTTTTCGGTCCAATAATTTTTTGCCATGGAAATGAATGTATCTTATAGTGGCTTTTCAAGAATTGCTTCGCACATAGTTTTTAATAGGAAAAATAATCATGTGGAAACAGGTAGTTATAAAATATTAACCATAAAAAAAAAAAATCAAAACTCTTTAAAAGTTTGAAAGGACAAGACAACGAGCATGTAAGTTAAATTTTAAATAGCCAAATTGGTTGATTATTTATTCATTATTAATATATTTTTCATTTCATTTTAATGCTTATATAAATAATAAATTTAAATATAAATAATTAATTCTTTAGTAATTCTCCACCTAATGCTTTTCGGATATAACAAATGATACATGTCAATTATTCAAGATGACCAAATAAATATAACAAATGAAAGCTATTTTATATAGTTAGTACGTTATTTTTCATTTATAAATTAATAGTTATTGATTTTTAAATAGAAGTAAAATACATTAATAATAACTGATGTCTTGATAATATGTCAAATTTTACAATGTCTTCAACATATATTCATTAAACTACGCCAGAAATTCATCGGTTAAAAAACATTTTCCTTTCATTTGATTCCATGGTTTAATTTAGTTAGCATTTTTCAATTGTTAGTAATAGTTAATGATCACAAGTGCCAGCAGGCAGTTATAAATAAACAAATAAATGAGTTTTATAATATGTGTTCTATGTTATATATTAAGAATATTTAAAAATATATATATATTTTTCATAAAAAGTTAATTTGTTCAATACTTATTTTAAATTTTTCTATAAACATTTATTATATTATCTAAAATATCTTTAACATACATGTTCTATATGACACACACATTAAAAAATTCCATAGATAAAACACCGCATGAATACCCATGAAAGTTAAAAGAACATAACAATAAACAAATTAAGTATTAAATAAAAAAATTTAATTAAACACTTTATCCTAAAAGACCATGCCATTTTGGTTTCAACAAGACAATAAAATTGAGAAGCACATTTTGGTTAAAAAAAAAAAAAAATCTAGATTCTCTCGGCCGCATCTATATATATTGACAGAATTGCAACGTTGTATCACACACATTTACTCATTGTCTCTTTTTCATTTGGTTTGCGCCAAGAAGGGATATGGTGAAGTCAAAAGCTTATCTTTTATTTGTATTTCTTTTTGCTTTCCTCCTATCTTCTCATTTGGCTCATGAATTGCCGGAGATCTCACCCGGTGAGTACATTCTTTGCTTTTTACCCAAACACTTAATATAATTTCAATGTTTTTTCTTTTGCATATATAGGGAGCAGATGAGACTTAAGTTTTACATAAATTAATTTGAAATCAAAAGTAAAGGTCTAAATTGATCTTTAAAAAAAATAGGACACTTTAATATTTCAAAATTACAAACGTGGTTGTCAGCCTGTCTTAGCTAGTGAGTTAATGTATTGTACAAAGTTTTTATTATACATCTTAGTTTATAACTAACAATTTGTATTTATAACTGATGTATGTCGTAAGAAGAGAACCTTCGCTCTTACAATTATGAAGGAGGTGCCATTCGTGACAACTTTGCACATTCAAAGAGTTCAACGCATGGAGTGAGCCACCTTCTACATATTGCAAACGATGATCGATCCCAAATTCCATCTACGAGATTGAAAGATGCTGGTATTGTAATTGTCCAAATTATTGTATTTTTTTATTAGTTTAACAATATTAGGGTTTTGTTAAGATATATATCAAACAAGTTATTAACATATAATTCAAATATAAATTTGACATAAAAAACATTTTAACGTTTCTATTCTGCATGATATTATTTTAAAAGGTCACTTTCAATGAGAAAAAGTGTCTGCATGATTTTTTTGGACTAGTTTCGATCTTAAATATCCTAAAAATAGTCATATAAGAATATGAAAAATATATATATTAGTCATAAAAGTTTTCTCAAGGGCACACATTAAACAAGGTTGAAAATTTTGATGAGTACGTAGTGTGTGAGTCGGCCTTCAACTTGTCTGACCTGGTTACATTGTTAATGGTTTTCATAAAGTTTATGTATATATAGCACTAAGTTTTTATTGTTAATGGAGTACATCTTAATTTATATCTAACAATATGTACTAATTAATATATGTGAAGATAACCTACACTTTTACAATTATAAAAGAGGTATTATTCTTGATAACTTTTGCTCATCCAAAAATTCGATGCTCGGAGTGCGCCTCTGACAAAATGGTAATATAAAGCTGATGACGTCCTCTTGCCTTTTGCAGACTCGTATTACATCTTCGAACTTGAAAAATGCAAGTATTGTGATAGTCCAAATTATTGTCATTTTTTAGTAGTTAAACAATATTAATATGATTTTTTAATAATATCAAACAACTTGTTAACAAAATACAAATAAATACAGATTTGAATTTAAAAAACATTTTAATATTACATGGTATTTTTTTAAAGGATTTTTTTTAACATTAGTTCTAAGGGCTGATGATAAAAACCTATTTTTTTAAAAAAATAATTTTGTGTTGAACAAATAAATATGAATTTAATACTTCAAAAATTTTGGAATTAGTATGCACATACATATTTATTTAATTTGAATATTTTATCCGGCTGAAGTTATTAAACAAATTTATTATTCTAGTAGCTTACCAATAACACAGTATTTTTAACTATATTAAACAATTTATTAATAAAATTAAATAAAAAATAATTAGAAATAAAAAACATGTTAAACAATTTTTTTAATAATTTCTAATTATATATTTCTCAATAAGTGCTTAAACAAAATACAAAACGCTATTGGTACCTTTTCATGCATTATTATTTTATTCAACCAATATACTCCAATAATTACACAACAATATGAAATGCAATTTTTGTAGGCTTTTTTAGAATTATTATGCATGCATCCAATAAACAATGGTTTTTTAATATAGTAATTATTTACTTTTTGGTGAAATAACTTTTAATTTCCTCTATGTATCTATAGGAAAGAGTATCCAGGAGGATGATGGAAAGGTGGTAGAACCAAAAGGTTATTACTCAACTTTTCCTAGAGCTTCACGAAAGACCATACTTGGAACAAAAGGTAATCATATATATTCACTCAACTGCTTATACTTATATCCCTCAAACATGAAAGTTACATGAAAAACACCACCGTAGAGTTTGAAACTCATATATATATATTTTTTTTAATTTCCTAGCCTCATCCAAAAATTATAGGCATTCTTCTCTTTTTAGCTTAAATTACTCGATTTGCCTGAGTCATTTTAAATGGTTTTTAAAAAAACAGATATTTCTATACCTTACTCGTTACAATTTTTTTTTATCGATACCTTACTCGTTACAATTATTTTTTTTCATTCTAAAGTTTCTTCTCTGAAAGAAAAAGCGAGAGGAATTTGCTACTTTCATATCTTCTTCTGTTTTGGTCATAAGAGAAATGTATATAATATGAATTCAAAAAAATGGCATGCATACAAAAATTATAGAAAAATGTTTTTTTTAATAATTTTTTTATTATATTTTTGAGGTTTGAGGTGAAAGTTTTATATAAAATGAACTTTATTTATAAAAAGCATGTTTAATTAATACTTTATTTAAATATTTAGTTTTTTTTAATGGTATTTCTCTAAGAAACCATTTATAAAATAATTTAAAATTAACTTATTTTCATAATTTTTTTTATAAGATTATTAAAAAAAATTGTATGCGCTATTTTCATAGGCTTATTGTCATAAGTTGTTTTTTTGTAAATATGAATAAACTCTTCCAAACAAATCTTAAATTTTATTAAATTTCACTTATAAAATTCAACTTCATCATTTTTACACTTATATTAAATTAACCTTTAATTTACGTGGTTGATATTTGATAAGTGAAAATTTAGGTAAGTAAAAATCCTACATTTCTAAAAACAAGACTAAATAATGAATTTTAATTTTACAATTCATAAATTGACAAGTAACTTAAAGATTTTATTAAGGATCAATCTCATAAGATATCTTATTTTGAGTCTTTTTACTGTGATGACAAATAATAATTTAGAAGCAAAGAACTACGAGGATGCAAATGAAGTGAGGCAACACAACATGGTGAGGCCTTCGGCAAATGATTGGAGGGCTCTCCACCAAGCGCTTCAAGCCAAAATTTCTGAGATAAATAATGGGGGTAGAACATTTTATGTCAGTGTCCCAAGAAATAAGAATGGAAGGTATTGATGATGATGAGAAGACAATCAATTAATATCCGCTAAAATGCTTGGAAGTTCTGTGTTGGTAAAATAAATTTTTTCTTTGCCGTTAAAAAAAAAATATCCGCTAAAGTTTATGAACTATAGCCATTATGTCCTTGGCAAATATAATAGTTAACTATATATAATCGTGTACCTTACGACGATGTGACTTATGATGCACATCCTAAATAATCAAGATAGATGCTAGTATTCTACTATAAATAATATTATATTTTGTACTATATGTTGTAAACCTCAGTGTGGCATGTCTTTCTTGTTATGTTTTGTTTCATGGGAATTCTTCCAGGCTCTTGTTGAGTTTGTGTGCTTTATGCACCATTTTCTTTTAACCATAGATTTTTTTTTCGTATTCCTTGCGAAACCACCGTTATCCAAGAGCACACTTAATATCAGGGAGTCTTTGAGACTATTAATTAAAATAGTGGATGGCTGAGATTGAATGATGAAAAAAATATAATAATAATTTTGTCCTTATTTTCCTATTCACCTCAATCTCTTTCATTCATTCATCGGTAAAATAAGAGTCATTTTCTCCGCTCAATCCCACCACAACTCCTCTAGTAGTTTTCTACTGAAAAGTATAGACACTAGAAGTTTAGGGGTTGCACGTGAGTAACTAAGAAAAGAGACCCCCTAATAAGGATATTTTTGGTGTAACTAATGCAACTTTGTTACATAAACATCTGTATTTGACATTTGTAGACATCTACCTTTTTTTGGCAAAAACTGGTGGATCCTGCGGTTTCTCTTTCTTACAAGACCCCACCACTTTTTATCCAAAAAGGCAGGTGTCCAGCTTTGACGTTGGAGACAAATGTTAGAGAAACATTATTGTAACTAATGACATTCATTGTCAACATGATGATTTTCACCATAAAAAGTCTACCAAGTGTAAATGTCCAATATATGATCTTCTCATTTGTGTTCTTCAACTACAAATGACCGAAAATATGGTCTTTTATGACCAAAATTAGGATTTTCTTTGTACTTGTCCATGTTTCTTAAAACTAACTTTGCCAAAAGATTGGTTGTGGCGAGACTTTAGCAAATGGGAATTGGTGCGAGAAGTGATGGGCAAAGTGGTTTGAGAAAGTGGGTGATGATTATTTAATTTGCCGTGACGATAAATAGGTGCTGCATAAAAAACTTGCTAAAAAGTAGTATCAAAGAACTTGCCATATCGAAAAAGGGTAGAGTAAGTGAGCTTCTTTCTAAAGTACGTGAGAAAGTGAAGCTGTATGCCTGAAATGTATCCTTTGATTTGATCTAGTGCATAGAAATTGTTTATCAGTAAATAAGACACTACTAGCATATGACCTTAAGAAAAACTTCATTGTGCTGTAACATTTTGGTTCCACATATTACATAACAGGATAGGGAGATCAGATCACAGTCGTGTCCATATCATTCCTAAACATATGTAAATATGTCAATTTGCATGAAAGAACATCATTTGGTCACTCTACTATTAAGGCCAGGTGAAAATAAGATCACTTATATGCGGACGCGTGTATTGTCATGCCATCGATCTTCAGCTATCCATAGATAATAATCATAGCCAGCAACACAACACAAGTAATAAACACCCAGCTAATTGATTGATGGAGTAGCTTCTCCCCAAGAGGAGAGTAGAAAACATTAGCTTCCAAACCAAAAAACCCTGCAACAAAAAGACATCATAATAAACAGTGTTTTGAGATTTTTATCTTACACAATAATATATTAAATTAACCTATACTTGTCAAATGTCAACCGAAATACTACTGTGATTATGCATATAATAAGCTCCAATCAGTGTCACCCCATACAAATGAGTTTGGACGCTATCAATACACGATTTTTTCCTAATCATTTGCACTTATTGGCAGCATTTAGAGTTGCGTTACTAGTACTACTAATGAAAACATGGTGTGTAAAATGCAAAATAGAAACTTATAAGGAATTTGGAGAGCAACCAAGCTTAGGCAATAAACAAACTTGATCAAATTCCATATGGTCATATTAAACAGGTACATGATCGTAAGGAATTGGAATTACAAATAGATCATTTTTCCTTCTCACAGTAGTGCCAAAAGATTCAGTCATGTCAAAATTTTCATGACTAGTTCCAAAGGGAAATTCCCAATCAAAATAGTATAGCAACTGTGAAAGAGGAAGTTCAATATTATGAACCGCAAACAAAATGCCAGGACACATTCTCTTTCCTGCACCAAATGGGATAAACTCAAAATTGGAGCCCTTATAATCAATTGAACAATCTATGAATCTCTCAGGATAAAACTTGTCTGCTTCACTCCAGTACTTTGAGTCTCTTCCCATAGCCCATGCATTTATAAACACTTGAGTTCCAACTGATATAGTGTACCCATTAATTTCACAAGTTTCGCGGCACTCTCTTGGAATCAAAGGAACTGGAGGGTGTAATCTCAGTGTCTCTTTAATGACTGCTTTTAGAAATTTCAGTTCCTGAAGGGTGGTTTCGTCAACATATCCTTTGCTACCAAAAACTTGTCTAACTTCAGCTTGTGCCCTTCTCAACACTCTTGGATTTTTCAACATTTCTGAGAAAGCCCAATCCAAAGTTGTTGATGATGTCTCACTTCCAGCAATAAACATGTTCTACACACCATAAAGAGAGTGAGCTTGGATTAAGTCATTAAACAATGGTAATTAAGATAATCACAATTTTTAGTGGGTTGCCAATTCAAAATGTGTACCTCCCTTTGAGATTCATAATTTATGAACATGAATCAACGACTAATACATACATCATCACTTTTAAGAGTTGGTAATACTTTTCCTAAAACAGAGAAAACATAACATGAAAATATGAAATGAAATGAAGCAGAAAGAAATGCAAACCAATAACTAACCTGAAGAATGGCTTTTATGTTGTTGATTGTCAAGTGAAATTCAGGGACACCATGGTCCTTCAGACTCAAAAGAACCGACAAAAGACTTCCATGTCCATCATCATCAGTCTTCTTGGTTGTTGCTGCATCAATTATATTTTCAAGAACCATATCACTAGTTCTATGTATTTTCTTGAATTTATGTTTCATTCCACTAACCACATGAAGCCACTTTTGGGAAGGAAACAAGTTAGTAATACTGAAACTTTCAGCCACTTTCATACTTTCCTTCATAAATAAGACGTATGCCTCTTGATCCTTGCATTTATCGCCGAAAGCTGCCCTCGCAGTGATGCTATATGTCATGGACAAGATTTGATCAGTGAAGTTGATTGAAGAACCGGTGTTGATTGAAACGTATCTTATCAAATTCGACACCTCTTCCTCCCTGATCGATTGGAATGATCGAACACGTTTAGCACTCAAGAGCTCCACGGTGCATATTTTGATTACCTGCTTATAATAGTCTGCATAGGGAGCAAAAGCAATGTCAGTGCAACCATAAGTTGCGATTTCTGCACCGGGAAAGCGAGGTCGCTGAGCAAAGGTGACTTCATGAGTATTCAACACCTCTTTGGCAATTTCTGGAGAAGAAACTAGTATGCCTGATGTCTCTCCAAGTTGGAGATGCATGATGGGGCCATATTTGTTGGACAAGTCTCTCATGCGGTGATGAGGAAGATTGCTAATGAGATGATGTATGCTACCAAAAATTGGTAGCTTCCAAGGCCCTGGAGGAAGGTTTGAAGTGGTTTTGGATCTCTTTCCCACTCTTATGACCAACGAAAAGATTAAGATGATGATAAGACTGAAAAGCATAAGGCATGATATGAACTTATCTTCCATTGCATGAGGAAAAGAAAACACATAGCAGATCAGATCAGTGGTCTGGTCAAGCACTAGTTAATGTATATTTGCAATCAGGACTCATTATTGAGCATCAGATATGATATTATAAGCATGGGTGTGATGATGATGCATCCTCCATGCGTTGTTTAGTTGGCACAGCCAGTGATTAGAGCTTAATATGGACGTATTACATTGACCGGTGCCAATTACTTAAATCTAAACACTGATTAAAAGAAGGTCACTTAAGAAGCATTGCCCTAGTTGAGTTGACACAACACGTGATTAGATCTTAATAAACGTTGACGGTGTCACCTTGAATTAATCTGAAAATTGATGAGAAGTGGTCACTTGAGAAAAGTTAGCTGGACTTCTAATTCATTGATCAAGTAATGAGTACTCGTCATTGAGCACAAGATATGATATTATATTATAATAACCAATGGAATCTAAAGCTCGTGACCCACGAGTTTTTAGTTTAATATTTTACTATGAGCCATCATTCTAAGGATTAAGGGGAGGGGAATTGGGAAATTCACAAACTAAAAATTCTGGTCATAAATTTTCAAACTAGTGTAGGCTGACTTAAACATATGGTCACGAGTTTGATCTCTGACTCATGTGAATGGAAAATGCCTTGCTGGAAATACCAACCTCAAAAGGGCTCAATCGATGTGTGAACTGATTAATCATCCAATTGCGCGGGTGGATACCGTGGACTCATTAAAAAAAAAAAGTAATAAATTTTCATGGGTAGTGGACAGAAGCTAAAACAAAACTCAAAAAGATTCTTTGAAATTTCGCAATGTTAATCACAAGATAGTTTCATTAGTTTCCAATAATTTCTAATTTTGATGGATATGATCTACATTAATTTTATCTCCAACCCCAATGAGACTACTGCTCAAGTTTTTTTTTTTTTTTTTGGTTTCCCAGGTATCTACTGACACGAGCACGGTGACAAATCCTTCGGGTACTATTCAACCCTTTCGGCTCGCATGAGTTGGGAATCAAACCCCCAACCACTTGCTTAAGTGACATAGCCCCACACCAACTGTGTTAACCTAGTTTGGTGACCACTACTCAAGTTAGTAAGAGCAAGCAAACAGGCAGACAGAAAATGAAAGCTACATAGGCCAATTCATTTATAAATCTATTCTATAAAAGAAATTAGAATGTAGTATATGATAAAGATGGTGACAAATTGAATAAAATATCAAACACACAATCTATATTACATAAGAGGAGCTTGAAGTATTCAACATGGCAATAAAAACATCTCACAATAAGACACTACAGCATTGAAATTGTTACATCACAAGATCTAAGCATCATCATGGAAATCACACATTGACAGTGATCAGCTAAAAGAACGGGCCTTCAAATTTGGTTCATCAAGTGAAAGTCTTACAAAGCCACATCAAGCCTTACCAAATAAATAGAATCGAAGCATACCTAGAATGCAAAATCAAATTTTAAATAATAATATTAATAATAATAATAAATCGGTGCGTACAAATTAGATACAGATTCAATTACATACCAAATAAACATACATTTTTACTTTTGCCATACCTGTCTTCAGATCTTAATCGACATCGGCATGATTGTAAGAAATGGGAATTACAAACAGATCACTTTTCCTTCTCGTCGTAACGCCAAAAGTTTCAGCCATGTCAAAATTTTCATGATTAGTTCCGAAGGGAAGCTCCCAATCAAAATAGTACAGCAATTGTGCAAGAGGAAGTTCAATATTAGGAATAGCAAACAAAATGCCAGGACATATTCTTTTTCCTGCACCAAATGGGATGTATTCAAAGTTGGAGCCCTTGTAGTCAATTGGACAATCTAAAAATCTCTCAGGATAAAACTTTTCTGCTTCACTCCAGTACTTTGGATCTCTTCCAATAGCCCATGCATTTACAAAAACTTGAGTTCCAGCGGCTACCGTGTATCCATTAATCTCACAAGTTTTGTGACACTCTCTTGGAATTAGCAAAGGAGCAGGAGGGTGTAATCTCAAAGTTTCTTTAATGACTGCTGATAGAAATTTCAGTTTCTGAACATACTTTTCCTCAACATATCCTTTCCTACCGAAGACTTGTCTAACTTCTGCTTGTGCCCTTTTCAGCACTCTTGGGTTTTTCAGAATCTCTGAGAAAGCCCATTCCAAAGTTGTAGATGATGTCTCACTTCCGGCAATAAACATGTCCTGCACCAATTAAAAACAGATACATCATCACTTTAATTATAAAATAATTATGTGGTGCAAAAATTGTACAATTATTTAACGTTATTAGCTTAGTGTATATAATTTTCTGTACAACATGCAAGAATTCCTAGTACTTCCCCTGGCATTTTATACAGCAAAATACATTCATAATTCAGAAACAGAAAACATGAAACGCAGCATAAAGAAATACAAGCTCACCTGAATAATGGCCTTTATGTTGTTCATTGTCAAGTGGAATTCTGGGGCACCACGATCTTTCAGAATCAAAAGAACGGACAAAAGACTTCCATGCCCATCAGTCTTCGTTGTTGCTGAATTAATGATATTTTCAAGAACCACATCACTGGTTCTATGTATTTCCTTCAATTTATGCATCACCCCACTAATCACATGAAGCCACCTTTGGGAAGGAAACAAATTAGTTACACTGAAACTTTCAGCCAATTTCATACTTTCCTTGATAAAGATGATATATGCTTCTTGATCCTTGCATTTATCACCAAAAGCTGCCCTTGCAGTGATGCTATATGCCATAGATAAAAGTTTATCTGTGAGATTGATAGAAGATCCTATGTTCATCGAAATATATCTTACTAAATTTGACACCTCTTCCTCCCTGACTGGTTGGAATGATCGAACACGTTTAGCACTCAACAGCTCCAACGTGCATATTTTCCTTAGCTGCTTCCAATAGTCTCCATATGGTGAAAAAACAATGTTTGTGCAACCATAAGCTGCAATTTCTGCACCAAGAAAGCGAGGTCGTTGAGCAAAGATGATCTCATGAGTTTTTAGCACCTCTTTGGCAATTTCTGGAGAAGAAACTACTACGGCTGACGTCTCTCCAAGTTGAAGATGCATAAGGGGGCCATATTTTTTGGACAACTCTCTCAAGCGATGGTGGGGAAGACTTCCGATGAGGTGATGTATGCTTCCAAATATTGGTAGCTTCCATGGTCCTGGGGGAAGGTTTGATGTTGTTCCAGTGGTTTTGCATCTCTTACCCACTTTTAGAATCAAAGATATCAAGATTATCAAAGTAAGACCGAGAAGGACGGGGAATGATATTAAATGATCCTCCATAAGTGAAAACACAGAGAAGACCAGTGGTTATTAGTTATCAATGAAAACTGATCTCCATCCTGGTTTGTGCAGGCTGAGCACCAGATATCTAATATAATAACATGTTGACTTATACTCCTACTTGTTATATGTCACAAGTTGGGTTAAACTATCATAATTGGCAATATATATTATACTAGCTTATGTGCTTCAAATGAAATATAAAGCTAAAAATTGCATTCTTTTCCACCCAGTATCTCTATCGTCCTTGAATAGAAATGCAGAGAGTTGGGATAAATATAAAGCAGCTAGGCAAGAGACCAAGAAAGCGGTGAGCGAAGCAAGAGGTAGAGCGTTTGATGGGCTATACCAATCTCTAGGCACTAAGGAAGGGGAAAGAAGTATTTATAGGATTGCTAAACTTAGGGAAAGGAGGACGAGAGACCTAGATCAAGTGAGGTGCATTAAGGATGGAGATGGCAAAGTCTTGGTCGCAGATTTGGATGTAAAAGAAAGATGGAAGAGTTACTTTCACAACCTTTTCAATGAAGGTCATGAAAGTTCACATCATGATCAGATAGTCACTAGAGAAGGGGACCAAAATCATACCTTTTACCGTAGAATTAGGGAGACTGAGGTAAAAGAGGCATTGAGAAAGATGGATAATGGTAAAGCGGTTGGTCCGGATAGTATCCCCGTTGAGGTATGGAAAACCTTGGGAGAGAGGGGCATCAGTTGGCTCACCAAGTTGTTTAATGAGATCTTAAGATCCAAGAAGATGCCGGACGAGTGGAGGAGGAGCACTTTAATCCCTATCTACAAGAACAAATGTGACATACAGGATTGTGCGAATTATAGAGGGATTAAGCTTATGAGTCATACCATGAAACTTTGGGAAAGGGTGATAGAGCGAAGATTGAGGCAGGAGACTCATGTTACTGAGAATCAATTTGGCTTCATGCCGGGGAGATCAACTATGGAGGCAATATACTTACTGCGCCGGTTGATGGAGGAATACCGGAGGCAACAAAAGGATCTGCATATGGTTTTTATTGATCTGGAGAAAGCTTATGATAGAGTGCCTAGAGAGGTACTATGGAGGGCTTTCGAGAAGAAAGGGGTGTGTGTTGCCTATATTAGAGCCATTAAGGATATGTATGACGGGGTCAAGACGAGCGTGAGGACACAAAGTGGGATTTCAGAGGATTTTCCCATCACGATAGGTCTACACCAAGGGTCAAGTTTGAGCCCCTACCTCTTTACACTGGTCTTGGATGTGCTTACGGAACATGTCCAAGAACCAGTGCCCAAATGCATGCTCTTTGCGGATGATATTGTGCTTATTGGGGATACTAGAGAGGAAATAAATGGGAAGATTGAAATGTGGAGACAAGCTTTAGAAGGGTCTGGATTCCGGATAAGTCGAAGCAAGACAGAGTATATGGAGTGTAATTTTAGCAAGAGGCACGTGGGCCTTACTCGGGAGTTGAAGGTTGGAGAGCATGTCTTAGCACAAGTCCCGAAGTTTAAATATCTTGGTTCTATCTTACAGCAGGATGCAGAAATAGAAGGGGATGTAAATCATAGGATTCAAGCAGGGTGGATGAAATGGAGGAGTGCCTCGGGCGTGTTATGTGATAAGAAGGTACCACTTAAACTTAAAGGAAGGTTCTACCGCACTGCTGTAAGACCGGCGATGTTATATGGGACAGAGTGTTGGGCGGCAAAGGGCACACAAGAGAATAAACTTCATGTTGCAGAGATGAGGATGCTGCGGTGGATGAGTGGGCATACCAGACAAGATCGGATTAGAAATGAGTATATTCGAGAAAAAGTCGGGGTTGCTCCTATTGTTGAAAAAATGGTTGAATCTCGTCTTAGGTGGTTTGTGCATGTGTGGAGGAGACCAGTGGAAGCCCCGGTTAGCAGGGTAGACCAAATGGAGGGTACTACAAGGGCTAGAGGAAGAGGAAGACCTAGAAAAACTATAGGCGAAACAATTGAGAAGGATATGACAATCAATGCCTTATCAAAAGACATGATTTATGATAGGCCTTTATGGCGTCGTTTGATCCATGTAGCCGACCCCACCTAGTGGGACAAAGGCTTAGTTGTTGTTGTTGTTGTTCCACCCAGTATCTCTATCATAAATTTATATTTCTGGTCAGTTCTCTGTTACTAAGCCCATAATTTAGTTGTGTAAGTTGACTTTTGGCTCTCAACTGACAGTTTGGATGCAACTATATTATATCCACATGGATGATTCTAATGTATCTATCCTATGATAATTTGAGAGCTTACTTGCCTAGAACCCTCCCTGAGTTGACACAATATGTGACTAAAGCTTAACATATTACATTCATTGGTGTCACCTTAAATTAATCTAGTAGATTAAAAAAAATGTTCTCGCTGCTTGTGCTAGGAAATACTGTTCACCATATCTCCAGTGATGCTTACACACTTGTCAAGTTATCAGGGTCAATCACACACCCCTCAGCCCAACCTTACTATTAAGATGCCTTCCTAATCCTAAAATGGTTTCATGGATGGAACCTATATTAATTATATTTGCAACTAAATGAGATTACAGCTCACATTAGTTTCCAATAAGAATAAGCAAACAACAAGAAGTAATAGTATAAAACAAAAGGGTGATTCCATTACCTTACAACAATACAAGCAGTAGTACCTACATAGATGCAGTTGCTCTGCATATCCAATACAATGGCCCTAAAGGTACCTCTTGTTATTCTTTTCTTTTTTGTTATTGTTAGCAGGAGAACATGGATTCTCTCTTACATAACAAACAAGAGTCCCTCAATCAAAATTACTTAATCTAAACACAATAATCATAAAACTCGGAGATATTTGAAGTATGATCCATAGTGAAGCTAGGAATCTTATCCAATTTAATAGGATTGTTCTTCCCTCCAACCAACTTAGCCGGGTTCCCGACAGCAGTAGTCCTTGGAGGCACATCCTTAATCACCACTGAACCAGCACCAATTTTAGCACCATCACCAATCTTAATATTCCCCAAAATACAGGTTCCTGCACCAATCAACACTCCATCACCAATCTTAGGGTGCCTATCCCCAGTGGCCTTACCAGTACCCCCCAATGTGACACTATGCAAAATTGACACATCATTTCCAATAACAGCAGTCTCTCCAACCACAATACCAGTTGCATGATCAAGCAAAATCCCACTTCCAATCTTGGCCCCTGGATGAATATCCACTCCGAAAACTTCCGAAACACGGTTCTGAATCATAACAGCCAAAACCTTCCTTCCTTGCAACCACAATTTGTGAGCTACCCTATGAGCTTGGCATGCCAAAAACCCTTTGAAATTCAAGAAACAATGCACATAGCTTATACAAGCAGGGTCTCTTTCCTTCACTGCTCTCAAATCACCCTTCACAGCATTCATGATGCTATCATCATCATCATCATCTTCCAAAATTCCTTTAAAAAGATCAAAAAGAGTAGCACTAGGAAGACTAGCACTACTCAACTTAAGAGCAAGGTGATTAGCCAAAGCAGCTTCCAATGATTTATGTGACAAAATGGAACTGTGATAGTAAGTGGATAAAATAGGTTCTAGAGTGACATCAAATCTAGCTTCATCAAGCATCTTAAGCCATAGATTGTGTTCACAAACAACATGATCAACTTCATCATCATCATCTACATTAACAGTGTGATGAGGAGTGTGCAAAGTGTTGTGCAGCTGGTATTTGCAAGTGGGTGGTAAGGGATGAGGAAGCTGATGATTAGTGAAAGTGGAATAACCACAAGAATGATTACTGTTGTTTGGGATAAGAGAAAGTGGGTTTGAAGAATGATGATGATGAAGTGGGGTGGTGCTCGTAGCCATGGAAGGTAGAGAAAAATGAAGGGTAGGGAAGAAAGATAAGAACTTTGGGGAGAATAGAGTTGGGTTTGGAGTGAGAAGGGAACAAGTTAGGGAACGCAGTGTAAGGGTAAATACCATAGCTTTTCTGGGAAGATATTTTGGGAAAGAAAGAGGGCTGAGGGAATGAATTTATAGAAAGAGAAAGGGAAAGTGGAGAGACCACTTCTGTTCCCTAACCACCTTGCATAATGTGAAGCGATGGCTTAAGAATATGAGTAGTTTAAAAAAATTGAGTTGTTATATGTCTCTTCTTTAATTTTAAGGTTGTTTTGTTTTACTATTAATTTTAATATTAGTTAAATTACGATATGTCACCTCAAAATTTTAGTAAAATGTAAAAGAATAGTTATGTAGTATCATGTGAGCGAATTTAAAAAAAAAAAATAAGCTTTTTTAATTTTTAAAAAAAGATAAACTTTTTTAATTTTTTTTTATATTTATACTAGTCACTCTTATTATTTTTATGCATTTGCCGAAACCTTTATTTTATTTTATTTTTGCTTATTTAATAATTCTGTAATTACAAATTTAAGTTTTGTTGATGCATAGATTTGCCACTTTTGTGATAAAAAGTCCAGTTTTGCTTCATATGGATCAAATTGTTTCAACTACGTAATTTTGACAACCCAATCCCCATTGCCATGTAACCCATGACATCACAATTATAAAAATAATATTTCTATGAAGGCACTCATTCTCCTCACGTTATGCATTGAGTCATTACCTACTCATATTTTAAAAATTAAAAATATTGCCTTTTATCTGTGGCCGCCCCATCCATATATTCGAAAGCTAATAATTGTAGCCCCGTCTCGTCTTTGATTAGATTCGGTTAACATCAACTTAACCATACAAAACCAACTTGGGGTTAGTAAAATGGTAGTTCACTTGGTTCCTTAACCAATTGGTCTCGAGTTCAAGCCATCTCCGCTGCTGGTAGACCTCTACCGCTAGTGAGAGCTCAGTTGGCGGACCGTTTGAGTCGGATTCTGGATAAACCAGATCCGGATACCGGTTGGTGTACAGAAAAAATATTTAACCATACAAAACAAATTTCAGGTGTTTAAAAAAAAACATTTATGTTATCTTCAAAATAAATGAGGGTTGTTTTTTTCGACAAGAAAAAAAAAATCAACTTTTCTAACCTTTACACTCATAATAGGATAAAATAAAAATTGTATCTTTTTTTTTTTTTTTATTTATTCAGTACATCATTTATTCATAAAAGTTTTCTTTTTCAAGTTTATTCATTCTATGTATATGTTGTATAAGTTAAAAATTTGAAAGCAAATTTAGTTGTTTGGTTGTTTGGCCAAATAAAAAATACAAGCTTAGAAAGCAAATTGATGGCATCCTCAGTACTGGGAAGTAGAAGTGGGCAGCTAAGCAGTCACTATTATTCCCAAATACTAGTACAAGAGATCATTCACAAACATGGAGCCATTTAAACTCAACTCAAATAGTATATTGATAGATGTTTTTTTTTTTTAAAAAACTAGATCATTAGAAATTTAGAATTGCTTTATTAACTTAGTGAGTCTTAATTAATAATAGCAAAACAGTGAAACACCCTTGCTAAAAAAGTTTAAACCGAGTTGTTATCAAAACAAATGAATTATTTGATGCCATTGCAATAGTATTCCATAAACTATTTCTTGGCAAAAACCATTTCAATCCAATCTTTTTTAGTGGCATCATTGCTCTCAGATTCTTCAGAGTCCTCACATACTAACAAGCAACAACTGAACAGCCACTATAAATATTCTTGAACAATTTAGATTCTACACAAAAAGAAAAAAAGTTAACATTCAAAAAGACTTTCAATATGCGTCACGGTTGAGTTTGACATGCATGTTGGCCAATACCATACAGTTCAACAAGGCTCTATCACCTATCAAGGAAAGAATAAACAGGAAGACAGATTATCAACAGTCAAGGTGAAGCTGTATATGCCTATTCTTCCAACAGCGGTAACTTGGAAGTGTCTGCCAGATTCTTGTTCCATTGGTAAATCCAATTCCTTGAAAAAATATATCATAAAAATGAAACAAAAGGAGCGTCAATGATCAGGAAATTGAGAGTGAGCGTCAACAAGCTATAAATCATTAACAAAATGGCTAAGTACCTGAAACGGAAGATGTCCTTAGAGCTTGACCTCCACATCAACACCAGCTGGAATATCAAGTTGCATAAGAGAATCTATTGTTTGTGCAGTAGGATATAGGATATCAATTATACGCTGATGGGTTCTGATCTCGAAATGGAACCGAGCATCCTTATGCACGTGTGGGGATTTAAGAACACAGTAAACTCGCCTCTTGGTAGGTAAGGGTACAGGACCCATGGTTTTTGCATTGGTTGTCCTTGCAGCATCTAATATCTGCTTGCACGAATCCTCTATGAGGGGCACCCAGTAAGATCTAAGTTTGATTCTTATTTTCTGCTTTGGTGCCATCTGAGAATGGGTACAAAAAAATATATCAAATAAAACTGACTTATATGAGAATACACAGAAATTGACAAGCACGTCTTAATTTCTAGGAAGACATCAGAAAAACAAGTCTGTGCTTGAAAAATCATCCTCCAAAAATCCTTTAGTTTCTGTTTGGACCATTTCAACTGCAAGACAACTTTACCCCCAAACAAAAGAAACAACTAAGTAAGCAAACAGGCCATGCTGAACATCACTTAAATGTATAGGGTTTAGAGTTTAGATGCCAAACTTATCATGTTCTGCACCAGGCTAGAGTTTCAACAGGCATAGACCAAAACATCCCGTACTAGGAAGCACATATACATATGCAACACAAGACGCAAATACAACATGGCATAGCATGGTTACGTAACACGACAAAATCTTACAAATTATGGGATACATTATGTCTAATAATACAAACATACAAAATTAATGCAATATTGACAAAAAACACAAATCTTAAATTAAAAAAGGGTTTGCTTAACCTCAGCCTAAGGGTTGAGGATAAGAGTCCAAAAGTAGTTAAGTTTTATAGAAAATAGTGTATTTAAGAGAGATAAAGCTTTATATTTTTATTTTTTCAAGAAAACAAGTCTAGATTAAGGTGTTTATCCTCAGCCCTAAGGGCCGAGTTAAGAAAATCCATTACATAAATGTTTCATAAGTAAATTTTAATAGATACAGACAAAAAAACAACACACTATCATTTATCTCAACATGGTGGTATCCAAGAAGTATCATTATGATAGCCAGTTTTAGAAACCTAGATCCCATACTTCGATGGATACATTGTTAAAAAAAAAAAAAAAAATTCCCATTAAAGAAGACAGATGTGTTGAAATCCCCATTCATTTTTTCATTTAGATTTATCATATATGATTTTCCACCTGGCCTTCTGGCCCAATTATTTTCCCATGTCAGGTCCATTTAGACTTGTCTAGGGGCTACATTTGTGAGAGACAGCAAAAGTGTTATAGAAATCAAATACAAAAACAGGAATTGAGAATAACTAAGTGATGAATATACCGTATCTGCATCTGCACCGAGGCTAACTGATGGAGCACTTCGAGTCTCAGAGTCTCCAACCTAAAATACCAACACATGTAAACCAACAGTTGTACTAAGTACTAACTTGATTACAAGATGTTTTATTTAATTTTCAGCTTCTGGTTATGGCCTATGGGTAGCATTTCATGTCAAATTGGTCTTACTTAAAGAGTTCTGGTGTAGTACCTGTATGGTTAAGACCTAGTGAGCTTGGGTTAGTAGTGAGTTTCAAGGATTACATTGTGAGTTTTCCTTGCAAGTAGCTTTTCCAGTAAGGTGTGCCTCGGAAGTTGGTGTCATAAAAAAAAATTGTAATTTGGGATTTCTGATAACAGGTGAAGGCTCGAAGGTCATGTAATATGACAGGTCTTCACTTAGCATGGAGTCTTGGACTATTAAAGCTAAAACTAGTAATAATAATCCTTAAGTTTTCAAGGAATTCTTCATCGGTGGTTGTGAATGTCTAAATGTTTCTCAATCTTTAGGACTTGCTCCTACGGAGATGAGGTCCATCTGATTTGATCCGTACCCAATAGCCACAACATGATCATAATAATTTTGAGGATGGACACTCAAATACCCGGATTTCCTTATAGTCCCCCCTGTTGATAATCTAACCACCCCAAGAATCGGTTCTTCATAAACGAGTTATGGAGGGTTTAAATGAACATACCCTCCCTCCACATTAAGCCATAGATAACTTTCTTGAATAGAAATCGATTGCTTTTAACACTAGCTTCTCTCAAATCTCAATCCTTTTTTTTTTCTCTATTTATTGGTAAAATAGAATCATATCTAGACACATTGTCTTAGAGCATAAAATAGAACCCCCATTCTAATTCCCAGTTACCAAACTTCCTGAGAAACAACATAGTATATGGAGTATTAAAGTTCCACAGCTAAAAGAAAAATGGCGCAATTTTCATTTCCCCAAATCAACTTTTTTCTACTCAAAGCTTAAATTGTGTAAATCTAAGGTCCATTATAGAAACATATACACTGCAACGAATGCATATAAGAAATTATTAAAAAAAAAAAGTAAAAAAAAAAAAAGGTGAAATGAAGAAACCTGGAAGGTGGTGGGGTCAGAATCATCATCATTATCAGCACCTAGGGTTTCAGAGGAATCCAAGACTTCAGGTGCAGCGTAGAGGCGAGTTGAAGAAGAATGAAGAAGAGGAGAAGGTTTAGTAGTAGTAGCAGGAGGAGGAGAGAGAAAGCAGAAAGATGGAAACTTTGAGGTGGAAGAGTTGGAGAGAGAAAGGGGAGGGAGTATGGCAGAAGCAGAGAAAGAAGAAATCGCCATTGAAGAAGCTCTCTCTATCTATCACTATGAAAGAAAGGGTTATCTGATCTCTATCTCTAATTCTCTATTGTGCTCTGCTCACTCTTACTCACTCCAGTGCATAAGCATAACTCACAATATTATCCGTTATTTTTTACAATATTAGTTTGGAGATTTTATTATTATTATTATTATTATTGGGTCTTTCTAAACTTTTTGAAAATTGAGATATTTAATGAATTAAAAAATTAATTATTCAATTTTTCAGTACAAATTTATTATTTATGTTATCTTATCCTATGCGCATAAAATAAAAAAACCTTGTTATTATTTTTTTTGAAAGACCATATTATTATTATTATCATTGTTATTATTATTATTATTGCCAAATTTCATGTTTGTGAGTAAGGTGCCAACTTACAACCGTTTTTCCATTTTCGTCGGTATTTTTTTATGACGGATATAAGACTCGTTTATTTCCGCGTTTCGGAAGTCCCAAACGTGCGTCCCGCAAAAGCTCTCAGAGGGAGGCTTCTGCGTTTGCGGCGTGCAAACGCCGCTCAAAACGTGCATATAATATGTTTGTTTTGTTTAAGATTCTAGTTTTAGTTTTTTTGTTTTTAATAATTATAATCTAGTATTAATCTAATACGTTTGTTTGTTAATGAAGATTATGATTTTAGATTACATTTAAAAAAAATCAAAATCTAACATATTCCTCGTACAACTTAAGATTATTTTTTTAAACTCATGTAATTTTTCTATTATATTTTTATCACTCTAACATATTAACTACACTTTTATCATTTCATATTTTTTTGTAATTTACTCAATAAAAATAATATTTTTTACACTATCCAAGCAAAACAAATCAAGTTAAATTTATTTTTCAACTAAAATACTTAAACATAAACAAATTATAATGTTAACCTATTATAACAAGATTATAATCATAAAAAAAAATAATCATAATTTATCATTATTTCCTTTTTTGGTCAAAGGGAAGGCGCTATAACATAGCCAGCCTTTCAAGGTCCATACCAATATGACCGAATTTTAATTTTTTGTACGGAATGGGTATCATTGTATCATTTCTAGTTAACAAGGTGTTTATTCTAGTGAGATTATTAAAATGTTAATGGCAAAGGAACTACTATAATGAAATATATTTTTATATAGATAGAGTTGTTTGTTTAGTTTTTTTAAAAGAAAATTTCTTCAAAAGTAATTTTTATTAAGTCATCCTCTCATCATTAAGGGTTAATTTCTACGACTGACCTGATCGTTTTTATTTTTTTTTGCAAAACGTAACTCAACTATATAAGGATGTTAGAAGTGATTTTTTAAAATCAATATATATATACACGCGCGCGCATTTAAAGAAAAAAAAAAAGTTGCTTTTACCATGTACCGGTTTTTGGTGCCGCTCTTTTTTATTTATTTTTTTTATAAATCTAATATATTAAAAAAAATATGTTTTGGATTTTCTGTGTTCTTTTTATGTGCATGTTTTTGTTATGTGGATATGAATTTTTTTTATTATATACTTCTTGACACAGGTAAAAAAATTATATTGAATAAATCTGTATTACAAATTGACATATTTTAATAAATCTATATTAAAAATATTCTGAGTAAATCTGCATTAAAAAAATTTAAAAAAAAAATGCCTGAAGCATCTTATATGCTGGAGCATTATAAAATTTCCCAAGAAAAAAAATCTAAAAAATGGTCTGTTCTTATACTAAAAGTCAAATGATTGTTCTATTTTAATCTTATTTAAACTTTTATTAAAATAATTGGCTAATTCAATTTTCCTTTTGCTATCAAACATAACATGACTTTCAGACTAACAGAATGAAAAATTCTCATTGGAGACCAATTTCTAGCTCTTAGTGCACTTGCTTAAATAGCCTTTTAGCTTTTCCTTAAACAGTGCACTGGCTTTCTCAGCTCTCTTAGTTTTTGTTTTTCTAGAAGTATCTTGTAATATTACTCCCTCGTAGGGCACCATTTTGATAGAATTGATGTCCATTTTTATAAATCGTTTTAGAATATCTAGGTAGTATTAAAGAGTTTATTCAAAATACACTCTCATAATTGCATAGGGGTGATAGGGTAATAATTTTGTGAAGGAAGGTGATCAGATCAGCATGAATGAAGACTTGCATGTTTAAAGCTCGTGGGTAGAGTCTTTTAATTATTGCTCTTGTTATGTATGGCCATTGACTAAGAATAAAGAGTAGAAATCAGTAACTCACCATTATTATTTTTTAAGGGGCCTGAGGTTGTAAATAGTAATGCCAATTTGCCAGTTTGCTACACTGAAAAAGAACGGCTAATTTATTCTCTTTAGTACTTGATTCACATTCATATTTTCTTCTGTATCCATTTCGTGCTAGCAAGAATATATTATTATAATGCAATGTAACGCAACCAAATCGTTAATATCACAAGCTTAATTATGAAATGAAATTAATGTACTTCCCTACCACTTTACTCTCTGTGCTGATAATACCAAACGAGATGGCCTAATCACGCATGCGTACAGTGCCTATCACATGCAGAAATCAAGAAAGTGTCCAAAGAGTTTAATCTATTTTGATTTGTGAAATATACACGGACCATGCATATTTAATCCAAACAAAAATGTTATACTGGCAGAACTTTGTTTTGCCAAAAATTGTTACTAAAATGAATTGGCATTATTATTGTTTCACAGATTGTCAAGTATAATCATCCTCACCACTTTAATTTATCTAACATCTATTCTTAAGTAGTTTCCAAATTTTAGATTAGTTTATCCTGTTAGAGTTTTCTTCCCTGTGTTAGCATATATGATTCTACCCAAATTAATTTTTCGTGTTAATAAAATTATTAAATTAAAATATGTATGTGTGTGTATATTTATTTATTGCATCCAATGCTATTCGTACACCACCATCCACATGAAGCTACACAACCGCTTTTCTTGTTGCAGAGTTCTTTTAGCTTCAACAATTACTTTAACTCCTTCTCTGCTGCATGCATTAATGTAATTTGAGTATCATTTAATGATCTTCTGCTTAAACTTGGACTCCGAGTTGTTTCAACTTTCAATCAAGCTCAATGTTCATTGCATTTCCTGTTCTCTATAAATTCACTTCATCAAACTGAACTGAAGTCCTTTGATTTCGCAGCATATATGTACATATTGATTTATTCTTACAATATATCCTTTATTGCATTGACTTGTCTAAGAATTCAACTCACATAGCTCAAGTTTGCTCTTTCAAACAGCTGAGATGAAGTTATCAGTCTTTAAAGTTTTGGTTTTGGTTTTTCCAATTTTGTTGCTGGTATATATTATTCAGGTGTGTGGTGTAAGTGGCCATGCTAGAAACTTCATCACTTGGGCTGACCTCATGGTTGATGACCATAATCTGGCCACAGATATTATTGGTGGTCAAGTTATAGTGGTGGATCAAGGTGGTAATGGAGATTCAACAACTGTTCAAGGCGCCGTGGACATGGTTCCTGAAGACAACACAGAAAGGGTCAAGATATATATTTATCCTGGAACTTATAGGTATTTTGAGTCGTTTTCATCAACCTTGTTTTATAAGATGTTATCTTTATATGCTATTGAAAATTTTCTATATCTTTTTAAGTAAGAAATAAAATGCAGGTTATGCACAAGTAAATACTCTTCTAAAGTGAGTTTATGCTAAATTGAATTATTAATAGTTAAAGATTTCTATGAAGTTTATTAAATCAATGATGAGGAGTGAGAACATCCTTTTCTTTGCTTACTTTAGAGAGAAGATCAGTCTTATCCCATACACAATGTATATTTCAAATCCTGTATAATAATTAGGATAAGAAATAATTAACTTGCTGCTCATAAACAATTTATGCAGAGAAAGAGTGCATGTGCCAAAAAGCAAGCCCTTTATCTCATTTATAGGTAAACCAAATATAACAGTGAATACCAATGCCAGTGCCTTAAATGTAACGGCCAATGCCAGTGCACTAAATATAACAGACATTGGCAATGCAATACCTATAATCACAAATAGTACAAAGGCATCAGATAAAGGCTCAGATGGCCAAGAAATGGGCACTGTTAGCACAGCAACAGTATGGGTTGAATCTGATTTCTTCTGTGCAACTGCTCTTACTATTGAGGTAACAGCAAACTTACTTCTACCTACCTCATTGTTTTTGTTTTTAATTTTGACTTTTATTTTCAATTTTTAACAGTCTTATTCACCTAGTTGTGCCAAACAAAACCTAAAACTAAATTTTTCCCTCAACAAATCTTAAGAAAACACCTGATATTCTAGCAGAATTAGACTAAAATACAAGGAACCCCTTAACGAATTCTAGAAAACGTTAAATAGTCAACAATTCGACTGATCCTTAAACTTATCAAATAATCAAACATTGCATTCTGATCCCTAGCAGGAATTTTTCTGCACATACATAGTAGGTTAAATTTATACTACTTTACATTAAATTATCGAGTTTTGTAGATTATAAACTAAAGGAGTTCTTTGCATATTAGCCAAGGAATTAATATGTGCAGAGACTTGGTCTTTGAGCATGAGTAATATGAATGACCAAACATTTGTAATTTCTAACTTTTTCCTTATTTTTTTGCCAGAATTTGGTAGATAAAGATGCAGATAAACGACAAGCAGTAGCGTTACGGGTAGACGGTGATAAAGCTGTATTCTACCGAGTTAGGCTTGTGGGGGAGCAAGATACCCTCCTAGATAGCAACGGAACACATTATTTCTACCAAAGCTACATTCAAGGATCGGTTGATTTTATATGTGGCCAAGCAAAATCATTGTTTCATGTAATAAGTTGTTGCTTTTGTTGTTCTGAATTAATGTATTTTGCTTAATGATACTTGAATAATCTTATACACAAAGTTTCTAGATTGTGTAGTTTGTCACTTCAAAGTATGTTTTCCATTTCAAATAAGTCTTTTGAACATCTATTTTCTAACAACTTGGTACTTTGCCATGTAAATAGTATACATGTCCTAAAGTTGTCAAAAGTAGATGTACAAGTAACAATGTTCTTTCAATTTTAATTTTAAGCTGAGTGATTTTTTTAACAGTTTGATATTGGTGATGGCTAGCAGGAGTGTATAATATACTCAGTGGCTGAATTTTGGGGGGCAATTGCAGCTCATCACAGGAACTCACCTGATGAAGATACAGGATTTTCATTTGTTGGCTGCACAATCAAAGGAAATGGAAGTGTCTTACTTGGGAGGGCTTGGGGGGACTATGCAACAACAATATATTCCAATTGTTACATGGATGATATCATTAGCCCAATGGGATGGAGTGATTGGAATGTTGAATCTAGACAGAGGTATCATATTCAATCTTATTTAAAAATGACACACTTCTTTATTCATATAATGTCATTGTTGTATTATTCACTAATAGTGCTACTCTAATTTATTTTATGATATAATTTCATTTCTTATCCTAAAGTTCTGTATGGTAAAAAAACATTTTATCAACATGTGCAACTACACTAGATATCGTGTAATCTAACCTATTTCTGGTTTTACAGGACAGCTATGTTTGGAGAGTACCAATGTTATGGAAAAGGATCAAACAGAACTGGGAGGGTGGAATGGTCCAAAGCTTTAAGCAGTGAAGAAGCTAAGCCATTCCTGGGCAGAGACTACATTTATGGAGACACATGGCTTAGACTACAATAACCATGGCATGATAATGTGGTTCTCTATTCTTGATCTTTTAGATTAGGTTTGTTCATTTATTTACATAGCATTAGGTTTTCTATCAAAGAAGGGGATATTTACCACTTTGTTATTTCCCTTAAATGACAGGTTTAGAGTTGAAGACACTCAAACAAATGCCATACAATTATAATCATCATAATTGTAAACAATTTTTTATTTATAGTCCAAAACTGTTGTGCTCTTTGCTTACTTAAGTTATTAGGACTTTTCCCTGCTCTCAAAATAAAATTTAAATAACTGTCACAATAATTGGTTACGTAAATAATTGTTCATTGAAAACTAACAAATATATCCAATGCCAAGACAAAATGGTGACGGGAGTTGAAGCAATCTTGTATATGCCAAGTTGTAAATTAAAAAAAAAATGGCAGTTTTTTATTATTCTGAATTTTAAATTAAAAAGAACATGAATGAATTTTTTTCTAATTCTAAATTCAATTTTAGATTTAAAAAAGAAGGAATGGGTAAAAAAATTATTTTGCATTTAATGTTAAATTTTTTAATTTAATTTATAATTTATTTATTATCAAAAAAATAAAAAAATTTATAATATTTTTAAAATAAAAAAAAATCAAATGGATTAGATGTTGATCCATCCAATCCGTTCAAATGGATCAATCAATGGATGGATGGATGGAAATTCATCCATTAAGTTAGGATATGCATGGATTTGGATGATGTCAAGAAGAATGGAATGAATTTTAATAGTTTGTTAGATATTTTTAAATTCATCCATAAAGATCCAAATCCATCCAATTCATCCATTTACCACCCCTACAGCTAAGTAATCAATACTATCTCTTGTAATTGAGGAAGTTCGGACAATCGGAGCTCTGGTAGTAGTGGTAACATCACCATGACAACTAACCCTTTGCATGCTTACCAGGAAAGGAAAAGCTACTGATCACTTCTTAAAATGTTATATACTCCTTCTGTTTAGGTCATTTTTTAGAAGAATTGTATACTCTTATACGTAAGTCATTTTATGCTATTAAATTAGTGTTTTTATTAACTAAATTCAATTCCCTTAAAAAAAAAGTAATGCATCTAAAATAGGTAAAAATGTAAAATTAAAGTGTTTTTTTTTTAATATAAAAAACCAAGAGCTAATTATTCATTTTCGATTAAGTGTTACTTATGAATAACAACAGAAGAGTAATTGAGACTAGTGGGATACCTGACTCTAGATCCCAATGATAGCTATGGTTTCAAAGCTAAGCATTAAAATCAACAACAGTACAAGATTATTTTCCAGCGTCCCAAAATTTTTACATGGGTCCCAATCAACATGTTGCCTTGGCAAGGCCAAGGTTGAGCTGGAATCGGATGGAAACATTGACAATATGCTCTTAGTATAGAGGAAATAGAGGGCCAACAACTAACTTCTGAAATATAAAATTAAGACCATGTTTATTTTGGTTAGCTAACCTGAACGACTTGGCTAAGGTTAGAAATTAAAATATATTGTTGGTTCAGTTCTACATAAATATAATTGGAGAATATTTTGGACTGACTTAGAAGATGGGATTATTAGGATAATTGCAAGATTCTTCAACCAGAAAAAAAAAAAAAAAAAGTTTTGTCACTTTTGTAACAGGATCATGTATGGAGAAGTGGGGAATGCTTCTCAGTGTGCAAAGCGTGGCTCATTAGTGGCAGGGGAATTACTAAGTTATGGTGAACTTGGTTTGATTAAGTGGATTAACCATTAATTAATCAATTGGTTAATTTTCTTATAGACATTTGTGGTAACTCTATCCCAAACCTTTTCATGTAATGAGCAATTCCTTTTAGTTTTCTTGTGTGAAATGAAATTGTGGCCATCTAAATTGAGCAAGTTGATATCAACCAATCAATCTATGAACCTAACCAACAATTGGCCATAACGGGTGATGGAAGCATGTGTCCGTGCCATTATTATTACTATTAGACAGAGATGAGGATCATGGCACTCATGACCATCGACTCTAAGAATTTGAAGCAGAATCAACAACTTTTGAGTGCACCACCCTATTAATTGTTTTTACCTTAATTGGCCACTCAATGAAATGATGTGAGAGTTTGAAATGGTTTAGTTTTTGTACAAACTGACGAAATATATAAAGATCTTGATCAATTCACTTCCATTATTCTTGAGAGCACTAATATATATTGTAACTGCTACATACTCTATTATTATGTGATAGCTTCATTTATAGTCATTATTAACAATCCTCCCTTCTTAAGTATATAACCTTTGCTTTGTTATCTAAGGCAGGTTTAGGTTCTTCACCAGCTTGAAGGAATGGGCTTTAACTTCAATTCATTGTACTTAATTCAACCCATTCATTCTTTGATTAGAGATGCTAATTGTTAATTATGATATTAACCATGTGATGTAATTACTAATTAATGGGCCGGTCAACCGTCAAAATAATTGCCTAATCAAATTACAGTGTCCACACGATGGGACTTTTTTTTTTTTTTTTGACAAGTTGACATGATTTGATATTTTTCTTCTTCATCCAATTTTTTTTTTCCTGGGTGTACCAAAAGTATAATGAATTTAAAGATTTTTTAAAAATGAAAGAAATACTCCGTACATTGAAAGATCAAATTATAAAAGGCTAATTCCATAATTCAATCCAACAAGTCAAGTGCAGTAATAAGAAATGTTTATTATTTGTCATGTTGTCACAATAATCAATTTGTTTTTGATCTCATCATCCCGCAGCATACAATTTACAAAACAGTATGGCAATAAGTTTTGCTATATATGTCACTGTCCTTACCAGTGCGTAGGAGGGACTAATTAAATTCATTCCTCCTAATTATTTATATTTTTTTTATTTCTCAACACACTTAAATATTCACATCAATTTGTATTAGTAGCTGAACCATACCTTCCAAATCCAACTCCTATATCTCGTACGTTTATCTACCTGAAGAAAATCAATCATTCAATATAAATATATATATATATATATATATATATGTATATGTATATAGCTCCAAATTAAAGGCCCTTCAGTAATGTATAAATTGCAGAAAAATAAATATTATGATAAATAAAAATTGAACTACTAGTGGTGACAGTTAGTTAATTTGATGGTTTAATTTTTTTGAAAATAGACAAAATTTAAAAAACATGTGCCTTATATAGAAAAATCCAAATAGTGGGGGGTGGGGGGAGTTGCACCCAATGGCTGTACCCCATGAAACTACAACTGCTCTTGTTGTTTCCAAGTCCCTTTTTTTCTAAACAACTATGCCACAAAACCGTCTCCTCTTTTGTGTTGATGCAAATTTATATAAAAAATGAGAACACTTTCAGTTATCCAACACTCTTTCTACTTCATTTGGCAGTGTATGTTTTTGTCATTTATTTAATGATAATAAGCTTCATTAACTGAGGCAAAGTCTCTTTATGTTCCTTCAACTAAACTCAAAAAATAGAAAAACCATTTTGTTTTTTTTTTTTTTTCCCCATTCTTTCTCTCTTTATATTTCTTAGTAACTTAGTAATAATAACATCAACATGCAAGGTTTACCAAGATTGGAAAAGACGTATCACTACAACGCTCACTTATTTATTGCAATCAGCTCCTCCACGCTTCATCTCTAAGAAGAACCGTTACTCCATTTTTTTTATGAATATTATCACAAGCTTTTTTTCCCATTGTTCTCACTTTGGTCTTATATAATATAGTAACACACACTTAACATAAGTACATATATAAATAACATCTTAAATATTAACCTTCATCTACATGTAGAGTTAATGAGTTTCTTATTATTCTTCTCTAAGTGCCAAACCATGATGATGGGATTGTTGCCTTGTAGAGTAGTACTAGTCGTGTGTGTCTTGGTTGTCATGATGTGGACTCTGGTGGATTTAGCAGAAGGTGGTGATGGTGGTGCAAGGAATTATATTAGTTGGGATGATTTGCAAGTTGATGAGCAAAGGTTGGCATTGAAGTCCAATGATGAGTTTAGAGTTATTGTGGTTGACCAGCATGGAAAGGGTCATTCAAAAACTGTTCAAGGAGCAGTGGATATGGTTCCAAATTACAACACTCAAAGGGTTAAAATATACATTTATCCTGGAGTTTACAGGTCAGTAAGTGGTTATTGCATATTTTTCAGAGTTAGATTTGGATCTTTTGAGACTTGTATAAATTTTTGTGAGCTTTACTTCCACCACCTTTGTGTCATTTCTTAGTTCAATTCTAAAAACCAGAAGGAAGCAGTTAGTTTCTGAAAGGAATTATTTCAATCTTTGTCTTAAATTAATTCTGGTTTTGAAAAGACACTGTTTTCATGCTCATTCATATATTTGGTTTAAGGCTGGTCATTGATCATGCACTTAATATTCGGTTTACCATATTCCCTGAATCTTCAAGGCTTAATCCTAGTTACCGTTTTTCCAAAATAAAAAATGAAACATGTATAAATTTTCTCTTGTTGATCTGAAATATATGCAGAGAAAAGGTGCTTGTGCCAACCAGCAAGCCTTATATTTCATTTATAGGTAAAAGAAATGAGACATCAGGTGCTGTTATCACTTGGAACAGTAAGTCATCAGATAGAGGACCAAATGGCCAAACATTGGGCACATATGGTTCAGCAACTGTAGGAGTAGAATCAGATTATTTCTGTGCAACTGAGATCACTTTTGAGGTAAGGAAAAAACTTCTGTTACACAAACACAATATGAATAATGAATAAAGTGCAATTTGGAATATGTAAACTTTTGTGTTGTTTCAGAACTCGGTAGTTGCAGCACCTGGTGGGAACGGAAATCAGGCAGTGGCACTGAGGGTAAACAGTAATAGAGCCATGTTCTATAGAGTTAAGATCAAGGGAACACAAGACACTCTCTTAGACAACACAGGAACACATTACTTCTACAAGTGTTACATCCAAGGAAAAGTTGATTTTATCTTTGGCAGTGCAAAGTCACTCTATGAGGTAAGATGAGCCTTTTCTTTGTTACTAAAGCAAAACTAGTTACCAAATCCATCAATTTGTTGCAACTGCAAGCAAGGAGTAATTCTAACATTTGAGAGGTCGGTGATGTTTGCTGACCAGAAATGTCATCTCCAGTCGATAGCTGAGAACTATGGAGCCATTGCTGCACATCACAGGGATTCACCGCATCAAGATACAGGCTTTTCTTTTGTAGGATGCATGATTGGAGGAACTGGCAATGTGTACCTTGGTAGGGCATGGGGTGACTACTCAAGAATAATATATGCTAATAGTTACATGGATGATATTATTAATCCAGTTGGGTGGTCAGAATGGAACCATCCAGAAAGACAGAGGTATAACATACTCAACTTCTTCCAAATTTCACATTATTACTATATAATTCATTGTGCAATGTTGATTATCTCTAAACATCTGGTTGGTATTTCAGGACTGCAGTATTTGGTGAGTATCAGTGCCAGGGAAGAGGAGCAGATAGAAGACATAGAGTGCCTTGGTCAAAATCATTCAACTATGAGGAAGCAAAGCCTTTCCTGGACAAGAGATTCATAAATGGAGATCAATGGCTCAAACTGTAGCACCTATCACATTGCATAATATATATATATATATATATATATATATATATATATATATAATTTCTTTATTTATATCCTCGTTTATTATCATACACATCACATCACCAGATCTAAATTTTGATGTTCTTATATTGTATAAGAGATAAGTTACTACCGCTACAGGGTTCCCAAATGCTAAATCTGTAAATGTATCATAATCATAAGGAATTATAACGTGCTTTAAATCTTATGAACACTTGCTTGAAGCAACATTTTCAAATTAAACTAGACAGACGTGTAAATTGCTCAACAATGTCTTACAAAATAAATCTAGCTTGGAAAGGAAGATAAAAAGCACACCCTCAGACTACCCTCGACACTGTACATCAATGAAGTCAACTAAGGAAATGAAAAAGCAATCAGTTTACTCTCCCACATACCCGTGTAACTATTTACATTCTAACATACTAACACTGGACTCACATTAAACAAAGCATTGAAATGATGGCAGAGCTCTACAATAAGATCCATCATAAGTTTATGCATGAGTTCCAAAAATTGTTTATATAGACACTTCCATTGGTTCTGCAGAAGTGCAGTCCTTCTCAGAAGTTTCCACCACCTCCATATCCCTATCATCATTATTAACATCTTGGTGATCAGCATCATCTTTATTGTCCTTGCGATCATTATCACCATTGTTATCATTATCAGAACCACCATGTATCTCCACATCATCAACTTGAGTACAGTTTTGTGGAGAGGGGTTATTATCACGAACCTGATCCACATCTTCAGCAAAGCCTTCACAACACACAGGTTTCTCTTCAACGATATCCGGTTCATTAGATTTGTTACCAACAGGAACGTCGTGACATGAGTTAGCAAAACCAACAGAGTCAATATCTTTAGCTGTAGATGGAGACTTGGGAAGCTTTGTGTTAAAACTATTAACTTCAAATACAGTTGAGGTTATATCAGGCTTAGCCTTAATGTTAATCCATTGGTCCCCCAACCAATCTCTTGATATTCTTAGATCCTTCTTGCATACTTTCATTACCAAGCCTTCACCTGATAAGACCAAAAAAAAAATATTAATAAAGAGAAAAGAAAGAAATAATTTTATGGAAGAAAGAAAAAGCTGGTAAGGAAAATGAATATAGCATACCGGGAAAGTAAACTTGCACACTATCATCACCATAATTATCAATTCCACAAATAACACCCTCCCACCAGCCATCACTCCACCATGCATCAACTGCAGTTCCAACGTCAACAGCAAGTTCTTGCTCCTCATAACTTGGGGCTGGCCTGATGGTTGGCCGGCCAGAACGTCTCATCCCAAGTTTATCAGGCATGGCCAATTTGAATGCCGGAATCCATTCCTACAAGTTGGAAAAAAATCATGATAAGGGTTTTGAAGTCTAGATTAATCCTACATATTATATGTATGTAATATACAAGCACTGGGCCTGCGTATGATGAAACCTTATTTTCTAGAAATGACAAAAGGAGTAGCAAGAAATATGGGTAAGGATATAATTTTCAACAAATCTGAATGGATAAGAGATTTTATGAGGTAAACTAAGACCCTTATCATTTAGCATATCGTTAAGCTGGGAGTAGTTGATTCCTGATTAGCGCAACATGTCTTTCAACATTAGACTTAAACTAGAGCGATAACTAATTTTGTGCAGAAGCTGTGTATATCATCTTGTGAAGTTGTGATATTTTACTATAACGCACATAAGGAGTAACATAAAAGAAAATCTTTTACTTAACACTTACTGGTTAGCATAAAACTAAAGAAATTTAAATGGAAACCTTGTTTAAGTGTTTATGCACATAAATTAAAATTTTAACTAACATGGAAATTTGCGGTTAGAATTATCTCAAAAGCTTGACTATACCTCAAGATTGCCGCTTCCATCCTCATCCTGTAAGTCATCATATTGGACTTTCAACAGTTTCCGGGATATCTGCACAACCGTACACCTGAACCAGCAGCCTCTGATGCCACTGTCTTGACAGAGAAACTCTATCTTGTCATCAATCTTGAATGTGGGCTGACAATCAACCTGCTTCAGGGAAAGCAACCGCCTATCCGGCCTAGCATAATTTACATTTCTGGAGGTTTTGTAAACCATCATTTGCTGACTTCTAATTAACTTCTTAACTCCCTGGTGACCTATCCAATGCTGAGGAGACCCCCTACCACTTCTAACCCTCTTTGCTCCCAACTTTATATCATCACCTGCACTAAATTCTTCAACTTCTGCAAGGCTATTAGGCTCCCGGTTTTGGAAGGAATTGTTGTGCAAGCAAGAGAGAATTGGTTGATCATAGTAGCCACGCAGTTTACTCAAGTCAAAAGGCTTCACTTTGTTGCTTCGAAATTGCCTAAAGCACAAATGGATTTTGTCCATTGAAGTAGGGCAAAGAGAAGGCAAGCATTTTAAATAATCATCGCGAGTTAACACTGTGGCAGGACCATCAACACACTCTGCACTAATGACTTGAGAATAAGGCGTAATAAAAATTTCCCGAGGATGAGGATTTCGCACAAGATTTACACCCTTGACTTCTTGATTGTGGTGAAACCACCTCACTTTAACCTTTTTTTGACCCCTCTTGTCTTCATACATATCCTCCAGATAGGCAATGTAATGATTCTCTCCCTTGGCCATGACAAAAACAAATGATTGAATCTGGATATCAGAAACAGAGCACATGTGAGATAAAACTGTGTAGTATAGAAGTTTTTCCTGGGGGAAGGGTGGGGAACTATTGAAGCAATACAGCATATTATGGCACAAAGCAAATACATTTATTTGGGATTGAGACTGCAGTAAGATTCCTGACTTTGACAAAACAATTTTGCAAATAATTGAATTCAGAGGTGCCCATCACAAACATTGATTTATGTCAAGGGATTCTATCTGAAAGTTTTGCAAGTGGTTGAAAATCACATTTATAGGTCGCATTCTAGAAAAATTCCAAAGGATCACCTGTCCCAAAGCATGTTCCACCATACAAATTTTAAAAAACTCAAAATAACTTCCAACTGTTATGGCATTTTTGTAATATTTGATGAGATCTAATTGGTTGGAGATAAGGAGACAGGAAATTTGGGGACAGAGGACCCTCATCCCCGTGTGATATAGTTAAGTATGACTTATAAATAGGACCAGAGGGAGTATATGACAATTTGATATTATCATCTAATAAGGGCAAAGCATCTACACCTTTTATTTTGGAAATCAGTTTTGCATAATGTGCTTTAGATGCCTAAAATTGCAAACCAATTTATATCAAACAAATCCAGGTTCTCAAATGGAACATGGGGTGCCCAAGTCTCAAACCTCTCAGGCACTAATGGGATGAGAGTAGGCAAACCATTAAGTCCAAGAGCGAGATTGGCTTACACCAGACAAATCAAATTGCAGGAAAAGCAGACTTTGACCATTACAACTCAATTCTGGGAGAGTATAATGCATTCGAAACACTTGATAATTAAGGAATTTTCCTGTCATCATTGGAAATGTTTACACTTTTCTCATGCCATAATGCACACATGGTATACTCCACCAACATTATCGCTTAAAAATACATGCTACTGATATAAATTATTGAAAAGCATCTATTCCCACTTTGCTTAAAGAGCAATGTCACTGCATACTGTACCAATCAAAAGTAAGAGACAAAACAATGCTACATATCTCACTTCGTGTCATTTTCTTATTTATTCTTACTCAACTTTCATTCACGTTTTTTTCAGGTAGGTGGAGGACATATTGTCATCCATATTAAGTTCAAGGATTGCTTACCGCTATTTTTATCCCATTCCTGCGAAAAGCAGGAAAGTGCTTAAGTTGTTTGCCACATGTCCATGCAACTCCTGACCAAACGATGTCTGAATTCTGCAGTTCGGAATTACTCATTATAAGGCGCTGATAAAGAGGTGTATGCTGTATGCATGTGTCACAAGCATGCACCGGAAAGATAAAAGGGGAAATACTATAACTAAGAAAAAAACCTGAAACAAAAAGAATATACCTTGTCATCTGTTATTTGCGTAGGAAGAGCACCAATTCCATTGATATAGCTATCTGTGGCCTCATGAGCTTGCACCAAATTATGACTGGGTGACACTGTTGGTAATAGAAGGAACTTTATTAGAAAGAAGAAAGAATGCAGCCAGAGATATTATTCTCTCCTAAAGAGTGAAAGAAGGAATGCAGAAATATTAAAGAAATTCATGAGTTCAAAACAGCTCTTCAACTCCATGGCATATATTCCTTAAATAAAACCATGGGAAGAACACCAAGGAGAAGCCATAAAGGCAACCTCGTTCATTAAAACTCAAAAGAAATGAAATTAACATTAAAAATCAAGCATTCCACTCGAATAAATAGACCATAGCAAACATCAGGGACCTCCATCAAGTTTTTCCTCCTTACTTCTGCCAAAGCCTAGAAAGTAGTTAGTAAGAAGTACTTAATAACTAAATCTCGCAAAATGAAAATCCAAATAAATTATTCCAAATAGTGACATCAGTTGCCGTACTCCTATACTCCTGCTAACAGAATGGATTTTACTACCATAATGATAACACGAAAGGTTAAATGTGTCTGGTAGTCTAACATGAAATCATATACCATTGATCATCACTTGTATGCTTGTATTGCTTTGCAGTTTGCACCTCAACTCAAAACTACGATGACAACAAAAGATGAAAAAACAATAGCAGCTAGTTAGAAATAAGAATTAAGAAGTACCAACTTACAATTTCTATCTCCCTGCAGGTGCTGCTTGGATAGTGTTGATGTCAGCCAATCCACCACCTCTCTTCTAGATCTCCATTTGAAACCAGCAGAAATGGAACCCTCCTTTGCATAAATTTCAAGGTACTCCTCGGCAACAACATAAAACATGTGTCTAAGGCTCCTCTCAGTGCCCACAACCGCAAGGACTGAATCCCCAGCAGAATCCTTCAGATAATAGTGGACCACACGGTTGCCACGCTCTTGTGACACAAACTGCTCTTTCCATTCCACAAAACACCGACCATTTACCGTCATCTTGAAGATAACACCAAAAGCAGTTCAACAGAACAACAGCACAAAATCATTTGGTTCCAAAGTACTGGCAAAAGGGTTCAGGCCCATCTGATCTACTTTTCCAAATCGAAAAATCACACAAACTCTCGGTCATAAAGTAAGAACTTTCTAGCATACTATCATCCTAACACAGCAATAGCACACAAAACCTCCTAATTAGACCAGCATGTTATCTAAAGAAAATAAACTAGAATCCTCAAAAACCATAATTAAACAGGTATATCATAAATGCCCCCACCAAATTGATAGCTAATAAACCCCTCAACAAAATCCCTCAGTTAAAGAAAAGGCTCTGCAATCAGAGAGAAAAAGAATCATGTAAGTGGCAACCAATCTTGTTTTTTCAACCTCATAAGAGACACGAACCTGCGCTGAAAGTCTGAAACTGCATCAAGCAACAAAACTGTGTGTTTCACAAAAAAAAAAAAAAAAAAAGAAAAGAAAGAAAGCGCAGGAACCTCTAGAAACAGATCAGAAAGAAATCACCCAGGAAAACAGATCCAGAGAATTAAAACCCTAACTGAGAGAGTGGTGTTGGGTTTTGGGGGCTCTGGAAGAGAGAATCAACCAAACGGCCAAAAGGGTATCTCAATTTGGCGGAATTAAGCGTAGTTTGAAGCTAAAAATAGAAACTTTGCAGCAAAGGGTGGGTGAAGTGGTGGATGATGAAGGTGAAGAAGGAGTGAGGAAAGAGGTTAGAGAGAGAATGGGTTAGGGAGAGGCAGAGAGTGATTCTGAGAGAGGAGTGAAGAGACGGGGCAGAAGAGAAGAGAGAGGGAGGTCAGAGATGAAGAAGGTGAGAAGCTTGAGATTGCAGCCATGGAAAGTGAGAGAGAGTTGCAGAGAGGGAGCTTTGGAAATGTACATCCAACAATGTTGTTGCAAGCAGCTGAGCTCAACAACATGGGAAGTTGGGAACTACCAAGGAGGTCAAAATTGTCAATTTCTATTTCTTTTTAGAGTTACACTTTACTCCCTAACTTTCTTCTCTTATTACAAAACCTTGTAGCTTGTACATTTTACATTTTTATCCGAATTTTTTTCACGATCGAAAAGGTAATTTAGAAATTTGTTTTGAATATGAGCAGCATTTTTTTTTTTAATAATTATAAGCAGCATTTTTTGAATGTGAATGGAAGTTTTTTTTCTAATCACATTTTTTTTTAAGTTATCCTTTATAGAGTTATTTATTGTTAAGGTTTAAATTCCGTAATATGTTTTATTCTTCCTTTCTCCAAGTTGAAACTTAAATTATATAAGATATATCTGCTCTTTGAACGAGTAGAACAAAATCTTAGTGCACTACATCAAATCAATGATAAATGAGTATTGAAATTCAAACCCGAAACATTATCCACAAACCTCATTTTTAATTTTAATTTCAAAACTGTCCTCAAACTTTATTCATTACCTTTATCTTTCTCAAATCCTAAACCCTAATTACTCTCTTTCTCACTGTCATCGTCACCATCACCACTGTCATTGTCGCCACCATCACTGTCGCAAGTCTCAAGACGGCACCACCACCACTGCAAATCCAAAATCATGAGACTAAGGAAACACGAGGCATTTGATGGGTTGTTGCTTTATTAATTCCACCGAGAAAGGTAAATCGTAGAGCCTCTAGTGAATGAAGATCCATTTGATGGGTTCAGATCAATAAGGTGATTTAATCATGAACCCATTGATTTAATCATGAATCAATGGGGTTCATATATATATTCAAAGCTGAGAGAACGAAGAAATCAAGAGACGAGGACATGAGGGAGAGGAAAAAAAAAGAGGAAGGGACGAAAAGCGGTAGTGACAAGGTTCGGACACGACGGTTATGGCGGTGGAGGGAGAAATTAGGGTTCGGAGGGAGATGAGAGAGAGAGAGGGCGTGAGGAAGATAAGAGGAAAAAATAAAAACACTATGGAATAAAATAGAAAAAGAGCATTATTGATATTTTACAATAAAAATGGGGTTCAAGGATAAAAACTGGGTTCAAATTTCATCTCTCCTAGATATAATGGACTTAAGCCCAATTATTCAATGACAATTTGATGTATATATTTTTTTTAGGTATTTCAGGCCTTCTTGTTGTGTATACTTAGTTGTGTAATATGTTATCGCTAAAGACGATATTGTCATATACTTTGTTTCAACAACGTCATTTTAAGATGGCATTGTCAATTTCTGTATTTCAATAATGTCATTTGAAGATGGTGCTACATCGTTGTCAATTCTTCCTTTTCAACACAGTCATTGTCAATTCCTATGTTTCAACAATGTTGTTTCAAGATGGAGTTGTGAATTCATACGTTTCAACCTCGTTATTCTCGACACTATTGTTTTATGACATTTTTCAATAGCAGCTTAATTGACAGTGCAAAAAATCGTTGTTGAAGACCCAAAACAGGCGTTGTTGATTCGCTTTTGTGGCATAGTGATTAATGAACAAAAGGCAAACAATATTTAAAAAAAAACAATAAATATCTCTTAGAAAATACAAAATGACTTATAATTAGAGAATTTTTCTAGAAGGCAATTTATAAAACCCACCCATCTACTTATAGTATTGAGATAATGCAAGGGAGTGAAGGGACCTTCATATTCGAGCAACATACATATATGAATATTCATCTCCCAAAACTCCAGGCTGACACAGCAAATAGTGGTCTATCACTCCAACAGACAAGCAAACTATCTTTCTCTTCTCGAAACTTGTATTTAGGACTATACTCCTCCAAGAGATTCTTTGCTGCTGTCCTCCCATTGTAGCTCAAAGGTACATTCACAAACCCAGCCATTTGAAGCCTTTGAATCCACTTGTCAAGTTTCTCATGTCTTTCTTTTCTCTCAACTCCTTCACAAGCAATAATGTTCTTTATCTGCTCTCCAAGAAGCATGCTCTCAAGTTTTAGCCTCTGTATCGATGTTCTCGGAACAGTCGAGTCCAAGCAGTCAAATAGAGCACTGTAGAAGTACAATGCTCTGTCAATCCTTTCCATTAAATTAGATCCATTAAGATTGGATTCTTGTTCCGTAACTAGCATTAGTTTTGGTTTGAATCTCCTCATAGCATTTAAAAAGATCCCCATCTTAGGTGAAGCACTCAAAGAAAGAGGAGATAACGCAGAATCGGGACTCGGGATATATGCATTCATCATATCTCTCTCGAGCCACTCGGCGAAAGTCCTTTGGCCGCCTATGTGCACTGCTCTATGAAGAAGATTCATAGATGTTGCTGCTGCTGCTGGTGAGATCCTCCCAACCATTTCATCATCTGTGGCGAGGAGAGAATGCAGTTGAAGAACACAAGTAATAGCGAGCGCTTCGCCTGTCTTCACCTTCAACCTATCGAAATCAACATCTTCCAATTTACTAACTACTTGATAGAATTGAAAAGGAAAATCTAAATTACTAGCTTCGGTTCTCAAATGAAAGTTCATTTGCTCTAAAACCTCCTTCTTTTCATGAATGCCTGTAATTTTCAAATGAGGAGGCCCTCCGTGACGTTTCTTCAAAGTTTGTAGAAGATTTATCCACTGAGATGGTTCAAAACAATGGAGATCAATAATGTGAACCATCTTTTCACCTTCCATAGCCTCTACTATGGCCTGATTTGTGATCAGATAAGCAAACTTCAAGAAAGGACACAATTCATAGAAGTGTTTCTGTACAAGGATGTCTTCTGAAGACAATGATGATTTTGAGGTATTGAGAGCTTTATATACACCTGGCAAATTTTTTACTATCCTATAACCAAGTGCTTCACTGAAATAAGTAACCATCCGCTGCGCTGCATCACCATCAGGAGTTGAAATCTGAGAAATATACTCGAGTCCAATATCTGCATTCTTGATGCTTCCGGATGCAACACATTTAGCACAATCAATAAGAAGGGCCATTGGATTTAAAACTTGGTTGTCCCATCTCAGATTCATCAACCATTGGTATGGGGAACCTAGTCCAACACAGTGGAATTAGCATAAGAACTAAGAGTCGATGAAATATAGGATAGTCAACGAAACTATTTACAAAAATGGAACAATAAAAGTCTACCCCAATTATTTATAATTATTGAAAAATGTCATGTCATTGCACCATTAGCACTAACTCAACCTACCTGCCACGTGCCACACTTTGATTTTTTTATTTTTTTTTGCAAAAAATATAAATAAATAAAATAAAATAAAATTTGACGCTACACTACGAGTCACAACGTGTCGCGTTGCGTCACCTACAGTTGACCACGCCCACCTGCAGTTATTATTTTTTTAAAGTTTTATTCCAATTTTCAATAACATTATTTATTTTTTTATATTGAATAATTTTTTTAAAACTTTTTATATTGCGACTTTGCTTTCTTAAATTTACGCTATGATTAAATATGGGTTGTTAAATTTGAACGCTAAGATTGAGACGCTAAAAAGGATTTAGAAAATACAGGTGATTCCCGAAAAATAAATAAATGTTACTGAAACTTGGAATGAAACGTAAAAAAAAAAAAGTTTAAAAATGATACTTTTTTATTTAAGACTGGAAGCGATATTATGAAGTAAGAATGAATATTAAATTATTAAAACGAAAATTAAAATATAATAAATAAATTCGGTTTAGCAATAAATAAACAATAAGTCATTAGCTTAGTGGTTCCTTTTGCTGCAATACATCAACAAGCAACAAAAGAGTGTAACCTACATGGTCATGTACAAGTCTTAAGGCTTGAGAGTTAGAAGTCCTAGGTTCGATCCTGGGCACCACCATTTAATGGATTTAATTTCTCTTCCCCTATCCCATAAAAAAAAAATACTTCGCCTAGTAAAAAAAAAAAAGATCAATAACAAGTCATTGGCCCAGTGGTTCACATGATTGTTTGTAAAAGGTTAGTTGCATATGAACGGTAACTCAATTTCTTTCTCGAAGGACTCAAATTTTTAAGAATCAAAGAGCAATCATTCCGTTTGTATAAACCATATGATGCACATGAACAGACTTTGATGCTGTATTTTCTTTCCATGAATTTCTTGTAGAGTAAAGAACAAAAAAGAAAGACGACGTGTATTACCTGAGTCCATTAGATGCACCTTAGACAATTGATCAATCACACTACCAACTTCAAATTATATACAGCTTTATTGGTATGACTAGAAACATATAATAACAAGGCCTCTTAGAGCAACCAAGCCAAACGTCTGATAATCCTCGCTTATTGCAAAGCTCTACAGTATTTCGGGTGAGGTTTTATAGAGATTGAGTCAGTTCTATTAAAGCTCTTCCCTGAAGAAGAGTTTCCCAAGAATAGACAAGACAAAAGAGTTGATTTTGCCAACTCTGACCGAGGAATATGACATTAGAGGCCTCTAGGCAGAATTGTCTCTATATATGAAAAACATGAAATTTGAGCTGGCCAAAATGAATTTCATAGTTAAATACAAAACCTGCCCAAACAAATTTTGCTAGTTTCTTATTGCTGATGATCTTTGCAAGGAAAATCTTAGGAAATGCCTCCAAAACTGTATTTGGATTCATGTTTAAAGCTAGCCCCTATACTGTGGACTTCTCCTTGGACAAAGGAGAAAGAGACAAGTCAATAGTTGAGAACGATGTAGGCAATGTAGATACAACCTCTCATAGGAAGTAGTTGCAATATCTTGAGCTCTCTATGCAACAAATAATATTCTTCTAAGCAGAATTCTTAAGATACTCTCCTCAAATTTCGGATTTATACATGACCAACATTTAAAATAAGCTTCATTCAAGAAGCATAACAAATGCTCGTTAGTTAAGAGTATTTTGTATCAGTGTTCAATGTCGATAATAATTATATACATTCTGTATCTAACTAAAATTGATTCACCTTAATTGTAACTTCCCCTCAATTTTATATTCAGATAACAACTATAAGTTGCAAAAGGAAAATACATGGTTGTCACCTATGCTAAGGAGATTCACATCCAAAAACCTAACTTTGATGGTAGTTCATGCAAGTCAGTTGCCCCAAACGAACTGGAAAATGTTCTTACTGGCAACTGCATTGATCACATCATTACTCTCTCTTCGAAGCATGTCCTCCTGGGCACGAGCATCACCATCCTAATCAAATAAAAATTTGTAGGTAGAAAAATTAGAATGGGGAAGGAGCAGAGGTTACTTTAATGACCAAGCATGCAACAATGTCTAGTGCATTTCCTGAGATTCTCAGAAAGTACATAATGCCAAACACAGTAATTAATTGATTTGCTACTAGGGAGAAAGGAATACTCACAAGTAGTGAGTAGGCACGGGCAAGCGACATAAGTGTGGGGTACAAATCCAACACAGCCATGGCAACCTCCTCTGTAACCTGTGAAACCTGCATCCGTAAATTCCATTAAGTCTAAAAGCTAAAAACATTAAATCAATTTATTGGATGAAAGAGCTAGGTATCAGAATTACTTGTCCAGTTACACAAGGAATTGCAAATCTTCATGCAGAAAACATAGGCTTAAGAACACAAGGTAAGCTGTTCAATGAGCCGATGACCAAATAAAACTAGGGCTGTGTCATCCAACCCCAAAAACATTTCCAATTACATTTCTGATTTCACATAAAAGTGCTATGGTAAATTTAAGGTGCATAAATAAAAGAGAAACTATATGTTAGGAATCGAGGAGCCCAAACACCAAGGAGATTCACATCTTAATGGTCTAAGCAAAGAACCACATAAGTGGTGCTTGACAGATGACACCACATGTTGACTCAAAACCTCAAGGCATTAGGTTCATGGGTTCATATCCACTTATATGTTTCTCAGTTTTATCATTCTTTCTCAATGTGGAACTTGTATTGCCCACACTTTGAGTCCTAACACTATACCATGAGCTAATGGGTTCAAGCGTAAGAACTAAAGCATGCAATTTAAGCTACTTGTGCTTTTGAGGACTGCCTGTATATAAAACAATAGAAAGCTGAACTATACATTCGAAGGGTATTCAAGGGCAACAGATTCAACAGTTAGATAAACTACAGGGATCACTAGAAAAACGTTCAAAATTAATTTCAAAGTTGTTAATACCTGCATAAGCTGGATGGCAAATACATCACTAACTGTCATTTTTTCCAGGTCTTGGCACTGCCTAATAAAATCATTAAAAGGAGGACATGTCCCAGAGCATTTGACATGGTCTTCAAAAACTCCTGACTTGTAATATTGGGAAATAGCTTGAGTAAGATAACCATACTTCCTAAGGGTATCACCCAAGCCACTTGTTCTCTGCACATCAAATCCCTCCAGAATCTCTGTTGTAAAACATCTGCACATGATGGGATTGAGAAAATCTGAAAATGAGAATAATTTGTGAAACATGGAAATTGTAGGTGCAGAATTTTAAAGAAAAAAACTAAACATGAGTCCTTGACTACCACAGCAATAATTTTGTACTTAAACAAAAGTAAGCTTCACCATTGCTAAAATTAGCAACCCATACTTATCAAACAGGTACAGAAACCTCAAAAATAAAAAAATATCACAACAAAACAAGGACTCCTTCCAGCACTTCACCAAACTAAATGCCAAATCAGCACAGGAAAATTTCTTTAATTAATAGTTGCTCATTCACGTAAACCAATCAAAAGCATGGCAAGAAAAATAATTTCAATTATCTATGACAAAAACTAACAGAAACAAAAGCACAATGCAATGTCTAGATGAAGAAAATCTTGAGAGTTAAAGAGACCAGAACAGTATACAACTACTAGTATGATTATTAAAGCTAGAAAGCAACAAAGATACACATAATGAACCCCAGTCAACCATCAATCCATCATAAAGCAGTACTTTAACTTTTTCATGTGAAATTATATCAATGATTGTAATAACACGTGAATTGAACAAAGAAATAAAACTTACGCAGTTTTTATGCTTTCGGCAGCTTCAGAAACATTTGGGTCACCTTCTACAAGATATATCAGCTTCTTCAGTCCACACCTCTAACAATTGCAATTGGATTGAGAAGTAGGGGTTGAGGAAGTGACGTCAGTATGTATATGTTAATAATGTCTTTAGGACATGCACATTTCAACCAGCACAGGAAAATTGTGCAAGCTAGTTAATAAAACCACAAAATATAATGCATTTCAGTACAGAAAGTAAATGATACAGTACAATGCAATTTAAGTTCCAATCCTCATGTCGTTCAAGTTAAAGTGATGAGATTCCTCCACACCATGCGGGGAAAAAAAAAGATAGTATAACCAAGTAAAGATATTCGAACGGGGTGTTTTTGTGAAAACCTTACTTTTCAGTCCCTAACCCATAAGTTGAACAGAGCTTCATTCCAACTAGATAAACCCATTCCTTTAAGGTTCAGTTCTTTATTTGGAAAGCAGTGCATAATATAATTAATACCAATGACATGTTGAAAGTTCATATAACACATTAGGCTATTTCCCTTGTGTGTGTGTGTGATGCGAGCTCATAATCAGTACCCTTTTTCATTGTTCTGTAGCTGTATCTTCATGGATTGCTTTACTTGGAGTTAATAGATCAGTTTCTGTTGACTAGCTTTGCTAGTTTTAGGAGAAGGAAAGAAGCAAAATCTTCATGGCAAAGGTTGGAGCATGATTCTCGCATCTTTAAGGAGAATTCTTAACAGGAGCACCTGCTTCGGGATAAGATTAGGCGCTTGGCTTCTATTTGGTGTAAAGCTCATGGTCTCTTTCGAGGAATCTCTCAGTCTCTCTTACAAAATTGTTAAGAGATTGGACAGCTTAGCTTCATTGAAGGTTTTCTCGTTTCGCTTACCCTCAGTTTTAATTATGGCAGAGAATCCCTAATTCACACAACTCTTTGTAATCTTCTTCTCTTCATCTTAATGAATTTCTTCTTTTATTAAAACTCTACAACTCTATTTTTCTAAAACTCTAATCCACACCCATTTCATCATATCTTTACTAAAACTTTACAACTTAGCATCCATCACTCTATTTTCTTTAAGTCAGGAAGCCAAAGCAGCAGAACCACTAATCAGTGACCATTTATATCCATGCGCTCACCATCAACATGTTCTAACAATTTAAAAAAGTGAAAAAAACCATATGAAGAAGGAAGGTTACCAGAAGTCTTAATTTTTGATCCTTATAGCGGTTATCCCTGATTGAACTGCGTAAATCGTCAATCTTCTTCCTCTCTACAATAAAATCCAATACATATTCACTGTCAAGAGTTTTATGGCGCGCAATCCAAATCCCATCTCCAACTGGCAATCGCCTAACCTGGATACCAACCAATTTCTAGATTAATTTACCTTCTAAAGAAAGCACAGATATAAATTAAATATATGATTGATCCAAGTACAAGTAAGACCAATATCACATCTAATTTGCTTTAAAATCTATATGGGGTCAAAAAGCTAAACTGAGTTTCCAATTTCCATTAACAAAATCAAAACAGATGTAATGGTTTCAAATTTAACAGTTTTGTCACACTCAATTTCCCGGCCAATTCTGTCTTGAAGTATCTCATAATCTGCCAAATACAAGTTCCCAAACATATTACACAATGATAAGAGTAATATCAGGGGTCTGTATAAGGAGCCAAGTCATATCACTTGGAAAGGCCAGCGATAACCAACAATTCTCCAGAATACTATCACCATACCAGCAGCACAATCAAAACCAAAACCAACTAACCTCTATTTGAATTTTGAATTCGCGGCGGATATTCTCAATAATTTTCCTGGATCTTGATCTGAAAACAGTAGAATATAAAGTTCAATCAACTCATTAAAAAGCCATTCAATATGCAGGGTGCTATAAGTAAATTGTTCATAATGTCACAAATACTGAAAAGAATACCAAATAAAGCATCTGATGCAAGGCATGAATGAAAATAGTAAATATGCATTTACGTTACTAACCCCTGAGTAGCAAACTGCTCCCGATCATCCAATATTAATATCACTTCATATGCATCCTCAAATCTCTCCCCCAAGCTCAATGGTGGCACACTTAATATGTTCATCTTTGATTCAAGCTCTTCTTTGTTTGGCTTTTCCATGGGAAGGTCCTAAGAGTTTATCAGGGCAAGTGCAAGTTTTAATGATTGTTTAAAAAAATTCATAAACCACTTCATTGAAATGTATAAGCAAAAAACTAGAAATAAATATGAAAATGAAAGTTCATCTACTTTCATGGTCAAATGAAATTTAACCACCTGATTTTTAATTTATTGAACTTTCTGCCCTAACTATAAAATTATTTTCGTGGAGAGGGTTTCTTATCATCCCAACTCTTTGTAATCATCTTCATGAATTTCTTTTTATTAAAAATAAATAAATATCAGATTAAGTATGAAATATCAGATTAAGTACATTTCACTTCTGTTTTTTGTTCAACCCATTGTAATCTCCTCCCTTTCATTCAAATTAACAGTTCACACTTACACAATAAATGCACATGAGCTTTTGGTATTAAAAAATAATTATACTCTTATTAGTACCATGTTTTCATTGAGATTAAACTGTTTTAAATTTTACAAATGGCTCAAAAATAAGGGGGGTAGAGACTTGATGTCCATAGTTATGGAGATAAACAACCTTATTGGTCATGCCTTCAAAAGTGCCACTACCTGATTCACAGAGGGAGGTCCTTATTGTGGTCAACACAAGGCTGTCAGTTCAGCCTTTGATAATCATGAGTGTGAAGCTCAGGTAAAGAGGAAAGAAAAGGAAAAGCATGAATTAGGAAGATTTGAACTTTCAGCAGGACACACAATGCCAGAGACCTTATGGGTTCAACTGCAAATTCAAAAACTTTAATCTAAATTTCAATCTGGTTATGTTGAGTTTTCTAAGCCAACACTACATGTAGGTTAAAAAAGTATGTGCTTTTGAAAAGGGGAGATTTTAGGAGAGAGAAAAAGGGAATGGTAGCAAGAGAAAAATAGCAGTGAAGCCGATAAAGGAGTTTTTGGCTAGAGAGAAAATAACAGGGGGTATCTAGGTTCAGAGATGGATGGTTAGAGGGGAAGTGTCTGAAGACATTTGAGTTCAGGGATATTTGTTCAGAAGAAAACTGTATGATGGTGACTGAGAAGTTTGAAAATAGAAAATGGAAGCGTAGAAAAAATGTGTAGGTTTTGAACTGTGAGTGAGGGTGAAAGATTTGAGACTCGTAATATTTGAACATGAGCAATAAGTTGGCTGTGGAATCTAGTACTGTTGACTGTTTGTGTAGGACAGTAGATAACTATCGGCATCTGCAAATGTCACTGAACTAGAGTCCCAAAAAAAATATTCTGAAGAGTAGAATAAAAGTTATGAAAAAAGATAAAATTTGATGAAAATAAAGATATGTATAACAGGACAACTGTCATATTATCAAAAGTTCATGAGCTTAAAATGGGCATTTATTCTGTCAATGTTAACATCTAAATCTAAAATGGATAAAAGGTAGTAGTGAAGGAGACTCTGATGCATTGCTTCTATAAGGGCTTAATGCAATACTTAAATTGAAATTTCAAGATGGAAAGTGCAGCTGAAATAGTACATGATAGGAACCTCCTATCTAGAATGCTTATTCAAGAAATAGATGAGGCATAGAAATCTTCCATGTGGCAGAATTGTATGAATAGGTCTGCAGGGGCAGATGTGTTGGGAGTGGTTATGCAAGAGGAGTTATGCATTAAGGAGCAATTATGTAGGAGTTATTATGTATTTTCGTTTTAAATATATATATTGAGGCATGTTAGACAGATTTTAGGTGTGTATTTGTCATTGTCCTGAGCAGAGAATATCACTGTAGGAGTTCCTGGAACAGCAAGCTATTGATTTATTACGTGTAATAGGAGACTTAGGTCTCTGGGACATCAAGTCTCCTGCTGCTGTATTTTCTGTAATTCATGTGTTCTTCAATATTCCGTTTAAATTTAGGGTTCTACCAATATATCAGAAGGGACAAAGTGCATTTGAACTACTTAAATGCAATATAAGCACAATCATCTTGCTCTTTCTCCATGCACAACTGAATGTATCTAATAAAAAGAAATGCAATCAATGTTAACCAAATGCAACATGTAACTTCAATGACATTTTTGTACCGGACAAATGCCAGCTGAACAATGGTACTTATTAGTGGTAATCCCTGTGGAAAACTATTAAAATAAGTTTTCAAATTCACCAAACTTTAAATTGAAAAAAGGTCTATATATCTACTCAGTATATAAGAAAGTACTACTCATTATATTCACAATACACTACGATCCATTTTTAGATTAGAAATTATGCACAAAGTAAAGAGCAAATCAATAATAATAAATGGATCAAACCATACAGTTGTTGAGCAAGCTCTCAAGGGAAGAGATGGAGTATCAAGAGAACAAAAATTTGACACATGCCCACCACGGGACGAACTCACAGTTCTGCTGTCATTTCCAATGAGGTATCCAGAACCTGGTTATTTATGAAATGACTTACTTAGATTCATCAGTGGTCATTAAGAAATGCTGTGAAACAGAGAAAAGGGCATACCGTTTACAACGGTATTAGCACGCATCATGTGGCAAGTATTTTTATTAGTTTGAGATTCTGGCTGTGAACCATAGACTTTTTCCTCTCGAAGATGACATAAAACAGATGGCCACAGAGATGAGACATCTTTATTTGGATAGCTACTGGAAACTTCAGTGAAAGCCCGAACAATTTGTTCCTTGGAGTAACCCATGCTTGTAAACTATAATAGAAGAAATTGTATTTGACAAGTAAAAATTATGTAATAATAATCCTTGGGGGATCAGCTGCAGTAACATGATACTAGAACAAATTAATCAAATCAGGTAATCTTAGTACATTAACTTAATGGACCTCCATTAAAAGAGAAGGGAGGTAAATGTGGATGCAACAGCATAAATCTAATAAAATACAATGTATCTTGTAGACAGAAGTCTTAGACATAGAAAAGAAAACAAATAGATAAAGTTAAACATGAATGATGCAAAGAAAGCTGGATGAGTATGAGATGAAACTTTCTTCATTTTTTAAATAACATGTTACCTCCATAAGGGTATTGACACCAGACATTTTTTACTTACTTTACACACCTAATGCAAGAAACAAAGATAATGAAGATAATTACAATTGGTTGTGGTTTAAGACCAATGATCGACTGTAGTTTTAAGAAATTGCATCCGAGGAAAGGAAAAGAGCAACAAGTCATATTTTATACCAAACAGATCAGCATCAGGTATCATTTCAGTGCTTTCCACAGAAAACACGTATAGTAAAGAGCAGAAAAGCCTTTGATATGAATATGAAGAAACAAAAGAAGCAACAATAATTTTTTATATAAAAGGAAAAATACCCTCTCCAGGGAATCAAGAGGAACATCCATTGGCTTCTTTTTCTTTTTCAATGGTGACAACACTTCTGATTCCGAATCATGACCCTTGAGTTCCGTATCAAACAAGTTTTCTTTATCCATATAAGACGGAATTTCAACAGAAACTGATTTCTCTAGAGATTGTGTCATTCCAGATCTTTTAAGACAGTCACATGCTGCTTCCTTACCTTCTTGAGTTAGCATATACCTGAAAACAACACAGAATTCATCTGTACAAATATTCATTTGAACATATCAAATTCTTCTTTTCATTTAAAAAACATACTTTTCATTTGAACATATCAAAATCACGAAAAGTTGCTGGTCTCGGTATTTATTATATGCTAAATATTAAATAAAATTGTAGGTTTAAATCTACTCAGGTAGGTAATATCCATAGAAAGGCACATTTAAACAAATCGCAGACACAATGTTCACTGGTTATGAATCACAAAAATAATTTAAAAAATTCATGTTACAATATCAACGCTCAAGAGGATGACCCTCTGCACAACAGTAAGGTTGAATACATGGGTTCACATCCTAGAAATAGCCTCTCCACTTGCAGAGGTAATGTTGAATACACCTACTGTCCTTAGACACCACCCCCACCAGATGGGAGTAATGGAATGTATAGTGTATATATTCGACTATTCGAGGGTGTATTTTAGCTAGCTTACATTATTAGGCCTAGCTCCATCCCAAAAGCTAGCTCATAGGTGGAGGGATGCCCGCTTGTTATAAAAGGGTTATCACTACTTTAAAACTTAACACACCCGCTTCACACCCACGAGTCAGGACTAAACATATAGTAAGTTTGTAGGAATGGACATCTACAGGTGGCCCAACACTTTGTTAAAGCTCTGATACCATAGTAGAATAATTGGGCCAAAATTCAACTCAAAAGCTAGCTCATAGGGAGAGGGTTTCCCACTCATTATAAATGGTCCATCCCTCACATAATCAATCAATGACAGACTTACTTTAACACTTAACACTTAACAGGAAGCACAATGCACTCGGTCGACCTTTACTATAGGCTAGGCTCGATTGTTGAAGAACGATACAATGACAAAATAAGCCCAAGACTAAACTCTAAATAAACAAAACAAGAAATTAATTACAGATTCACAATACGGAGGTTCCCGTAAAATCTTGATTTAATATATAAAAGATAAAAGAACAGAGATTAAGAGAAAAACTTTATGTTCAAAACTAGTAGTAACATAGTGACAGGAGACATGCACAAAGGAAAACCATACTTTGCTGGACAACTTGATTTTACAACTAATCCCTTGGTTATCAATGTCTTCATGCAGCTCCATCCACTATACCATTCTCGTGGAGAACTTCCAACATGGCCAAGTTTTCCTTTCCCTTTTTCCGGCCTGAACATTCAAAATGTGCTTGGTCAAAAGTTGCAGACATTTTCCTGGATACTAATTTAGTTAAAGATGAAGAGAATAATAAAGAAACTATATTGAACATACGCAATTGGCACTCGAGATAGCCCACTAGCTTCAGCAGCATCAATAAGTTCCTGTTTATGCATAAATTCATTTCCATTTGAAGTTCCCCTATTAAAAGTGTGTTAAAACTCATAGAAACAAGTTTTGCCGTGACAACTATCATATCATATTTATTGGAACAAAAATGAACATCAGTTAGAGTTTGTACACACCTGTAAAGGGTTAACAACAGTGCATATGCCACAGAGTTCCTCTGAGGCACATAGCGTTTGGCTCCTTTAGTTTTCTTTCCTACAACATTAGCAACATAAAAGGAAAAATCAGATACAACAATGGACCGAAAAATGTAAAGCCAATTGAAGATAAACGAAAAGAAAAAAAACTACGACAAAGCACCAGCATACCATTCTTGGTCAACTCATCTGGTTCAGGAGCTCCTGAACTGGTCCCAAAAAACCCCTGCATGAGCTTCAGAATCATTTTCCCCACACCCCTTCCACCACACCACCACAATTCCAAATACAACAAAGAGCCACATTAAATCAATACAAAGGCCAAAAAAAAAAAAACAAAAAAGAAACTTAATTTATCATTTACCCTTATCAGTTTACAAACTCATAGAACCAACCAATCAGTAAAAACCCTTAGACTAAAGTTCAAGCACTCAAGGTCCATAAAGGATATATCAAAGTCTGGATAATTTTAACAACCAAATACAATGCAGAAGACAGAATTCATCCCTGAGAAAAAATGTGCACCCCAATTTAGTCCTTGATAAACCTAAAACTGAGTTGGTTCTCAAGAATCTCAAATGCCGAGGACATATTCGTTTGTATCCAACCTTTGGCACTCATTTGAGATTTTTATTGGATTCCTTTTTTTCAGGGACTAAGACCCAATTAGCTTAGAAAGAGTGATTCCAAGATACTCTACAAAAATTATTATACATAAAAGTGAGTCTTTTGTTGGAAGGTTAAACAAAAATACTGTGAATCAGGGCGATTTTTCGCTAGGAACAAACTTAATTTACTCCATCAATAAAAGAGATAGTCACAACCCCACACTCAACCAATCAGTAAACTACCTAACACCCCCTCATACAATATTAGTTCAAGCTTTCAAATTCCACTGAAAAAATAAAAACAAACATTTTTCTTTAAAAAAAATGAAAATTTGGATAAATTTCAATAAATAAATAAAAAAGTACTACAATGTGCGGGAGAATGAATACATACTTGACCTGAGAGAAGTCTTTGATGGAAGGAATAGGGTTTTTGGAGTGACAGACATTTAAGTGAGCCTTAGAGAGTGCCATTTCGATGTTATCTGAAATCCCTTTCGGCTTCTCCGCCATTTCCTTCCATTTCTTCCACATGTACGACGCCAGTTCCTCGTTCTCAGGGCACCGAACCCGGTTCCGATTCTCCATTGGGTTCAGTTTCCACAAAAATCGCTTTTTTTTTTGGAGGGGGGAAATTAAAGTGTAAACTTTGCTAGAGTTTATTACGTTTAGAAGAATGAAGAATGTCTAAGGACGAGGACGAGGGAAGCGGTGGTGGCAAGGCACGGAGACGGCGGTTATGGCGGTGGAGAGAGAAATTAGGGTTCAGAGGGAGAGGAGAGAGAGGCCGTGTGGAAGATAGGAGGGAAAAATAAAAACGCGAATAAAATAGGAAAAGGGCATTATTGATATTTTACAATAAAAGTGGGTTCAAATTTCATCTCTCATGATTAGTACATAGGAAATCAACTTTTTATTTTTTAACTATGGACGAAGTTACCCTTATTTTACCAATTTAAATTAGGTGGAAGTGACTTCTCTATTTTAACAAAGCGGAATCAAATAGAATAATTGTTCTTGCGTTAACATCTTTTGCCCCTATAGAGGCAGAAATTCAAATTTTTCTTCCGACTCAACGAAAGCAGAATTATTTCGCCTTTAGAAAGTCGGAACTATTTTTCTATTTGTTTCCGTTTTGTTAAAATCGGGAAGTCACATCCACTTAGTTTAAGTCAGTAAAATAATGACAACTTTGTATATAAAAGAAGGAACGGGGGCCAACGAGTACAAACTGGGATTCAAAAAGAAAAGGTCTAGGAAATCAAGGTTGGGGAAATAAATTTTCTAACTTAAGAGTAATACTCCATCCGATCCTATTTATAAGACCCTTTTGGGGTTTTTCACTCCCACCAACGAGAGTGGATAAATTTGTTAGTGGCATTAAAAATGTGAAAATTTGATATACTTTTTCAAAACTACCCCCATAATTATTATTGGAACTCTAAAAAATGTTGACTTTATATGGGTGTTAGTGGAAGAAGTAATTGAATTCTATTGAAAATTGAAAAATGGTCTTATAAATAGGACCAAAATAAAAACTCCAAAAGGATCTTATAAATAGGACTGGAGGAAGTATAAATAAAAACAAGGGCACTTGTTAAGATACCAAAAGTGGTGTATTGTTATAGAAATATGTGATTTTTTGGGTTTTCGAGAGAGTGATTAATGTTAACTTATAATTGATTTATCATTCCTAATAACCTTAACACTAAAAACACTTGTTAGCGAGACCCTAAATATAAAATCACTAAAATCCAAAACAAGAAATTTTGGTTTTATTTTGGATTGCTGTGATTTTTATACTAATATTATTCTAACATTGAGTTAAAGTATCCAAATTTCAGGATTCGAGAGTAATGACAGAGTTTATTACGTTTAGAAGAATCCCACCAACAAGGAGTTTTTCATGATGTTACCAAACATGATGTTGCTCAAATAAAGTAGGGTAACAAGAGCACTAGTTTTGAAAGAATATACTTGTCGTGAGAAGAGAGTGACGCGATTATTGCGATTTTTGAAGGATGATGAAGTGAAACATAATGGAACAGAGAGAGACAGACACGATCATTCCATTGTTTAAATATTTCCATTTTATTAATTCCACTCCGACCGGAGATTAAGAATTTGGAATTTTGGAGAAACTTAGAGTCTGTTTGGCTTGTAAAATTAGAATTGTAGTTTAGAATTGCAGTTCTATTCTAGCTTGCTTTAATTAAAATTCTATATTTGGATTATATATAAAATTAGAGCATATAATTGGAATTCGAAATTCAATTCCAAATCTATTGTTTGGGTGTAGTATATAGATAAGAAAAAAAGTAATTACATTATGCAATAATTTTTTTTTTATAAAAATAGCAATAATATTTATAATAAAAATTAGGTTTATTTATGTCTTTAGTTTCTAAATGTTGAAATGAAATTTTTTGACATTGACTCATGGGATAGTATAATCGTATTATCTTCATCACGACAAAACGGTATCCCAATATGAAACTCATGAGATAATATGACCATATCATTTTGTCGTGACAAAGAGATAGTACGATTATACTGTTTTGTCGTGACAAGGAGATAATACGACCTATGTGTGTACATAAAAAATTCTTGAAATAGCCTTTTTGTTAAATTTATGTATGATTTCAGATATGGTAGTATACATTATTTTTTTATTATAAAGTTTGAGTTATATTTTTCTTGATCGACATAAATTTGTATGTTTCGAGCTAATTATTTATTAGCTATTATTCACCTTAAGTTTTTTTTCTTATATGCTTTGTAAATTTTGCCCTTATTGAGTTTGTGTGACTCGCCCCCTCCTTTCCCTCCAGATTCATAGGTCACTGAGTGGTGGAATCTTGGAAGTTGTTGTTTTACCTCGATTTTGCTTTTTTTTTTCCTCTCTTTTTGGTAGACCTCCATGGTTTTGGGTGGCTATTTTGTTAGACTCCAGAAATTTTTTTTCCCAGATATAAAGTAGGAATGTTTCGTATTTTTAAAAATAAATGAGCTTTCACCTAAATGTAATATGTTCTTAATAGATTGTTTGGGTTATTATTTTAGACTATCATATTAAAGTTACTGTTGTTAAAAGAGAATGATGGATATTCAGCATATATTTTTTATTTTATGTTTGATTGCTCTCTTGAGCATTTTAATAATAATGTTGATAACGAATATTCTTTCTTTTAGATTTGCCAGGCTATGTAAGTGTTGTTTCGAATCCTACCCTGTGCGCCAATCACGGCATGAGTAATAGTCGTGACACAAGAAAGAACATGAAAAAATAGAAACAAAGATCCAAGTGGGAGATGAAGGGATGAGGAAACTAAGAAGAGAGAGATGAAATGGTGAGGATTCCTCGTTTCGCTTTTTTTTTTTTTTTTTTACGCATTGTCAAGCAATTCCAGAAGAATGGAATTGTAATTCACAAGGTTAGAGATAGAAATTGAATTTTGTTATTTTTAGTTGCAATCTAATGCCAAGATCCAATTCCAATTCCAAGCCTTAATTCCATGATAAATTCCACATGCCAAACAAATACTAAACAAAATTAGTCATTGATTTATCGAATGGAAACACATCATAACTAGAGTAGAATACATCATAGTTATTTTTTTTTTAATTTTATTAAAAAAAATATAACCTATTTAGATGATTAGTTGTTATAAATGGTTTTTTATTGTAGTGCAGAATGGTTAGGTTAGTTTGGTGTTCAGATCAAGACCGTTTGTTGCACACCCCTGCTCTCAAGGTTAATCACCTAGGAAGAAACATCTGGCATGAAGCTATCATGGGAAGAATCCATCCCCGGTTAATCAATACTCGTAGGTGCTTTCAAGAGACAGAATTACATATGCAAAAAAAATCGATGTTTCAAGACAAAATCTACATTTTATGTATTTGATGTAATCACTCATCAAACTAGCAATGGCTTCAAAATCTTTGATGAATTGAGTAATCAACTTGCAACGAAAACTGACAATCTCATTTCCTAGCATCAAGGAAAAACAATTGGTTATCCAACTCAGTATTATCTCCAAAGGCGACCACGTTGTTTCTGTTCTTGCATTCTCCTGCATCATTTGGAAACACCCATTTTAAAAATTTTAGTTGAATAAGAAGACAGAATTAATCATCAGCAACACATCAACTACTTAAATATAAACAAAAAAAGAAATCAACAACATCGATCTACTATTTAATATGCTAGAATAATTGACAGTAATTTCCTCATGGTTTCCATTGTATGCTCAATGGAAGTATATTGAATCTCGCAAGTCGCAACATCTGCTGATTAAATTAGCTTATTTCATGTTCAAAATATTCTAACCTTCATCCTACAGTATGAATAAAACCACAAAATTCAAAAATTAGTAAATTACCTCTGATGCTCTTTGGAGCGCCTAATGAATTCAGCTGGAATATCACATCCTTGGTAAGATGCAAGCACGGGCCTTATATCAGCTGGACAGCTACGGGCAACAACTGCAAATACAAAACAGAGAAGAGAAGATAATTCGAATTTTACAAGCATAAAAAGTCCCCCAAAAAAATTTTCAAGCATGAATGTAAACACATCTTAGGGGAATGTGATTAAATTGGAATGGTGTGGAAATGAAAACAATAATTTAAAACATGAACTCATTCTTCAACATATCTTATGGAGTGCTTACACTCGAGAAATGGTATAAAATCCAAAAGGGCTGTGTCATCTTTATCAGTCTGCTGCCATGCCTTAATAGGGACACAATTCTCAGGTTGAAGGCAACTTTCCAGAGCATGGCCACTTATATAGAGAACTTTTTTTGGATCTCTGTTAAGTTTTGAAAGGTCCTGCCAAGCAAGGGAATAACATCTTGTTAAAAGAATATTTACAACACAGCTATATTTGTCGAGTATAGGAGTAGAATAAAGTGACAGGATTAAGCATAGGAGTAGAGCATAATACTCGGTTGTTCTTCAGGTGCAAGTAAAACTATTTTTAACTATTACATTGTATTATTTTTTTATATTATTTGCTATATCAGCGGCACTCCTGGCACGGGAATTGAGGTACATAAATTGAGAGAGAATAAATTATAAAACACGAGAATCAAATTAAACATACTCTGAAGTGTTTCCCATCCTGATACTTAGTAGCTGGCCTCGATAGCCTATATCTAATGCAATGCTTGGTATCCAGCCTATCTATCACGGGGTCTACAAACTGCACAGATCAACAAACGCAAGAATATGAGTACTAATAAGAATAACACATACCCATTTAGAATAAGAGAAGCAAAACCAAATTACCATATTTTGCTCGTCTGTATACACCACAATTTCATAGAACTGAGCTAAATGTTCCAAGAAAGCATCAACTCCAGGTCTCTTAAAAGTCTGCCAGCCCGTATCTCGCTTTACATACACCATATATAAAATAAAACATTCAACATTATTACATGTCTCCAATACGTACAGAGCACTAGCAAGAAGGAAGGTAATAACAGGTCAAACAGTTATTTAGTTCAGTGTGTTTGTGACATACAGTGTATATAGGAAATTGTTGCTCAACAAAGCATAACATCACCATCCCACAGTTCATTTAAAAAGGATACCAAAAAAAAAGTGTATCTATAATTGAAGCCTTACAGTCCAGATATAGTGAATCAAGGTCTCATTGAGATCTAGAACAAGTGTAAACACATGTTGCTCCTGAGGAAGCAAATCAGGAAGGAGCTTGTCTGTATATGGTTCAGTATAACTCTAAAAGGAAGCAAGAAAAACAAAGTGTTAAAATAAAGGTGGAAATTAGGTTAAAAAAGGCAAACCAAAATCAGAGAAGAAACAGCATTGAATACCCGAATTTGTTCTTCAATAAGCCTTCTTGCATCCAAATAAAGCTCTACTGTTTTAGCAGGCACTGAGATATTACATACAAAAGAATCAGAATGTTGTATGTTGTTAATAACAGACTAACAAAACTATAATTAATTAGGATTTAGGAGTTTAGTACAACCCCCCACCCCCTGAAGAAAAAAAATAGAATATCAGCACTCACCATTGGACTTCAATAACAATAAAACAAGTTCTTCCCAAACCTCCCCCCTCGTAAAAAAAAAATAAATAAAAAAAATTTGCAAGAATCATGATCACATCTCATATTCTTATGCATTTTCAAGTTTTCCTATGGTGTGCCTAAAAATGGCCATTAATTATATTATATTATAACAGCATTTGCTGCACCTAATACATAATTCCCTCAAATGTCCTTTTGACCATAACCAGGAACCATCCAGATGATTCACATATAACAGCAACGCTCCAAGGGAAGAGAACAAGATCACAGGAAGACACGGCCAGAACACAAATTATTTATATAAAGGAGCAGAACTGTTACAGAATAAAAAGATAGGGAAACCCACCTGTCATTGCAGTTGAGTATAGCAACCCTTGAAATTTCTGCACAAAATATGGACCAGAAATGTCACCCTACTAATGTCGTAGCCTATAAATATATCAAGACTGAAGGCACCATGACAATTTATCATATCAAAAAGGTGCACCGACATCATTTTAAAGAAGCAAAAGCCATAGAATTTTTCATGTAATAGCACTAAAATCTTTCAAGCAAGTAATAAAAAAAATCATGACTTCAAATATGTGTTTGGTCCTAGAAATTTTAACCAGAGTTTAGCTTTTAGCCCCTAAACTTTGTTTTTACATACAGGTCATGATCCTTAAAACGTTCCAAATGTTTGGTTTTAGTCCTATCAATGACATGGCTAAACACCAGTATGTCCACATATGACATGTGTCCTGCTAATCGTTACTGTGACCATTATGGTGTTAACACATCATCACTTAATTGATTGGGGAAACAAAGACTAAAACTAAATTTTTGAAGTATTTAAGGACCAAACCTGGTCCAAAAAAAGGACCAAAAATCTAAAACCAAAAATCAATCAACTTTCGAAGACCAAAACAAAAATGTTTAAGTATCAATTAATAATATTCATATCTCAAAGGCACACCACACAATCATTTCATCTAAGCTTAAATATGTTTTCAGTCCCTGAAAACTAAGCGAGTTTTGGTTTTAACCCCTATAATTTTTTGATTGGTTTTGATCCTTGGCCGTATCAATTACTAAGACACATGCGAGTCGTCCGCATCATCATCACTAAGGACTAAAACCAAAATTTTGAACTGTTTAAGGACCAAAGCATACGGAAATTTTTTTTTCTAAGAACTAAAACCAAAAGTCATTAATTAAGTTTTAGCGGAACCAAAAACATATTCAAACATTTCATCTATGAAACTTGTGTTAGGTGTTATCTAAGATCAAACTCACATCGAGAGCAGTGGCTCCATCATCAGCTGTGTACTTAGCTGATTCACGAAGCGACTTAGTTTTATCTTCTATCTCCTCCAAGCTATAAGCTGCAGCAGTGCACATAACATGTTTGAATCATTTCCAGATCAACAAAATATCCAAATGAAAATCTAACACCAACATATCTGAAATTATTTGAAATGAAGAAGAGGAACGAACCGTAAGAGGCGTAACCGGTGAAAGCGGTAGCGCCGGTGAGAGAAGCGACGACGGCGTACTTGAGGAAGTTCCAGCGGCTAGGGGAGGCGGAGGAAGGATCGGAAACGGGAGGAGGAGGAGGAGGAGGAGGAGTGGAAGTGGCATTGGAGGAGAGGGATCGAGGGTTGCGCTTGGATGCGAGGGAAATGAGTCGCGATCGGAGAGCAGCGAAAGCCATAGCTGTCATGCGTTTGCGTCTCTCACAACTCACTGATGAATGAAAGAAGAATGAATGAAGGAAATGGGTTCAAGTAGGGGTTTGGGTTTTTCTTTTCTTTTTTCTTTTTTTCTTTTAGTATTTTCTCTTTTGCGTTTTGGAGAGGGGAAGCAGTGAGTAAAGCCGTGTTTGGGTGTCTGCTATTCCATTTCCCTACTTATGAGTATTTGATGTTTGGGAATTCGGAGGCGGTTAAGCTGGTTCTGATTCTCGAAATGTCTTGTTTGGAGAACCCAACTTTTTACTTATTACCCAAGTTTTGTTTATTTGGGCTTTCGTACAGTAAGTATCTCTTTGTAAGGTAGCCATTTCATATTGTCCACATGCCACCTCACAATCTTAATGTTGTGAAGATGGTCAAGATAATTACTCACTCCGATCCTTATTATAGGGCATACTTAACCGAATTATACATATCAAGGAAAGTGATTGATTTTATGAATTCTATGAGAATATATTGTAACATTACAATTTTACCATCTCAACTTTTCTTGGAAAATTCACACTCATCAATGAACAACAAAAACACATAGATAGTCAAATCATTTAATAAGGGCAAAAAAGAGAAAAATCAATAAATAACGCATAAAAAATATAAAGTGACTTATAATTAAAACCAAGAAAATTTTCTAGAATATGCCTTATATATAAGACCGGAGGGAGTAACAAACAAAATATTTATATTATTCTATTCACAATCATTTGCAAAATCACGACTCGAAAGTAGGGTATCATGAAAACATAGTGGGGTGAAAAAATCTTTTCTGAAAATTACCTTTATAATAATAATAATAATAATAATAGCACTTTTTAAAAACTACCTTTATAATTATTATTAGGATTTTAAAAAGTGTTGTGTAAATAATGACATATGTGCAAATAGTAATTGTGATTGAAAATTATGATGAAATCTTGCTAAGAGGACAAACAAAATTCACAAGAAAATCTTATATTAAGAGATAGAAGATGTACTAAATGATTTACTCTCTTCTGTCCGAATTATTGTAAAAATAAACATAATGTCACACTTATTAAAGAAGTTAATTAAGTGCAATTAATTTAATCAAATTTAATAAAAAAAAGGTGAATGCTTCCATGTTTTCTAGTGAGGAAAGACATCAATGCCAATCCATTTGGACCACTTATAAATTGACATTTGTATCATTTTTACACAATCATCATCTTATGTGTTATCTTATTTGTCATACTTAAGGATTAATTTGCAAGTTTTTAAACTTGAAACTTAATCATGATTAAAAATAAAAAAATAAAAAAATAAAAACTAACCTAATCCTAATCTAACAAGTTCAGAACCCTAATCTAACATTTTCATTTGCATTTGTTGGTGCGAGAGAGAGAAGAAGCCGCTCCAGCTCGCGCTCCAGTGGCCGTCGCCGCTCCAGTCACCGTCGCTGCTCCAGCCGCTCCAGCTCGCGCTCCAGTCACCGTCGATGCTCCAGCCGTCGCGAGAGAAGAAGCCCCGCCGTCCCATCCCCACCGTCTTCCTTTCATTTCCCTTTCTACATTTCCCTTTCACCACCCGAAGAGAGAAACCCGTAGAACCGCTGTTGGAAAAGCCCCCACTGTCGTCGCTGGACCAGCCCCAACCGGTGTCGCCGTCGTGCGATAAACCACCGTCGTCCCCGCCGCTCCAGCCCTTACGCGATTAGCAGCCCCGCCGTTCCCATTTCCCTGTCTCTGCCGCCACTAACTTGGATATCCCCTTTCTCCATTGTTGTCGTCGTCTCTTCTGCTGTCCTGCTCCACCGTTTTGTTCTCGCTGTGCTGACGCCGTCTCCACTGTCATCTGGTCGAGGGCTTCATTTTGTGCCGCCATAAAAAATTATGCATCAAAAAAACAAAGGGAATGATGGTAAGGATGTTTGCAGAAAATTTTTTGCATTTTATTTCCTTGGCATTTTGGATTTTGTCATTTTATTCCTTGTCTTTTTCTGCATTTTTGCAATGATGGCAAGGCTTCCAGTGAAGGTTATAGTTTAATCTTTCAAGATAAGGATTCAGGTTCATGGCACCAAGGTGGATTCAGGATTCAGGTTCATACCAAATTCAAGCGACAAGTTACCAAGTATTAATCTTTCAATTGTACATGCTCAGAATAAGTCCAAGCATTTCAATTGCTGAGAATGCTCTGATTTCAATTTTATTCCCTTTTTAATTCTTAGCTTGTTATTTTAATTTACTGTTTGTTTAATTTTTGTTCCAATATATCTTTTGTGGGCTCTTCTCCTTTTAGGATACAAACAAATAAAAATCATGAAGGGTGGTGGGTATAGTTGATGGTACTTTTGAATGTTTGGGGGAGAAGAATGTCATGGAGCAAGTGATGGAGGTTAGAGTATTCCCATATATTTGTTACTCTGCATCACTGCAATTTATGCTGGGTCTGCTTCCAGAAATTGTAACCAAACGTCAAGATCTTTTGGGTCTGCAAGTCATATGGGATTGGGAAAACATGATCTGCTTTGTTTTGACATATACATATCAATCCGTATGCTCTAATTTTTGAAGGAATTGAGTAAGCTGTGCTTGAATTTTTCCTACATATGATTAATTTTCTGTTCTAGTGATGAATGATTATATTGATTTAATAGGGAAAAAAGCTAACTCTGAGTATGGGTCCACAAGATCAGTATCATGAAATGGGATAAGTGACAACTTGTTGTTCTGTATAGGACCGATATGAGAGGATAATCTTTGTTGACTGGTGTATAAAGAAGTTTGAAAAAGTAGGGAATATGATGTCTTCATGCCTTTGCAAATATTATAATGGAACCACACATAAGGCTTAATAATATGAATCATTTTGTTAATGGTAATATGAAGATCTTATTGAAATTTCCCTTGAAGCTAAAACTTTGATTGTTCTCATTAATGTAAGGGTTTTACTTTGACTGTTCTCATTATTGTTTGAGGTTGTCCTGCATTAATGGAAATGGTGAATTTGTAGAATGTCTATGGTGGGCGTAGGTTCATTGTGCTTGCTTTGAAAGTCTTTTATGGTTGTGTGGCCTACTGATGCGGACACTTAAACTAAGGACAAGTTTTTGAGCATTTTGATTTTTTTTGGTTTAATTAATTTTTTTATTCTTCACTTAAAAATAGCACTGCATTCCATTGACCAATCTAACTAACTGAGCAGGTAGTTTGGTGTTTTCTTGTAATCCTACTAACTTTACTGCAAAGCTGAGGCTTGATAGGAAACTGGGCTTCTAAGCAGGGACGGAGCCACATAACAACTAGAGGGGGCACGTGCCCCCACAAAAAATTTTTTATTTATTTTTTATAATACACTCAAATATTTATGTTATAAATGTATTGTTTTGTGAAAAAGTTACCTAAACAATCCTGCAGCACAGTGGCTTGAGTTCATAAGCTAATGAATGTCATCACATGTTTGAAACCTGTCTTGGAGATTTTTTTTATGTTAAATTTTAGCACAAAGCTTTTGTTGAGTAACATGTTTGACTTTCACCATATGTATAAATATTATTTTTTTTATAGGCAAAGAGTTTTTTTGGTTTTTTTTACAGAGATAGGGGAAGGAAAATTAAATCCACCAAATAGTGGTGGCCAAGATCGAACCTGAAACTTCCAACTCCCAAATCATAAAACTTGGTACATGACTACATGGATTATTATTACTAGAATAACTATAAAACTAGTATCATATTGAATTTTTTCTATTTTGAAATTGTATTGTTGTGGCAATGCTATTATTATGTGATTTTTATATGACTTACATTATCTAAATGTTAAGTATCTCTTGATGACAATAGAAATTAATATGTTTTTTTCGTAAATATATTTTATATTGTTTTGTAGTCCCTCCGGTCCTATATATAGGTCACATTCTAGAAAGTTTTCTTGGTCTTAATTATAAGTCACTTTATATTTTCTATGCATCATTTATTGATTTTTCTCTTTTTTGCCCTTATTAAATGCTTTGACTATCTATGTGTTTTTTATTGTTCATTAATGAGTGTGAATTTTCCAAGAAAAGTTAAGGGGGTAAAATTGTAATGTTACAATATATTTTCATAGAATTCATAAAACCAACCACTTTCCTTGGTATGTGCAATTCGGTTAAGTATGCCCTATAATAAGGACCGGAGGGAGTAAGCAATATATTATTCTCTTCGTTAATATTTTACAAGTCACACTTAATCAAAACACACGGATTAAGATAAGCAGTTGAATTGTTTTTTTAACAAAAAGATATCTATCAATTTTATACTTTTACTTATTTTATTTACATTACTTCTTTTATGATAAATTATATTTAGTTAATCAACACACTATTTTAATATGTGTAATTTAGGAAAAAAAATTAAATACCTCCTAAAAAATATAAAATGACCAAATATAAGAATGGATGGAATATAATTGTAATATTATATATTTATACATGTGTCGCCCCCACAATTAAAAATTTCTGGATCCGTCACTGCTTCTAAGCCTATAAATTCATCCAGAAATTGAGAGACATTAAATTCATCTCCTTGAAATTGAGAGGAAGATCACCCGGATCATTTTGGTTTTCCTCTTTAGCACACATTGGGGTCCATAATTTGAGTTAGGAATGCATGAGTGCGAGAGAATACTATACTGAAAGAAACTTTATCTGGGCACTCTCTTTTGTTAAAATTTTCATGTGAGAAAACAATGATATGCTCAAGTTTGTTATCTTGTTTTGGTTCATTTTTTTTTTTTAATCTGGACTATGGCTATGCATAATTTGGAAGTATACCAAAACCAATGAAGATAACGTTTTGGGAAACTTGGTGAGCATGTGTGTATGTACAGATAAGGAAATTTTAAATTAATTAAACATAGCTGGTTTCTAACGTGTCTATTAATTTCTAAATTGGGTTATATTATGAATTTACGACTAATGGTTATAATTGCAGGGACTAAGACTAAATTGGTCCAATTTGAGATTATACAATTACCTTTGCAATGACAATGATCAATTTTTAATATAAATTCATGAATTACAAGAAAGCAGAATCCAAAGAAAAGAAAATCGTATTATTGCTGGTTTGTGGGGTCTGTACTCTCATGGCCCTTAATATCAGCAAAAGAGTGAAAGATAGATCCTTTTGGGGTGGGGAGCAGTTTTTTTTTTTTTTTAAAAAAAATTATTAAGAATAATCAATTAAATTGAGAGAAAGCATAACTTTAACAAAAGAATATCCATAAACCAATCTAAAACAGAAGTAGTTTTTATTTTAACAAATAATGCAAATTAAATGAAAAAAAATTACGAAGTCAATATAAATGATTCTAATTTATTGAACAATGCATCTGTGTTGCTGCGAACAAGCTTGGAGCAATTGCTGAAGTATGCATCTACCAGATTCAAAGTTGTGTTCATTCTTACCTCATCCTCATACATTTATAAAATAAAATAAATAAAAAATAAAGAAATCAATAAATGTGTATAAGATAACAATACATATAAATGTTTCTAATTATTTTGGCCATTGTCGCGTCAATGCATATGTGTTGCTGCGAATAAGCTTGGAGCAACTGCTGAAGTATGCATCTACCAGATTCAAAGCTGTGTTCATTCTTACCTCATCCTCATACTTCTATAAAAAAAAAATTAATAATAAAATTCAATAAATCTGTACTAGAAAACAATACATATAAATGTTTCGAATGATCTAAAATTAGAAGCTGCTCTTACCACTCCAAAAACTTTGGGTGAAAACTTGTATTCCATGTCCATCCAAGTTAATACTCATAGTGCTGATGTTTGGCTACGCAAAAGTAATCATTAGTGATTAAATAATTATTGGCTAATAAAATAATCAATTCAACTTTTCGATAAATAATTATTGATACCTTTCACCACAATTAGGCACTCCATAAACATCCTTTAGTGGCCGATCACATATATTTTGGGGTTCCGGTGGCAACATATCCTTCAGTACCCAAACCTATAACCCAAATTGTTGTTAATTTCTTAATTAAGTCTTGTAAGTAATTTTGATAATTTATTTAAAAATATCATTGAAGTAAAAAAAATAAAATTTACCACACGTTGTATTTGATTTTTCCTATAATCATCATTTTCCTTAAACGAATCCAACCAATAGATTTTTTTATCCTTGATGGACACGACAATCAGGTACCAATGGTATTCACCATGATAGTCACAAAGAGGGATGTAGATCTAAAATAAGAAATAAACAAATCATGTGTACATTAGATTTAAAAAAAGATAATTTGCTTATAAAAACAAGTTAAAAAAAAATTAGCTTACATATTCGAGATAGTTTGTGATAGGCATGTAGCCTTTACCAGCATATTTGGAATGAATATCTACCCAATTCCAAATTTCTAACCCAATTCCAAATTTAATGTTTTTCTTTAGGTCATATTTATTGATAAATTGTTGATGGATGACTTATTTTATTTCGGCGTACCAATCAAGCCGAAAATTTCTGATTACCCAATTGTAGTGCCTGAAAATATTCCACACCAAAGAATTGACTCGTAAGATAATTGCTATCAATACTTGAATATGAAAATAAATTATTTCTTTATATATGTATTTTAGTAATTACATGCTATTGATAGTAATTCTATACTGGTAGGAATGATTGTGGTGTATTTGTTGGAGAATGAATGATGAAATATGATACTCGTGACCCGTACAATATCAATAATGTAAGTTTTACTTTACAAAATGATCAATCACAAAACACTAACCAATTATTCTTCATGAAACACTGACATATTTTTTTTTTTGTTATTATTATTAGGTAAATGATGGTACAAGGAGGAGGATAGCACTGGACTTGGTTTTGAAATCTCACAACATGAAGAAAGAGGAAATAATCTCGCTAGCATTTGCAAACTTGGACAAATACAGGAAACATAAGAAGCGACTTCATAAAACTTAGAATAAAAATTTGTTCAAAACTTATTTATTTATTTATTATGCTTTCAGTTTTATTATTATTATTATTATTTGTTATTTATGTTGACTAAATCATAATTTAATTGATATTTTTTTATTGTTATTATTATTTTTTTGTTATTTACATTGACTAAATCATAATTTAATTTATTTTTTTATGTTTATAAATTAACAAAACTAGTAATTTTACTCGTGCATCGCACGGGTTTATTTTTTATTTTTTTAAAAAAAAATTGATTATAGATTTTGAAAATATGTCTTTTTAAATAATAAGTTAATATGAACTTTTTATAAAAATGATTTACATTTATTTAAAAATGAATAGTCATAAACATTAACCTTTGAATCTAGTTTCAGCTAACAACCTTTTTATTAATAAAATTAACTAATAATGTATCAACTATGCAATTTCTAATTTTAATTAACAACATAATTTCTTATATTAAAAAAAATCCAACTCATTTTTTTTATTTAATCTATCATTCCAAATGCATTTTGTTAGTAATTCGTTTTGCAAGTTCAAATGCAGCTATTTTTTTTACCATATATATCATCATCATCATTATTATTATTATTACATCTGTCCCAAAATATAAGACACGTTTTCACACTTTTAATTAGTTCGTGTTTATAAGATTCAAACTTTCAAATTACTTGTTTGTATTAGAACTTCATAATTGTGAATAAGTATATTGTCTAAAGTATAAAATAACGCATCATTATTTTTCACAATTTAAATTGCACCATATTGTATAAATTTTTGGATTTTTTAAATTTGAATTCATGACTGAGTAAATATTTGATTGTATTAAGCTAAATCATTATACCAAATTATAGCTCATCTTTAATACTTATATATCCGTTTTTTCTGTTGTACCAAAAATTTATTATTCATAATGATGCTCTGTTTAAATGTTTAATACCAATTTGCCTATATTATGACTTGTTTGTATTAGAATTTCTGAAATTATAACATTATATTCATTTTTTTTCTGGTTAATTATCATATGACGAGTTGTTTAGGCATTATATATTTTTTATGTCAATATTTGATTCAAATTATTTCCTTTTGAAAAGATCATTAATAACCCGTGCAAATTGTAATAATATCGAAATGCAAATTGTGTGTTTGTAGACAATTTTTATATTTACGTGTAATCCAAATTGTACTAATAAAAATTTACTAAAAATAACTTAAGATAAATATTTATTCCCGTGCGATGCACGGACAAACAAATTTAGAGGGAAAAACAAGGATGAAAGAGGGAAAATGAAAATGACAAAAATGCCCTCAACTTCTCCTATTTTATAATATGTTGATAAGTGACGCTCATTGAAAAAAATTTGATAAAATAAGTGGCAATTAAAAAAATAAAAAGGTATTGGCAATGATAGAACCATTGACCTCTATGTACTTGGAAAGTTATCTAACCACTAGACCATTTGTTGATGTTGTGTTTGTAATTTGTAATCCTTATTTTTATAGCAGTTACAAAAAATAAAATAAAAAAAATAAAAAATCCTAAACAGATACTGCGTAACCATTGTCCTCCTACTTGAGAAACCCTAATCACAATGGGCCAACATGTATTGCGGCGGCGGCCCAAGAGGCAACTCCCCAGACCAGCACCGCCGCCGCCGCCGCCGAGTCACCCAATATACCACCAACCGCTCCGGCTGCAAGGTTCGACGGTTCGAGAACGCGGCCGCCAATGGAGAAGAACGGCCACGGGAGAGACGAGAGAGAACGGAGAACGGAAGAGGCGGCCGCCAATGGTTATGATGATGATGGTTATGATCACTATGTTATGATGGTGGATTTAGCGACAAAACCGAAGCCTGTGTTATGAAGAAGAGGCTGGAAGAGGGTTTGAATGAAAATAATGGTGGAGGAGTAGAGGATCGAAACCTTGAGAGTAGAGGCTGGAAGCAAATAATAGTTGCAATAATGTGTCAGAAAATAATAGTTGCAACTATGAGAGAATATTGCAACTATTAGAGACTATGTTATGAAGACTATGTTATGAAGAAGATGAACATATGAAAAGAGGCTATAAGATTTTTTTTTTTAATTTGAAATTAAATTATTTTAGTTAACTATGGTTGAGTTAAAATTTTTAAAAAATTGCAAAATAATCCTTAATGTATAATAGCTAAGCAAACACCTCATATGTCAACTACATTTTAAAATCCTACATGTCCTATTTTGATTAATTCATGTGTAGATGGCATGGATGCCATTCAAAACATAAATGGCATTGAAGCAAATCCCTAAAAAAAATAGGATACTTTAAGAAAATCGTAGTGGCAGAAGTCAAACAAAAATTGATTGTATTTAATTATAAACTATTAAATAATTTTTTATTTTATATTGAAGATTACTAATGAACAGTATAAAAAAAAAGAAAATTACTAATGAATATTTTTTTTAAAAAAATAATCAAGATGCTGAAGGGAATAGTCGGCAATGTGACAATTATTTCAGCTTGTTGGCATTAGACATTACTATGGTGCAATTCATTTTCTATGCGTGATTTGAAATTTTTTATCATCGTGATCATCCATTTATCTTGAGCAATCCTGCCATTAAACTAACAGGTGCAAACTTTTGCAACGTTTGTATGTTAACATTCCCTCTTTAGTAACTAGGCCCGGCGGGGAGGGGAACAAGGGCGCAAAAAAATTTATATATATATATATACACATAAAACATTAAAAATATTGATATTAGTACCAGCACAGTCAGTTATTGAGACTTTTGATTTCCATAGTAACTAGAGCTCGAGTTTCACTATTGATTTCTTTTCTTTTTTTACTTATTTATGTCTTCCTTTTTATTTTGTTCAAATTAAATGCACTTTTTAAATATTTTTTCTTTCATTTTTATTATGAGTCATACTTAACTATATTATAAATATCAATGAAAATAGTTATATTCCTTAAATTTTTAAAAATACTTTAACATTACAATTTTATATCTTAATTTATATTAAAAATTTCACAAATATATTATTTCACATTAACGAATAAAAAACAAATATGATTAAACAAAACCAATAAGTGTCTTGTAAAAAATACAAAGTAACTTATAAATAGAAAAAAAAAAATTTGGTTTTTTGGTTTACGAGGGAAATCCCATCATCATTGCCGCACATTGATGACTCTGATGGGCAACCCGCCTCCAGGTCATAGCCTGTAAACTGTCCGGAGGAGAACAAAAAATTCATCTAAAAACAATTTATAAAAAAACCGATGGAAGTATTTATTTCTAAATTTCAAGCTTTGTTGAATTGATTGTTATTTTTATCCATAATAGAATGAAAGTATACAACTATTAGAGAAATGTTGTTTATTTTTTGCTAATTAATCAACATTCAAATATATAATTTTAGAATCAGTTTAAATGACAATATAAGATTGCATTGTAGAACAATGTTTGCCAAAGTTAGAACCTAGGGTTATAAAGTAGATTTTGAACATTAAGTAATGATATTATTAAGATATATAATTATATTATTGCATAATATTTTATTTCACCTCCCTTTAACTTTTTGTCCAAGTCTTTTTTACTAATTATGGTTTTGAAACACTTCTTTATTCTCAAACTTCTCTACTAAAAGAATTGTTGAAGTGGTTGAAGCCTATATGATTTATTTATGGTTAATTGTATTTTTGCAAATTTATAGAATTATAAGCATTAACAATATTTTGAAAAAGTTCTTAAGAGAGATTTTATTGTTAAAATTTTATTTATTTATAAATTTTTTATAGTTTTAGGGCCTAAAAAAAATTAGTCCAGGTCATATAACATGTCAGAACTGGGCTGTTAGTAACCTTGGTAACCTAATTGACTTATCCTTTATGTTTTCAGTTTGAGCCACGCGAATTCATATCTTAATCTAGCCAATAGAACAAATTGACATCACTACTAGCATGAAATCTATAACAAGTCTGTAGATTGTTTTATTTTGAAAACATATTCTGTCATAGATTTTGCAGGTAAAGATATTTACTCAAGTTTTAATGGCTTTCAGCAGGTTCTCTCTTTTCTCTTACGTAATTCTAAGTTAGAAGTAGAAGATGGATGCATGCCAATTTTTGTTAAGTCCCTATCATTTCTGGTTATGCATTGCTGCAAAATCAGAGTCAACCCGTTTTGGCAATGAGATTAGTAGCACATTGATTTCTTTATTTTACTCAACAGAACTAATGGCTGACATAAGATAACCTTAATTCTGAATAAAATAAACTGATGGACTCCCTTCAGCTTCTGTCACTGGACTTGGGAAAAATATTAATGTTACATGGATGGGATAACAGAGCTAAATTTTTATAAAAGATAAAATTCGTTTTCTATATACGAAGTAGTATTATATAATTATAATAATATATATATATATATATATATATATATATAGAATTATACATTTATACTAGATGTGTAGTGATATTCTGCTACAAAATCTTGACAAGCTCATATTGGCATGCAGAGGCAATAATTAAGGCCAAAAGAATGTTCCAATAGCAAAGGCCCTTTTCTCATCAAGGGTACCCTTAAAAATGAGGCCATATTCTTTGAGGAGCATGTCCAGCTTCCAATCCTCCATGCTCTCATAGTCTGCCTTGTCGTACCTTGGATAATGAAGAGGCATTTGGAATCCACCAGGGTAGTCCTCCTTCTTACACAACTCAATCTGGAACATCCCTTTTTCTCTGCCCTTCAAGCTCTTACCACTCCCTTCATTATTGAAGCTCCCCAATAGTTGTATGAAAGCCATCACAAAAGATCTGATCAAAGCCATATTTTGGTGCTTAGATCCCACAATAACCTCAAAGCTCAAAATGTGTGATTAACTTAAGAAGTACTAGCTAGGATGAAAGCAGTGGTAGCTAGCTAGCTAAATATAGTGATCTGTCTTGGTGAAAAAAATGAGATACATGCATACAAGTATATAAATAGAGAAGTGGAAAGATGGGTTTAGGACATGGTTTTTCTTACACGGCAGTGAAACAACAAATGAGGCACATTGTTTCGTGCATAAAATCTGGTAAGTGAAAGCATGAGTCATAAAGCATTGAAAAGGACCAGAAATATCAAGTAGGTTCTGGTTCTAGTACCTTCTGTGACCAGTTTACAAGGTTTTGCTTTTGCCCAATTTTTATTATTATTAGAGAAATGTACTTGTTAAGAAATTACATATAATATATTATCATTGAAAAATATATATTTTTAACTTTTGAAACACGGAATAATACATCTTCAAAATTGTTTTTTTTTAAAGTTTATGAATAACAAGACTTATATTATTATAAAAAATGATCAATAATTAAATTTTGCTGTGGCGTTATTCGATACTGTATTTTTTTGTTTAGTTAGTTACTCCCTCTGGTCTCATATATAAGCCAAAATAACTAATTTTGCAAGTATTAAGAAAGTTAGTTGAGTGTATTTAATTTTTTTGAGTTCACAAAAGAAATAGACCATTTTAGAAAAGATGTATTGGGAATGAAACAAAAATGAAATGATATAACCACTTTGTTGAGATATTTTAGGAATAATTGTATTGGAAATAGAAAGTTAGTTAAATTTTGCTTATATTTAAAACCATAAATAAGATGTTTTTATTTGCTTATATTCGAGACCGGAGGGAGTATGTCTGAAGTGAATTGATGTACTCCCTCCTGTTAGAATTATAAGCAAATCCAACCACTTTTACGTTTATTAAGGAGGTTAGTTGATTGTATTTAATTTTCTTAAATTTATAAACAATAGAAATATTTTAGGAAAGTAGTATTGAAAATGAAATTAAACAAAAATTAATTAAGATTACAATTTTCTAGAAATATTTTAGGAAAGTGACATTGAGAATGAAACAAAATTTAATAAAATAAGTTAATTTTGTTTATATTTTAAACCAAGAGAAATATGTTTTTTTGTTGTTTATAATTCAAGCAGGAACGAATATATGAATATACGAAACTCTCTCAAGTCTCAACTTCTCTATGTCATGCAATCTAGAATCTCCTGGAAGTAACATTCTATGAATCAGTGGATTCATATTTCGTAATTTTACATTGTACAATAACTCATAAACTGGTGAAAAAAAATAAAAAAACTGAAATCCATTGTTAGTTGTTATATCAATATATGGTGGATTAATCTACGATAAAATTATTAGTTAGAAGGAAGTATAGAAAGAAAAAAGTCACAAAAGTTATATTTCAATATTGCTATATTTTGAAAAGTCATATTTAGTGTTAAGAGTCAAAATCAGAAGTGTGTATCTTATTTATTTAGCTTTGTAAAGATTAAGATCCCAAAAGTGCTTCTACTTATGGAAAAAAAATCCCGAAAGTGCTTTAAAAATAGAATCTCAAAAATCTAAAATTAATTTTAAAAAACTAAAAATTGCTTATCTTAATTTATACCATTCCTCAAATTTCTGTTTTTTTTTTTTTGGGGTGAACTCATTCTACAAATTTCACTTTACACTTTTAAGCTTCTTGACCATTGATCTTAACAGAAATGATTACGTATTCATGATCTACAATAACTAATCATAACTTTTTACTTAAACAAAATTATAATTAAATCTGGAGAAATTAAATATAAACAGTCTAAATCCGAAAAAAACTAACCCTTGAAATAATTGGGTGGGAATATCATGGGGTGTCTAAAAAAATACGGAGTACTTTTTTTTTTCAATAGATCTAAGTTTTCTTACGTTCTCTCAGGTCTTCATTAATTATTATAAGACATTTTTTAAGGAAAAAAATTTAATTCCATGTAACCAAAAAAATTGATTTTATTTGTAAAATCATTTTTCAATTTTCAATAACATTTAATTACATTTTTTAAAAACAATTTATTAAATCAACACTTTTTAGAATGTTGATAACAATTATAAGAATCATTTTGAAAAAAAAATATATTAAATATTTATAATTTCAATATCACTAATACCCTTAATCCACTTTCTTAACATACATGAATTTTCCAAAAAAAAAAACATCTTGTGACATGTCTAATAAATAAATACATACAACCCATGTGAATTCTAGGTTGATTAGTTACGACGCTGTCTTATTTCTCATAATAATAATAATAATAATAATAATAATAATAATAATAATAATAATAATAATAAATAAATAAATAAATTGCTTAACCTCAATTTTTAAAATTGAATATAAGAAATTAACAAAGCAAATGAATATACTTTTTCTTAGTTTTAAATGTAAGTTATATTTGATTAAAAATACGTATTTTAATAAAATTAATTAATATTATTAGTGGCATCAGAAATGTAAACATTTTATATATTATCTTAAAAGTATCCTCATAATTAGTATTGAAATTCTAAAAAGTATTAAATAAATAGGAATGCTATAAAAAATAAATAATTAATATCATTAAAAATTAAAATAAGTGATTACATTAAACAAAAAAATATCCAAAAAATGTTTATATTTAGAAACCAATGGAGTATTAAAAAGATAAGCTCACTACTTTTCAAAATACTACTCTACTTTCCTTCTTTTTTATCCCACTAATTTCAAAAAAAAAAATGTTTGTTTTTATTTTTGGGCTTATTTATGGTTTTAATCCCTAAAAGTTCAACGTGTTTTGGTTTTAGTCCCTAAAAGTTATTTTGACTAGGACTAATCCTTAATTTTTCAAATATTTTGGTTTTGATCCACACCATTATAAAAAATATGTTATTTGCCGATCGATGTGGTTAACGAAATATCACATCATCAGCCACATGGTGTTAGGTGGTGCTAACTAGGAGGTGTGACATGGATAATTCATACATATGAATGCAAAGTTTTGCGTATGAAACCGTTTTATGTATGAGCTTATTTTGCGTCCATAGACCTGTATCATCAACGTCATATCACTTACTCCCTTCGTCCCATTATCTTGGTAAAAGTCAAACAGATCAATGAAAATAAGAGAGTATCTGTTTAATATAATGCATGATTCATTCATTAATTACAAATTGATATTATACAAATATTCATATCATTACAATTAATACATATTACAATATTGTCTCAAAAAAAATCTTTAAATATGTTTTCCTTACTTACTTATCAATCATCAATACAATATACAATCTTTAAGATTTTTCATTTATTTTTTTACTTTAATATGGGACAAATTTTTTAGCATTTTTTTACCAAGATAATGGGACGGAAGGAGTATGTGGCTCCACCTCATACCACGTTCTTTTGATGTGGTGTTCTGCTAGTCACGTCGACAAATAAGATATTTTTACTAATAGTATGGACCAAAACCAAAATGTTTGAAAAATTAAAGATTATCTCGGTCAAAATAACTTTTAGGGTCTAAAACCAAAACACGCTGAACTTTCAGGGACCAAAAACATAAATAAGCCTTATTTTTATTTGTCCCATTTAAAAGTTTAAGAGTATAATAATTGATATTTTTCTTGTTTGACTCTATTAAATGAGTAATAATTGTTATTCTTTTTGTTTGCCCATATGAAATAGGGTTTTAATTTACGTAAGTAATGGAGAAATATTAATAATTAATAATAATGACAAAGATAGATAAGATATATTAAAGGAAAATATGTTCTCTCCGTTCTATAAGGATGATAAAAATGTCAAAAAAAATTGTCTCAAACTAAAGTTAAAGTAATTAATGAAAAAGTTTAAAAATTGTAAATTTTGAATTGTGATGGATTGATTAATGCAAAATGCATCAAATTATTTATTTAATAATGGTTGGTGTATTAGACAAACTATTAAATATACGTCTCCATAATTTTGTGAGTCTTGAAATTTTTTATCATTTTTATATAACTTAAAAGGTAATTAATTTATTAAAATTCAAGACAACCATTATATTTTGTATTTCTTAAATGAGTATTTTATTTTTAAGGAGACAAAAAAATAAAAATTAGAAGGAGTATTAAATTTTTAGTTGTTTAGAAATAAAATTGTTATTTTTAACGTTATACTTTAAAATTTGGAAAATCCACGAAAGATGAAATGATAGAAAAGAGAAACGAGTACGTGCATAAGAGACAAAAGGGAGGTTTGAAAGGAATTCAAATAAAAAATAAGAGAGAAATTGAGATGATCTCAATTCTCAACTTCCTCTTTAGCCTCTTGCGAGTAAGCGTGATTGTGTAAGATTTATATTTTTTAGGATCCTCAAAAAAAAATTTATACCATATTAGAGTATATTTATAAGTATTAAAAAACTATTATTAATTTATTTAAGATTTTAAATATTTAAATACACAACCTTATATAATAATAGGATCTAATCTCATAAACTTTAGTATAATAAGGCTGAAATTAAGAAAAAAAATTTCCACAATCTATTTCACGGTAAAGCTAAAGGGATAAGAAAATTTGCAAGTGAAATTTTTTTAGTTTCATGTTATAAAATGAAAAGGAAATCAAATAATTTTATTATTAGTGCCAACAATCAAGCTTTCTTTTTTATTCTTTTACTCCCCGTCAATACAAAGATATTATTGATGATTTTGCTTTAAAAGAAAGCTAAAAGAATAGAAAAATGATATTTTTCAAGTGAAAGATCATATTTAATTAAGAAAATGAATCGAGAAGTTATATAATAAAACATTTTGTATACAATTATTATTTTTTACCTTTTTTATGGGGCCTCTTTATTTATTTTCTTCGCATAAGTCCCAGAAATGTTTGTGACAACCCTACTCTCCCTCTATCTCCCTTCCTTCCATTACAAGCTCAAGAAGTTTAAAGAGAAAATAAATGGGAAGATGAACTAATAAGTAATGCTGTGGTTGAGCTTATTATTAGGATCAAATAAAATAGGTAGGTAATTAAGTTGGAAGATGAAATGGTTAAACTTAAAAGATGAATTTCAAAGATGACAAGATTACGTCGTTGGATGAGTTTAGCTAGGAAGAGAAACAATGAATTGGAAGAGGCATTGAAGAAGAATTTGGCAAGAAAGAAATGAAATGAGGATCGTTGTCATTGATGAGTTGAAGGCTGATCTGAGAGCACAAGATTGTTAAATGAGAAACAAATTAAAGGCTTGAAGCATATTGGTAGTAGAAGAACACAATAGAGAGAAGCATTTTAATCCAAAGTGGCATTGCTAGTACAACTAGCTAGCTAGAAATAGCCGCTGTACGTGGGACAAGGAGGGATATGCCCAAGACTCAAAGGAGCATGTATGTTTCATTTTCATACCCTTTGAATTTTCTTGAAATATTATTGAAACTAAAAGAAAATGTGGTTAAATTTACATGTTATATATTGGAATGTAATGATCTCATCATGGCATCAAATTGTAAGAATCTGCAAGCACTTCTGTCCCCCTTTATCCTGCACTTGACTGCATGCTCAAAACACGCTAAGATACACCTTGATTTATTTATATTTATTTTGCCCATTCAGTTCTCCAATTGTTACCTAGGTACATCCGGATCCGACCCGAGTCGCATGCATGATTATGGCATGTGAGTCTCCCAACATGAATTTTCTGCATCCACAAGGAATCGAATTCAATACTTTGCCGTTTACCACTCGTCCCAACCCATATCGGTTACACGTTGATTTATTTTAGCAGAATAGTAGCTGATATCATTTAAATTCTTAGTAAAATAAATTGATCTACTGCTCTCAGTTCTCTGAGTATACTATTACTGAAATAATTATTCTTTTGCTACTCTGCTCCAAGTTGAACCCGAAACAGAAAGTCAGAACCTTTAAATCATCATGCTTCCTCTACGTGCCTGTCAAAACGGAATGGATGTTATGGCTACCAAATTTAGTAGTAATAGCTAAGCCCAAAAGTGTCACTGAACTCGGGAAAGTATTGTTAGCAAATTCAATACTAATAGCTATGCTCAAAAGTATTACTGGACTTGAGAAAATATTAAAGTCATGTTAAAACAAAGGAGTAATTTTCTAAAAGTATGTCTCGCTTATTTTTTATTTTTTATACATACACGCATTTCAAATATATATTTCCAAAAACCAAAGCGACAACATTGTTGTCCCATGATTGATGTACACAAACATAGGAGTATTTGTTTTTGTATATACAAAGCTTAGAATAATATAAAAGTGCAGAGTGATATTGTGCTACAAAATATGGACAAGCACCTTCAATTCGATTCACACAGTTACACATACACAAGCCAGATTAATTGATAGAGGCAATCAACGGCATAAGAATGTTCCAATAGCAAAGGCCCTTTTGTCATGAAGGGTACCCTTAAAAGAGAGGCCATACTCTTTGAGGAGCATGTCCAGTTTCCAGTCCTCCATGTTCTCTATTGAGTATGGCTCATAGGTGCTACAAAAGGGCAAAGGGTCACATGGGTCACGAAGTGTTAATTATTGTAAGTGTTATGTATAATTTGTCCAAAATGCCCCTATCAATCCTTATTGAAAATTGTAGTAGTATTTAACGTTTATTAGTAAATGTGTCCATTAATTAATGTATAGTGGTTTACAGATGAGAGAGATGATAAAAGTAGAATTAATGAGGAGAGAATGAAATGATTGAATAAAAGTTAGAATTGGAAAGGCCTAATATTTTGAAACGGAGGGAGTACTATTGTTAAACTCAATTATGCTCGTTTAGCCCTAGCCATTGAAAAAGACCAACTCACTCTCCCATTTTCATGATTTGGACAAGGGCCCAATCATAAAATTGTAATTTGCGATCAGATTCAAATTTGATTATTGATGGACCATTCATTCATATCCGTGAGGGGTGTGTTATAGCATTGAACCAACAACCCTCCCCTTATCATATCAGAGATTCTTGTATATGAATACTATTGAAATATATTTATGTACCATGGCACCTACTCTAGAACCTCCAACCTCCTAGAAGTCACATTTTATGAATCGCTCAATCACGGAGATATATTTGTTTCTGTACAAAGAACTCGTGCAAAAATTAACAAGTTTGTTAAAAAATCTGAAATCTATTCTCAGTTAAATCAATTTTTTTTTGTACTGATTGAATGATCAGAATCATTAACGGGAAAGATGTATTTAAAAAAGAGGCAGTAGCTCATATCTTAGCACTTTCCATATTTTGAAAATTATGATTATGATTAGTGTTTAGAGTCGAAATCAGAAGTGTGTACCTAATAATAATGTGTTCTCCAAGTGATGATTGAAGATGAATATGCAATCCCTCCTTGAGCGGCAACCACAGGTGGTGTGGCTACAAGAGGAGATTCAGCAAGGCATGCATGTTAGATTACATATTAGTCCTATGTAATAAGCTATAAGGGAAAAGAATATATCAAAGTCAATGTATTTTGTCTGAGTGGCTTAGCACTATATAAAATGTGTTTGCTTGAAGTGAAAGTAATATTTGATTTGGAGAAACAAACTTGATAGTTATGAGAGGGAGGTGTGACCCCTAAATAATCTCATTAAGGAGGGGGGGATTCAATTATGATTCAGACCTGATTCGGATGCTGATCTCAAAGATATAGATATTTGAAGGTTGAACAAATTTATAATTAGGGCATTATAGTTTTTTTTTTGGTTAACTAGGGCATTATAGTTTTGACAAGTTATATTATGTCACTATTGTTAAAGCAGTTGCATAATTAAAAAAAGCCTAAAAAAATGTCTTGCTAATAGTTATTAAAGATGAAAAAAATAGTCATAACTCCATACTAATTCTTCTATCAAGAATCTTAAAAAATATATTTTCTAATAATTTTATATAAATTATATTTGGTCATAATACTTATTAGCATTTGCTATAAAAAACAAAAATAAAAAATGAGATCTCAATTGTTAGGGGCCCAATTTATATATAAAAAAAAGTCAAATCTTATACATGAATCTTGATTGTAAAATGCTAGTTGGTGTTCTAAAGCTTAAGAACATATATCTATACATCTATTTGAATTCGACAGTGTCTTACTCCTTTCGTTTTTATGTATAAATTGTTTTTCCTTCTTCCCTCTCTAAATACAAGCATATGAGGTAGATTTTCGATTAAAAAAATTAGTTAATATTGTTAATAGTATTAAAAATGGTAATATTTGATATATATTTTTTTAAAAAAAAAACTATACCTCTGTAGTTATCAGTTATCTATTCCTCTTTTTCTTTCTTTAGTTTCAACAATTTGTTTTTTTGTTAGGTAAGGTGGAAAATTAGAATGTTGAGGGGGGCATGCCACGAGACGAGGCAAAAGAAAAGGTAGATGTTTTCGTGCATGACTTAGAAATGCTACTTCCGTGACAATAATGAGTGAGTTAGTTACATTATACCTTAAGAAACTTGCAGGCTAATTTCAATGTATTCATGATGAGGCTATAACTAACAAAGAGTAGTTTAATTTCAATATATTATTATTTGACACATGACACATACTCTTTGAGCTGTTAATTTTTTTAGTTTTATCATGGGACTACAAGTGTGGGGTGGAGTGGGGTGACTTTGAAGATGATTCACTTCCCTCTCTCTCTATCTCCTCCGAAAAGCCACATCCCCTGGAATTTCAGCCTCGAACAAAAAAAAAATGATGGTAGCTTGAAATTAAAGGTCTTACATTATAATTGTAGTTTTGGTTAGATTGCATTTATCAAAATTATGGATAATTTTGAAAAAAAAATATGTGATCATAATCATCCTTTTGATATAGTTATAGAGATTATCTCATTACAGAGATTATACCAATGACGTTGATTTAAGTGAAAGGAGTTTGAATCAGTTAAACATGAGATCTCAAGTTCTATATATAAAAAAAGGGTTTGTATGCAATACTCACCAAAAGTGGATGAGTATGTATACTAACTGCATAATCTATGGTTGTGGTGCATTATGGATAATGGAGGGTGATGATTAAAACCGGTTACCTGGAATTGGATTACTTCCAAATAGCATAGGAGTATCAAAGATGTGTCCCTCCACTTTCCTTAAATTTTTTTCCCATTTTCGGTGGCTTTTAAAATAATTTTTTTTAAATAATTTTTTTTAAACTAGCATAGCACATCTTTGTGTTAATTTTTTTTGTTAAAATAAATTTTTTTTAAACTAGCATAGTCTTTGTGTTAATTTTATTTCTGTTAAAAATAAATTAAAAATTAGGAAAAATAAATGAAAATAATATTAAAAATAGATGAATCCGTCCCATAATTCAAGTCTTTTTAGCTTTTTTATTTGTCTCATAATATATGTTCTTTTAGAAACTCAATACTCATTTATAATTCTTTTTCAAGCATACCTTATTTATTATATCATCATTTTCGTCACTCATCTCTCCACCTCTCTCTTTTTTTTGATATATTCTCTCCACCTCTCTTTAATATAATCTACATACATTTATTACTCACTCCGTTTCACAATATTTGGCCTTTTATTATTTTTTAATTGTTTCACAATGTTTGACCTTTTACATTTTCAATACACAAACATGTTTTTTTTTCAATATTAACCTTTCATTCAATCATTTCTCTTACTCCTCATTAATTCTACTTTTATCATCTCTCTCATATCTAAACCACTATACTTTAATTAATGAACACACTTACTAATAAAAATTAAATATTATTACAATTTTCAATAAGAATTAAATAGGAGCATTTTAGACAAACTATACATAATACTTACAATAATTAACACTTTCTTAATCTGTGTGCTCAGACCTAAAAGGCCAAATATTGTGAAACGGATGGAGTATTACATATTTCGACGCATAATCTTTTAAGGCTTATTAAACATTTTAACCCCTCAAGTATTTTAGTCCTTGAAATCTTTTTTATAAGACATTTAAGTCCCTCTGTCCACTATGTCAACTGCCTCAACTGCGGATTTAAGTGTCCCATAAAAAAAACTTGAGAGACTAAAAGTAAATTTTCACATTTTGAGAAAATCAAGTGTCACATCCAAAAAACATGAAGGACCAAAGTGACACTTCACTAAATTTTTAATATTTTAGAATCTAGTAATAAATATAAAATAATAAATGTTTGTGTAAATATTTTTAAATAAAATAAAAAAGAACAAAAATGGTTACAAAATAAACAGTAATAGGGACGGAAAAAAAATAAAAATGTAACAGTGATGTGTGACGGTAAAAAATAAAAGAATTTCTTTTTTAGTTTGTAGTCCCTCCTTCGGCTTGAAATATAAGAAAAAAACATACTTCGAGAAAAAAATATTTCCTTTGGTTTAAAATATAAGCAAAACTAACCAAGTTTCTTAAATTTTATTTCATTCCTAATGCAACTTTCCTAAAACATTCCTCGAAAATTGTTATTTTATTTAATTTTTATTTTAATCTCAATGCAACTTTCCTAAAATACCTATATTCATTTATAAATTTTAGAAAATTAAATACAATCAATTAACCTCCTTAATAAGTGTAAAATTAGTTAAAATTGCTTATAATTTGAGTCGGAGAGAGTATTCCCTCTGGTCCTATTTATAAGACCCTTTTAAGGTTTTTTTTGTCCTATTTATAAGACCCATTTTCAATTTTCAATAGCATTAAATTACTTTTTTCCACAAACACACATATTAAGTCAACACTTTTTAGAGTTCCAATAGTAATTATAGTGGTAATTTTGAAAAAGTATATCAAATTTTCACTTTCCTTCGTGGGAGTGAAAAACCTGAAAAGGGTCTTATAAATAAAACTAGAGGAAGTAATATTTTTTTTAATGTGTAATATTTTTTTTAGTTTTACGAAAAGCAAAAAAGGTAGTTCCAAAAAAAAAAAAATTGAAGAAGAAGAAGGTAGTGAAGTTGTTGCATATGAGAGCACAGCAGAAGATATGTATTGTGGACAGTTAATTTGCATATAAGAAGAAGGTAATAAGCACGAAGGAAAAAAATTAAAAGCAAAAAACGGTGAATTTGGAGCAAACTGGTAACAGTGGGTGACAATAGTTAGTATAGAAACTCACCCACTATTGATGAGTATAGAAAACGGACCCATAAAAAAAATATGGCTTTTTTAAGCGATAGGTCCCTAAACTTAGGGGGTGTTTTGGATTTAGTCCTTAATCTTTTTTTTTTTGTTGGATTTGGTCCCTAAACTTTAACGCCGTTTGGAACTAGTCCTTCCGTTAACCAAAAGTTAACTCCGTCAGTGTCTTCCAATAAGATGTTGCCACGTGTCCCAACTTGCTTTTTTTTTTTTTTTGCTTTTTTGACTTTGAGGTCCCTAAACTTAGGGGAAGAATTGAATTTAGTCCCTCTCCTTTTTTTCGTTGGATTAGGTCCCTAAACTCTGGACTATTTTGGATTAAGTCCTTCTGTTAGTTTTAATCTAACACCGTTACCCTGGGAAAATTTTTATGCCATGTGGACCAATTAAATTAATGCCACATGGAATTTTTCTATTAAAATTGAAAAATTACAAAAAATAAATAAAATTAAAAAAAAATGATTTTTTTATAACGATTGGAATACAATGCGTCTGCGACGAGATGCATCATCGTCATGGTCGTGATGTCTCGAGCGCTCACCACTGCCATCAGGGTAACGATTTGAGAAGCTTTCGCCATCGTTCTCAAGGTCGCGCCTCGATCTGAGTTTTGTGCTTGCTTCGGTTTACAGCGAAAATCACTGTCGCAGTCACGAGTTCGCTTGATGATATGCGGCGGCGCTAGTTATAGACAAAGCCCCTAGAACCTAATTGCGGCGGCGACCCCGAAGAACCTCTTCGTTCTTCATCCTTCGCTTGGTCATCTTCTCTGCAAATCTGATGCGACACTGAAGTAGATCAGTCGCACTTCCTTCACCGTGCAGCAGCCTCGCAACTTCGAACCCTCAACAACCTCAGCGTCCTCTGTTTTCCAGCTTCCACCCTCTTCTCCGCTTCCTCCGCCTTCTTCTTAGTGGCGCGTCATATGCAGAGTCTCGAGGGAGGAAGAAAGGCAACAAGTATCTTTGATTGACACAGAAAAATCTCTTTTTTATTACTTTAGAGTTTGATGATGAAGGTTTGGTAGGTGTCTAACTCAGTTTTTATCACTTGACGCTGTGTGTGTTCTTTTTTTTTTTTGTTTAGATCTTTATATTCTGAAAAACAATGTCACCCCTTAAGCAAGGTGAAGAAACCATGACGTCAAGCCTTAACGAGACGGTCGAGCACGACGAGGAACGAGAGGAAGATATGGAAGGTGGTTCACATTCTGGCCTGAAAAATTTTCTGTGGCATGGTGGGTCTGTTAATGATATTTGGTTTAGTTGTGCTTCAAATCAGGTAATATTTGGCTTTTTTTAATTTTTTTTTTTTGTAATTTTTCAATTTTAAAAGAAAAATTCCATGTGGCATTAATTTATTGGTCCACATGGCATAAAAATTTTCTCAGGGTAACGGTGTTAGATTAAAACTAACAGAAGGACTTGATCCAAAATGGTCCAGAGTTTAGGGACCTGATCCAACGAAAAAAAGGATAGGGACTAAATTCAATTCTCCCCTAAGTTTAGGGACCTCAAAGTCAAAAAAGTAAAAAAAAAAAAATGCAAGTTGGGACATGTGGCAACATCTTATTGGAAGACACTGACGGAATTAACTTTGAGTTAACGGAAGGACTAGTTCCAAAACGACGTTAAAGTTTAGGGACCAGATCCAACAAAAAAAAAAGATTAAGGACTAAATCCAAAACACCCCCTAAGTTTAGGACCTATCACTTAAAAAAGCCAAAAAATATTATTGGATAGAGTTTTTGTTTAAATGTTTAACCATACTTTAAAAAATTAATCTTTCATCTATTTAAATGAAAAGACATCGTAAAAGGAATTTAAAACACAGAATTGACTTGGCATGGCAACAACAAATTGGTGAGCATGAAGATAACCATGGGAAATCAGATCTCCTTGACAAATAGTACTTTGAAAATTGGCTACTTTACTTACCATTCAAGTAGCTATCTGCATTTATGACAAAAACCCCTAAAGAGCAGGTGAGTCATGGGACAGCATCTTAATGTGCTATCTGCATCTTAATAATTTGCCAACCATGGGTATTTTTGGAAACAAAGAAATTATATATGATCACCCTATACCACTATATATAAGGAGTCCCCTTAAGGACTTTGATACACCAACCTCAACTTTGAAACCCCTTCCTACTTCCTAGTTTCATTTCCTTTAATTTCTTCATCAACTATATGGATCAACTTAGGTATCAAAATATAGCAGCCTTGACTCAGAGCATAAAAGCTCATAACAATCTAGTTAAGTTTACACAATTGTTAGTTTCAGTATCAGTGTGTTCCTACATCTTTTCACCTTCTTCCTTGTTTATCTTCCTTCATTACTTCAAATTTTATTTCTCCACATTCCCTTTCCAATTATTTACCCACAACATAGACAAGAATTCCATGTTTCTACTATGCAATGGTCTCCTTGTTTTTGTTGGTATAACTAGATCTTTCTCATCAGGGTCTAGTGGTGATAATAGTAATAATGAGCCTTCTAATAATAAGCATGTTGGAGATGATGAGCCTTCTAACTATGTTGTTGATGAAGATGTTTCATCACAATCTCGTCAGATCCTAGATGTTGAGGCCATCAAGCCTATGTTGGAGAAAACTATTGAGCTTGTTGGTGAACAGAATATTATTGCAGCTGAGGAAGCAATAGAAATCAAGTATTGTGCTGATGAAGAAGTGGAAGAAGCAGAAAAAATTGAAAAGATAATTTTGGTAGATGAAGAAGAGCAAGAAAAAGAAAGTAGCCAATCAATTTTGGAACAAGAAGAGGAGAAAGAGCCAGATGAAGAAAATGGACTATTGGATTCAGAAGATGAAATTGAAGAGGAAGAGTCAGACATGGATTACTTTATGATTGAAGAAAACATGGAAGAAGAAGTAGAAGTAGAAGTAGAAGAAGATGATGATGATGATGTAGAAGAAGAAGAAGAAGAAAACTGTATAAGCACAGAGGAGTTGAACAAAAAATTTGATGATTTTATTAGAAGGATGAAGGAAGATCTAAGAATTGAAGCTAAAAGGCAGTTAGTCATGGTTTGATTAATAAGTAACACAACCATGATCTTCTTTTTTCTTATTATGAGGCCTAGTAATTTGCCAAGTCTTTTTTTCCTTTCTTATGTTTCCTGCTTCACTTTTCTTGTATTTTAGTTGTTTCCCATACAATTTTGCTAAGTTATATTATTTCTATGCTTCTCCGATCCACATTCTTGCAAGCACCAAAGAGCAAGTTCGTTCTACGGACAAAATTTATAATGTTGCTGTTACAGCCATAATCCAAGCACATGATCATAACAGAAATGCGAGATGACATGCAGTATTTGGAAGTAATTTGACATTTTAATAGAAATACATTCAAAGATGAGGTTTCAGCTCAGATTCTTTGATTTAAGATAATAATAATAATTCTACATGCATGGCAATCAAGAAGACTTTATTCAGAACTTTGGCAGAATACAACTAGATTTAAATTAAGGCCAATGTTGAATAAAATTGAAAAAACAGTAAAATTCACTTATCAATCATCAAATTTAAAGAGTAAACAAATATGTCAACTCATTCTAGTAGTGTAAGAAATTCTTATTATCAATATTTTTCTTATAAAAAATCTAGCATTGTGAATGTAGACAAACAAATCATTTAAGAATAGAGATCCTCCTTATTCAAGAAGTGGGTCAGTGCTCTTACTACGTTTATATTCAACAAACATGTTTAATTAGCTGTTGAAGCTGCAAATACAGCCACTTGGTTGGTTATGGATATATATTTAAATCAATGCCATGCCAACAAGTGGTGCCTTGAAGAAAACCTGATGAACTATTGTTGAACATTTGTATGATTCCAGAGTATTCCAAATAATAGAAAAGGTTTTATTATTTTATTAGTCAGATCAAATGGTACGACCCAAGTGTTTATGATCCACAACCAAACAGTGATTAATTGCTTATGTTCCTAATAGCTATGAAACATAATGCAGATATGTTTCCCACCAACATGTAAAGTGCATACTTAGTACAATTTAATTATTCATTCACTTATTTATTTTCAGCTTGTTTATTTGGATGCGTTTGATTTGATGGAAAAAATTGTTTAAAAAAATATTTAGTACTATTCTTTATCACGTTTTAACTTTTTTTTTTTTAATTTTTTTTATTATTCGATAAACTTGGGAAAGCTTCACCACTCTTAAAACCAAAAAACTTCCATGCCACAAATTAAACCTTAATTTGTGATCTCTCTTAAGTTTATATAGCAACTGAATGTTAATCTGTAGCATAATTCACTTGAAGTAGTATTGAAATCTGTTAAGATCGAATAGGCCAAAAGTTATTTAAAATGGCTTGGGCAACCCTTCCTCTATAAGTTAGTCTTTGGTTCTTATTCTTAACCAATATTATTAGACATCAATATTGTTCACACATCTCTTCCCATTCCCAGGAATGATCTTTAGACAAATATATTGGAAATTGCAAATAACAGAGTTCCCGGGAACAATATTTTCGCCATGCTGTACAATTCATAGGGTAAAATTAATCAGAGTCGGGTTATTAAAGTGATTTTCATTGCCTAGACTACATTTTCACGTAATCACGCATCCAAGGAGTGAGCGATTATTAGGATAATTATCATAATTTATTATTTATTTTTGAATTTTTTTAACTAAAAAAATAAACTTTGAACGGTTGAGATGAGTTCTGAACCACATGGTTCAAGACTAACTAATATTTTCTCGGAGAAATAAAGGATCAACTGTTAAATAGCACAGGTCTTTTTAAATTGTGAAAAAAAATGCATAAAATATTAAATTTTTTCTTTTTAAATTTTGAGTTGGCAAAAGTAATTTTAGAATCAAATAATTAGCATAGACGCATAGTAGTATGCTTTGTTGATTTGGAATAACTACTGATTTTGTATGCCCATTATTTGACATTTAAATTAATTTATTGAATAATTTTAAACGAGTAAAGATATATAAAACAACAAATTTATCTACGTCACAAAGAAAATGAGTCACTTATTAACTAATTAATAATAAGCAAATACTATTTTTATTTGTAAATTAATTTTGCAACCCTATCTATATCATTATTTATTTATTTTAATTTGAATTTTCTTACTAAAAAATCTTTCACGGGATGTCATTATTCCAATTTTGGTATGATTTGAACTCCGTATTGATTATTCTTCAATTTCAAATATCTGCATAAAAAGAAACATGAAAATTGATGTGACAACTTCATTTCCCACGAGCTGAGATACATCCCGTCTTCACCCCAAAAGTTAAACTCTTCAATACCCTGTTTATAGGGCATACTTAACCATATCACTTAGTTAGGTTTCTTGAAACTTTAAAAAAGTACTTCAACATTACAATCTTACCCTCTTAACTTGCATTGGAAATTTCACATTGTATTACTTCACATTAATGAACAAATGACAAATAAGAGAAAATAGTAATAAATGCCTCCTAGAAAATACAATGTGACTTATAAATAGGACCAAAGAATCCTTCTAGAATGTGACTTATAAATAGGACCGGAGGGAATAATTTTCTAACCCTTTTCAAGCCTATTAAGCCATGACAGATTGACAATTACTACGTACTCTTGAATCGGATTTCCTATTATTCATGTTGTACGCCTTTAACTATGATCCTAAACTAATAAACCATAGGGATAATACCTCTATGCTTAATCAAGTTTTCTATATATTAATGTAAAGCCAATGAAGGGTATAATAGGACTCTTGCCCTGAAGCATGAAATATATAGCATGCTCTCGAAATTATTAGTTAATAATAGTATGACTTATAGGCTTGTAATAATTATAGTAACAACAAAAAGACATAGTCTATTGATTTTATTTCTGAAAGCAACCCAAGAGTTTGTCAACTACCTGCATGATAGTATAGTGCATGTTATGAATTAATAAATGCCTTTACACAGTGGTATGTATGAAAGAAACTGTGGGCCTTTCATTTTCACACCCTCTCCCCTTACGTGGCTTTTCATCACAAAAAAGGTTCAACCCCAGTGGATCCTCTCTATGAAGGTGTAGTCAATCTCCAAATTGAATGGATTTGTTTGATTTTTTTTTACCCTTTTGGTAACATTATACCAGGGTGGGTGAGATCCGGAAGAAGTACACCCTTCCAAACTTGGTGGGACTAACCCAAAAGACAAAAACTTGCATTACAATAGCTAAAGTCTTAAGTTTTTTGAATGGGGAGAGTAAAGTCTAAGTTATTGTATTATGACATGATATGTTTATAATTTATTTGGTAGATTATAATTTATTCATCAGCTAAAATTTTTGTAAAATTGTTTGAACTAGTAACAAACCCGTGTCACGCACAGGGCCAATACGAAAATCCACCAGTTTAAGTATGAAATTATTATAGCTTTAAATATTAGGTGAAATATATTGTTTACAGTAATAAAATTATTATAGTTTAGATTATAAACCGTGTCACTACTTATGATTGATGAAGAAAATATAAATTATTAAATATTTGAATTATCAAGTTTCATTCTCTAACAGCACTCCCTGCGTTTTCATTCCTTACTCTGCTCTCTTCCACAACTAATAAGTCTTGTATCAGTCTACAATTGGACAAAAAAGTCCAACTAAACTACTTAAACATATCTTTCTTCTAGATAAAAATGGAGGCTGTCCTTTTGTCCTAGAAAGTACTGATTCATGCACGCATGGAATAACTAAAGCAATAATACAAAGATTGCAAATCCAAGATGAAGAATTAGGAAAGGTACTGATTGTTACATGTAAAGGGGGAGGTGAGCATCCACGTGAGTGCTTCTATCATGTGGCAAGGGGTGGCTTTGATTGAGAATTATTTCATTAGCATGGCTTGCAAGAAGTAACCATTGTTGATGTGTAAAACTAAGCACATGAAGATATATGCATTTATTACATTGATTATGACAGTTCATATGATTGTCCATTTTGTAGCAATAATAATACAGTCTATGCTCAATAATGAAGTTTGGTCAATTTATTCAATGGCTTGGCCCCCTGAAAATAGACGTAGAGTTTGATGATGAGAATGAGAATAGGAGCTGTATATATGCAAGTGATTTAGATCATAAAGATTTTATATAAATAATAATGTGCTTGAAAGCAAATATGTGAATACAAACCTAAGTCTACTTTGTCATGTCAACATGCAAGTATATGGAAAGGCCCACATAAACAATAATATAAAACAATACATGATCTTTCAGAATTGAGATATGACCTTTATCATAATCTCAATTGTCTTCTTGGTAAAAACTTTTAGATAAAGCTTTTCTAAAGTGAGTTTGTTTTATAAAGCGAGTAAATAAGGGTGTAACTCTTTGATCATTTAATATGATGAGATATTTATGCTCTTTAGTATATTAGTGATGAATATTTCTTACTTGCTCACTTAAAAAAAATAAAAAATAAAAAATAAAAAATAAAAAATAAAAAACTTATCATGGCGGGTTTTGACATTCATCTTAACATTTACTATATGATGATGACAAGTACATTCCAATAAAATTCATAACTTCATTGGGTTACTGATAGGGATTTTTTTTTTCGTTAAGTTCATTTTGCCACTTTGTAGTGAGTAGTGACCTTATCCACAACATATGTATTCTTTAAGATCCATTGTTCCTTCCTTCATGGCATTGTACCTCAACTGCAATATTGTTTTTTCATTAACTAATTTCTGTACAATTAAAAGTTGCTGGGTTTTTTAATGAATGATAATCTATATCTTAAAATAAAACTCACCATATATTGGAAAAATTTCATGACTCTCTCTAGAGAAAGTGTTGCTGCACTTTTATAATTGCATTTTGAATATGGCTTCACTCCCTTTTAGACGGGGAAAACAATAAGTTTAAAAGGACAGAATTGACAGAGGTCTAAGGGACTTGATTCGATACAAGAGTAAACTCAAATGGCGTCACAGAGAAATACCACATTTGCTATGTTATAGGAGTTTGATTCTAATTTTTAGATGCAAATTCAAATCATCAAATGTATATTCAGATATATACTTCCGTAACAAGTAACGCACATATCCTTGAAGGCAAGACTATATAAGCTGCAGAAAATTGTAGACAGACTCTTGTTAAGACTTGTGTGCTTTTCTATGTATAATTGATCAAGACAACATGAATTTTGCTGAACAATTTTTTGTATGGGCAAAATGCCTATCAGGCAAAATCAATCAAACATTCAGTAGTCATGTACTATGTAACAATTTAAAACGGCAATAAAACCCTTTGCAGCTACTATTTTGAAGGGTTCTTCCTACAGGCACGTGATGCAAGGTTTACTACTATGATTTTGATATACTAATATAATTTTCTGTCCTCCAGCTGATCATTTCTAGCTAAGTTTCAGTACCAATAATCCATAGTATCAAACGAATACCATAATAATTAGCAAGACATCATGTGCATAATTGGATTATTGTACAAAGTCGCCATTAGACAGAGAATTCAAGCATGACTTAAAACAGTTGCTACATTAATGCACAATGGTTTTGTTCTGTTACCACATTTTTATTTTGCTCTGGTGCCCCTCCTTTGGGGCCATGCCTAGGTGGGGGTGGTGGCCTGAAAGTTCCCAAGGGACAAGGTCCATAGGGTTGAGGTGGTATTAGTAATGGTGCTAGAAGAGGAGGAGGTGGAGGCGGTCCAGGTGGCAGCAGCAGCGGTGGAGGAGGATAAAAGAAACATTGGTGTTGAGGACACCCAATTGAGGGGGATATGATGAAGCTTCAATAGCATAGGGAACATATGTATAACCATAATCTCCATAATAATGAGGACTTCTTTCCACAACCTCACCATCAAACTTAATGAATTTGACTACTGCATGTTTCCAACACTTATCAAGGACACCTAATAGTAATATAGTTGGGTTTACTCTTCCGGTTACTTTTACTGTCCCTTGATCTCCATCAATGGTAATATTGTACTCGTGAAAAGAAGTGTGGAAATGATAATGTTTTATATTTTTAGAAAGGGACAGAAGATATTTTTTGTTCAATTTAGAAATCCATAGTAAGTATATAAAATAAAGAAAATGCCTAATAGTTATCACACAATCATATATTCATATCTACCCAGAAAGCAGAATCATCATGTCATGTGCAAGAACAAAATCAAGCCTTTTCCCTCTAGGCGACGACGATGTCGGCTACATGGATCAAACAATGCTATTATGTTGTATAGTAAATCATGTCTATAGAGACAAACAATCAAGTGATATACATATGTAAAAACTGAAGTACACACATATAGATATAATCATGCGATATACATCTCAAGGAGTCTCAATAATTCAAACATGGAGTGAAAGAAAATTACCACGGATGTTATGCAAAACCATCATCACCTTTACTTTACATTCCTCACACTGCGTATTTACTTTTAGAGTACAGGTCTGAAAAGAAAAGGAGAAAGCAGCCCTGATAAGAATTTACTACAATCATAAGCAAAGGTAAACCAAAAATTTACAAAGTTGAAAATGGTCAAGGAATGAATATAAATTTTCATGTCACCATTTCAGCTGTGGAGAACTCCATTGCATGTGTTACTCTAGAAATTTTTTATTCCTTTAAAAAAAAAATTAAATTTCTTTTGATGAAAATCTCCCAGGTAATCAAACCAGCATCTTTTTATTTTTTTGGGTTTATAGCGAGGCTAAAACCTTTTGCATTTGCTTAGAGAACAAGGCTTAAAGATCTGTATGAAGTAAGTGGTGATAGCCAAAGATAAGATCAAACTGGTATCTGGTTTTTTCATTTCATACTCCTCTTTTTGTTCACAGGATTTGACTTGTCTTTTATTTTATCTGATAATTTCATTAGTCATGGCATTTTATGATTTGAGATTTCCCTTCCTGAAATATTTCCCTTCATTATTGTGGAACCACAAATGTCAGCTGTCAACCGCTACAAATCAAAATAATGCACTTAACCCACATATATATCAGTAATAGCAATTAAGCCCATATATATGAACATAAAATTATCCCCAAACTATTCACGTGTATCTTTCGTTATTTTGACTAAAGAGCTTCAGATAATGAACCCTAAGAAGAAAATTTAAAATTAATGAAATAAATATTTGTTAGATATTTATTCATTTTTTACTCATCTAAATTTGAATTGTTGTTATGGAGATACGACTTTGTCCAAAAGTTCAAATTAAAATCAAACATGTAACCAAGGAAAATCAATTTAATTGATAAAATTGAATTGTCTCAACCTATGTTCTCTGTTCTAGTTTATTTTTTTAATTATTATTAATCGGTTGTAAGTAGGTCATTTGTGAGCCATAACTTGTAACATGCAATCTTGTGGACAAAATATGCCCATTCCTTTTTTTTTTAAAATTTTTTTTTTTTGTGAACCACCGGTGTCCTCCGTCCGACATTTTGACCGTTGCCCATTCCGTTTTGACTGGCTCGGACTCTTGCAAAGTCGAAAAAGGATGGTTCAGTGCATAATGACTTGAATCCGTGACCTCTTGGCCACTAAACAACAACTTTACCGTCGCGTCAAGGCTCACACTCGGACTTTTGCACTGTCATTAGGACCCAAACTACAAAGTAAAATTCAATTAGAGAATAAAGAGAAGTGCACTGCTAAAGAAGATTGTTTTTTTGGATTGCATCTGCTTAAAATGAGAGGGATGAAATTTAATGTTTTAAGAATTCTGGCGTCACGCCTATACACAAAGAAACGAACAAACGAAGATTGAGTAGACAAATATTGGCCCAATGATTCTAGACAGACCCATTGCTCCCCCAAAATGCCAATGAGCCCATTTCACAGCTGAGAAACAGCTTACAATATGAAGAAGATGGAACTCCAAACACATGACAGAACACTAGGATAAGTAGTCTTTAGATGCAAATGAATCTGCAATAAATCATGATTCATTTGTACTTATTCTATATTATATACAGCAGTCCAAACAAAGGCCTTCATAAGGAAGCTTTAATCTTCCAAAAAGCGTAATGCAGGGAATATAGTTATACTGAATGTGCGCAAGCCAAATTGCTTGTACAGAGCTTTACACATAAATGTGCAATATGCTAGATGCTTACTCTACCTTGAATTTTAGATGGTATGTAAGACTCTGTCAAGAATGAAAGTGTATGCACAGATAACGCTTCAATCTCAAACTTTATTCCTTTCTCCAGCATCAGCTTTAACTCCAACCTTCATATGCAACGTTAAGACAAGACACAAAGCATCCATTCTCAATCCAATAGAAGGAAGATAACAACAAACATCAGGGAATGTAAATGAATATCACCTCCATTGTGGCACCTCCCTTTCCAGGTAGCATCTAAGCAACATGGCTTCAACTTTTTTCTTGTCTTTCGAGAATATTGAAGACACAATACGGATTAGATTAGATATATAACTACTTCAATGTCAAGCACTACAAGTAATATCCTTACCCTCGGCAGTCAAAGGAAGAAGACACCGCTTTGGAACAAAATATCTGTCAGAGTCTGAAGGAAAAGCTCCAAGCCATTGTATCTCTGGGACACGAAGATGTTTCGTGTCATAAGCCAATTGCTAACATAATAATGGCGAACAGATTAGTCAGGTAAATTACGAAAATTTTACTCCGCAATAGACAGATTTAATCTACTCAAAGAATCTGGTCTATTTCATATTCAGATATTGATATACATTTTAAAGTATATCATTATGAAGTAATTCCTGAATTGATATACTAACCATGGAACCAAATCTGTAAGTGGTTAATATGTCAAAACCATAGGGATCACAGTCTACCAAGCAATAAACAGGTAGGTGCAAATGCTCCACTAGAAGCCGCAAAAACCTGTTATGATACAAAACCCATAAAGTCAGACATAGACCAAGCAAGCGCATTTGCAGCTGCGACAGACACTCTAATAATGAAATATGAAAAAGGCAAGCTGGCATATCATATGGCTTGATACTTGATAGCATGATAACTTAGGCATGTGAAAAATATATTTCAGACCTTCTTGTAGGGATATCTGGGTAGCCTCTTCCCTGCACAAAGAAGAATTCAAACACAGCAATGCTGAAAAAGAAACTAGTGTCTTCAGCAAAGAGCTTACTGTGATGACGATGCAACGATTTGTTTTACAAAATTGGTCGTTTGCTAGTCTTTGGAAAACTGCAAGTGATGTTCAATATCGTCTTTTCAATATGGAATATTTCAAGAATCATCCTTAATTTTTTTCTCCAAAACAAAAACATTTGCTTACCTGATTCTTTCTCCACAACTAATATGTAATGAGCAACACTAATGATATCTATGTGCTAGAGTTAAGCATCGTTTCTCCCAATCTCTGATCACTTTGTATTTCAACTTAATATGAAGTAAAATATCAGGAGAAGAAAGAAACTAAATGATTGCAGTAATATTCTCCCAAAATTAGGATACCATTAACTTCTTCAACATGAACAGGAACTGGGTGTGCCTGCAGGAAAGTTAAATGCCATGTGTAATTTAAATTGTAAAAATTAATTAATACATTAAGGTTAGTTCTTAGTTCTTACAGTGTTGGGAGAACTGATGCATTCATATATCCTTTTTCCTTCAAAGAATCTTATCCAGCCCATAACTAAGCTATATAGCAAATACAAATTCAATCAATAAATCTAAACAGTTAAACCAATTGAAATGGTGCTGTAGTATGAAGAACTGAACAGGAAGCAAAAAGTAAAGCTTTGCGAAAACTAATTAGTAATTGCAAATTCAGGGGAAGAATTTAGATGGCAGCATGACACATGCAATCCTTATTAATGTGCAAACTACAAAGCATAGACTACAAAGCACCATAATGAAATCATATTTTATCACTCACAAATTGTGATATCAATGGAACTTGCCAAACTTACAAGAGATCTCAGAATTCTCACGAGAAAATTGTAATTTGCATGCTTTGGAGTTCATATCAATTTTAAGATGCACATGTCGAGGATTTATTTTATTTTATGCAAATTTTATCACTCACAAGTGAAAATAAAACCATTAACATTATCATTCATATAAAAAAAATTCAGACAGCAAAGTGCATGTCCCAAGATTGAGTGTGATCTCATATTTTACCCATTCCCGGCAGAAACCTGCAAAATTAATATGTAAAGATATAAGCATCCCCAGCCATAGGTAATTCTTATGTCAAAAATTCAAATGAATAAGCAGCAAGATAAGCATAATACTTTTAAAAAATCGAGCAGCATCAAGAAAAATTTCTACTGTCTCTAGAACACACTTTTTGTTTCCCACTCTTATCCCTATAGGAGCACAAGAATGTTCCGGCCAACATCATATATAGTAATATATACCTAGTTGTACTTTTCTATAACTCCTTCTCTGGTGCTACATGAGGGGTATTTCAGGTTAAAAGAGCCACTATGAGTACTAAAGCCCACAGTTACCAATAAGAAATTCAGAGAAAAGTTTTATCAGCCAAAAACTACAGCTTTTACACCAATTTCAAGAGATTCAAACCGAAAGAAAAACAGCAAAATAGATTATTATGTACATAATAAAACCTACCACATTAAGGTTATGGCGACTGCACTGCATAAGGACACATATATCGTTAATTGCACGGTCCACAACTGACTGATCTGCATTGCGAAAAGAAATAGAATACGTTACAAAGAAGTCAGTATGTTGTGGAGAAGTGAAACATTCACCACAGAAAGAAATCCTTTGAAAAATTGAGTAGCTATTTAGCAGTCATGGCACTAACTTCAAAACAACCTTATGCAGGGACGGAAAAACAATTGACAAAGCAAAGAGCAAATAAATAAATATATGCATACTATATGAAAGGATTATAAAGTGATATACTGTACTACAGTATGTGTGATAGGTGGGGCTGTTTATATAAATTTTATATATATATATATATATATATATATATATATATATGTATGTATGTATGTATATATATATATATATGAAGGTATAATTTATGACTTGATTTCAACCTAGAAGCAGTGGAGAAACAACATCCATACTTTCAGTCTTGCAAAATGAAGTTATCAAAATAAAAGCAGATCCATACATAGGAGTAAAAAAGAAGAGTACTAGGTAGATGAGGATAGAAAAGTCTGACCAAAAAATAGAGATGGGTGCATGTAATAAATGTCTCTCTTAGAACTATGCTTGTTCTCTTGCAAAAGTTTCTGAACAATGAGTAGCACTCTCAACATGACATCTGCAAGTGAGTAGTATTATAAAATTAAAATTAAAATTAAAATTAGTAGTGGTGGTGGTGGTGGTTTATTACTATAATATAAGTTAAAATTAAAAAGGGAAAATGGGAAAGTGGGAAAGGATGAAAGAAGTAGAGAGTGACGCAGTCGGTGAAGATGGGATTGGTTGGAAAGAGTGAGAACGAGGTCCTTCCCAGATGCCACATCGGAGCCACATAAGCTGTTGAGTCCAATTCCACATAGTATAGTAGTATTAGTATATCATAACAGAGCAGTAGTAATTGAAAGAGAAATTATAATTAAATAATTAATTAAAATGAATATGATTATGAAAATCAAATTAGGAAGTAAGAACCAGTTGGAGTGAGGGTAGGAGCAGTAATTAGTGAAGCGAGGAATGAGAATGAGGGGTGAGCGACGGTTGGATAGGTCTGCAACCAATGCTACAGTGAATTCTGCAAATGAAATGAAATTAAACCACACAGATACACAGAGAGAGAGAGATCAGATACTGTGATTAAGTTAAATGGGAATGGGAATCCAATTAGTTAAAGATCATATTACTATTCTATTATGAATTATGATCCTAACCTAACCTAACCTTTGATTTTTGTGAGAAGAAGAAGCCTCCGTGACTGTGACTCTGAGTGGGAGCTGCTCAACCTCTTTCCCTCCATTTCCATTTTTCCTCTCTCTCTCTCTCCTCTTCCGCGCGCGTTCTCTCTTTTTCCTCTTTCAAATTCAATTAAGCAACTACTGGTAGCACTGCAAAGAGAAAATACTTATGCTGTGTTTGGTACACCGTTGGAAACGTGAATTTGGCCGAATATTCACGTTCACTGGAATCAGCTAACACTAGCTTATGCGTCGGGGACGTGCGTTGACACATTTTAAACGCTGCACCAAAGATGCTATTAGTAAATGTTTAGTTCTGTGGTGAGTTATTCCAAAATGAAAATGCTAATAACAGTTGTATCATTCATCATTCATGATGTTTATTGTTATTAACTTTTAATTAAAAGTTATACAAATACATGATGGATAATAAATTGTCAATGTAAAACATCATTAATAAACTTCTATTAATTTCTATTATTATTATTAGCGATTTGCTATACATTATCCTTAGAACAATAATTAAGGAATTAAATATGTAAAGTTAGTCTAGAAAATGTTGTATTTAAAGTATTAAAAATTAAATTAATTTTTTTTAATGTTGATTTAATATTTATAAGTTTTTTAAGTACTCCGTATTACTCTAATTTTTATGTATAGCAAAATCATTATTATCAAAAGGAACAATCTAAGAGTGAAAAAAAAGGGAATAATTTGTCGCGTAAGACAGCCCAGTTGGTAGTTGCAGGGACACTTAGGATTTCCCCCTCCCCACGTCATGGGTTCTAATCCCAGACCTCTCATGTAAACCAAAAAAAAAAAGGGAATAATTTAAGTGAGAACACTCGTTTAGGGGAAAAAATGCAAGTGGAAGATTTAGTTTATAAATTTAACAATGATTTGAAGAAATCAGACATGGAGAATATTACACCAAAATCCAAATCATACTTCCATTTGGTTTCAAATTTAAACTGGCTCTCTTAGCTAATATGAGAAACAAGAGCAATGAATTTTTACTAATGTACTATCTATCAACTAACCAACTTTTAGTATCGACAATCCATATATAAATGTATAATCCAGATTTATTATCATAATAAGTTTTCTCCTTAAACCAGAAGGCAAAATTACCTCCTTAAATTAATCATGTTGTGACACATGGACAATTTAATTTTTTATTATTTTTACTTCTTAAAATCGGAAATTGTTCCTTCTTCTTCTCCATCTTCAATTCTGTTATTTTGTTCCATTAATCCTTTTCATGCACAGATCTGATAATTTTGCTTTGGGCTTTATCATTAATCTAAAAGAAAACGAAAGGAGATTTGAAGGAGAGTGGTGGTAGAAGGAGATGATTGAGGATGTGATGTGGTGAGGAACTAGCAAGTGCCAGAGGAGTTGGGAAATTTTTTGCAAGAGTTAATGCGTTTTTGGTTGATGGAGCTTAAAACTAGGACTAGTGGTGCCCAACTTACAGATAGGTTTTTGGTTGGTGGAGAAGAACTTGTTGGATTAACGGTGTAGAGTTGTGATTTTTTTTATTTTTTATTTTAATAAATAAAAGAATTAGATTTATTAGATTTCTATTCTACGGTTTATTTTAGTTTTAGACTATGTTGCTGTTACATGGTGGTGGCATAGCGGTGGATATATAGTTTTAGTTGGATGATGTGCATAGCAGCGGTGATGGGTGAATGCTGTTATATTGAAAATCCACTAAAATCAATACTGAAAATATAACTACTAGATATTACACTTTTTACATCCACTAAAATCAATACTGAAAATATAACTACTAGATATTACACTTTTTACATCCACTTCGTAGCCAAATGCTGTTGTTGCAGGGCTCCGATCAAAATTGGAGTGTTTTGTCCTAGGTGCATCACTAATGGATTAGCCATGGCCGCTTGTTCTTGGTTTGAAATTGGAGTATCGCTTTTCCAATTTCTCTTTTTATATTGGAGTGTTTTTGTTGTCGGAATGGTTTTTGTGGATAGATGATACTATGATGAGTGTAAAAGATTATTGAAGAAGATGAAGACAAAAAGGATGAAGAGGATAGAGATTAGAATGATTTTAATGGAACAAAATACCAGAATGCAGATGGAGAAGAAAAAGGAACCATTTCCAATTTTAAGAAATAAAAATAATAAAAAATTAAATTGTTCAAGTGTCACAACATGATTAGTTTAAGAAGGTAATTTTGCCTCCTGGTTTAAGGAGGAAACTTACTCTGATTTATTATTCTCATATTATGGCAAAATCGTTCTAAATACCTTTATCATATGGTTTAATTTTATTCAAATTTATCCAAAACTCAAAAATTTCTCATATTATAATGATTGATACGTTGAACCAAGCACATTATGATAAGATTATTATCAATAATTAAATAATTAATAATAATATAATTAAAAAAACTCAAATAACCCGTGCATTGCATGGACTATAAACTACTTAAATGCTATGGCTGAAAGCCCATACCCCAAAGGCCCAAACCCATCATATACGACGGTGGATCTGCGCCACGTGAAATACAGACGAAAAAAACTCCACGTTCCGAAAAGAAAACTCGCTCAATAATTGGTGGCCTAAATATAAAATTGAAGATTTTTAGGTGGTACAACTCATACATGTTGGTCCAACCACAAATTAGGTAATAAAAATAAATAATGCTACAGCCCACATAGTGTTTTAATTATACCAGTTGATATTACTAAATATGAAAAAAAAATTAGAATTAAGAAATATAAGTTCATATAGTTTTTTATATTATAAAAAATTATATTTTCAACAAGTTTTCACTTTATTAAATTTTTTAACTAGTATTTTCAAAATATCTGTTAGCAATTGCTAACAAAAAAAATTAAAGATTACATGCATTTCATATTTATTATTTTTAATAAGGAATTTGTCATATGTTGTTCTTAAAGCAATGTTTAAACAACTAAAAATATGAAGTTTATCTTAAAAATAATGTATTCAAAGTATTAAAATTTAAACTTTTGGTTTTTCAATATTGACTTGATATTTTTAATTTTTTATGTTACTTACTGTATACATCATTTTTACAATATTAAATATAAAACTCTTTTAACAAAAATAACTTCAATAAACTAACTAAAAGAAATTAACTCTAGTGAAGTAATTCCTCCATCCCTAAATATAAGATTTTTTTTTTGAGATTTTTAATTTATCTTTATTTATAAGATCTTATATCAATTTTCAATGATAATTAAGTACTTATTTTCACAAAAACCCCTAATTATTTAGCATTTTTTTTTATATTTTCAATAACACTAATATGAGTAATTTTGAAAATACATATAAAGTGCTTATATTTTTAATATCATTAACTAAATTATATTCATATTCATATAAACGGAAAAAATATATTGTTAAAAAGATTTTGTTATACATTATCCTTAAACCAATATTTAAGAGGCATACATATACTAAATCAACTTTAAAAAACTACACATTTAATTTGTAATACTTTAAATACATTATTTTTCACACTAATTTTCTATTTCTAGTTACTTAAACACAACTTTTAACATAATTTAGAGCAAATCCCTTATTAGAAACCGTGTAATTTCCCCTTGTCTGCTCACAACATGTCCAATAAACAAAAAAGTCAAAGTATGGTTGAAACAAAACAAATGAGAAAATGGACAGTTGGTGGCTGTAGGGACACTTAGGATTTTCCCCTCCCCCAGGTCATGGGTTCTAGTCCCAGACCTCCCATATTAAAAAAAAAAAAAAATGGACAGTTGGAAATATTTCTTTTATTAAAAAAATGATTTATTTGTTGCATATTCCCCAAGAAAATATAGAAAAAAGGGTTCCAAACACTTTGCAATATTCATCTTCCACTGAGTCAATAACTCCAGAAGCTTTCTGAAGACTTTTTTTTTTTTTTTTTTTTTTTGCTAAAAAAAGAGCTTTCAGAAGAATTTGGAACCAACATAATCTCTTCTTCCAAGCAAGGTAAAACATTCTTATTGATATGTTTCCACTATTGCCTTCTTACTTCAACACATGCTTCTATTTCATAAGCTCAACTCCCACTTATTTTAAAGTACCACTGCTTACTGTTATTATTTACTACTTGAATTCCCTTCTGGTTGTTAGTGATCCATCATGCATCACCTGTGATTTTTGTAAATTTCTTTTCTTTTTTAGTTTTTGGAAAGAAGGTGTTTTACCTTTAAGCTTCAACTTGTTTAGGACTGTTGTTACTTCTGGAAAAAAAAAATCATAGAATTGGATTGCAATTTGTACTGGTTTTTCACATGATGAACATCAAATGTCTTAATGATCATGGTCAGCTCAGATCACCTTTGTTAATTCATTTATCTCAGTTCATTTGTCTTAAGAATTTAGAAACTTTTTTGTGATCTTGATCAACAAATGGCTATGATATGAACAAAAGGATCATAGGAATTGGAATCTACTTCAAGCTGTGTTGTGTCTTTTTTCACAGACTTAACTTGGAAATCAGAAATTCGGAATGCTTATGACCACACTGATGTAGTTTTTCATCAGAATCTGAAGTATTGTAGATTTGAGGCAGGGAAATTGAGTTTTAATATAAAATAAAAAGAAATTCATCCAGAACTTATGTGAGTGTTAATCTGAAGTATTGTAGTTTTTATATGCTGTTATGTTCTCTTTATGTGACTGCTGCTTTTACATCTTATTAGTTGTTGAGCTTACATAGTCACATGCCATTTCTTCAATTTCTTCAATTGAAGGAATGGAATTGGACCAATCCATGAGTTGTATGTGATGATTCCAATTATAGTATTTTGGATCTGTGCTTCTCTGTCGGAAGTAGAGTTTGAAATGATCACCAAGCACCTTTTCAAGGATCTGTTCAAACATACTAGTTCATTTTTTACGTGGAGCTCTCTTTGGATGACTATAAAATATGATTTGTATTTTTAATAATTAAAATAAGGTTGTATTTGGATTGTATCCTATAGGTAGAGTACTTTCCTTTTTATTTGACCGATGTTGAGAGTTTGGACTGATGTGCACCTGAATCAGGTTCTCTATTACTGATCCTTGCTTTCTGAATCCATCTACATGGCCAACAATGGTGCAAATGAACTGTTGCTGTCACAATCACTGGATCCTGCTGCTCCAAAGGCCAAAAGGCAGTTAAACAAGAGAAGGTTCCTCCGTTCTAGAAGTGCACCTCGTGCTCCGGAGCTTGTTCCTCCTGAGACAAATGACTATGTATCTATTCCACGTTCCGAGCCCATATTTGGGAATTTACATCCAAGCTTTAAAAAAGTGGCTATATGTCTGTCAGTGTATTTAGGTGTAGGAGCTGTAATCTTCTACCTCGTCGGGAAACAGATCAAGGGGCAGAAAACAAACGGAGTTCTTGATGCTGTATACTTCACAATTGTGACAATGACCACTGTTGGATATGGAGACCTTGTGCCCAACAGTGACCTTACAAAACTACTCGCGTGTGCTTTTGTCTTCTCTGGAATGGCATTGGTTGGACTGATCCTGAGCAAAGCAGCAGACTATTTTGTCGAGAAACAAGAAATTTTGCTAGTTAAAGCTATGCATTTGCGCCAAAAAATCGGTCCAACTGAAATTCTAAAGGAGGTTGAGGTCAATAAAACAAGATACAAATTTTTTCTGGTCTTTTCCCTTCTTTTGGTTCTCATCATTGCAGGGACGATTTTCTTGGTCAATGTTGAGAAATTGGAAATCATCGATGCCCTCTACTGCGTTTGTTCTACAATTACTACCCTGGGCTATGGGGATAAAAGTTTCTCAACTCAAGCAGGACGAATATTTGCTGTGTTTTGGATATTGACAGGAACAATCACTTTAGCGCAGGTTTTCTTCTACATTGCTGAGCTAAACACCGAAAACAGACAAAAGGAACTCGTTGAGTGGGTTCTTACGAAGAAGGTTACCATTTTAGATTTGGAAGCAGCAGATCTTGATGAGGATGGAACTGTTGGGTTAGTTGAGCATTCTTTCAAAGTTTCATTGTTGGTAGTTTATTATGATTGTAGTATCAATGACTTACAAGGCATCACTTTTCTCTTTTCAATTTCTTTTTCATAGGGCGGCTGAATTCATTATTTATAAGCTCAAAGAGATGGGGAAGATTAGTCAAGAAGATATATCACTTGTGATGCGCGAGTTTGAACAGCTTGATGTTGATCAGTCTGGTACCCTGTCAATTTCTGATATATATCTTGCTCAGCCATCTTAGATTGACTAACACACTGTACATACATGGAAGTTGTTAAAGAGTGGTTCACATTTTTCACTTAAATGACGAAATTCACACCAGAGCCATGATGAGGATGGACAAATTTCGGTCATTTATCGGTCAATCTCAGACCGTCAGATTTTAACTTTTGATGCCAGCTTCATATAGTTTGAAGCCTTCAAGAAGTGTCTAAGATCATAACTGTGCAAATGTAGCCTGAGCATACATGGTAAATATTTTAGCTTATTGAAAATTCGTTGATGTGTTGCATTCATTATTTCATTTCTCTGTTTTAACTTTTATGGAAAGAAACTAAAAGCTACTAGTATATGAGTTTGGTCTCACATCTGCTTATGTGGCAGAGCCAATTGGAATCACTTGGTGAAAGCAATGCATATGCAAAGTAAAGTATGTCTGTGTATTGTGTATGTTGCACATGGTTGGAACTTGGAACTATAAATGTCGTTTTCTGGCCTTAATTGAACCCCTTTCTACAAACTTAAACTACATAATTGAAGCTGAAGGTGCTGTTTTAAAGGTAATATGTGTAGAGTTTATTTGTTGTCACCCCCAAATTTATGGATGGTGTCCCATAAAATGTGCTGCAACTTTGTTCTATGAATTCTAATTGATTGGTTGATATTAATGTCCAATTATTAAGTATGAAAAATGATTTTTGTTGATCAATCAGATTTCGTGGTACATGTTTGTGAAACATTTTTTGGACAACAAAATGGCCAAATTTTCTCATCTAAAAGTTAAAACAGCTAGTACTTTTATAGCTTACAAACCAACCTTCACTTTCTTTGCCCTACTAAAATAGTAATGGAAAAGTGTGTAGCTCACGAGAGTAAATACAAATCTACCAGTAATTATATTTGAACAACCCTATTGGTAATTAGATGGGAAATACTTTGTGCTATTACTACTAGTACTGGTACAATTATTTATGGTGGAGCAAAGTATTACTAGTATTTTTACAGCTTAGCTGGCTTGCAATGTGATATACATCTACTCATAGATTTTGAATCCTTTGTCTTTTCCAGAAAAGCATCCTCATTTATCTATCTGTTATCTTTGTCTGCAGTCAATTTCAAAAATGGTCCACCAAACATTGCAAATTGAGTAGCCGACGAACTTTTCAAACGAAAAATAATGACATTTGTGTACTATTGTCACCTAAAGTTACGCACCCACCTGCAACTACAAAACCAGTATTTCAAAACTCTGCTTGTGAGATTGTATGGATGATTGAATCACTAGTATTTTCATTTTGTGACATAAATAAATCTAGGTCTAGATACCAAACAGACATATACTACTACATATATAATGGAATAATTTTTGGTCAAATTTAATACTAGTATAAATAATTAAATATAAGCACAGAATTGTAAACTTTGAGGCAGGAGAATGAAGTTGCCTAAACAAAACAATAGTACTACTGTAATAGAGTAATGGGCACATTGGGCAAAACAGCGAATATGGATGGCACATGGTGCACTGTACGGCGGTTCTACAACTTTCGAGGCCTATTCGCCACAAAACATAGTATTATACAGTGCTTACATTATTACTACTATTTATTTGGAAACTTAGGTAAGTTATAGAGTACTAGTACAGTAGTAGTATTTCTTACAAAGTAAGGTTTGTGTGAATGACAAAAACACCCTAAACTTGTATCAAAAATACACTTTGCCCCGGTTACCTCATCCCTGTAAAAAAATTGTAACGTATGAATCAGAAATGAGTGATCATGAATTCATCTCTTCAAAGTAGTTCAAACCATTTTGGATCTGCTAACAACTTCAAATTTTAGTTGAGCATTTAGATCAGGCTCCTCGTAAACATCGATGGACTATTTCTAATTATATCAAAATTCATATGTACTTAGCAAACACCCCACCGGAATAATTTCTAGTTTTCTACTACTATAATCAAATTTCTATCTGCACTTTTAGCCATTACTTTTTTTTTTAAAGAAGAATTATACTAGCCTGATAATGTAACGATCGCTTGAACTGAACTGAACTGAACCAACAAGTGGCAACAACAAAAGATCACAAAATATAATGAAGCAGCCACGGTAATTACCACTAATTACTGAGTAATTACATTAAGAGACGAAAAAGAAAAGAAGAAAAAAAAGGACAATAATGTTTTTATAGTAGAGTACGTTAAACAAGTAACATAGAAAGATAAGATAGTAATGATACTCTCTACTACATCATAGTACTAGTAATTGATAGTACCCTACCTAGCTAATCAGATTTGTTGGTGTGGATATCAAGAAGGGCATCTTCGTCGAGGAGGTGGCCGGCGGAGACGTAATCAAGGAGGGTTTTGTGAAGGGAAGAGGAGTCGGTATCCTGGAGAGAAGAGGAGGACTCGGAGGAGGAAGAAGAGGAGGTTTTGGCAAAGATGAAAACGAGGGAGAGAACGATGGTGGTGGAGAGGAAGAGAGGCCAGAAATAAGTGAAGAGGGTGATGAATCTGGGGGCGAGGAGTATGAGAGAGTAAAGGGTAACACAAAACAGAAGGGCTGCAAGGAAGTGGTACCTCAACTTCACTAACTTTTCTACGATCTCCATCACTCTGCTTTGAATTATTAAAAAGGGAAGGGAGGGGTGGGTGGGTGATGTGTGGTAAGTAACGGGTGAAAGAAAGAAAGAAAGGTGAAGTGATTGGGTTGTGTTATGTTTGTATGAACATAGAGTGAGTGAGTGAAGGGTGAAGAGTGAAGAGACAGGGTGAATGAATGAGTGAGTGAGTGAGGTGAGGTTATGTTTTCTGTGCAAAGATTCTCTCTGACTCTGACAATGTTATGTCATCCATCTGTTTCTACCTTCTTCGTCTTTTTCTACTTTCTACGTACTACTACTTCAAAGTATTTTTTTTTTCTTTTTTAATATTCCCTCTGTCCTATTTATAAGTACGGGAGAACACACGGGTGCACGGGAGAACACACGGGGTGCACGGGTATAAATGGTAGTAGAGGCGGATTTTTTTCCTCTGCAGTGAAGCTTTCCATCGTGCTAAAAATCTGTTTCAAATTTAATTAGAAATAGGACTACAATTTTTTTCAATGAATGAATAGTGGGCAGTTTTTTTAAGGAAGTAACAGTTATTGTTGGGAGTTTCATATCTTTGTCATTTTTGTAAATTAGTATTATGATAAGGGCATTTTGGGCATAACAAAATTACGTACAAACCTAAAACAGTGTTTGCTTTATACTATAATAATAATAATAATAATAGTATAGATTTCCCGATCTTATTTATAAGATTTTTTTGGGGTTTTTATTTTGGTCTTATTTATAAGATCTCATTTTTCAATTTTCAATAGTATTTAATTACTTCTTTCCGCAAATAATTCTATTAAGTCAACACTTTTTAGAGTTTCAATAACAATTATAAGGGTATTTTTAAAAAATATATTAAAATTTCATATTTTCAATGTCACTAACCACTTTTTTTGGTGAAAGTGAAAAAGTCAAAAAAGATTTTATAAATAAGACAGAAGGGAGTAGTACTTACTTCCTAATTTTTACTCTTCCCTTTTTTGCGCAACTGGGTGACTAATCTCTCGCACCGCGGTCGGGCCCTTCTAAGGGCGATGCTCCCAATAAGGTTTACTTCATTCACATGCGCCTCGGGTACGACTCAAACCCACGACCACATGCTCAAGGGACACAAACCACTTCCACTAATGTCAGCCTCCATTAGTGCTTTCATTATATTTTTAAATGGTAGTATTAAAGATTGGAATAGAATATTAAAGGTTTTTTAACTGATCCTGTTTTTTTATACTATAATCTTATTATTTATTTATTTTTTTGTGGACATAAGGGTGTTTTTTTTTTTTTTATAATCTTAACCGATGCCTTTTGTATACTATTAGTTAGCCTTGATCTTTAGCTTTAAAGTAATGATTTTTTACAATAAGCTTGTATTGCTGATTAGTATTTTAAGAATATTGATTAAAAAAATTTCAATGAAAATTTAAATTAATTAGTTTTCAATATTTTAAATTAAATTTAATATTTTATTTTTAAGATATTATTATTAATTTTTTAACCAATTTTTTGAGGATATTTTTTAGATTTTTTTTTTACTGCTAAAATATTGAAATTTTTATACTACCTCTTTTTTTCAAAGGAAATACCGATCGTTAAAGAAGTCATCAAACTTCGATGTACTGGGTACCTGTATAGATGTACTGGGTACCTGTATAGAGTATAGTATACATTGGTTCACGCACGTGTATGACTTATGTTTTCCGGCCAGGGCAGGTGGATGCCTTTCATATTAGTGCGAAGGTTTATGTTGCACAAAAATTATGGGAAGTTAAGTTTTTTAAGTACGTTAAATCAAGGTTGTCAAACTCGCGAGTTAACTCGTAAACTTGTACAAGTTTACGATCCTACCCATAGAATCGAGTCAACTCGCATGCAAACTCGCTTTCTACTAAATTCGGATAAACTCGTGCAAACTCGGGTAAACAGCAGTGGCCTTACGGATACTTGAATTTTCTTGAGCTTTTACTTCTCAAAACAAAATTTCCACCGTCGGATGTCAAGATAAACGAGTTAGGAAGCATATATAAAAATTTGAGCACAATCCAACGGTTAACAAAGAGGATATTGATCAATCTTTGAACGATATTTTCACTAAAATAACACTATAACCACTATTTTTACTTAACTAACCACTTAAATCATAAAACCATCATATTTGGTTGTTGTTAAGTTGGTTTGCTAATATTATTTATTGGGTTCTTATATGCTATAGCAACATTTAAATATTTATGTTAAATTTTTAGAGTAAAAACTATGAAATAGAAGCTATGAAAGTTATCTATAGGTTAATTTTAAAATAAGTGGACTCGAGGTAAACTCGTACGAGTTTATGAGTCGAGTTCACGAGTCGAGTTTACGTAAACTCGCGAGTTTGACAACCTTGCGTTAAATACTTAAATGTCACATTTTCTCATATAGTAAAATATACTAGTGTATATATATATACACACACGCATTTGTAGTTTTAAAGACAATCTTAAGGTTGAAAATATGAAAAATGATATTACTGCATTTTATTTTAAGGTGTAGAAAATATAGAGAGAAAAAAGATAAACAAATAAAAGATAAATGATTATGAAAGAAAAAAAATTGAAAAATAAAATGTAAATGAAATTTCCAAAAATTTAAAAATTGTACTAGTATTTGTTAATTTAGCTTTTTTAATGTGTGTCTTAAGGCATATGTTAAACATGTTTTGAAAAATAATTTTACATAAGAAAATGATATGATTGTAATATGAAAAAGTAAACTTAAACCCATTTTTGTTAGATGATTTTCAATTATTTTTTTAAAATCATCTTAACTATTTTAAGCATAAATTATATATGAAATACATTATAATTCAAATAATATATAAAAGAAAACGTCAAGAATTTCAATAATATCTAAAAAATTAAGAATTAAATCATGATTTTAGTTAAATATGTTAGTTTAACCTCATCGTTTAACTATTACTTTATAGTGTAAATTATTTAGTTTTTATATCATGTCGGGTTTTGAAGCAGAGGCAAGGCGGTTACTTACATTCCTATCTTCATCTTTTTGAAGTGGATTTCGAGTTCGGATTTCAAAAAATTGTTTTCCGACTCATGGATATCGAAATTGTAACGTGTAGTGGAAATGAAAAGTTAAGTTATTTTTGAGAACCCTATGTTTAAAAAATAAGTTTCCTGCAATAATTTGTCGAAAATAATACCCAAAGTCCATGAACAAAAATATTTACACAAGAGAAACGTTATAAACCAAAAGCATTCTCCTAACACACAAAATAACCTAACCCTAACTTAACTTACATAACAAAAATAGAACAATAAGCCAACAAAATAAAATAAAATTGAAAATAACCCTAAAACCTAAAAACGTACCAATGAAGAAGAATCGGTTTGGAGGTGATGGCGGTGTTTAGTTGTGATGATTGAGAAAAAGAGAATTGAAAGAATATGAATGTGGTTTGAAACTTTATGAAGAGAGATATATTTTAAAGCTAATTTTGATATTATTTTTAAAAATATGGTCAAGAGATAAAGTTGAGGTTTTAAATTTTAGGATTAAAAAAAGAGTATTAGTAATTACCGGTTTCACATTTTAGTCCCTTATCCCCCATTTTTTTTTTATGGTACTTAGTGTTTTTCGACACTTTCGAAGAGAAAATATATTTTTTCGATTACAGATAAGTAGATTTTAAAATCATAAATATATATATTTTTACTCAAAAATGTAAAAAAAATATCCTGACTATTCTTAAAAAAAAAAAAAAAAATAAGGAGGAGGAGGAGGATTAAAATATGGGGTGTGAACCAATAAATCTCAAACAAGTGGGGTGGGGAAGGCCTAAGTCCGAAGAAACGCAATAGAGAAAGGCCATTGGCCATTACAATTAATTTACCACCGCCTTTTCATTTATTCGAACTAACCGCAACAAGTAATCATAAAATAAACCCGGTTGGTTTGGTTTGGTTTGGGCGAGAGGGAGGGTGTAACTGAAATGGCGCCTGTGGGAGGAGGGAGAACCACCACCACCACCACCACCACCACCACAGGCGCTGTAGCAGCAGCAGCAGCAGCCCTCTTCGCCTCATTACTCGCGGCTTACTTCATCCCTTGGAAGAAATTATCGAATAATAACAATAAAAAGAAAAATAGGAACAACAACTACTACAAGAAGGGATTGGTTGATGCCATTGGCAATACCCCTTTGATTCGTATCAACTCTCTCTCCGACGCCACTGCCTGCCAAGTATTTTTTTTTTTCATTTTCATTTATTCATTCCTTTTTTCTCTTCTTTTCCAGAATTTACACTCACATGTCACAACTTTTCCTTTCTTTTTTTTTTATTTTAATTTCAGATATTTGGCAAGTGCGAGTTTTTGAATCCAGGTGGGAGTGTCAAAGATCGTGTTGCCCTCAAAATCATTCAGGAGGTAATCTTCTTTTTCATTCTTTAGAGTTTTACAGTATTATTATTAGTATTATTTATTATAGATTGCAACTTGTGGTTGCATTCATGATCCTTTCACATAACAGATTAAGCTCGTGTTTGGTAGACGTGTTAGAATAATGCGATGAAATTATAGATTCTGGTTTTTGTTTACTCCTGACCCACCTGTACTTTATAAATAGACTAAAGGCAAAAGTAGTGCTTTGGTTCTCTAAGTTGTTTTCGGATTTCAATTTTGTCGTAAAAGTTTTGCCTTACAAGTTTCAAGATTAACATTAGGACATTTTGGTTTGGCTGGAAGAAGTGGAACCTAAAAGAGAACAAACATGTTGTTCTGTCCGCACGCTAAATGCTGCCTTAAGTTTAGCTCTTTTGGGTCCTTTGACGTTTTAATGCCAAAAGATGATTATCAAAGCTTTGGGTCATTTTATTGATGACTAGCAAAACCCCTTATCTTTATCTTCGGGAATTGGGATCTCTGCTCTCGGTTTATTGTTCTTCCTATTATTGATTATGCAGGCTCTGGAATCTGGCCAATTACGTCCCGGTGGAATAATTACTGAAGGGAGTGCTGGAAGCACTGCTATTAGCATTGCCACTGTTGCTCCTGCCTTCGGATGCAAATGCCATGTGGTTATACCAGATGACGCTGCCATTGAGAAGGTATTTTATACTTGCAATTAAGCAACTCTATTATACACTCTACTCATAACTAGTAAGATAGTTGCCTATTCACGAAGAATGTTTTCTTTTTTGACAATGTTAGTGGAACAAAATAGTTGAACAAATCAATAGGCAACCACAGCATAACGGCTAAGTATTATGTGCAAAAAATTGAAATTTATATTTTCTTTGGCTGTTTATTATATGGACTGTGGGCAGAATATTATTTGTTAGACAGTAAATAATCAATCATGACATTGTTTCTTCTTAGTCTCCCTCTTTATTTCCTTATTTATTTAAGCATTTTGTTTATTCTGTCGGTGGAACCAAATTTCAGTCTCAAATAATTGAAGCCCTTGGGGCAACTGTTGAAAGAGTACGACCAGTGTCAATTACTCACAAAGACCATTTTGTCAATATTGCAAGAAGACGGGCATTGGAAGCAAATGAGTTTGCATTAAAAAATGTAAATTCACAATTGAATGGCAAGCACACAGATCAAATAAATGGTCACAAATCTGATGGATCTCACAGGTCACTCTTTCCTATTGATTGTCAAGGAGGGTTTTTTGCTGATCAGTTTGAGAACTTAGCAAACTTCAGGGCTCACTATGAGGGTACAGGGCCTGAGATTTGGGAACAGACAAATGGAAATTTGGATGCATTTGTTGCTGCGGCAGGCACTGGTGGCACTGTGGCTGGTGTCTCCAAGTTTCTTCAGGTTCATTGCTCCTTCCACCACCACCTTTATAAAGGTTTGTCATTCTGATATTGAAAGTTGCCTAAATTTCTTGTTTTCTGTACAACAGGAAAAGAATCAAAACGTCAAGTGTTTCCTCGTAGATCCTCCTGGTTCTGGTTTGTTTAATAAGGTGACAAGGGGAGTGATGTACACCAAAGAGGAGGCAGAAGGTCGAAGACTCAAGAATCCATTTGACACTATAACCGAGGGAATTGGAATTAACAGGATAACCAAGAATTTTGCAGAGGCAAAACTTGATGGTGCTTTTCGAGGCACAGATATGGAGGCTGTTGAAATGGCTAGGTCATTCCTTACTCTTTTCTTAGCCATCCCATTTTTATGGATTTTTTGTTCCTTTATTTTATTCTATTTTATATTTGTATGGCAAGTGGAAGAAATTAATTAATGAGTTGAGTTGTTGCCTTAAATTTTCACTCATATGTGTACTAGGTTTCTTTTGAAGAAGGATGGTCTCTTCCTTGGGAGTTCTTCTGCGATGAACTGTGTTGGAGCAGTTAGAGTAGCACAGTCACTTGGCCCAGGTCACACAATAGTAACCATTCTCTGTGACAGTGGAATGAGACATTTAAGCAAGTTCTACAATGCTGAATACTTGTCTGAGCTTGGCTTGACACCTAAAGCAACTGCATTAGAGTTCTTGGGGATCAAATGAGTAGGGGCCCCTCAGAACTTCCTTTTTTAACTGCCACTGGAGTGCTGTGTCTGTTGTGCCAGCCTCAGATACTATATGACATTTTTCAGCATCAGCTTCGAGTAGACCTAGAAGATTGAACCAAGTCACCTAGAAGGTTGAACCAAGTCATTGCAAGATCAGATAGAGGAGTATATGCTATCTCTGAAAGACCTGCGTGACCTGTGAAGTTCATTCTAAAAGCCAAACAAAGTCTATCATATTGAGGGTGTTTTATTTGTTTGATAAATTAATTGTTAGGGTTGTTACATGGTTTATTCTTTGATAGACTAGATGCTTTATTTGAGCAAAATATGATTGTTAACCCAGTTAGAGGTGATACTTGTTTCCAAGTTTATGGAAATGCCAGAAAATTCGAAGTGGGAACTATTTTGTTTTAACTAGTATTTCTTTTTTGGTAATTAATTTCTTTATATACTTTTATTAGGTATGTGACTTTTTTTAATATAAAAAATAAATGTAAGTATCACTTTATCGTAGTGCTTTGTTGATACTCGATAGGGTGACTGGTGAGGGGATACTGGGTTAACAAAAAAAATCACTCAATGGAATTTTTTTTTTTTTTTTTTTTTTTGTAGTATTAAAGAGTGCAGAGGTGGATCTAACGTTTTCATTTCACTATTAATGTGAAAAATACCGAGATCAACATAAAGGTTTATAATTTCATTTTTTTTCGTCCATTTCATCGTGTTTATCTTCCTGTTTCATTTCTTAGCTCCTTCCTTGTTTCCCAAATCAGTAGTTCATTGAAGTTAAGGACTTAAGGTTTTCTCACCTATATACGTTTTCCTTTTTTATCTTGGTTAAACTCCGAAGTCCGAACAACTTTATTTAAATCGGTAAAATTAAAATAACTGAACAAACTACTATTAAATTGTATAAACTGAGACGAAAATATTCTCAAGTTTAACAAATAAACAAAGTTAGTTGAATTAAATCTTATCAATTTAATCTAGAAAATCAATCTGACCCGAAACAAACCCAAAAAAGTTGCAGATTTTAAAATATTTTAATTAACAACAACTATGTTATTAACGCTGAGTTAAGAACTTACCGAAAGCCAAACCTAATTCAATCTACATTTGATAATCTGAACACGGATTGTAGAATTAGTATTTGGTTTACACTTTTGTTTGGAGTTAGCATTTGTATCTTGAAGTAATTTGAACTTGTATTTGTTTAATTTTAATAATAATCTATATTCATGTATTTTGATGAATTTGGGTATTAGAAAGAAGAAAAGAAAGACTATCAGAAAACGAAAGATACCCAGCAGCAAAAAGCCTTCGATTGTCACACACATAACCATAGCATACTAAGTATTATCAGAATAGCAAATGATAGTTTTATTTTCAGAGTACATAACCACCTCCGAAACTTATGTCTCGAAAGATGCATCAAAAACTAGAGCAGAAGCTGCTGAAGTGCAAGTTCACCAAAAATAGCTCCAGAAGCCAAAATCTCCAATGTGTGCAGCAGCATTACCTCCTCTCAAACTGAGATTCATGGCAATGTGGATCTAACCAGTCCTTTGGGGATGTCTTTGACATGTTAACACTTACTTTCCCACCGCCCACAAGCTCCTTCAGGCTATCCAATTTATTCTCCCTACCAGACCCACTGATTCTCTTGTCAGCTTCTTTCAGTTTTTGCTTGAACCGCTGCTTCCGGTTAGATGGATTCAGCTCTTGCTGTTTTGATTGCGAAGGGGGCGCTCCATGTGGGCCCAGATAGATGTTTTCTTCCTTCTTGTCCTGCACGACCAAATATAAAAGGAATAAACATTGTTAGGGCAACCAGTTCTATCATCGAAAGCCTGCATATTTATCCAGTCTTCTAAATAAGGAGCAATTCTTTCAGCTGACCTTTGTAGCAGAATTTGAGGATTCTATGTCTGGAACATAAGGTTTACTTTGATCCAAGTCTCCAATTCCCAAACTTGGAATCACAAATCCATCAGTGTCTACAACAAAAAAAGGTTCCAGCCATTCAAGAGAATAATAAATAAAAGCTACCCAAATGCATGTTTGTCACAAAAATAAAAACACGAAACGCCATCCAAACTTAGCAGATTAGAAAGTGTTAAGATTGTTTGATAGTCGCATAATCGAAACACTGACGTTAATTTTTATGGCAAAGAAACAGCATATTAAACTGCAAATCTGGAACATACTTGAGCAAAAACATAGACACAAACAACATGCAATAACAAACCTTTATCAATGACGACAATCTTCACTCGCAACTAAATACCCCTAATTTACATAAAAAATAGTAATTGGTACCAATTGGGTCAAAACATCAACAAGATTATTTTTTGTTGTTTTTTTGGAATCAACGGTATATCAAGCGAAGTTATAATGCATTCAACAAAACGAATTACCAAAATTTTCATTGTGAATCAAACAATTTTCAACTCAAATCAATGAATCGATGGTATTTCAATCTGGGACCCGTTTTTTAAAAAAAAATTCAAAACCCCATCAACAAAATCAGTCAGTGATAAAATATAACCCTAAAAACAAAAAGGGGAAACACAGAACAACCCTAAAAGATTCATCTTTAAGTTCCAAGTCATAAGCCAGAACCAAAAAAAAAAAAAATAAATAAATAAAAATGAAAATGAAAATGAAGGGGAAAAAAGGATGAGTACCCCACTCATCTTGTTCTTGATCAAGTTGAATTTGAGGAGTGGTGTGGAGTGGAGAGGGGTCCATCGGAAGGTGGCGAAGACCATGGATTTGAACGCAGAGTGGGCGCTAAAGCCCCGCGAATGAAGAACAGAGAGCAAAATTGATTCAGCAAACAACGATCTCGAACCTAATCGATGAAATGAAAGGAAATGAATAATGATGAAAATTGATATATGGAGGAGATTATTAAACCCTAGGTAGGTAAGGTGTGTTGTAGGGTTTGGCTCATTTTGGGGCAGATTGTTCCAATAAGATTCCACTCATAGTTTCATCCCACTTTAAGGGTACTTTTGTCATTAATATTTTTAAATTGGAATTCTTGAGAATAATTTAGGACTCATATTTTAGATCATGTAAACTAATGCTATGTTTGGATATGCAATGTTGAATGAAGTCGAGTGGAGTAGGACAATGGGGTGGAATGAAATAGAATGATATTATTTGGCTTATTTATGGTTTTAGTTCCTATAAGTTGACTTCGTTTTGAATTTAGTCCTTAAATCTTTTTTTGACCTTGAATGATCCTTAAATCTTTTTAAATTTTGTTTTTAGTCCTTAAATCTTTTTTTGACCTTGAATGGTCCTTAAATCTTTTTAAATTTTGTTTTTATTCCTTCTGTTTGTTTTCTTCTGTCATATGCTGACATGACAAACGGTGTGCCATGTCAGCCCTTATATTGACTGCCAACGATGCATCTAATGTGGACCTCTCACTCATGTGAGCAGGAACCGAGCATGAGCCGAGCATTAACCGTGCATGAGATATCGACCGAGTACGATGCAATTGGTAACGGCATAGCTTGGTTCGTGCTCAGTTCATCGTGCTCGGTTCGTGCTCGGTCGATATCTCCCCTCGGTTTGGCAAGTCATGCTCGGTTCATTATCGGTTAATGCTTGGTTCCTGCTCGGTTCCTGCTCACATGAGTAGAAGGTCCACATCAGATGCATTGTTGGCAGTCAATGTAAGGGCTGACATGGCACACCGTTTGCCATGTCAGCAGATGACAGAAGAAGACAAACAGAATGACTAAAAACAAAATTTAAAAAGATTTAAGGACCATTCAAGGTCAAAAAAAGATTTAAGGACTAAAAACAAAATTTAAAAAGATTTAAGGACCGTTCAAGGTCAAAAAAAGATTTAAGGACTAAATTCAAAACGAGGTCAACTTATAAGGACCAAAACCATAATTAAGCCATATTATTTTACCATTATATTGTTTGGGTATTCTGTGATGGGATGAAATTAAGAAAAGGGTTTGCTTAACCTCAGCCCTTAGGGCTGGGAATAAAAGGTTCAAAAATAGGAAAAAAAAATATTGGAAATATGAATTTACTAAGTTACAAGATTTAAATGTTTAAGTTTTCAATGAAAAATGCTTTATAAAGCCTTTTATCCTTAGCCTTAAGGGTTGGGGCTAAAAAAATCCTTAAAAAAATGATTCCATCGGGTACACCCCAAATTGGATGAAAAAAAAGGAGGTTTTGGATGGAATGGGATAGAATCCATTCCATCATGTATCACTGCACTCTTTTCTTGTTTAAAACATTCAAATGGAATTTGATGCCACTCCATTCCATTCCACCGCATATTATCAATCCAAACAAAGCACAAAGGTTGGCTCAAATAACCTTATGGAACTAACTGAGATATTAGGAATAACATTTGAGTATGGGTAATTTTGGGTTTGATTTCTAAGAAAAACACTTTGTTGAGAAAGACAGTCTCATGACCTCAAACCGAATTTGTCTGAAAAAAAATCCCATTAACAATAGTGGATTCCTAAGAATACCATGGGTTTGAAAAAAAAAACATAAACCTAAAAAAAAAAATTTAGATCATGCAATGTAATGCTTGATATGTGGACTTAGAAAGTATATATCATTGAAAAACAAAATATTTATAGAGGTTTAAAAATAGAATAAATGCATTAGAATTCTAATTTCATTATCTCTTAAAGTATTAATTTTTAGTATTACAATTAATATATGTTCTTTTTATAACCTCTTAATTTCAGCCCTAAAAATTTGAGGTTAAAAAAAATCATATTTAAAATATGAGGAATGATATGCGACTCATATATAACTTAGCAAATAAGATTTATATAAAAAAAATGATAAGTATTATTTTCTTCGTCCTTAGATATAAGACATTTTTATAATTTTTATTTTGATTATATTTATAAGATCATCATTTATCAATTTTCAATGGTAATTAATTACTTATTTTCACAAGCATCACATGTCCACATTTCCAATGCTACCAACTAAATTAACCAACTTTCCTAATGAACATGAATTCTACCAAAATGATCTTATGTTTAGGGATGGATGGAGTACTTGTCAATCAATCATTAATAAACTTAACACATGTCGATTCTTTTAGGTTTAAATATATTTTGATTCTTTATCTTTTTTCAATATTTGTTTTGATTTTTTAAATTTTTAAGTAGTATTAAGAATGAAACAAAATTTGTCCTTCATTAAAAAAAACAAAATTTAATAAAATTAGTTAATTTTTCTTATGTTTTAAATCAAAAGAGCTATATTTTTTTTCATATTGTAACTTATGCTAGCTCTAATTTAGTTAGGATTTGTGTTTGAAGCTAAAGGTTACATTATCTTCATGATTACACGCATTTTTTTTCAATTTTAATTATCAAATAAACAAGAAATATATAGATGAGATTTTTTTTGGGTAAAATACTAACTAATGTTCTTATTATTTTAAGGTATTTGTTAAACAACCAAGTATAATAAATAAATATTAAATAATATATATCTTGAGATTTTTAAAAGAAAAGATAATATTAACTTATTATATTTTTTCTACTTTTAGTAACCTTTACAAGTGTAACTTATTACGACCTTTTTTTTTTTTAAATTATAATTTTGGATTTGGGCAGAAGAGTATTCTTCATAGTTGATGGTTTCTATTTGTGATAAAGAGATGCTCTCAAGTTGGTTTCTTTTAGTAGTTGGTGGATTCTCATTCTCTTCCATCCAATAATAAAACATAAGTTGAAAAAAAATATAGTAAAATATTATCATTCAAACACTTTCCTCACCATTATTTTTAGAGACAGTAAGTAATTAATTTTGAGAATAATTCTTTTCACGTAATTATTAAGTTAATTCAAACACATCCGATGTGTATAAATATGTATCTGTTTAGCACTGTTCTAAATAAATCTAAAAATGCCATATATGGTTTATAGTAATTAACAAATATATAGTAATCATTAAAGGCATAAGCATATTATTCCCTCAAGATTTTCCACCAAGCAAAGTCAAAATCACGAGAAAGCATTTCAGCAATGTTGCATGTTGCGTCCTTTTGTGGATACCCTCAGATTATATCTTTTACCCTTTACCCACCTCTGAAGATTTTCTTGTCTGTATGCTATTTACCTTTCATTTTCCATACATCATTTCTTCTTAAGCACGAGCAAATGATTAGGAGTGGGATTAAGGCTAATCATTATATACAATGCAACCATGTAAAAAGCGACAAAAGGCTGACAGAGATATTCACAAATCTGATATGCATGCATTTGCAAATGCTTTAAAGATAAAGAAAATTAAGAAGGTGCATGCATTATTTTAACCAAAATTTGGCGTGAACATGGAGAAGGTTCGTTGAATACTTGCATGATGTATCCCTTTTTAAGTGTATCCACAACATTATTGAGCTTTTTATTTCCATTTTGAATTGCAAAAAAAAAAAAAAAAAAAAAAAAAAAGTTTCTTTCATGTACTGTATGGTTATAGTCTTGTATAGAAAAAGGTCATACGATTCCCACGTTGCATTTGTTTTCAATTAAAGTATTGTTTGAACAATGGAACTTGGGGATAAAAACGTGTTATTTTGAGAAATTTGTTGTGACCCATTTTTGTAGAGTTTGATTTAGATGTACAATATTAATTAATCAACCACGCATTATTTTATATGTGATTTTTTATGTACTAATAATCATTTTTGAACTTGATATAAGACAATTTTTTACATTTTTTTATCATATTTATAGGATCAATTTCGATTTCCTATAATATTTAATTTATTTTTTATACAAATATTTTTATTTACTAAGTATATTTCAAGCCCTCTTAATCTCAATCCAAAAGTGGATAACTTATATTGGAGTAGATGCATTAAAAAAAAAATCAAATTTTATATTTTTAATTTTAAAAAAACAAAAGTATATCAAAGGTTTACCGTTCTAATGTCACTACCAATATAAAGTAATTCCCTTGGTTGATGGGAATTATTCCAAATATTGATATAACACAAAAATACATTAAAAAAAATGTAAGAGTCATGATATATAAACTTATAAAATAAACTTATAAATCAATCTACATCACAAAAATGAGACATGTGTTACTTGTTAACCAATTAAAAGTAAGCAAGTGACACATGTCACTCCTTTATAGTGTAGGTTAACTTGTAAGCTCATTTTATAAGTCTCTAAATCATTTTTAAAATGTAATGGTGGCTTTGTTTTTTTTAAAAAAAATTAATTATATATTTTTACAATATACTCTTTTTTTTTCATAATCATTCACTTTTCTTTGTTACTTACCTAAATTTAGATCCTACTGAATAAAGATTGCCATAAAAAAATAACAATTATCACGGTATTGAATTTTTAAATGGAACAAATAGTGGATAGGAACAAAAATTTCAGACATATAAGAACGTAGTAGGGAGTAGATGTTAATCTAAATGAGTTTTGTTTGGAAGTGAATAAAACAGAGGGAGGATAAATACTTTTCTTAAATCTTAAATACTGGGTATAGTGCGATCTACGAAAAAACAAACAGGTGCTATGTCCAACAGAAACAGTAGCAGAAAGGTTTCTAACCTTTCTTGTTAGAGAAAAATAGAAGAAACAGTTTGGTTAGCTAGCTGGTAGAGTTACTCAGCAGAAAAAAAAAAGGAACTTGCACCTTATATGAATCAGGTTATAAATCTCACTCACATATCATTTATTTGACACAATGATCGTGGAGAAAGTAGCCAAGCAACAAATCTGTTTCAAGCTTTGTTCTAATTTCCTTCCCATCATTCTGCTTTTTGTTCTCTTTTCATTCTTCTTTATTATCATTCCGATTTCTGAATCCTATGCTTTCTTTCTTACTATGCTTATTTCTCTTCTCTCCACCATGTTTCTTATCACGCTAGCAAAGAAAAAAGGATCACCTGATGAAAATCTAGTCCAGCATAACCTGCAGGAATGTGATCAGTTAGAGTTGCAACCATCACTTGGAGATGTTACTCACACTGAGATTACCAAAGAAAAGGAAACTTCTAAGAGGAATGATGAGAAGGCTGAAGCACCATTTCCACCATTGAATAGTGAAAGTAGCAACTGCTCAATCTTATATAAATTTTTTGAACACAATGATCATCATAAGAATGAGCAACATGCTGATCTGGTCTCAGATTTTTCACTTCCATCAGATAGTAAAATCAGTGCTGGCTCAATCATGGGTGAAAGTTTTGAAATTGATGATGTTGTTGAGGAGGAGGATAGCCTTATTGAAATCAAACTTCCTAGCAGCCATTTGAATGGCTTGATTGAAGATGCAGGGCCTCAGAGAAAAATGGAATCCAATTTGACAGTATTCCTGCCAGAATCCATTTTCAAGCAGCAGGGTCTCTTGGAGCTCTTGGCAGAAATTAATGAGATGAATGAGGATGACAGTTTAATTGAGATTGATATTTCCATGGGATCCTCCAAATGTTAAGATTTTGGTGATCAATGTTTTCTTAGTGATTTGATCTGAAGCTGCTATCTTAGGTTATGTTTTAGACATTAGCTATGTATCCATCTTCCTTCTTGATGAACGATGATTAGCAAAATTTTGTTCTCATCTATTTTCTTGGCCTTTCAATCTTACAATGTTATTTTCTTAGGGTGTATCTACTTTAAATTTATTCAAATCTATAAATATTGTTGCATTGAATTAGCTAGTTGGTTAATCCACGGGAGATTTCGAGTTTGAGTGTCTGACTTCAAACCATCCAAATGCACTCTGACCATTTTTCAATATCTTTCCCTTTCCAATTGTAAGAAAAAAAACATCATGAAAGATTAAAATTAAAAAAGAATTGTCCGCATAAGACAGTCAGATGGTGGCTACAGGGACACTTAGGATTTCCCCCTCCCCAGGTCATGGGTTCTAGTCCAGACCTCTCATGTAAAAAAAATAAATAAATAAAAAAGAATTCAGCTACTTTGTTGTAGTGTTTCCATAAATCTTCTTCTCCTTTTTAATAGTACTTCTGGCAGCCTTTGTTGGGAAACTTGAATCCTACCTATCACTCTGGTTCTTGTTACCATTTCATTCTATTTTTTATTTTCAATTTTTAAACTCTCTTTCTCCCTTCTTACTATACTTATTTCTCTTATGTCCACCCATGCTTCTTATCACACCGACTAACTTACATGAATGCACGATCAACAAGATGATATAAGAGCAGTAATGGCTCTATCATGAGTGAATGTTTTCAAATTAATGATGGGGAGGAGGAATGGATTGCTTGATTGAAATTGAACGTCCTAGCACCCACTCTTTTATGTTACTCCTTTCAAAAATCTAAAACAATTTTTCAAGAATTGTATAGCAACTAAAAGAGTCGACAAGCCCCAATAAGGACCAGTCTTATGTTGATTTTTAATAAATGAGTTATATTTTTTTAAATATATATTTCCTTCTTATGTAATTATTAATTTTTATTCCTTAATTATATAAATTAAGATCTTAATGAATAGAGATATATATGAAAAAAATTATTGAATTTTAAAATTTTTAGGGCTCATTTGACAGTTAGGATAAGATAAAAACAGGATATAAAAAAATGCACGATAAGACTAAATAATATATGAACATAATATCTCTTATCCTTTCCATTGATGAGGTGGTGATGATGATGACAATGTGATGATCGTCGAGGACTCGAAGTAATAGTATTAATGTGTGAAAAGGAAAATTACATTTTCCTATCTTCAGTATATGATAAAAAAATACATTAGACTGACATAACAGAATAAGTCAAGATTATAGCACTATCCTATCTTGTTGGTTTTGGATAATAACAATCATATCCTCTTTTTCTTATTCTATCTATCATGAAGCTTAGCTGAAATATGTTATTAAGGCCTGCCTTATTTGCAAAATTGGGTTTGAAAGAAGACAAAACCCTAACAAATAAGTATAAATACATTTTCTCAACTTCCTTATTTTTCTTGCTTCATTTAACAGGTTTTTTCCTTCCTTCAACTCTTCATTTTCGTTTGAAACAAACAAACAAACGCAAACATGGGCACCGAATCCTCAGAAAAATTGAAACTGAGAGAAGCTTTTGCTGATGCAAAAACCACCTTGGAAATCTTCAAGCAAATGGAAGAAATCAAAGAAGAAGAAGAAGGGGCTTCGGCATTCGACGAGTTAGAACTTGGCATGGCTTGTTACAGAATCGCCTTCAAACTTCACCGGGTCGATAGCTTGCGATCATGATAAAGCTCTCATCTTTGCTAAAAAGGCTTTGCAAAAATATGATCTTTCCCCACCTTACTCTCTTTCCCAACTTTTGCAGTTGATTGGTTGTGTTGTGTTCATCTTTGTTTGAAAAAGTTTCATGATAGTTTACTTTACCTTCTCCGTGCTTATCAAATGCTCTCTAGTTCTTGTTCTAGTTCTGTTTCTATTTCTAAGGAGTATGATCTTGCTGTGTTTCATTCTGTCTTATTATCGTTGGCTAGAGCTTACAAACAGCTTCTTAACTTTGTTTAAAGGCTTTGGATACACATGCCAGCTTGCAGTTGCAGGGGCAGGGACAGAAGAAGAAGAATGCTGTGCATGTTGCCGAAGATAGCGAGTTTCTTGCGGGTATTTATATGGAGCTTGAAGAGTATGACAAGGCGCTGGAGAGGATCGCTTTTGCCGAGAGGATTTACAAGGATTCGAGTCTTGAATCTGATTTCTTTCTTTCGTGCTGAGATGGATGCTGCGGTTGCGATGATTGCACTGGGAAGACATGATGAGGCTTTCGGGACTTTGAAGAATGTTTTGCGGCAGGTTGAGGAGAGGGATGGGGAGAACAGCGGGCCTCAAGCAATGCAATTGTGCTGATAGCATTGGCAAACGCATTTTGCAATCAGGGAAACTTTGTGGACTGCAAAAGCTATTTGGAGACCTCTCTTGGGATTCTTGAGAAGACAGAAAAGGTATACCCTGCAGGTATTGCTGATGCTTACTCTAGGATATGGATGCAGTATGAAACCATGAACGAGCTTGAAATTAAACTGCCATTTCTTTGCTCAAGAGGACACTTGCTTTGCTCAACAAGTGCTCGCATGTGCAGCACTCTATCGGAAAAGTCTCTGCAAAATTAGGGAAGTTACTATTGCAGACAGGTGAGGTGGTTGAGGCCGTTACTTATTTGGAAAGTGCTACTGAAAGCTTGAAATATAGCTTTGGTTCAAAGAATATTCAAGTGGGTTATAATTACAACAATTTGGGGGCAGCGTATGCAAAGTTGGGTAGAGCCCAGTCAGCAGCACAGATGTTTGCAGCTGCAAAGGATATCATGGATGTTTCGCTTGCTCCGGATCTTGTTGATACAATTGAAGCTTGTCAGAACCTTTCAAAGGCTTACGGTGAGATGAAAAGGTATGGATTATTTTCTTGCTTTTACTCTGAAATCTGAATATTAATTCTCTTGATTTGTTGATTCTGATTTCTGTGAATGAATTGTTTTGGTTGCCCTAATTGACACACACTTGATCCTGATTATAATTTATAAATCTAGCAATCTACGATAATTTTTGAACATATAGTATTGTTAAATTCCTATATATGGCAGAAGCCACATGCAATCAACTTTAATAAGTTACTGTATAACAGTAAAATGGAGGCTGCAATGATTAATATGTCGCGTGTGTTTTCTGGTTACGTCAATGCTTTATAAACTACTTCCAAATGAAACATATTCATTTAAGGCTCCATTTCTGGTTATGTCAATGCTTTATCCACAAATATTTGCTGACATTTGTATTTGTTATTCCATTTAATGATAGTAAAATACATAGATTTTATGTTACTAAAAGATTGACAAGGTGTTTCATTTCACTAAGCCTACCTTTTTTTGTTTAAATTCTCTTAGGTGATTGAGTTAAATTTCATGATTTGTTAAATTTAAACTGAAGTTAATTCCATTTATTTATGCTCTAATGTCAATATTCTAGTGTGCTTGCATTCCTTTCTCCAAGACAGTTCGTGAATTTGTAATTTCTCTTTCAAGAACCAAAGTCTGGAAAGTACCTCCCTATTCTTTATGTTTCAAAAATTTAGCTACTTCTTGATGAAGGAAGCATCTGTGTTAGACTGTTAGCTTAGTTATCTGGAATGCCTAAAATTGTTTGGTTTTTGTTCTACAATAGATATATTTTTCCATTTCTCCTTTACATATATTGGGCAGTGATGATATATTATTTGCTTAGAAACATAATAAAGTTCAAGAATAAGGATGAATGTTTATATATTTGAGCCTTAGATTCCCTCTTATGAGCTTCTCTTCATAGAGGATTTAATTATGGTGAGTGGAATGTCCAAGAATGTTTTTATCCTCTTGTTCCCTGGTGTTACTCTGGTGAGAATGTGGAACTATCTTTAACACTTTAATGTATTTGTCATGGCTTTGGCAACTGATAAATGTCAATGCAAAGGGATTAATTATTTTTCTTTTCAAAAAACTACGTTTCTTGAAATTGCAGCTACGGCCTTGCGATTGAGTTTCAGCAGCAAGTTATCAATGCTTGGGCCATGAACTTCTTCTAGAACTAAAGAAAAAAGTAGTTGATTTCGATGCAAATGAGTCTCCCTCGACAACTTTGCCCTGACCTCATACACCGTGGCATCAAAGAGCTCTCAGTCTGAAATTTCATTATTTTAGTGTATAGGACAGTTTAGGGGACTTCTTTCACATTGCCATTGCACATTCTAATGAAATTCTACATTGTTGCTAGTTTTGAGATTTCCTTACAGATTTATGTTGGCAATTACTGAAACTAAGTTTGTCTTCGTATCTTGATCATATATTTGGGTTTGTTATTATATTATTCAAGTTTTATTTTCTTTTATATGTTGAATCCCCTCTCCTTTTTTGCTTTCTTTATTTGTTGTTTCTTCTTATAAATTGATTTTCTGCGCAGAGTGAAAGTATTAAAAGGTGATAAATTAAAAAAAATTTGTCAGCAAAGTTTCTGCTAGTTGTCAATGTAACCCTTTTTGGTTATCGGTGTCTGATATAGTGATATTCATTTCCAAGCCCATGGGGATGCATAAGGGGATGTTGATCTCACCATGTGAGAAGGCATCTCCTCCACCACCACTTTCCACTTATCTTTCTTATAGCCTCCACCACCACCACCTTCTGGCTATTTTATACATGGTGCAACTCCTCCATATGAGGCAGGCCAAAGCAAGTGCCCTCTTAGCTCCTACTGCTCTAGGTGCTCAGTGGTGCACCCCTTCTTCCTTTATTTTTTCTCTTATGAATTTGGCTGATTTTTATTTATGGTTTATCATTGTCTAATCTTGTAAGAGAACAAAATAATGATGAATTCTAAATTGGATTTATCATTGTCTAATCTTGTAAGAGAACAAAATAATGATGAATTCTAAATTGGAGAATGGAGATATGCTATGTTTTATGATACCAGGTTGTCAATACTATCTAGTACAGTTGTTGCTGTTGCTGTAGCTGTAGTATAACCATCTTGTGTGGCTCCTTGTGGTGTATACCATGGCTAGATGTTACTCAACAGGTTCAATATCCATTACTACAGTCTATAGTTAAATTTTGTTTCTCTTTCTCTCCTTACTGTGAAGGGTCTCCTACATGGATGTGTAAGCCACCAACTGTTATTAATTCAATGCTAAGGTTATTAGCACTGAAGTTACCAAAAAAACTGAAATTTCTCATAGTGGTGAAAAGCATCATTTCCATTATTAGATTTTGGAAGTAGCAATTAACTTCTCAATCATGGATAAAAACTTTGAACTTTATGCGCTCATAAACAAGCACGTCCATCAGATTATAAAAGCAGTAGGACTACATGAGGAGGATAGCTTGATAACTTGATTGAATTTAAACTTCCTGAGCAAAAAATTGGAATCCATTTTCAAGTAGCAGAATAAGCTAAAGAATAGAGCAGAAACAATACTACGTGCTGATATTGTTTCTCAAAATTATTTGTTTATGGTGTACACCAACCGGTACCCAGATCTGGTTTACCCAGAATCGACTCATCCGGTCCGACCCAACTGAGCTCGCACTAAGCAGTAGGGGTCTCCCAGCGGGAATTGCTCCATACCCAAGGCTCGAACTCGAGACCAGTTGGTTAAGGGACCAAGTGAGCTACCACTTAATCAACCCCACATTGGTCAAAATTATTTGTTTAGTCTCTACATGTAATATTTTTTTTTTTCATGGGGCTATACATGTATTACATAAACAATAAATGAAGCAAATTTTTATGAAAATATCCGTGCATATTGATGGTCCCAGAAATTTTTTATACGTATGATGAGTTATTCATAAATATGTAGCATAAAAAATATAGTAATATATTCTTTTGGTGTCAAATATAAAAAACAAATAGTCATCTTATTAATGGTCTTAAATATAAACATAAATTAACTAATTTTTTATTGTTAATATAATTATTCCTAAAACATCCTAATAAAATTGTTGTATCATTTAATTTTTTGTTTCATTCCTAATGCAAGTTTTTCAAAGTAGTCTATTTTTTTTTATTAATTTGAGAAAATAAAATGCACTCAATTAACTTTCAATACGTGAAGTTGATTTTTTTTTTGCTTATATTTAAAATCGGATAAAGTATTTTTTTTTAATAATATCGTATTAATTATCTATGAGAGTAAAGTGATAGTACTCAATACAAAAATCTTATGATAATAACATTGACACATATTTACATCAACAAAATTCAAAATAGAGAAATATTTAATACATGTTTTTATAATTGTTCTTTTTAAGTTATTGTTTCTTTCAACACTTTTTTTTTACAGTAATACATGGAAGTAATTTGTTTGTTACATTAGCATCAAAATCAAAATTTTAGAAAAAATAAGAATTACTATATGTTAAATAAATTTATAAAAATTAAAATCAAAACAGACTGGGATTTAAAACGTAAATAAGTCATAAATAAATACACCATTCATTTTTTAATATAAATATTTTAAGGTTACACAAATTAACAAGTGTAATTAATATAAGAAAATGTTAATGAGTGTCTTTAGAACACTCTTTAAGACACCAAAGGAAGTAAAATGTTATTGAAAAACGTTATATTCAATAACTTGATAAGCTTTATGTGTATATTTTCAATGAAACATTCTTTTTTATTGATTGCTTAAAAAATACCTTCAAGATACTCGTCAACAAAACCATTTATATATATATATATATATATATATATATATATATATATATATATCTGTGTGTGTGTGTGTGTGTTTTTGTGTTTAATTTCTACACTTTTTTCCTGTTTAAATTTTTACCATATCTATTTTTAATTAATTCACCATACATTATATCTCCACAATAACTAGACATGAAATTATAAAAATCATAATTAGTACTATTGTATTGCTTTGGAAGAAAAACTTATATTACATAACAAAAAATCTTACTATATTCAAAAACGTACGAAGTACAAAGTGTTGTTACCGAGTAAAAGGCTTTTTTTTTTTTTTGGGGTAAAAATAAAACTGTGGAGGGGAACTTTCACAGTCTCGACACCTGGAGCAACATGAGTAAGGTGCCTTCCCAAGGGATGTTCTCCACAAGGATTTGAGTCTTTGACTTTATGGTCTTATGGGTTCTCAATATCCTTATGGTCCTAGCATGCTTCCACTAGGTCAAACTCATTTGGGTTCGAGTAAAATAGGCTTTATACCTTATAAAAAAAATATAAAATAACATGTTAATAATAAAAAAGACGGAGGATAAAATTGGTCAAGGGTTTGTTTGCTTTGCGAAAATGTTTCCTGTTTTCACTTTAAAATTTTAATGATTACTATAATTATGATTCTATGTTTTCATTTTAATTTTTTTGTTAATTATGAATGTGATGCTGCTTTTTCATTTCATTTTTTATTCTCAAAATTTGTATAGGAGACAATGAAAACAATAAAAAGTTATTTTGATTATTTTCTATACAAATATTTGGAAACAAAAAACATAATGAAAACACAGGATCACACTTGTAATTAATAAAAATTATTTAACACAGGGTCGTCATAATTATAATTATCAATATCTTTTTGAAAATGAAAACATAAAACGTTTTCGCAAAGCAAACAAATTCCAAGTTTCATAAGGAATGATGTATTTGAGATATATAAAGTTTTATATCTTTATTTTTTTCTATAATACTTATTTAGTTAACGGTGTTTATCCTCGACTCTAAAGGCTAAGATTAAAAAATATTATTTTTAATGATATTTAAATATTTAATGTTATCATAAATACCATTAAATTTTTAAATACTACAATACTATTATCATAAATGTAAGTTCGCAATTTTTTAAAGGCTGAGGATAAAAATGACTAAGTTTCATAGGAAATGATATATCTAAAATTATATTAAGTTTTATATTTTTATTTTTTCAAAAATACTTATTTAGTTAAGAGTGTTTATCTTCAGCTTTAATGACTGAGGTTAAAAAAAATAACTTTTAATGATATTTAAATATTTATATTATTTAATGATGTCATAAATGCCATTAAAATTTTCAATACTACAATACTATTATTATAAATGTAAGTTCACAATTTTTTTAATTATATTAATAAAGTAATGATTTTAAATAGTACACTTCAAAAAAATGATTTTAAATAGTACTTTCATAAAAATTAATACTACTATATTTTAATTTTGATAAAATTTCCTTTATTTTACTGTATTCGGTAATTTCGGTTACATTTGACACACATTATATACTGTCAAGCATGTTGAAAAAACTCAGATTTTTTAATTTCAATCATTTTCTAAATTTTTGCTTAATTTTTTATGAAGTAATTGTCTTAGGTGTATACTCCATTCATTCTAATTTATTTGTCATTTTATCCTTTTTAACTCATTTCAAACTTATTCCAAATTGTTTGTTGTTTTAGAAATTCGATTGTGTATTAATTAATTTTTTTTAAAAACTTTAACTCTGTTTTCAAACATTTTGAAATATTTGAGAATTAATGTATGCAAGGATAATAACAGCAGTGAAGTTACTTTATACTTTTCTTAAAAAATTGAAGTATTAAATGATTTTCTTAATCCATGTAAAACTTTCAAAACGACAAATAAATTTAAACAAAAGAAGTAGTATTAATCAATGGACCTAATCACATAACGATACACATTTTACATGTCAAACTTTTATATTCTTACAATTTTTTTCTTCTTAATATTCCATTTACAACTTATTTTACATTTTATTATTTTTTTTATTTCACAACAAACAAATCACCCTATCAGAGCATTTGTTTAGTTTTTGGTTTGAGGTGCCACATGGCGACCTTTTCTACATTTTGCCATGCAAATGATGTATTTGAGATATATAAAGTTTTATATCTTTATTTTTTTTTTAAGAATACTTATTTAGTTAAGGGTGTTTATCTTCCATTCTAAGGATCAAAGTTAAAAAAATTATTTTTAATGATATTTAAATATTTAATGGTATCATAAATGCCATTAAATTTTTAAATACTACAATACTATTATCATATATACTAGCTCTTACCCCGTGCAATGCACGGGTTGTTAATATTAAATTTTTTATATTAAATATTTTTAATTAAAAATTATTATTATTTTCATTATAAAGTAAAGATTATTATTAAACAATATCAAAAAGGATTATTCAATATACTTTATTATGATAAATAAAAAATTATTGTTATTATTTTGATTTTTTTGTTTGATGGTATTATGAGAATAATTAATGATAAATCATAATATCCCTTATTTTATTGGACATGAATTCATTGGAAGATAATGACAGTTCGTTTTTTAATATTAGATTTATTTATGTATAGATGAATATTAAATTAATGTAATCCTTATTTAGTTGATCAATAATTAGCATGCTTTATTAATTAGAGTAAAATCAAAATTAAACTTTTTTATTTTTATCCTGTGCAATGAACGAAGTATTAATATTTAAATATTTTAAAGTAAAGATTATTATTAAACAACAATAAAAAATGAGCTTGTTGAAAAATTTTGTACTTCCTTATATAAATAAACAATAACATTTTTTATCTGAGATTTTCCGTATTTATTTAATAGATAAATTAACATTTTTTTACATGATTATTAACTTTATTATGATGAATCAAAAGTAAATCAGAATTAGATATTCCTTATTTATTTAATAGATAAATGAATATTTTTATATGATTATCAACTTTATTATGATAATTAAAAATAAATCAGAATTAAATATTTTGATTTTTTTTAATGGTATTATGAGAAAATTTAAGGATAAATTGGAATATCCACTATTTCATAGAACATGAAGACGACATTGAAATTGTTATTTTTGACTATCTTGATTAACACATTGCACTTTATTATGAATATAATGTTGGCTCTTTTTTATATATATTTAATATTATATTTGTCTATGTATAGATGAGTATTAAATTAATGTATTCCTTATTTAGTTTATCGATGAATTAACACGTTTTATCATGATATTATGATTAATTATTAGAGTGAAATGAAAATTAAACTTTTTTATATTTTTTTGTTTGATGGTATTATGAGTAGATTTAAAGATAAATCAAAATATTTTCTGTTGCATAAGACATGATAATTTAGCATATTTTAAATATAATTATCACATCTAATATGAAAAATTATATATAATTAAACCAAAATTATACATTCTAATTTTTATATTGGATAATATTATAAGATATTTCTTATATTTATTTGATGGATAAATTAATGTTTTTTTACCATTATTATTTTTTAAATATAATTATCACATTATTTATTTATTTATTATTATTATTATTATTATTATTCATATTTAAATATTTTGATCTTTTTCATCGTTTATCTTATCTCATGACAAAAACGGAAAAAAAAAATCATAAATAAATCGAAAAGCATTGTTTCTTCAAATAGGCAAAAGACTCACCAAAATTATTTCTCACCGGAATATGATCAGAGTATTTCTTCTTAATCCTAGAAGCTTTAGCCCTTCTCTTCTTTGAAAGAGAAAAAGAACAATTATTTTGCATATTCTTTCAACAAAAAATAATCAAAGTAAGTAAGTATAACAACTTACCAAAATTTCAAAAAAAAAAAACAACTTACCAAGGTCATGCTCTTGTTTGAAGTAACCCATTGATGTCATTCTTTCTGAAATTAGCATTAAGTAAAAGTCAATTAAAAGTATAACAAAATATGCATCATCTAATAAGTAATTTATCAAACATTCAAAAATCTAAATTAAGAGCTTAAAGTAGAGGAATGAGAGAAAAAATAAAAATAAAAGAAAGAATTTGGAGAAGAGAATTCTTAGAATTAGATAGAACTTTAAAAATTGAATGGGAGAGCCTATTATATATATATATAGTGATTTTTTTAATATTTTTTAAATATTTTTGTTGAGGATAATGATTTGTTCAACAAATTGAGGATAATGATTTCACATACAGATAATAATTATATAAATTTAAATAATTAATTTAATTTCAAATTATAATTTTGGTTAGAGATAATGTTATTTACCTACATATAATGATTACATAAATTTAAATAATTTATTTAATTTTAAATTGTAATTTTGATTAGAGATAATAATTATCTACCTACAAATTCTCTAGTGCGAGGAAAGCTTCACGGGACAAACGTGGTGCCTCGAAAATTTCTCCGGCAAATGTGGTACCTCGAAAAGGGATCCTTTTATATATAGATAGTAGATAAGTTCGCATGCAATTTTTTAATGATATTAATAGTATAGTAATTTTAAATAGTATTTTCATAAAATTTAATACTACTATATTTTAATTCTGATAAAAATATTTATTTATTTCCTTTATTTTTATGTAGTTACATTCAACACACATTGTATATACCAATAGACATGTTGAAAAAACTCTATTATTTTTTTAATTTCTATCATTTTTAATTTCTTTTATTAAGTATTTATGAATTAATTATCTTAAGGTATATACTTCATCCGTTCTAATTTATGTATTGTTTTAGCATTATCAACTTATTCAAAATTATTTGTCGCTTTAGGAATTCGATAGTGTATTAAATATTTTTTTTCCAACTTTAACTCTGTTTTTAAATATTTTGAAATATGTGATAATTAATGTAATGTGAGGATAATAATATAGTAAAGTTTTATACTTTTCTTAAAATTTGAAACATTACATGACTTTTTTAATCAATGTAAAACTCCCAAAACAACAAATAAATTGAAAAACGAAAGAAGTAGTATTAATCAATGTGAACCTAATCACATAATGTATAAACTTTTCTATTCTTACATTTTTTTTAACATTTCACTTACATCTTATTTTACATTTTTATGATTTTTCTTCTGTTCACAACACACAAATCACCCTATCAAAGCATTTGTTTAGTCTTTACCTTGAGGTGCCACGTGGCATCCATTGCTACATTTCGCCATGCAAATGATCAAAGTAGACAAAGGACCAGTAGTATATATATTGACATTTGTTTAGTCTTTAGTTTGAGGTGCCACATGACATCCTTTGCTACATTTCACCATGCAAATGACCAAAGTTGACAAAGGACTAGTAGTATATATATTATAGTGATCGCAATGGACAACGGCCAATCAAGGATTCCCAACAACAACATTGATAGGTAAGAAAATTAGATCTTGTCTCTTTTTTTTTCTTTCAAATGATCATATATCTTTCATATATTTGCAATTAAACTTAGATTCCTAACAATACTGATGACCATTTTCCAGATGAGCAATTTGGTGTGGATCTTGCTCCCAGAAAGACATTTATAAGGATCATGATTGAGAAAGAGCAGACAGAAATAGCTGATGAAGTAGAGGAAGATAATGCTGAGAATGTTGAAGATTGAAGATTAGGTGTATGTGATTGCTTGGACAAGGGTTTATCAATGTAGTATTCATTATCTCCAACTGCAACTATGTGTACGTCTTATTATGTTTACTTTGATTATGGTAACTTATTCTTAGCATCCATCCGATTTATCCAGACCTTTTTTTTCTCGCAAAATTCAGGGTGGCCTGGGCCTGAAGACTTTTTAGGAGGCTTAATTATCAGCCTGCAGTTTCTTATGTACAACATGAACAATGTTTGTAGGGTTTTACTGTCCATGAATATGACTTATAAATACTTCTTTTACTATCCAATTATGTTACGTTAACATAATTGTTTACTATCTGTCTAGTCAGTAAGTATTTGATTTTTGAAATTATCACATTTGTGAGTATATTATTGATCGATTTCTTATTTGATAAAGTGCCGTTGCTATAATTTCTTTTATTTTGCATTTATTGAAACATAAGATGTGAAAGATTTCCAATATGCTACTAGGTTGATCAGACAGTAAGTATCAAATTATACTGATGGATATCAACGTGTGTTGTTTGATGTGAAGAAGATTTTTGTCACATAAGTGTAAATCACCGATTTGATCTTAGGATTAAATTGTGGTAAAAATATTGGTATTATTGCATCGTAAAATTATTTGTATTATTATTAAAGATTGATATAAGGTTTTTGAAATAGGGACAAAATAAAAATATTCTTTCAAAATGATCTTATATCTAAAAAAGGTATAGGCTTTTTTCTTTAGATAAGGAAAAATATATTAAAGACCAAGAGGGGAATATGAGGGATACTCTAATACCTCAAACCAAAGAAACAAAAACCAAAACAAACCAATTAACAGTAGCCAAGCAGAAAAAAACAACCTCCATAGAACAGATCAGGCTTATGGCACCAACCAGAAGCCAGCACTACAAGACCTACAAACAACCTCTCAACAAAACCGGAACAGAGGTTGAACCAACAACCACAACTCCTACACAACCTCCAGCAATGACAATTTGATCCGGAACGGTGAAGACTCTGTCCAGTACAAATATAAATCAGACTATGCAAAACCGAAAAAAAACCCGAGAGATTAGAAAACCATTCAAACAGAGAAGCACGCAATCTTGGGTACTCAATCTTGGGTACTTTCCTTTGATCCAAAACCAAGAGCGTGATACGATCGAGCACCTCTTCAAACGATAAGGATTCATCTCCAAACACACAATTATTCCTCCATAACCAAATATGCCAGTGAGCCAAATTACAAACGGTATTTAGCTATTTAGTCTCGTAATGATAATAATGTATAAATAATTTAAAGTAATAAAGTTTATATTAAAAATAAAAAATTAATTATTAATTATTAAATAGTATATTGTTATCTAAATTCACATTTCTAATTTAAATTATTTATATTATTTTTAAAACAATGAATTACAAAACCCAGTATTTTTAAAAAATGAGTGAAAAATAGATAAAAGAAATTGAGTAAAAAACAAACGAGTGTAAACAAAAGAAAAGGAAAGAAGGGAGGAAAGTACATCACATCGAGATCAGAAATTAAAACAATGATGCAAGGGTCGGTGACCCCACTTTGCACCCCTGATAATGTTTATTTTGTTTTATTAAAAAAAAACATAACTTAAAAAAAATAATTATTATGTTAATTTTTAATAAAATAATTGTGTGTTTTTTATTTATGCTTTTTATTTTTATTTTTCATATATCTTAAATTTTATCTCATCGTTTATATATGTGAATCAAGATCTTATCAAATAAAACAAATATAACAAACAGTAATGATTCTAACTTTAAATTTTTAAATAAAAATATGAATAAAAACATTTTAGAAAAAATGGATGGTGCACCGACAATGTAGATTCTTTACACCGTCAACATATCATCCACCATTAATGTATTATTAAACATTGATTCTTAACTGAAAATAAAACACATGAACGGTAGATAATTAACGATAGTGTAAAGAACGTTACAGCATTAATACACCACCATTAATTTCAACATTTTATTTCAAACGAAATAAATAAAGAAAGAAAATTGAGTAGTGGAGTCCATGCTAAGTCACTAGGCATGTGACCGCATATAATAACTATTCGCCAAATGATTAAATTATACTGCGTGTATACTCTGTGTATATCACTCGTACCAAATTTCAATTTCATTTGGTTAATATGGATTCGTAATCATCTGAGGTTTGAGGAATAAGATTCAAGTATTAATAGTTTCGGACTTGATTTCAAAAAAAAATATCTGACTCAAAAAGACACCTTTATAATCTCGAAGTGGTTCTTGCATCGAATTACTCCATTAATAATGATAAATCTCTAAAAATATACTGAATTTACAAAAAGTATATTTAAAAAAAGAAAAACGCGTACAAAATTCAACACTTTTAAAGGTGATATGCATGTATTTTTTTTACAGTATTTATTGTCTTTTTTTTTTCTCTTTTTTCATTTTATTTGATGTGCATTAAAAGTATCTTCCAACTTACAAAGAAGATCGGTCTTCACCGAAGCGTAGAGATCATCGAAGTGACTTTAACCTCTATCAACAAAGTCTTTTACTTCCCCCATGGTGATATAATACTCGAAGAACTCGATCATCTTCCAACTGTATTGAGTCTTGTTAATTATTTTTTATTTATTCACTAATGTGAAGCAGATAAATTTAAGAAACTTTTGATAAAGATTATAATGTTACAATATCCTTTTAAAAAAATAAAAAAAAAATGTAAACTCTCCTATCTAATCTTTTTTAATTTGTTAAATACATCTTATAATAAAAAAAATAATTAATATCATCGGATATCTTACCACACCTAAAAGGTAAATGACCATTGGAACTTAAAATATAAGTATTTGAGGTGATTTTTTTTCACTGTGGATTAACAAAGTTAAATGTTATGGTTAGTGATATTGGAATTGATAACATTTAGTATATATATATATATATATATATATTTTAAATTATCCCTATAATTATTATTAAAATCTCAAAAATGTTGAATAAATAAAAATGTTTATGAAAAAAATAATTAATGCTATTAAAAATTGGATTAAATTCTTATAAAAGGGAAAAAGCTCCTTCATTATCTAATATTTTAGTGCTTATATTTAAAGGTAAAGGAAGTCCAATTATTTGTTTAGTCCGTAGCGCGAGGTTTTCATTTCAAGGCATAAATATTTGATTAAAAAATTATTTTAATGGATTCATTGTATAAGTATCTCTTAGCAATTGCTTCCTTCCTCGCAAAAAGTTTTTTAAATTTTGAAAAGTAAACAAACTTAAGAGATAAACATTTAATGTTTTATCTCTCAAAATAACCAATTATAAAATCAACTATTTAATACATTTTAATCGATTATTTAATCAAAAATTAGAGAATATAATTTTTTTATTTACTATTTTAACTTTGATTTGAGATAATTTTTCATTAATTTTGAGCTACGGAGTGAGTTTTTTTTTCGTTTTTAAATTCAATTTTTCAAATTTTAATGACATTAATTACTTTTTTTTTCACAATCAATCTTATGTTCTTAATACTTTTTTAAAGTATAAGTAATTACAAATATAGTTTTAAAAAAATATCAAAATTTTCAATTTTCAATTTTACGAATAATATTAACTAACTTCTTTGATTTTGTTAAAACGAAACTTATGTTAAAGATTCGAGCAAATATTTGACAAACAATTCTTTTAATTAGATAATATATTCGTTACATGAAAGAGAAAGGCCGCGAAGTTTTTTTTTGGTGTGCGGGTATTTTCCGGTCGATAGTCGAAGACTAATTCATTTCGAGACCGTAAAGATCACCTAAGTGGGTTTTGCATCCACCGATAAAGTTTTTTCCATACCAACGATAAGGATCGAACCTCTAATATCATTATTAAAGAACTCAGTTATCTGCCAACTGTGTTGGGTCTTGTTGGTAAAAAGGCCACGAAGTAATTGCACTTTAAAAAATACATACCCATATATCTTATCGGCCTCATTAATAGGTGTTTTATATACATTTGTAAAAATTACTTGAAATAAAAACATAAATATAAGTTGATATTTATTTATTTATTTATTTTGAGAATTTCAAAGTGTAATTTTTTTTATACAGTTTCGACGCATTTAACTTTTTATCAAATACCTGAAGATACTTTTAGCATTTGTCATTTTTTTTTTTTTTTGGTTTACAGCATTTGTCATATTTTAATTCCATAATGAATAAGGACAAATGTGTAGCTTTGTTTGTTTTAGGAATTGTTTAATAGGGTATATTATTTTTTTTAACCTCAATGTAACTTTACTTAAAAATAAAAATGAATATTTTTTATAATATAAAAATAAATATTTAAGAGTATTTTTAACCTCAATCTTAAAGATTGAGCATATCAACCAATGATAAATTTTATAGAAAAACGTTATCAAAACTTTTTATTATTATATTTTCAGTAAAAGCTGATGAATGGTTGACTTGAATCTGACGACTACATACACTATCCAGATATAATTAATCATGCAGCAATTAACAAACCAGCCACACACTAGAGAAATAAGAATATAGATAGTGGGATGCATATTCAAAATTCTATGGTTATTATAAACGACTCTTATTGACATTATTTCAGTATTCGCATTTAGCACAATTTGATGGCTAAAAATTCAGGCATTTTGAGTGCTATAGCCGAAACAATCTACTACGGAGTACTATATACTTATCAAATGAGCCTTTCTCGTGGCTGGTTCAAACAAGGACTCGAGGAGATTGTTTTCAAATCAAATATTCGGTTCGATTCTTATAAACTGACAAAGAATAATAATAATTACACAAGATTTGCCCCTTTAAATGGTTATTCTCGTCTTTTTTTATATTTAATATTAAATGAATCATGCATGATCCAATATGACTTTTAGTAGATAGTAAAAAAAAAAACTACCAACAAAGCCCAGCACAGTTGGTAGATAGCTGGGTTCCTTAAGCATGACGTCAGAGATTCGATCCCTGCCGTGGGCATGGAAAAAACTTTGTTGGTAGAGGCAAAATTCCTCCAGTGAACTCCATCTCATCAACTTCCGACAAACAACAACTAACCACCTCCAACCCGCTAACAAACACTTGGGGTACATTAATTTGTACGCGTGGCATATCATCGGTGCCCAAATCTATCAAGTCCCACCAATTCAACATATATATCACGATCCCAGCCCAAAATACCATTACTGAGAGGTTATTGGAAAGGTTAAAGTAGCAAGTTTTTTTCAATGTCTTTTTATAAAACTAATATTAATTATATTTTTTTATAAATAATTATATTTTTTTAATTTTTCCTCCTATTTATTAAGAGAGATAATAATTGACTAAAAAAAAGAATAAAAATTTTAATAAAAAATATATTGATTATAATTCTTAATCTATGTATCACAATTTTAAAAAACTTATATTATAAAATCGAAAAAAGTATTATAGTGTAGCTCTAGTAAAATTTATGAACGTGACTGGTAAAATTATCATTGAATATGATTTTATGTTAACCGCTTTAATTTTATTCAAAACAATGATCTAAAAAATATTTACACCTTTCGTCTCACATTATAAGTAAAAGTAATTAATTTTACGTTTATTAAGGAGGTTAGTTGATTGTATTTAATTTTTTCAAATTTATAAAAAAAATAAAGGTATTTTAGAAAAGTTGCATTGGGAATTAAATAAATAACATTTTTTAAGAACATTTTAAAAAAAATAGTATTGAAAATGAAATAAAATTTAAAAAAAATCAGTTACAGTACTCTTGTTTACCAATTTCAAGTTAGAGGGAGTAATGATCATCAAATCCTAAGAAAAAATTAGCCACCACAAAAATTGCTCCGACATTCTAGTTGGGAAATGGTGCCCATTCGTATTGACTATTGAGTACACAAATTGTTCTTGCATACTAAAGCCTCTTTAAGGATTTCACGTTCATTAAAAAAGTGGAATAATTTAGTTAATTGTATTGGAAATGTGAACTTTTAATATGTAATTTCAAAGTTATCCATATTAATATTATTGGAAATCTAAAAAGTGTTAAATAAATAGGGGTGTTTGTGGAAAAATGTAATTAATGATCATTGAAAATTGGTATGAGGTTTTATAAATAGGAACAAAATAATTAGTCTCTCTTGTATTGTTCATAGCTTTTATTTTTTGTTTTATATGCATTATTTTTTTTTTACAAAATTCAACACATAATTAATATTTTTTTAAAATACCCTTATTTATTATATTTCCTTTCTCACTTCTAATATCTTTTTCTCTTTTCAATAATGATTATATAGAAATATTATAATCGAGCTATCTCCAATTCTTATATTATTTAGCATTTTTTTAAAATTCACGCATAATCTTAGAATACAGTACTTATGATTTTGTTATGATTTTGTGATAATTTTGAATTGTGATTTGATTTTTAGATCAATATGTTAACATATATGGATAAAAGAGTGAAAAGAAAATGGGAAATAAAAATAATTTGATGTGTGTTAGAAAAATTGTAAATTGTGGGACATACAACTATACAAGCAATACTATTAGTACTCCTATACCGATATGATTTGTTATAGAAAAAATTTAACTACTTACTTTCAACTGTTCTTTCCGATCGATCTTAGCAATTTTTAATACTTTTATAATATTTAATGTAAGTATTTACCAAATATTATCAATTTTAATATCACCTGACAATATTCATTAGTTTTTCAAAATTTTCATTAATTTGTAAAATCCACTTCATCAAGTCTTCTTAATACGATAACTTTACTAATAGTAATTTTTTTTTTTGGTAGACAGTAATTTATTTACTTAGAACTAACTACTAATATTCCATCATACATAACAGAAGGTATCATATACTGGACCAGCTATTCATTCCATGTCCTGTGCCAAATAAATATTATTCACACACGTTTGCACTTTCGCATATCTTCTGATAGATATGATTGTGGACACCAGACCATAAAAGACGACCCGCCCCATTGCTACCGAAGGATTCCCATATAAGTGTCATTGCCATCACCGACACATCTGATCAACTTTTTTCAAAACAAGGATCTTTCTCTGCTCATTATTGTTGCAAGGATTGGACTACGTTAGTGTTAAAAAAAAAATCATTATTTTAAAATGCAAAATAATTCTTAAATAATACTTATTACTAGTAGCATTTTTCTTGAAACACCAAGTTAAGATTCACAATTAATAGTAATGTAAAAGAATGAAGAGGTTCCACTTCAAAAAAAAAAAAAAAAAAAGAATGAAGAGGTTACAAGAAAGCTTCTAATTGCTCAAAATGAGACCAACAAAGAAGTATGATTCTGAAGCAGCGGACAACTTGTTTGGCATGCAAACATAGGTATTGAAAATCTACAACCAATGAAAACTCAAATTTCCACTATTCTTTTATTGGAGCAACCAACTTTTATCCTTTATTAACTCGTCAACTATGTGTGTGTTTGGATGAGCGTTTATAAACTTGATTTTAAAAGAAATTAACACTGTAAAATTGATTCTTGCTAAAATTGAGTTTGAAATGAAGTTATTTATGTTTGGATATGTTTATTTCTAAAGTGATTTTGTAAAATAATATTGTTTGGATAGTTTTGATCAAAATTGCTTTTAAATGTGCAATTACCAAAATGACCTTGTTAACAAGGAACCGAAAAATCATAAGTGCACATTACTTTTTTTCAATATATTTTGACTATATTTGACTCATACACTAAAAGCCTTTGGAACATTTGCCTTACCAAAATAGACTTAAAGTTCATAACTTTTTTTAAAAATTCTAGATTTTATTTTATAAGTGATCCGACAGAAGGAATTAATCCTTCACCCAATGAAATGAGAAATACCAGATAAAACCCAAAAAATAAATAGAAATTAGAAATAAAAAGAATATAGCCATATTGTAATTGTAATTTAACAAAAAAAAATGGCTATCTTATTCCGATTGTATTTATTTTTTAAACCACTTTTCTTTGGTGTGCTAAGAAGCTTTCTATAACCTTTAAAGAGAAAGAGAAAAAAAATGAGTTGTAGATTACAAACCCCATCTTATATTCCCAAACCCCAATTTTAAAAGTGAAATTACCATAATGCCTTAATTAAAAAAACTAGAATACAAACCCCTTTTTTTATCCCTCAAACCCCAAAACCCTTTTAACCTTCCTAAAATTATCCATAAACCCCAAACCTTTTTTTTCATATATCCTATTATAAAAACTCCCTACTCCTTATTTTCTCCAAAAAAAAACCTCTTCCTCTCCCTTTTATCACTCAACTTCTCTCTCTCCCTTCTCCAAAAGTAATAGTTTTTTGGCATCTACTTTCATCAACATCGAGTTTTTGGTGCATCACTGGAGTAGTGTTCGTGTTGGCGATTGGGTTGCCACTAAGGTACGTTTTTTAAAAAAAAACTGGACGTACGTTTTCCGACAGTCCAGTCTCGAAATACCAAATTCCGACTCGGGACTCTCGGAAATCATGCTTAATTTCCGACCCACGTATCTCAGAAAATATAATTTGACTTTATTGTGTATACGATTTCCGAGAGTCTCGAGTTGGAATTTGGTTTTTCGAGACTGGACAGTCAGAAAACGTACGTCCAGTTTAAAAAAAAGTATTTTAGTGGCAACGCAATCGCCAACACGAACACTACTCCAGTGATGCACCAAAAACTCGATGTTGATGAAAGTGGATGTCAAAAAACTATTAATTTTGAAGAAGGGAGAGAGAGAGAGGTTGAGTGATAAAAGGGAGAGGAAGAGGTTTTTTTTTTATTGAAGAAAATAAGGAGTAGGAAGTTTCTATAATAGGATATATGAAAAAAGGGGTTTGGGGTTTATTGATAATTTTAGGAAGGTGAAAAGGGTTTTGGGGTTTGGGGATAAAAAAAGGGATTTATATTCTTTTTTTTTAATTAAGACATTATGGTAATTTCACTTTTAAAATTGGGGTTTGGAGATATAAGGTGGGGTTTGTAATCTACAACTCAACAAAAATAGCTTAAGTAACGTATTGAAAATATCAGACCCAAAAATCAAAAGCCCAATGCAAATATTAGAAGCATGAGTAAGAAGGGCAAAATGGATAAAATACTAATCTCAATAGTAAAATCGATTCATATGTGGTGCAGAAGCAACCCGGAGTTGTTTTGCTCCAAAATTAATCGCACACAAATAAATAATGTTTTAATTATGTTACATGTCCCTAAAGTTTGGGGTACTTTTGCCAGATACCCTTATTCTTTTTTTTCAATGTCTGACTCCCTGAAGTTACTTCTGAGTTTGTCATATACCCCTACTACCAATTCTGGTCAATTTTGCTGACATGTAACATCGGAATCCTGATCAGACGTACGAGGTTAAGCACCTGGTACCATGTGGACGAAGATCCTTTTTTCCAAAACTTTAAAAAACTAAAAAACATAATATTTTTATATTTTTAGTTAAATAAAAAAAGAAATAAAAGGATTGAAGAGAGAGGTCGTCTTCGCCAGTGTGACATCATGCGGCACCACATGACCAAACTCCTGCGTCTGATTAGGATTCTGATGTTACATGTAATCAAAATTGGCCAGAATTGGTAATAGGGGTATATGACAAACCTAGAAGTAACTTCGAGGAGTCAGACATTGAAAAAAAAAAGTATAAGGGTATCTGGCAAAAGTACCACAAACTTCAGGGACTTGTGTGGTACTTGTGACATAATTAAGCCAATAAATAACACACAAAGTGATGAATGCAAGACCGTATAATATAATGATTGGATCCTTAGTGGTCGTTTCGATCCTTGCTAGCTACTGGATACCTGATAAGGGAGAGAATCACGACTTCCGTCATAACACTAGTCGTTATTAAGCCATAACGGTCCACTATTACCCTATAAAATGCAAGCAATAACCCTAGGTATGGACATCATCTTCTACACACAAACACACACCTCACCCTCAAATACATTGACTAGGTTGACAAAGTTCTTCAACCGAAAGCATGTCATCGACCACTATCATACATCAACAAACCAACTTAACCGATATATGTGGGATAACACCCACAACATATTATTATTGTGTTGTTTTACGGAGGTAATTTTTTTAAAAAAAAGTATATTAAGTGTTTACATTTTCAATGACACTAATAAAAGTATCTGCACTTTTTTGGTGCAAGTAAATTTTTCTAAAATGATCTTACATAACGAAAGAAGCAAGCACTAATATTTATCATTCATCTCTTTATAATTATTATTTTTTTTACTATTTACGTAACTCAAAATAGTATCAAATATGATTAAAAAAACAATTATGACACTCTCAAATTTTTAAATGAGATAAATAAATAAAATTAATTACTCATTTTTTTTTAAAAAAAAAGGGACAACTCATAATAAACGAGGGAGTAATTACTTCTTTAAAAAAGAAATACCGCTCTTCAATCAATAGTTTTTGAAATCCTAATAGCAACTATAACAATAATTTTAAAAAATTTTATATTAAAATTTACATTTTTGAAATCCTAATACTATAACATTAATTCTAAAAAATTGTATATTAAATATTTAAATTTTTAATATTATTAACAAAATAAAATTATTTTCTCGATGAAAATAATTTTTTTTAAAAAAAATCTTAAATTTAGAAGAAGTAAGATAAAAAAATATTTAAAAAAAGAAAAAGGATAAAAAATGGATGAGTAGGTGAGGGGGATTAGAGAGTCCACGTAAGAGGCAACCAAGTGGAAGATACCAAAGCAACGGTTGAGATTTGTCACATCTCATCCAATCCGATGAGTGGAAACTGGTCCGTGAAAACCCACACACTTATCGACTAACAACGATCCACGTCCTGCCACGTGTCCACCAGATAAACCCCTTATTAACCCACCTCATCCCACGGACCCCTCCTTACTCCATTTCCCTCTCTCTTTCCTCGCCCCGATTCCCCCTTCCCACTAACCTAACCTCGCCGGAGACACCGCCACTCGCCGCCGCCACAACCTCTTCCTTCACTCCTTAAGCCAGACCTCTACCCTCCCTTGCTTCAATTTCTCTCCCTATAAGTCAACGCTTATTCTCAATTCCTTAGCTTATAACTATAAATTATAAATTATTATTCCAACTGCTTCTTTCAACTCTCATCTTCACTCCACATTCCGAGAAGTTCGGAAAAATATTTCTCTACTTTTTATCGATTTTGAATTTCAATTTCAAATCACGAAATTCATAGATTTCAACCACTCAATAACTACATAGGAACTTCACTGCTTCAATTTCAAGCTGAAATAAAGCAACTACTCGAATCGAATCGATTCGAGTTGAACCGAGTTGAGTTCGGTTTCGATGGCGGACTCGGACAACGAGTCGGGTGGTCAGAACGCGGGAAATGCGCACGGCGAGTTATCGCTCCGGGAACAGGATCGGTTCCTTCCGATAGCGAACGTGAGCAGGATCATGAAGAAGGCGTTACCGGCGAACGCGAAGATCTCGAAGGACGCAAAGGAAACGGTGCAGGAGTGCGTGTCGGAGTTCATAAGCTTCATCACCGGCGAGGCGTCGGACAAGTGCCAGAGGGAGAAGCGAAAGACGATCAACGGCGACGATTTGCTTTGGGCGATGACGACGCTAGGGTTCGAGGAGTACGTGGAGCCGCTGAAGGTGTACCTGCAGAGGTTCAGGGAAATGGAAGGGGAGAAGACAGTGGCGGCGCGTGACAAGGATGGAGGGAGTAGCAGTGGTGGTGTCCCAGTGAGTGGGTATGACTATGGAGCTGCGAATGCAATGGGGATGATGATGCAACAACATCATCATCATCATCATCATCAGGGACACGTGTATGGTTCTGGTGGGTTTCATCAAGTGGGCGTGAGTGGTGGTGGTGTTAGTGCTAATAGTGGTGGTGGTCCTGTTGCTATGGGTAAGGGTGGTGGTGGGCCCAGTTATCCTGGTGCTGGATCTAATGCAGGTAGACCCAGATAACTACATTGATGTGTTTGTGTTGTGGACATGCTTTTATTTTAATTATTACTCCATTATTTTTTTTTAAATAATAAAATCATTAAATGCATAAAATGTAGTAGTACTAGCAAGACTAAGTCTTTAGACTTGTTCATTTAAAATTTAAAAAAAAAAGAAAAGAAAAGAAAAACTTTAGACTTGTTTAGTTGCAAGATCAATAATGGAGTAGTTTCATTTCGTGTGGAGTTCGGCTCCTCTCCGGTACTGGACTCTCCAGTAGTCCAGTACTGATAAGAGATTGTGACATGTGGCAAAATAAAAATCAGTGATCAGGATTTAAAGTTATAATTTAATTCAATTTAATATTAAATAAAAAATCAAAATAAAAAATGTATCAGCATCTTCTCTCCTCTTCTTCTTCTTCCAAGAGTTCCAAACCCAAAACTCCACCGCGTCGTCTCACCCGGCCGTGGCCACCATCGAGAGAAGAGATGAAGGCCCTCATCAAACCAGTTTCAGAGGAAACGTCGGGTCATGGTCATTGGGTTCGCCCCGCATCATGGTCTCCGTGAACGGTTGCTCCATGGGCCGTCGTTGGCCATGGAAGGCAGCCTTCATCGTCCAGATCTCGGGATAAGTAAAAAAGAAGGGGCAACACGGGACGGCGGCACAATGACGGAGAACACGGTGGCGGCGACATCACGATGATAGGCTTGCGGAGAGGTGGGTTGCCGCGGTGGTGGGACAGTGGAGGCGGCGGGGTTGTCTTTGGTGAGAAAGAGCACTTCCAGCTCATAGACACGTTTTTTCTTCTTGAAAGTGATGGACATGTTTCTGTTTTTAATTTCCTTCTCATTTTATTTTTTATTTAAAATTTAATTTTTTTTAATTTTAAATCATAACCGTTGAATGTCTTGTTTGCCACGTGTCACAATCTTGTTTAGGTACTGGACTCTCCAGTACTGGAGAGGATCCACACTCGTTTGGGGGCTTGTATTAAAAATCTAGGGTTTTTCTAATTATACTTTATGGCATAAGATAAGAAATTCACATTGAGTAAATCTGCATCAGAAATTTATATAATTAATGCATATAAATTTTATAAATATGTTAATTTTCGATACAAATTTATTTATTATGGATTTTTTTTATAAGAAAATATCTAAAATCTTAGATGGAGATAATTTTATTACTAGTATACACAGTAAAAATAAAAGTATGAATTCTAATTAACATTGTTGATTGGCAGGTAGGCAGTCTTGAGTGAGGGTGAGTAAGAGACTCCTGAAGCCAATAATATATAGGATTAGTATTAGTATTGTAACTGTTTGTATCATAGAAATGGTGCTTCTTTGCTTTTGAGTCACCACTTGTATTATTTAAGTCCATATGGTTAAATATTTTATTTTTCCTTATTATTCATGTGGTTATTATATGATGTGGAGGGTATAGGCAGTTTAAAGATGGGAACTTTTTCTGCAATTTGTAAGATGAATATATTGGATCATGCATTCGTATGAGAAATTATTACATGTTCATGATCAATGATGTCAATTTTATTAGAGTTTTTAATTTGGAATTTTCTTAAGTGATTTTTTTTAAATATTATAAATTAGCGGTTTGAATTGCTTTAAGACCATTGGTTGATGTTTGTCTTTATTGATTCCGACCAATGTTTTATTCCTGCAAAAATAGGAGTAATATATACATCTACAAATTTAATTTACAAATAAATCTACAACAAATAATATCAAAAACAGGAGTATGTCACTGTCTTATAGTAATATATTAATATGTCTATTTGTAAATTAGGCAAATGTATTATCTCTTTTATTACTTTTAGTAATATTTTAGTAACAATTAACTTCGTGTCCGTTGCACACTAAATTGAAGAAAAAAATGTTAAACAAACATCTGTATTGGACATCAGGATGGGACACCTGTCTTTTTAGGTAAAAAAATTGGTGGGTCCTTTAAGAAAGAGAAATTGCAGGACCAACCAGTTTTTATCGAAAAAGGAAGGTATCCCGTATAGATGTCAAATACAGATGTAATAACGGAGTTGATTGAAGAATGAAAACCAAAGTCTCGTTGGTGATAGTATTTTGGGAAGTTTTTCTTGATGGAGAAGTCTAACCAAGTCAACAACTGACCAACCGACAAGGTCTGTTGAAATAAGAGACACAACAACATGGTGGTGTTTCAATGGATTGGGCTTTGGGTGAGGGATACTGCATGTAAAATTTTCGACTTTTTTTATTCATTTATTTTTAAATAAATAGTTTTGAACCTCTTGAAACTAGAAAAAAAAGTCAAAAATACTATCATGTTCAAATCTCAAACCCTCTATTTCGAGAACTTGGTATTGGAAACTCTTCACCGCTGCTATAGCCACCGAATTATAGATTGAAATCTCCACTGCAAGAGTGAGAGATACCATGATGGACGGAAGGCATCAAAATCCATTCTTTCCCTGGATTTGAGACATGATCTCACACAGGAGGAATTTATCAATGGGATCACCTATGATGGTGGTGTTAATGTCATAATAGGAGGCAACGTACTCTACTGTGGCTTGCTCTTGGGCTTGCTCTTGATGATATGTTAAGTACTCTACTAAGGCTTGCTCTTGATGATATGTTAACAACTCAACAACTCTCGAGACCTTGACACCGCATCACTCACTACTCTCACCATTTTTCAAAATTAAGTACTCCATCCGTTTTATATGTAGTGTGTTTTAAGGTTATGCACGAATTTTAAGAAATGGTTAAATGATGTAAGGATTTATTGTATTCCGACTATAATGCTCCTATATAATCATTAGTGAAGAGAGTAAAGTATTGAAAATGAAAAAGAGAATGTAATAAATAGGGGTGTGTTTGGAAAAATAACATTAATTATATATTGAGTTTATAAAAGAACAAGATTTATTTATGAAACATAGTACAAAATTATAAATACTAAAACAATATGACATATGAAACAGAGGAAGTAGTAGTTAAATTTAAGCACACAAATTAAGAAATGATTAATGGTTAAGAATTTGATATATTTTTAATAAATTACTTTTATTTAATAATTGAAGAGAAAATAAAAATAATAAATGTGTGAATATATTGAAGATAAATAAATGAATTGATAGTGTAAAAAAGCATTTTTATATGTAAAACTTTTTTTTGGAAAAATTCACGACAATCAAGAAAATGAATTAAAATTGTTACTGATATTGAAAATGTGAACATTTAATAAAGGATTTTATATATATGATCAAATTTTTTCCCTAAAAAAATCTTACAAATAAGATCGAATTAAGTATTAAATTTTTAAACAATATATATTGATTGGGTTTAGGAAAACTTGAACTCGAAACCAGCTTTATAAATAGTGGGTCGTTGGCAAAGTAGAATTGTAAGTAATCTCTAAGGCTCCTCCCAGTCCCGTTCCGATGTAAAAGTTAAATAATTTATATTACAACAATAGTTAAACAATGGAGTTAAACTAATATGTTCGACCTCTGAAGCATGAGTATTCCTATTTAGTTGCCTTGGGTATTCGTGGGTAGGTACCGGGTGTGTATTCAAACAAAAATTAAAAAAAAAATTGGGTACTTGAATGTGTACGTTTGGGTACTTGAATGAGCACGTATCCATCGGATGTACCGACTATGTGGTACGAATGAACATAATTTTTTTCCCAAACGATGTGTTTTGTTCACAGGATAAGGAAAAATCATCTTTATTCAATATTTTGATTTAAAACAACAATGAAAAATAATTTTATACTCATATTTTGTTTTGATTTTTTTTTACACCAAGCGTTTAAATCAGTTTAGGAATTCCACTCCTTTTTTTTTATCATGCACCGCTTTTTTTTCCCTATTTTGTGTTATTTTTGGATGTTTTTTTATTTTTTTTATTAATTGTTACATAGTGCAAACATTGTAAATTGTGTGGTGGGAAATTATTAATTCTTATGAATTTCAATTTGTTGATTGTAATTTTATTTTTGCAATTTTCTATTTTTTAAATTTAAATATAATTATATTTATAAATTAAATATATATAAGAACGTACACACATCCTAATTTTTTTAAAAATGTTGTTCCCATATCCGTACCGGGTATCGGTACCGTACCCGTACTCATGCAATATAGTATTTGACTAATTCCATGATTTTTTTTTGATAGTTGGGCGATTAATCATTTTCGGTACTGGCTAACTTTTCGAGTCGATCCTCCCAGCAAGACCTCTAACATTTTTAAGAATCAAATATCAAACCATATTAATAATTCATGATTTAATTCTTAAGATTTTAGATATTTTAAAATTTTGTCGTTCAATTTTTAACTCTTACAAATATAAAGAATTTCAGTTAGGAGACTCATCCCGAAAGGTCCAAACAATACCCAAATAATTTATCACTGTACAGTGCTCACTCATGTTGGTGAATACCTGAGAAATACTGATTTGAATGCACATAAAATGATATAAATTTTCCTTTTTAAAATGGACTAATATTTCTTTCTTGAAATGTTGGATTTATGCTTGGAAACAGTTGTCATGCTATAAAAAAAATAATCAAAAGCATATATAGAAAAATAATTCTAATAAAACATATATATTTCACGATGACAATAAATGAACTTCCAAATAATTTTATGATTTACTTGCCAATTATAAATTCATTTTCAGAAAAATAATTGAAAATGTAGTATCATTTGATTCGTATGATCCTTTTAAAGTAAAATTAGATTTTTGTCATCCAAAACTACAGCTGTTGTCAAGTTAATCTTATAAAAAATATTCATCAAATAAACTTTAGAAAAATTGATGTGTTGATATTTTTAACTTTTATTAAGATCTGATTTGATGTTCATAAGATATTTTTTTTTGAAAATTATATGATTGCCTTTTAAATTTTCAACAACTTATTTGATTTTATATGTATTTATTTTAGAGAACTGATCATCATATCTTAGCATTGAAGGATGAATATAACTTTATACGCATCTTTTAAACTTTATACTCATCTTACAATTACATGAATCAATAATGTTATATTTAACATTTGAATCCAACATTTATTATTTTAGATAAAAATGTGAAAAATTATAAATTAAAAGATCCATTATTTTTTACTTAAAAATAGTTGATGTTAGATTTAAATATTAAATATAAATATCTAAATAACATTATTATGACATGAATAAGAAAGTCGTTTTTTTTAAAAAAAAAAAACATGAATAAGAAAGTAAGAAATTAATCTTATATCATTTCTAGATTTCACTATCATTCTACAAAAAGAAAACATTCCCATGTAAAGAAGAGAGAGGGGGTAGTTTCCTTCCTAGATGGTGCGGTGAACCATTGCATCGATCACAATTGGGTAGTACTCGTAGTTACATGCAAATTATTCAATCTATATAAATCATCGCAACCATTGCATTGCATCAAATTAAAAATTAAAAAAAATAAGAAGAAGAAAAAAACCAAACATACTCGTACACTCTCTGTTTTGATTCGTTATTAACGTTGGTACAATCTTCTACCCTTTGAAAAATATAATAAATATAACAAAATGAAAAGGTTGCTTGTGTTATCACTTTCGATGCTTGCACTTTATCCAGTGCAAGCACGCGATGCGCCAACCCCTTCTCCATCTTGGCCTCCGACAAAGTCTCCGGCGGTTCCATCACCGGAAACTCCTCACCCATCCCCTGCAAAGTCCCCATCTTCATCGCCGCCTAAGGCCACACCAACAATTTCTCCATCTGCGTCTCCGGCCATTTCTCCGGCGACTAAGTTGGCTGCACCGGTCCCATCACCGGCAACTCCTCATGCATCCCCTGCAATTTCACCATCTTTGCCTCCGGCTCCGTCTTCTTCCGCACATTCATCCCCTGCAAAGTCTCCGTCATCACCGCCTTCAGTCACTCCCGAAATCCCTCCATCTTTGTCACCGGCGGCACCAAGCCATGCACCGGTTCCGGCACCAAACCATGCACCGGTTCCAGGACCCAGCCATGCACCGGTTCCGGCACCAAACCATGCACCGGTTCCGGCACCCAGCCATGTACCGGCTCCGGCAAGTGTTCCATCAAGTTCGGATACACCAGCTGATGCGCCAGATAGTCCTTCGGACGAGGATAAATCAGGTTCGGGCAAATCGGGTTCGGGTTTGGAGTATGGGGCTCCACTTGTGTTCTCAGCAATCGCACTTTTCTTCGCTTTTGCCATCTGAGCCTAGCCAGCCCCCGTTTTCTGTTTCAGTCTGATTTTTTATTTAATTATTTATTTTGCATAATAATGTCTTTTGAATTATTTTTTTCTTCTTATTTTATGTTCTATAATCAGATTCATTGTATGGAATGAATTCTATTGCTGTTTTCAGTTTACAGAAAATTCTATAGCTTTCATTTTTCTTTTGAAATGGAGCTTTCATTAATCTATAGTATTTTTAATTTTTTTTTAATCTTTTCATGTTCTGTAGCTTTTTTTAAGGATTCTATAGTATATGAGTTGGAGTATCAACACCAAAATACTAAAAATCCTTTTCACGAAACTATATCACTCATTCACATTGTACCAAAAATAATATCACTCATTCACTCGGTTTAGTTATTGAAAACGACATATGTCAGCCTAATACATCTTTTCTTTTTCGATATTTTTAAAATTTGACATTTATTATTATAATTATTTGAATTATAATGTATTTTGTATATGTTTTTTTTAATACAACAAAATATAATTTCAAAAAATAATTAAAAATAATTGGAAAGATAAATCGTGGGTTTCTTTGAATTCGATGGGATGAGTTTGGGTTTCATTTTTCATACCCGTTATCTTTAAACCCATATTCGAATCCGTCCCGTTCTTAATGGATGTGGGGCTAGTGTTGGTAAAATACGTCTCAAACTCAACCTTTGTCATGCCTGACTCTTGTACATTAAGTTTGTTTATTAAAAAAAAAAAAATTAACTTATATTTTTAAGAAAGGTCCCACTAATTTCTGGTTAAATATTAATAAAAAAAAACAATTTGCTAGGTGAGATGATTAATAACAAATACCAAAAACATATACTCCCTCCGTTTTGAATATTTTAAGTCCGTCAATATTGATAAATTTTATACTAAAATTGATATGTTGTTTTATAAATACTTTTTTACCAATTATTAGGACATAACAAATTTTTTTGACTTTTCAATATTTACTTTATTTTTACTTTATCTCCACCACTTACAACATTAAAACTACACAGTTTGCAAAATTTTTGCACTTTCCAATACAATTTTATTTATGTCTTCTCATTAAAACTTAGAGTATTATGATTAAATGTCAAGGATAATTCTGGAAAAAATTTGAAAAGCGTTGTAGTTAGGACCAAATTTTTTTATTCAAAGGGTACTATAACAAGGGACGAAGAGAGTATTTAAAAATGACCGTTTATCAATAACGTTGATAATTATGATTATTAAGCAAATTATTTAATAATCCAGCAGTAAAATTTCATCCGCAATTTAAGATTTTCAACTCTTAATTATTATTTCATTGGTTTTATTTATAAGATATTTTTGGATTTTTTACTTCTGTCAAAGAAAAGTAGGTAGATTTGCTGGTGGAAAAAAATAGAAAATCTATAAAAAAATAAAATAAAATAGATGTAAGCACTAAGCAGTAAGCAGTAAGCAGTAATGAGTAATGTATGGAGGTTAATAAAAAATTTGTTTACGTTATCCCAAAAATGTATGTTATCGTGATTGGTGTTCTTCCCTCTGTCCCTCTCTGGTATTCCTCTTTCCACATCTCCTCTTCCCAATTCCCATTCAACTTACTACTAACTTCATTTTCCTCTCCAAAAATCAAATCTTTCTTCCAAATTTCACTCATGCTCATGGCTGCTTCATCCTTCTTCCTCTTCTCTTCCTCTCACCCTGTTGCTTCCTCATCTCTCTCCCTCTCCCACAAGCCACTTCACTCCACCTTCCTCCTCTCCTCTTCCACAAACCCCTCTCCTCTCCTCCTCACCACCCTTCCCTTCAACAGATTCAAAAAACCCAATTCAGAACTCAGAACGCTCACCATTGCCAAATCCAACAACAACAGCGATTCAGCTGATGCCTCTGACCGTTTGATCTCAGCCCTCTGTTACTTCTACCCTTTCTTCGATGGCATTCAGTATGGCAAATACGTCATCACCCAGTTCTACCCTCTTCAAGCCATCATCCAACCCCTTGTACCTGCTATCAGGGTTTTCAAAAGCTTCCCCTTTAATGGGTTTCTTGTGTTTTTGACCCTTTACTTTGTTGTTGTCAGAAACCCTAATTTCAGCAGATATGTGAGGTTCAACACCATGCAGGCAATTGTGCTTGATGTGCTCTTGATTTTCCCTGATCTCTTGGAGAGGAGTTTCAATCCAAGAGATGGGTTGGGATTGGATTTCGTCATGAGTTTGGATAGCACTGTGTTTTTGTTCTTGCTCGTGTCTTTGATTTATGGCTCTTCTTCTTGCTTGTTGGGTCAAATCCCTAGATTGCCCATTGTTGCTGATGCTGCTGATAGACAAGTTCTTTGAATTCTCTCTCTCTCTCTCTCTCATTGCTGATTGGTTTTTAATTTGTATAGCAATTTCAGGCCTAGGTTGTGGGAAAGTTTGCATTTTTCACTTCCTTATTAGTAATAGCTATCCTCCAAAGTTATGCAAAATATAGTTTTCTTTTTTCCCCCTTTCTATCTTATTGTTGCTGTCTATTCCTATATATGACTTCCAAATTCAGGAATTTGTTATTCTGGCTGAGACAATTGTTAATTGAATTTAATGGTATATATCTCTGCTTGAGCTGAATTTAAACTACTTGAATTTAGTTGATATTTGACTGGCAAGTTTGATATTCTTTTTCTTTCTGTATGCTTAGGCAGTATAGCATCTTTACAATCAGTTATCTTCTTTTCTTAGCCAAGTCTCAAGACTTAGTAACTTCTTAGCTTTTAGTTCGAACTATTCTTGGAGATCAAATTGATATCTTTGTAGAACAGATTGGTATATATAGTGTTTATGAAGTGGTGTCTGAGTTACCTTGGTGAGAACCGGTGACCCCTCCTCTATTGTAAAGAGAAATTGTAGAAGGAACAATTTCATTTACTATATAAAGGAGAGTGTGTATTTATACATAGAGACAGCTAGTTTATAATTCAATCTGATGAAACAAATTGATCACAATTTAAGTTACAAGATAAGATGATGATGATGAGGATGAGGTAAACTCCTAAATGCTGAGGGTTGATAAGCTTCATGCGGCAGAGTCTGCGGCTTAAAAATACTCTGGCGCTCAAGTCTGGAAGGTTGGTAGTGTTTAGGGTCAGGATTACCTCATGGCTGTGGCTGGTCTTATGAAGATGGAAAATGTTTAAATGACATCCGTATTTGACAGCTGGGGGTGACACCTGCCTTTTTGGGTAAAAACTGGTGGGTCCTGTAAGAAAGAGAAACTGTAGGACCCACCAGTTTTTGGCAAAAAAGGTAGGTGTCCCGTACAGATGTCAAATACAGATGTTTATGTAACAGAGTTGCATAAACAAGGGTGAGGTCATCTGCTGCATAATACTAAGGGTGAGGACATCTTTATATGTCATAACCCTGTTGCAGCTTTTCTATTCTATATGATGATTAGAAAATATGAATGTCAATGTTACATGATGGTACTTTAATCAAATTATCAAAACAAGCTATCATACAAATGGATTTTAAGCATTAAGAAGCTTTGGAGTTGTATATATAAATAGGGACTCATTTGTTTATAAGCATATATGGCGAAGTCATGGTTGATTTCCTCCCCTTGTGCTTGTTCACTAGGATTTACATAATTAGCAGAACAAACATCACCAGGGAGCATATTCCTTGTTGTTCTCGTCTCCCCTTAACTGTCCTACATGTATAAAAATTGAAAGGTTATGTAATATCAAATTTTGATGATTATCAATGAATGCATGCATGATTAGCGTTGTTGACGTCTCTGAATATTTCTACCATGCAATCAAATTTTGGATGGTTGCACAACAATCCCTTAAATGAACCAATGATTGTTTGACACGTCAGCTAATGAAGTTCTAAGTTACTGCCATGTCAGCTCAGATTAGCTTATTTGTCAAATAAACATTGGTCCATTAAGGGATTGTTTTGCAACCATCCAAAATTTGGTTGCATGGTAGTAATGTCCATCAAACCTTCGTTAAAACTTAAACCAATGTATGCTGCCGTGGTTTCTTGCTTTCTCTCAAAAAGGGTTTTCGGAATTGTTAAATAAAATTGCAAGGAAATAAATTTAAAAAAAAGCTATGACGTGCCTCATTCACATTAGCTTAACCAAAGTTCTTCCGATCATTTTATGTTTACATGGTTGTGAAAATGGGAATGAGCACATCCATATTGGGCCAACTCATCTGCACGCACTAAAATAATAGACATGATTATCACCCCATAACGTAATTATGGCATCTCATTTTGGTTGTGATCTTGTTCATGATTATTCAATACTATATAGTATGGGTTTTTCTGGGTGCATAGGTTAATCTAACCGTAAAAAGAAAGTGTTAATTGGAAATTGTGAAACTTAATAGATTAAAAATTAATTATTTAGTTTTTCAATACAATTTTGCCATTTAAATTCTCTTATCCCAAGTATGAGATGCATAGGATAGAAAAACCGATATAATATATATAAAACCATGACCCATGAGTAAAGTTATGATGTAAAAAAATTGTGATGACCTTACTCACAACCATGAAATTTTCTTTGTTGGGTGGCAAGGTTATGTTGTGGAGTAAAATTATTTCTCAAATAGTAAATGAAGTTGGGTTGTGCAAGGGAGCAAGATGAAGGGTCTGTTTGTTTCCGCGGTGAAGATCCGCGTTTGCTTGAAAGCTCCATTTTGGAGCTGTGGGAAAACGCGCGTTTGCAGTGGGCAAATGCGGTACCAAACGGGCACGAAGTTTGTCCAGGTGCCTTCAAAGGGCGCAAACGACGACTGCCACTCTCCTCCAACAAAGGGGAGTCCTATACCTCGCGGGAGAATGCAGAGCAATGGCAAAGTTGGAAAAACAAGGAAAGCATTATATTTTTCGCAGAGGAAATTGAAATTCCTTACTAATGAAAAATGACAAATAACCAGGAACAGATCTGATTCAGCATATAAAGGAAAGGTAGTTTTAACAATATAAGGATAAATGATCAAAATATAACTGCAACCAGGTCTCAGGAATTACCAACATAAACGTGCAAGAAAATATGACCACAAAATAGAAATACTGTTATAAATTCATCAGAATATTAAATAGCAATGCGGAAAAAGTCCCCTTAACTGTCATAGATCAAAATAATGAAATTTCATGTTAGGAGCTCCTGGATGCTGCCGGTGTGTGAGGTCAAGGCAAAGTCTTCACAGGAGGCTCATTTGCATTGAAATCAAGAGCATTTTTCTTTAATTCCTCAAGAAAATGGTGGGCTTCTCTAAGTTTATCTTCTCCACTGGCTCCACGGCTTTCCCAAGCACTGATAACTTGCTGTTGAAAATCAATTGCCAGGCCATAGCTGCAATTTCAAGATACAATCTTTCTTTAAAAAAGCTAAATAAATACTTAATCCCTTTGCACTGACATTTACCAGTTGCCAAGGCCATGACAAATAAATTTAAATTGGTAGAGATATCTCACCAGAGTGATGCCAGGGGAATCAAGGGGACATAAACATGCTTGCGCATTCCATTCCCTCAATAAGAGAGTAGTGTTATATTTAATTCCTCTATTAAGAGAAGGGAAAGTCTAAGGCACAAAATATAAACACTCATCCTAATTCCTGAACTTTACCGTGTTTCAAAATAAACATTATATCCTCAATCCCCAAAACATGTAAAAGAGAAATGGGAAGGCATCTCTATTGTGAAACAAAAACCAAACAACGTCAAGCATTCCAGAGTCCAGGTAACTAAGCTAACAAAGAAATTTCCTTCAGCAAGAAGTACATAAAACTTTGAAGGATAAAGAATAGGGAGGTACATTCCAGATTTTGGTTCCTGAAAGAGAAATTACGGATTCACATACTGTCTTAGAGAAATGAATGAATACACATTGGAATACTGACATAGTGACATTAAAGCGTAAATGGAATTAATTTGGGTTTAAATTTAAAAAAATATTGAAATTTAACTAAATCATCAAAGAGAACTGAAACAAAAAGGTAGCTCAATAAATAAAACACCTTCACAATCTTTTATTAACATAACACTATGTATTTACTATCATAAATATGGAATAGCAAATGGCAGCAAACATAATTGGATAGTTTCACAAACAAACTTGAGATATTTACCAACATATTTGATAGAATTAGAAGATAGATTCCCGGGATAGGATCATGTGTATAATAACTTTGAAAATAAAACTTGTGCACACTGCAAATAAAAAAACATCTACAATTAAGTTCAATTTGGAACAAGCTCAAACATGAAATAAGTTGAAACTCTTATTTCTGTCCACATTGACAGCATTTCCATGTGATTATGGATTCAGGACATAAGTCCTATGACTGAAGATCTACCCTCAAGGATTTCATCCTCAGATCTATTACACAAGAGAGGATAGTACCATCGCGGTTCACAAATTAACTCATTTAAGGAGGAACCAAAACTCGGTGGATATATGAGAAGGGGACACACAAAGTATATGATCCTTCAGTCTATAAAGTTTGAACATAATTAGAAAACACACCCACACATATTAACCATTGCAGCCTCTGTTTTCTGTTATAACTTGTTAAAATTGATCGCATGAGACTTCTGCCATATATAGGAATTTCACAATAGTTGCAAGGAATCTAGAAGGCACTCTATCTGCTCAAAAGTTAGCGTAGATTGGTAGATTTATGCAGGATTGAGTATAGCTTATAATTATGGCAATCAAAACAAATTGATCACAGAAATCAGAATCAGCAAATAAAGAGAACTAATATCTGGATATGGAGTAAAAGCAAGAAAATAATCCATACCTTTTCATCTCACCATAAGCCTTTGAAAGGTTCTGACATGCTACGATTGTATCAACATGATCCGAAGCAAGGGAGACATCCATGATATCCTTTGCTGCAGCAAACATCTGTACCGCGGACTGAGGTTTACCCAACTTCAAATACGCTGTCCCCATATTGTTGTAATTATAAGCCACTTGAATATTCTTGGGACCGGAGCTATATTCCAAGCTTTTTGCAGCACTTTCCAGATAAGTAATGGCCTCCTCCACCTCGCCGGCCAGCAATAGTAACTTCCCCATTTTTGCAGAGACTTTTCCAATAGAGTGCTGCTCGTGTGGGAGCATCTCAAGCAAACCGAGTGTTCTCTTTAGCAAAGAAATTGCAGTTTCAAACTCATGCATGGTTTCATACTGCTCACATATCTTAGAGTAAGCATCAGCAACATCCACAGGGGATTTGTCTTCTCTCTGATCAAGAATCCCAAGAGAGTCCAACAAATAGCTTTTGCAGTCCACAAAGTTTTCCTGATTACAACATGCTTTGGCCAATGCTATCAGTGCGAGCGCATGAGTCTCCCACTCCTCCTCATCATTATCATCAGTCTGCTGCACCACATTCTTCAAAGTACCAACGGCCTCATCGTATCTCCCCATCGCAATCAGCACATTCGCACCATTCAACTCACACCTTGACAAATCAGATTTAAGATCCAAATCCTTAAAAATCCCCTGGGCCAAAGCATTCTGCTCCAGCGCCTTCTCATGCTCCTCTAGCTTCAAATAAAGATTGCCGAGAAACAGCCTATGACGCCCAGCAACCACATTATTGGGACCCTCCCACTTCTCATGAATGTCCAAAGACTTGAAACAAAACACAAGCGCCTCCTTAAAGTTAAGAAGTTTGGCATAAGCTCGAATGATCATGACTTGCACAACTTCAAGCACGGGCCAAACAATAGCAACACTTAAACCCTCCTCATCCATCAAGCGAACAACAATCTGATTAGCCCGATCGAGATACGATAAGCTATCATTGAACCTTTTCAAGCTAATGTGAATCAAGCCCAGCAATTGGAGAAGAGTGGCAAAAACGAAAGGTTGGCTTTTTAAAAAACCATAACAGGGATTATCCAAAATGTTCAAAGCCCTGGTAGCAAAGGAGAGTGCTTTTTGGTGATTATGATCTTGGTGGTGAAGCTCGAAGGCTATTCTGAAAAAAGCGATACCAAGCTCGAGGTTGTGGAAAGCTCCAACCTTTTCGATTTCCGATAACAGGGTGAGCAGTTCCTCAGTGGTTTGAGCGACCCTAAAAGCTTCTTTCAGTTTCGATATTTCGTCTTCCATCGTCTTGGGTCTCGTGGCCATGCTTGTTTCGTGGAGGAAAATGAAGAAAGAAAGTGTAGTCAAGGGGTTCAAAGGGAAATGAGCAAAACCCTCTTCTTCACACTCTTGTGTTCTGTTGAATGAGGAAAGGGTTTAAGGAATCTGAGTAAAACCCTCACTCTTTTCTTTTGTTTGTTTGTTTGTGGTCATTTACGTTTTTGTCCTTTTCAAGGCCCACTTTCTACGTAAACGCCCCCAACCTTTTTTATACTCCTTATCTGCCGCCGGATATAAATCACTTTTACCTAATTCACGCAGATTAAGAAAATTAATTATTACTTTATGATTTATCAAAAAATATGTTGTCATTCCAAAGTTACCCATATTTAAAATTTTACAACTTTATTCATTTATCTTTCTATTGTAATTATTACCCTATCACCCCTATATAATTATGAGGGGTGTATTTGGAATAAACTCTTTAATACTTCCTAGATATTCTGAAATGACTTATAAAAAAGGACATCAATTCTACCAAAATGGTACCTATAATAAAGGAAGGAGGGAATACCAATTTTAACGGCTACAATCAACTTTTGTGTTTTACTTACCTCTCCACATTAGAGAAAATAAAAATGACATGAAAGAACCCAAATCAAGTTAGATCACATTGATTCCATACAGTGTTGAAGCAAAATCATCTCGAGGGGCCACTCAACTCTTTGATTATTTGTAAATTTTAGTTCTTGAAAAATTGCTTTATCTTTTTGAAAGGATGCTTATCAAATGTGGAAAAAGGTGAGTAACAAAAGTGGTAAATGATAGTCTTAACTAGTTCACAGTGTTATTTGGTCGCAAGCACAATGAAACTTCCAATAATCTAGGACACCCTTCACACTAATTTCGGAATTTTCTGTCACTCTCGCAAAAGAGACCCAAATTTGCATAGTAGATTAACTTGTCAGAATGCAATAACCAGGGGTTTGCAAAATAAACAAATGATATGAATGGATCCAAATGGAATTAAATCACTTTCATTGTATGAGTATAGTTGGCCAGTATGCTTTGAGCAAAAGCTTTACAAGGGGCTTCTCAGCTCTTTGAAGTTGCACCACAATTCATATATTGTAAACTTAGTCATTAAAAAATTGCTTTATGGTTTTGAAAGGAAGCTTATCTAATTTGTAAAATGGTGAGTAACAAAAAGGCAATGATATATGTGTATCTTATTTCAACATCAACATACTAACTTGGGGTTGGTCGGTCAAGTGATAGCTCACTTGGTCTCTTAACTAACTGGTCTCGAGTTCAAGCCTTGGGTATGGAGCAACCTCGTTGGGAGACCCCTACCGCTTAGTGCGAGCTCAATTGGATCGAACCGGATGAGTCGGATTCAGGGTAAACCAAATCCGGGTACCGATTGGTATATAAAAAAAATTCAACATCAACACTTTATACCTTCTTTTTATAAAAAATAAATAAGTAGTAAAAGAGAGTTGCACATATTAAGAAGGAGGAGGACTCATTTACACCTAACTACTTAAGTTGCACTCCTATTTGTCCTTAAGTAAAGTGTTATTCACCTCACTTCATAGATTGATTTGCAGTGTATGTTAAATGGACCATTAAAATGAAGAGAATATAGAATAATTCTCTCATTTGATTCACGATGAGCAATCTGGTTCTAAGTTCTAAAGGTTTCTATAACTCCCTAGTCTCCAGGTTGCACCATCATGAGTCAGGACATGTACCACCATAGGCAATTAGATGAAGTCATTTCTCCAAAGTACCTTAAAGATGAACTCGTTTGTCCAAATGTGTGCACATAATAAAAGTCCTGTTGTCCATTTTCCTGTTCGCCAACTGCCAAGATTAAATAGAGAAGTAAAACTATTCATCGTAGCTTATACTACTAAACAATTTATGAAAAACTTCGAAGACAATGCCGTCACTTATAATAGAATTTTATAATGTTGGCCCATGGCACATTTTAACCCTTTACAAATATCAGCAAATAATGCCTTTGATGACAATTAAGGTCGAGATTTCACTGCAGTGATAGTATAACAAGCCCAAGGGAAGGGAATAATTAAAGAATAGCAAGCTGCCTCAAACTCCAACTCTAACCAAAAGCACCCATTACAAAAATGACAGTGGTCCCTTCCTCATCCTTCTTCTCATCATGGTTGCCCATTGTAGAAATAGGAATCAATATCAAGAGACATGCAAAACTTTCTGACTTATGCAGTCCAGGCAACAAAGTAATCTAAGGTCAGTGAAATTCCAGTACACGACGGAATAGACATAGACACTTGTTGCAATGGCTTTCTAACAGAATACCTTAACCAATCATATTTAAGACTCAAATCCTTAAAAATAAACTTCCTATGGCCCGCAACAACCTCAGACTAATTCATGCCCTGCCACTTCCCCTGAATGTATATAGCCTTCAAAGAAAACACGAGAGCCTTGTCAAAGTTAAGAAGCATTCTGTGAGCATTAGCCAGCATGATCGAAGCACAGAATTGGATTAGCAATATTAAGATACAACAAGCTAACACCAAAGCGTTTCATATGAAGAAGATGAATAGAGCCCAGTATTTAAAAAGCATAGGCTTCCAAGTCAGGTGGAGGTTGAATGTTTTCTTCTGCTATCCAAAAGTAACAAAGCTCTCATAGCGAAGGTGAGAACTCTCTAATAAAGCCAATACAATCAAATTATAAGCTTTTAACCTGTCCTTCAAAGCATAGGTACCTTTTTTTTTTTTTTTAAATCCAACTTATACGCTTATTTCTTTTTTTAAAAATACACCAGTGGATTAATTTATCGAAACAAAAATATTGATACTCTAAAAGGTTAACATATATAAAAATTCAAAAAAATCCAATCGTTATCCTTTTTCTTCTTCATTCACCGGTGGCAATCAAGAAAATATTTAACAACTACGTACATCTTTTCAAATAAACCACGTTTTTCTATTTTTTTAAATTTTATTTACAAATTCTTTTTACAAATATTTTTTGATGTTTTTTTTTAGAGGGAAGAAAAGGGTAATCCCAAAATTTAAACTCAAAGTGTCAAATGGAGCTCGATTTTGGAGGTAACACTTTTTTATTGTTCATCAAATTATTACTTTTTCTTATACCTTTTTGATGTACGTAGCAATATTAATAAAGAGTTTTTACAATAGAATGTTCTGTTATATGCTCAATAGCACCATTTAATCAGGTGAAAGTTGAGTGTGTGAAAAATGATATTTTAGAAATTGCATTGTATGACAAATTGTAAAATAATAGATGCTAAAAGTAACACGTTAATGTTACGTGTGCATCCTTGACATCTGAAACGGATGTACATCTAGATGCCAATTCTGGATATACAAATAACATCATTCTTATAATAAAACATGGGAGCTATTCTCTGGTAGATGATTAAAGACTAATCTTTCTTGAAACGATAAAAAATTATCGAAGTGAGTTTTACATCTATCAACAAATTTTTTCATTTTTAATATAAATATACATTTTCAGTAAATGTGTTTTTAAAATTATTTATGCATTTTATTTATTCTTTATAATTTATTTATTATTATAACTATTACTTAGATTTGATACTTTTGGGAAAGCCCAAACTTTGGTGTGACAAAATCAAATATTAATACATATAAATTAAAGTGAGGCCATTGTAATTAATGTATACCATTGAAAGTTTTTTTTTTTTTAACGAGGGAAATCCATCTTCATTGCGGCACATTGACGATTCTGGTGGACAACTCCGCCTCCAGGTCATAGACCGCAAATTGCCTGGAGGAGAACAACCACTCCCGAAGGAGCGACAAGCTCATACCGCCGAGGTGGGATTCGAATCCATGTCCTTGCGGACCGAGGGCAAAGTCCCGAGTCAGGTGTGCCACACCTCGTTGATTACCAACTTACCATTGAGTTTTTTAAAGTTGAAAAATATTAATCGATCACCAACTATTAGCCATAAAATATAGCACTTCCTTTGTCCCTAATTATTATAGGCACCTTTAACCGATTCTCATAAATTAAGAAAAATAGTTAAAAATAGTTATCATTTTTAAAGTTATAAAAAATATATCAAACTTCCAAAATTATCCACATATAAAATTAAATACAATCTATATTGATGTAGTTATTATTTATAGAAAGGTAAAAAAGTTTATTGGAACATGAAATATAGAGTATAATCATTAAGGATATATTTAATATATGTTATTATTTAATGCTGCTTAAATATTGTAAAGTGACTTATATTTAGAAAAAATAAACATTGAAAAAATTACTTATAAACAGAGATGGTGGAATTACAATTTAATACGAGCCATAAATTAAACAAAAAATGTGGATGAAAAATGTTTCTCTCACATTCTTTTTTGGTTTATACTTTTACATTCCGTTTTGGTTTTAGTATTTATTTTTATATTTCGTTTTGATTTTGGTCCATACTTTAACCTTTTTCGTCAAGCTATGTTAGTGTTTGCCATCTATGTTACAAAACCAAAAAAAAAATAAAATATACCAACTAATTTTAAAAGGATTAATATTTATAGGGACCAAATTGGTATTTAAACTATCACATAAAAAAAAGGAAGTTTTCAGTAAAGAAAAACTTTTATTATATTTTTTTTTAAACTTGCCTTTTTTATGACACTTTTCCCAATATTCTTTTATTATTATTCCTTAGCTAGAATTTTCCATTTCCGTTTCCTCCCTATATAAATAAATTTGCTGCGCCCATTTGCTACATACTAGCTTATCAACCTTTTTATCATTTTGTTCAAGGAGGTATCATGGATCGTGATGGTGACAATGAATACTCAAGCTCTGGTACAATCTACAGAATACAAACGTTTTACATACATGATTTTCTTTTTTTTTTTTAGCTTTTATGTATATTGGTTTTGATATATTTTTATATATATATATATATATATATAAGCCCCCTTTGAAAAAAAAATTTCCTTAATAGAAACCCAATTTCCAATTTCCAATGCCATTAATTAATTACTTTTTTCTACAAACATCCCTATTTATTTAACACATTTTACATTCCCAATAATCATTATAGGGGTACTTTTGAAAATAATACTCCCTCCGTTTCACTTTAAGTGTCTTTTTAACATCAAAATTTTGTTTCAAAATAAGTGTCTTTCTACCAAATCTAGGCAACATTTAATACTGTTTTTCCTTATTTACCCTTACATTTAATGTTGTTTTAGTTTTGAAATTTGTAATACTAGTAATGATGCATTGACAAAATAAAAATATTAAATAGGGGTATTTTTGACAAAATACATATAAAACTTACAATAATCATCATAATCAACATTTTCTTAATCTATGTGCAAAAGTCCAATACCACTGACTAACTTTCTTAAAAGAAGTGAAATTGGTCAAAATGTGCTTATATTAGAGTGGGAAGGAGTATTATTTTGCACGGGAATCATAATCACTACTAATAGTTATTGTACGTGTGTTTAGGGTTAGCAGGAGGAGAGCAGGGAGGGAACCAACAACCACCGCAACAACCACAACCACCACCTCTGTTTCCCACTGCCCCCGTGGTGAGAATCATGCGGCAAGTTCTTCCGCCAAGGACCATGATATCTGAAGCAGCAAAGCAAACAGTTACCGATTGTGCCACTGAATTCATTGGCTTCGTCACTACGGAGGCCAACGAGAGGTGCAAGAGAGAGAACCGTTGCACCGTTACCGCTGATGATTTGCTGTGGGCTCTCGAGAATCTGGGGTATGACAATTATGCTCAAGTTCTCACTCTTTACCTCCATCGCCTTCGCCAGCAGAATAATAATAATAATAATAATGTTAGCGTGCCGTTACCACCGGTACTCTCTCGTGCTCCTCCTCCTGTTACTAGTACTACTACTGCTACTGTTGCTGTGGTTGAACCAAAGGGAAAAATGGTTGATGAGTCAGGTGGCACCGAAGGCTCAAGCAGCAGCAGCAGTGTTGAAGATGTGATGATTAATAACTTGTTGGGTGACTGAGAATGAGAATGAGAATGAGAATGAAATAAGATCAAACTATAGTTGTGGTGTTGAATAATAATAAATACATGTCCGCAGAATTATGAATAAAATAATAATAAATGGTTTTATTTAATAAGTCTAGTTTTTTTATTTATTATGTATTGAACTTTAAATTTCAAGCATGTTGAACTTAAACTGAACACTACCATTATTTGATCCAAAACTCGTTCCACATTTTTTTTAATCCAAAACTCGTTCCAAAATTACCAATTGGGTTTGGGTTTAGTTCAGTTGGTGTAAGGTTCCAACTTAAATTTTGGAAATGCGACACAGGTGCTAGTAGTTCCGCATTTTATTCCCACTAAAAATATCCCGCTAAAAGGACCAGCCACGCAGTTCGTTCTGAATTAGTTTTTAGAGCTCCCTGATATCGGTGGTTCCACAGGAAATACCAAATAAAAAAACTCGTTCCAAAATTAGAAGGCTTAACTTGATGGTATTGCACAAGTTATTTATTAGTGATTTACTCTCTCTGTCCCATTATCTTGGTAAAAGTCAATCAAGTCAATGAAAATAAGAGAGTATCTGTTTAATATAATGCATGATTTATTCATTAATTACAAATTGATATTATACAAAATTTCATATCATTACAATTAATACATATTGCAATATTGTCTTAAAAAAAATCTTTAAATGTGTTTTCCTTACTTACTTATCAATCATCGATACAATATATGATCTTTAAGATTTTTCATTTATTTTTTTTACTTTAATATGAGACAAATTTTTTAGTATTTTTTTACCAAGATAATGGGACGGAGAGAGCATTTATTAGTGATCCTATATATAAACAATAATATTAATAATATTACATGTATATTCAGAATTGATATCTAAATTTAAGATTTGTTTGTTTCATGCGTAGAATTTGAAAAACATGTGCAATTCTATATATAAAAAAAATAATAAAACTAATTTAATATCAAGAAAAATTGATTTGATATTGTTGAAAGAATATTTTTTAAATGTATTAATTTCCTAAAATCTTAATTTCCTTTATATATAGTTTTAGCCAATAATTATTTTTTAGTAATTTTTATTATTAAAAAATAAAAAATATTGAGCTAGTAATTCTGCTATTGAGCTAAGACAAGACAAGACAGATTACCAAGATAAACATTCCTATTGAGCTAGTAATTCTGCTAAGGGACTGAGAACTCCGGTACTTCAAATCCAACCCTGACAATTGCACCCAAATAAGAACTTTATGAGCTTTTTAAATTTTTTTAATTGAATTATCGCTACTATATAAATTATATATATAACACGTTTAATATTTTTTTTAATTTATATATATATTCCATGTTAATTTGTTTTTTATTTTATAAACTATAATTTTTTTTACTAAAGTACTAAATTATATATACTCCAGTACTAAATTTTTTTACTAAAGTACTAAATTATATATACTCGAATACTAAACTTTATATATACTCGAGTACTAATTTTTTTTTTACTAAAGTGGAGTACTACCACCAAACAAAAATTATTTTCCTGGCACAAGTGGAATACTCGAGTACTTGAGTTACTCGTGTACCACATCATTAACAATATTTCCTTCGCTTCAGTGGAGTAGAGTACCACAATAAAATATCATTTCCGGACAACTCGAGTAGAATTGCCAACTCGAGTACTTCTTTTGCATCCTCTCTCTCCTCTGTTGTGCTGCAAATTCCGTACAAACAAGGCTTCACCCATGCCTCATGAACTCTGGCTTGTGGAAGCACACAAGCTTCCCGAAGCACACGACTCCAGTCGTGAACTCGGGTATGTGCGTGCTTATGTTGACAAGTATGGACTTAAGTACACCCGTTGCGGATGCTCTTAGTTACGATATTTAAATCAAAATACCATTCTTTAACCACCATTGCTCTTTTGTCCAATTGAAACACATTTACTCCCAATACTTCAAATTTAGCTGATTCATCCATAAACCTCACTAGAAACATGCCATTAGAAAGCTGTACAATCTTCTCAATACCAATCTTCCCCCAAATCCTCTTTAAGAATCCACCCACGATATTGTGTGAGGGTTAGCTCCTAGAACATAGCAAACTACAGGTTTGCTCCAATAGTCTATCTCCAATTCAACATCCTCCTTTCTTTCTTAATTTTGAACAATTTTGTAATTAAAATTTTTAAAAATTGCTAAAACTACTCATGATGAAATCAATTCATAACTTCCACCTTTTCTCTTGTTTTTTCTCCTTAATTTCAACTAATTATCCTTGCACAATTAAATTCAAAAATAATCATCAAATTATAAAATCTCCAACAATAATATGTGATTTCGAAAAATGTAAATTTATACTCCCTCCGTTTCATATGTAGCGTTCATAGAATTTTTTTCTCATGTTTCATGTGTATTGTTCTTTTACAAAACCCAATACATAATTAATGTTATTTTTCCAAACACATCCCTATTTATTACACTCTCTTTTTCACTTTCAATATATTTCTCTCTTTTTAATAATGATTACATAAAGACATTATAGTCAAAATACATCAAATCCTTATATTATTTAATCATTTTTTAATACTCGTACATAACCTTAAAACACACTATATATGAAACGGAAGAAGTAACTTGAAATAAACTCGTCTTAATGAATCAATCGCTCAATTTTAAGCGGTTATGAGAAGAAGGGTGGCGGTTCATACAGTATAAATTGATTTCTTTTTTCTTTTTTAAATTTTCAAATTGTATAATAGTGTGTTTGAAATGGTGTTGAGGTGTAGTGGAAAATCACGTTTTCCTCACTGTTTCAATTTGGAGTTTCTGCACAAATGTGCATTTGCACTTTGTAAATGCGAAAATAAACACACTCTAAATAGAAAGGTGAATATATTATTGTTATTATTATTACTATTAAGAAATTGCTAACAAGTATTTTTAGGATACTTGCTAAAATGTTAAAAGTGATAAAAAAAAACTTTTGAAAAATGTAATTTTTGATATTTCCAGAAAAAAATAAATATGAACTTTGTGATGTATTTTCATACATGAACCTTATTGTTGTTACACTTAACACCGCATTTATAACGGCTATAATATCAATCATACGAACACTAGGCACTAGCAAGTGGTGGGACATAAGAATCTTTCTTCCTGCCGACTGCCATGCTGGGTCTGAACCAGCTAAACTCAGTCCCCCATCTCATGGGCCCATCGTAGGATCGTATCTACCTATGATTAGTATTATCAACGTGACCTTGGTTAAGCGGTAGCTCACTTGGTCCCTAAATCAACTGATCTTGAGTTCGAGCCTTGGGTATGAAGCAATCCTCACTGGGAGACCCCTACTGCTTATTAGTGCGAGCTCAGTTTGATCGAGCCGGATGAGTCGAATTCTGGGTAAACCAGATTCGAATACCGGTTGGTGTATACCAAAAAAATCTACCTATAACAATGCATCTCTATTCGTTTCATCAACTTTAATATTTTTATTAGAGATTAATGAGTATGCATTGACAGAATAAAGTTTTTTACACTATCACATCATTCACATTCATTTGTATTACTTTAATAATGATGGATGATGTACTGATGGTGTAAAAAACTTTACACCGTCAATGCATTACCCATTTTCTCTTTTTATTATTGTTATTTTTATATCGATGAATAATGTTTTTTTAAAATATAAGAAAAAAATTATTTTTTTAAATATAAGTAAAGATAACTAATTTTTTAAAATTTTGTTTCATTCATGATGTTACTTTTTTAAAACAACCATAAAAAATAGTTATCTTATTTAATTTTTGTTTCATTTTCAATGATACTTTCATAAAATACATCATTTTTTATATATAAATTTGAAAAAATTAAATACATTTAATTAACTTTATTGATAAACATGATTTTAATTTTTTTATTATGTTCTTAAATAGAAGAAGTACATCACAATATCAACAAGGGGCAATTAAGAATTTTTAACTCTTTTTAAAAGTTAGTTTGTGATTGATCAATACAAATAAATAATAAAACTAAGAGATTGAGTATGCATTGATGATGTAAAGTTTTTTAAACTTTTAATCCATTATTTGTCATTCATTTGTAGTATTACTTTTACATAAAAGTCAATAACCATAAACAAATGAATTACTATAAATAATTAACTGATAGTGTAAAAGACTTTTACATTATCGGTGCATTATCTATTTTCTCTAAAACTAATACACTGTAATTGTTTCATTATCTCATTAAAAAAATCAGGCTAATAAATGATTACAATTAATACATGTTACACTAATTTTTTTTATAAATATTTAGAGAATTGAAAATAACAATAAAATTTTAAAAATTAATGGATCATCATATTTTTTTTATTTTATAATTAAACGTAACTTTTCTTACTTATTCAATCATAAATATAATATATGATATATGATATTTAAAATTTTAATTTGTACATCCTATTTGTTAAGCGGTGGATGGTACATCATTTTTGAAATGTAGGACCGTAGAAAGATCCTCTCAAAATCTTAAAAACCGTTGTAAAGCACTAAACCCAATACCCACAGACGCGCCCTCTTCCCCCAACCGTCTCTCTTCTTCTTTCTTTCCTTCTCACTTCAACCTTCCTCACCATGTCAACAACAACCACAACACCCTTCTTCTTCATCATCATCTTCTTCTTCTTCTTCTTTTTCACCTCATTCATGATGATTAATACCACCAATGCTGCCTCTGCAGATGATGAAGAGGAAGCCGAAGACGTGTCATTCAGCTTCGAATCTTTCTCCCTCCGCAACATCACCCTCATCGGCGACTCCTATCTTCGAAACGGCGTCGTTGGTCTCACCAAATCCCTCTCCGTTCCGACCTCCAGTTCCGGTTCCTTCATTTACAACAACCCCATCTCCCTCTTCAGCCCTTCCTCCAACACCACCTCCTCTTTCTCCACCTCCTTCACCTTCTCCATCTCCAACCTCAACCCTTCTTCCTTCGGCGACGGTTTCGCCTTCTTCATCTCCCCCAACAACAACACCCCCACCCAAACTTTTTCTTTTCTCGGCCTACCCATTCCTCCTTTCATCGCCCTCGAGTTCGACACTCGCCAAGATCAAAACTTTAACGACCCCAATGAGAATCACCTTGGTTTTGACATTGACACTCTTGATTCCGTTAAAACGGTTAACCCTTTCTTGAACCATGGGATTGATCTCAAGAGTGGGAACCCTATAACGTGTTGGATTGATTACAAGAGTGACCAAGATACCCTCTTGGTTTTCTTGAGCTATTCACCTTCTCCTAAGCCTTTTGACCCTGTGCTCTCTCTGCGAAATCTTGATCTTTATCAACACTTGAAGAAAGAGGAGGTTATGTATGTTGGGTTCTCTGCTTCAACTCATGGAAGCACTGAGCTTCATCGGATTCATAGCTGGAGTTTCAAGACTATTGGTTTTGTTCCTGCTAGGCCGAAAAGGTTGCATCCTCATAATGTTTCTGATAACTCTGTCAACACTGTCACTGTTGATGGTGATGTTAATGGATCATCATCATCAAGTTCTTCTTCTAGCAAGAAGAAACATGGCAGGAGGAGGCTTGGGATTGGTGTTGCTGTTGCAGGTCCTGCTTTTTGTTTTGTGTTATTTGTGATTTTGGGTTATTTCTCTGTTAAGAAATGGAGGGGTGTGAGTAAAGGCAAGATTTTTAAGTCTGAGTTTGTGGCATGTCCTAGAGAGTTTGCTTACAAAGAGTTGAATTCTGCTACTAGGGAGTTTCATCCTAGCAGAATAGTTGGGCATGGATCTTTTGGTACAGTGTATAAGGCCTTTTTCATATCTTCTGGAACCATTGCTGCTGTCAAGAGATCAAGGCATTCACACGAAGGGAAGACCGAGTTTTTGTCTGAATTGTCCATCATAGCTGGCTTGAGGCACAAGAATTTGGTTCAGCTTCAAGGTTGGTGTGTTGAGAAAGGTGAATTGCTGCTTGTCTACGACTTTATGCCAAATGGAAGTTTAGATAAGATGCTTTACAAGGAACCTGAGAAGGGGAAATTGTTGAATTGGTCTCATAGGTTTAATATTGCTGTTGGTTTGGCTTCTGTGCTTGTTTACCTTCATCAGGAGTGTGAGCAAAGGGTGATTCATAGAGATATTAAGACCGCGAATATATTGCTAGATGGGAACTTTAACCCAAGGTTGGGTGATTTTGGATTGGCTAAGCTCATGGATCATGATAAGAGTCCTGTTTCAACTTTAACTGCTGGAACTATGGGGTACCTTGCACCTGAGTATCTTCAGTATGGAAAAGCTACCGATAAGACCGACGTTTTCAGCTATGGTGTGGTTGTGCTTGAAGTGGCATGTGGCAAGAGGCCAATTGAAAGGGAAGGGACTAAAATGGTGAATTTGATTGATTGGGTTTGGGGGCTGCATTCTGAGGGGAAGATAATTGAAGCAGCAGATAAAAGGTTGAATGGAGAATTTGAGGAAGAGGAAATGAAGAAGCTGCTTTTGTTGGGGTTGAGTTGTGCAAACCCTGATAGTGCTGAGAGGCCTTCTATGAGAAGGGTGCTTCAGATTCTGAACAATGAAGTTGCACCTCTTGTTGTGCCAAAATTGAAGCCATGCCTCACTTTCTCATCTGATTTGCCAGTTAGCATTGATGAGATTGTTTCAGATGCTGATGAAGAAGAAGAAGAAGAAGAAGAAGACTTCAATACTGACCAGTCTATGTGTGAGATAAAAATTCACTGAGGTTGCTGAATTTCTTATTCATTTGATTCTTTAATTCTTTTAGGGGAGTTGTTGAAATGCTGTTGCTATTCTGTAATCTGAATGAATACTAGGAAAAGTCATAGCTCATTGACAGGAGTTCAAAGCTAATCCATTGAACTTTTCATGGTCTAAGTAAGCAGCTTAGTAAGTTAGTGTACTCAAGGCACAGAAGCTTAGGAGTTACTACTTACTACTGATTAGCAAATACACAGAATTACAAAATTGACTTTGTTGTTTCTTTCTCAAGTTTCATTCCAGTAAAAGAAAAATATATATTGTTTTCTTTTGAATGGTCATCTTTTGAATCGTGTTTATTACCATTCATGTGTGTAAGTATGCTAACTAACTTATGCTTTATAGAATTATGGCTTATTTAACGTTTTAGTCCCCAAATTTTGGTGCTCTTTTGAAATTAGTCCTTAAATTTTTTTTTGTTGCTTTAGGTCCCTGAACTTTGTTTAATTTTTGGAAATGGTCCTTTCGTCACTTAAGTGATGATATAGCCGACGATATGTCACTTGACTCTCATAGTATCGACAAGTGACGTGTTATGTAGAGCCACGAGACACGTCATTATTTTTTTTATTGAAAAAATAATTTATTTTAAAATTTATTAAAAAATTCGATTTTCTTTAAAAAAAAATACAATTTTTAATTATTTTTAATAAATTTGATTTTTTTTTAATTTAAAAAATTCATGTATTATCATCTAGAACGTTACCTATCGATTTGACAAATGTGACATGACATATTCTCAATCATATCACTACTTAAGCGACAAAGGAACCATTTCCAAAAATTAAACAAAGTTCAGGGATCTAAAACATCCAAAAAAAAGTTTAAGGACCAATTTCAAAAAAGCACCAAAGTTCAGGAACTAAAATGCTAAATAAACATAGAATTATTCATCTGATGGTTGAATCTACACGCATGTCTAAATTTGCTGGGTTAAAATAATATATTCTTCGAATATGGAATGAAGATAATGAATGGTGGAGTCCTTCAATTCAAATACCTATATATGTTTATTAGGAAAGTTTTGTATTAAAGTTACTTTGATCATGTGACTTTTGGACAGTGAATAACATAAAAAAGTTATAAATAAATCTTTTGCAACGGCTATATTAGGATATGGACCCATGACCAAGAGCACATGGCCCTGCAACATCATTTTGGAGAATGGAAATTGTTTTTCGGCCCCCACTTTCGATTTTTTGGCTCCCATTTCATATTTTCGTGGACGAAAATGTCCTTGATGGTGTTAACACTTCCGGTTGTATGAAACCGGAAAACATTTCCGATATTGCCCAACCGAAAAATTTCCAGTATTGCCAAACCGGAATATTTCTGGTACAGGAGAACCGGAAACATACACTAATTCCTTCTTGTTGCGCCAAGGTTCATCACTATAAAGTCACTTATTATACCGCAACATATATACGAGAACAATAACAATCCCGTTAACCTCCAGGAATGGTGGGGCTGCGATGGATCAAGCAGCAAGGCACTAGAAGGGGTCAGGGCCTCTGGTTCGGACGCTCCGTTAGTGAACCACTTGCTTTGCAGCTTCAGGGCAGCTTCCTAGTTCATGCCTCACGAATCTTAGTTCCTTGGGCAAATTAATGCTACACTGTTTCAGTAAAATGCTAGCCTGGCTTGCTAAATGTGATGCTAAAAGGAGGTAATGGTTATAATGTCTAACAAATAAGTTGTGTCTAACTCTTAGTAGTAGCTTCGGATTTTTTAAACATTCTAAATCTTGAAAAGAGGGAGAGTTTGGAGTAACACCTGGATTGGGTGCTGCAAAATATAAGCTCGCAAAATATGTTAAAGATGATGTGTTTGGTGACTAATGTGAAGAACTGATAAAGGGACAAAAAAAAAAAGGCTTCTGATGCAAAGAGTAGCCAAGCCAATGATCGACAAGGAAAAAGAACCTTGGCACAACAACAAGGAATTAGTGTTCCGGTTTTCCTGTACCGGAAATTTTCCGGTTAGGCAATACAGGAAATGCTTTTCCGGTTTCACATAACCGGAAGTGTTAACACCCTCAAGGACATTTTTGTCCATGAAAATATGAAATGGGGGCCAAAAAGTCGAAAGTGAGGGCCAAAAAGCAATTTCCTTGGAGAATAAGCATGTTATTAGTAGCTAACTATACATATGAGGCCTTTATAATTGTGATATTTTACTTTCTCGTTACATTGTCATGCGATGCCTCTTTTAAACCCAGTGATTGGAAAGTCGAAACAAATTAAGGAATGGATATTAAATTCCAATTCTGAATGTGTGTGAAACTGAAACTTCCATGGCTACAATCTATATTCGATTATTCGAGTTGTATTTGACCGTTCATGGAACGCATAGCCTTAGAGGACGGCTAATGGGCTTGTTCACTTTATGTAATAATTTGGGAGTATTAGTTCCCAACCCTCGGTATTAGCCCCAAACCCCAATTTAATAGTGAAAATACTGAAATCCCCTTACTTAATAATTTTCCTCTAAAACTTAATTCTCAAACCCCATTAGCCATAAACCCCATTCCTAATTTATCTAAAACCCAAACCCCATCAACCTTTCACCTTCATAACCAAGAAACCTCCATAAACTCTTCATGTTCCTCTACCCCAATCTCTCTCATTATCCAAAGCCTTCATCTTTATCATTTTTTTCTCCAAAAGCTTCCACTTTTTCATCATTGACGCTCAGAAGAAGGTGCATATGACGTTGTGGACATGTTGTTGAAGGTAAGCAACGTATATACGTTTAAGTTTTTTTTTTCGTACTGTTAAAAAATTCCGATAGGCCAGACTCGGAATTTATTAAAATTCCGACACGGGTATGTCGGAATTTTACTAGAAAGTGAAAATACGTTTAAGTTTTTTTTTTCGTACTGTTAAAAAATTCCGATAGGCCAGACTCGGAATTTATTAAAATTCCGACACGGATATGTCGGAATTTTACTAGAACAAAAAAAATTCACTTTCTAGTAAAATTCCGACATACCCGTGTCGGAATTTTAATAAATTCCGAGTCTGGCCTATCGGAATTTTTTAACAGTACGAAAAAAAACTTTATCATCATTATTATAGCTAATTAATTTAATTAAGCCATAGAGCAATCACATCGATAGTGCTTAACTTATTATGCTTATTATGGTATGAACGTGGAGCACCCGGTTCACTGATATAAGAATAATGCATTCTTAATTGAATCGTATTCTGGTGTGGCTTCCACAAGCACACATTCATGAGGCAAATTAGGGCCCAGTTTGTACGTCAAGTTCAGAACATAACACACATAGGAGAGAAAAATATTAAAGAGAAGGTTGGGCGGAGGGTGGCGGCGGCGGCGCGAAGGGTGGTGGCGGCGGTGGAGGGTGGTGAAGGGAGGGTGAACAGGGGAGAGAGAGAGTGAATGGAGTTTGGGGTTTGGGAATTGGAAAGGAGTGAGTGAATGGGGTGTGGGTCTTGGGGTTTGGAATAGAAAGATGTTTAAAGGAAAAAAAGAGATAAGGACATTTTAGTATTTTCACAATTAAAATGGGGGTTGGGCCTAATGTTTGGGGTTTGGGAACTAAAACTCATAATTTGGGCTTTCTTAAAATATTTCTGTCTGAAAGAGGGCCCAAGGATTGATTTTACTTTTTTATGAATTTAAAAAAAAAAATAATAATAACTAAAGTTAGGTCAGCTCAATTTTGTTATTAAGGAATAGTTCAATTAAAAATTTGGTTTGAGTTTGATCCGAACATTTTTGTTTCTATTCTAATTCGGTTCAATTTCAATTCTAATTCGGTTCAATTTTAGTTTGCAAACTGTTCGACTCATGTTTTAAGAATCAAATTGATACATTGGAAAGTTTTAGAGACCAAATTAGTACATATAAAAATCTTGAGAGACTAAATATATATTTATAAATTTTCAGAAACTAAGTTAGTATAGTGAAAAAAACATCAACCATTGAATTGGTACTTCACTCAAAAAATTATGAATTTTGTTTGTAAAATAAAGATATGCGCAAAATAAAATAAAAGAACTTAAACTACGTTACATAAAAAACAAAAAATTGGAGTATCAAATAACCTAATTCATTCAACTCATCTAGTCTGCGTGAAATGAACTAAACTATGCAAACTCAAATCAATATAGCATCATGAAAATTTGGTGAGAATTTCACGAAAAACCGATCCCCTTAGCTTGACTTGCACCATGAACTTCAACAACGGATATCATATCGCTTCTTTTGAAACTTAAGTAGTCCCACATTTCTTTGCTTTGTAGTAAAGGGGCACAAATTGTTGACATTCAATGGATCCCGGCCATAATCCGATTGATAATAAGAGCATATTGTCTTTTCCATTTATCAAACGACCCCTGAACATGGCATAACACTAGATCGATCTCATCCTTACTTAATGAAGCGAATGAAACTCATCACATAAGTGCGTATAGGTTTTTCTTTGAAAAAGAGATAATTCGCATTGGGAAGAAGATATCCTTCAAGGTTAGATGTAATGTTAGCATCAACAAAAGTGCAATTTTTTGTAATGATTCATTTAATAATAGATTTGAAAAAATAAAAAATAAACACAAAAGTGCAATAAATATGGTGTTTGATACTAGCATTCTTTTTAAATGATTTATTTAATGATAGATTTGAAAAATTGAAGTCTTCCTCCATATCATAAATTTTTGGCAAATTCTAATAAGTGTCCTTAGGGCACTTGTTAAGCAACCAAGTAGTTACTCCCTTCGGCTCAAATTATAAGCAAAACTAACTAATTTTACGCTTATTAAGAAGGTTAGTTGATTGCATTTAATTTTCTCAAATTTATAAAAGAATAGAGGTATTTTAGAAAAGTTGCATTGGGAATGAAACAAAAATTAAATTAGATAACAATTTTTTAGGGATGTTTTTGGAAAGTGACATTGGGAATGAAATAAAATTTAAGAAAGTTGGTTAGTTTTGCTTATATTTTAAACCAAGAGAAGTATGTTTTTTGTTGCTTATATTTCGAGCCGGAGGGAGTATAACACAGTAAATGTTTAAAAAAATATAATTTTTGAGATTTTTGAGAGAGAAAATAATGTTAATTTATTGCATTTTTTTCACCTTTACCAATTTTAGCAAGACCTAAATTTTTTTTCACCTTGTAAGATGGGTTAGGAGAAAAAACATTTTAATTTTAAAATCCTCAAATTCTAAATATCTTCTTTTCATTCTCTTTTCCTTTTTGTTTTTTTCTTGATAAGTGGTGCCTTAAAGGCATTAGTTAAGGAATATATTAAGAGAAAACTTACATTGAAAATCTAAATCTACTAGTTCTCGATGTTATAAATTATTACCTTCATCCCTAAATATAAGACCATTTTGACACTTTTATTTTGTCCTTATAATAAAATCATATACCAATTTTCAATGATCATTAATTACTTTTTTTTCACAAATACTCCTATTTATTTAACACTTTTTAGATTCTTAGTAATATTGATAGGGGCAATTATGAAAATACATATCAAAAGTTCACATTTTCAATACAATTAACTAAATTAATTAACTTTCTTAATGGATGTGAAATATCCCAAAGAGGTCCTATATATTGGGAGTTAGTGACAAAAATAGTAACATTTTTTGAGATAAAACTAATTCTTTTATTCTCTTAAACAATGATCTAAAAATACTCTAACATTTTCCTTGTTTTTTTTTAATGACTTTCGCACATCTTAAACTCACTCATTTTCATCATTTGCCTTATCTCCTCCTCTCCCTGAGCCACAAACCTTTCAAAAGTTATTTATATAATCCTACTTTTCAGCGACCTTCTAATCATAATTAAAAAATTTAAATTATTGTGAATTTTAAGGTCCACACTTACCGTCACGTTCCGTCCAAGCCTCTAACACTACTTTAACCTATGTCCAAATTTTGCTAGATCCAAGAGATGCATTAAGCGTAATGCAAATCTAAGAACGTGACAAGAGCATTAAGCACTCCCAAACAAACAACACAAGGAGAAAGTAAGTAACGGGGGTCACTTTCATGGGGTTGAAAAAATATCTGCATGTCATTAATTTCCAGGAACCAATTAATAAAGGTTCTCATAAATAATAATATTCCTAATATAAGCACCATTTGACCAATTTCACTTCCTTTAAGAAAAGTAGGTAAGTTAGTTATTTATATTGGAATTGTAAATTTTAAGTGTATATTTACCAATATATCCTTTTGATCTTTTAGTCATCAATTGATGTTTCTTTTCCCTACAAACATGATAAAGTATATTAAATAGGATTAGTTTTGTAAAATTTTAGAAAAGGTGCTCATATTTAGGACCAAAATATTTTGGTCAAATGGTGCTTATATTAGGGACCGAAGGGAATACTAACACTCCCTCCGTCCTAAATATGAGACATTTTTTATATTTTTAGTTTTATTTCTTTTTTTTTAAACCAAAGGGATTTTTAGTTTTATTTCTATTTACATAAGATTTTATACCAATTTTTAATGATCATTAATTACTTTTTTCATGACCACTCATATTTATTTAATACTTTTTATATTCATAATAATATTAATAGGGATAATTTTGAAAATATATATCAAAAATTCACATTTCTCATACAATTAACTAAGTTAATTAATTTTCTTAATGTACATAAAATCTCTTAAAGGATCCTATATATAGGAACAAATGAGTAAAAAAATATTAGAACAAAAGTATTTTTTTACTTATGTCACAAGTCCCTGAAGTTTGTGGTACTTTTGCCAGATACCCTTATTTTTTTTCAATGTTTGACTTTCCGAAGTTACTTCTGGGTTTGTCATATATCCCTATTACCAATTCTGACCAATTTTGCTGACATGTAACATTAGAATCCTAGTCAGACGCAGGAGGCTGGTCATGTGGTACCGCATAATGGCACAAGGGCGAAGACGACCTCTATCTTCAATTTTTTTTCCTTTTTTTTATTTAACTAAAAATATAAAAATGTTAAGTTTTTTAGTTTTTTTTATTATTTTTTTTTAAAAAATCTTCGCCCACGGGACAAAACGTGCCTAACCTCCTGCATCTGATAAGGATTCCAATGTTACATGTCAACAAAATTGGCCAAAATTGATAGGAGGGATACATAACAAACCCAAAAGTATGTTCAAAGAGTCGAACATTAAAAAAAAAAATTAACAGTATCTAACAAAAGTATCACACCCAAACTTCAGGGGACATAATTAAGCCTATTTATTTTTCTTCCTAATCCTAATTCCTAGTGGAGCCACCAAGAGCATGTTAACATTATGTTACCAACTTACCATCTCCATCACTCTTCTTTTCCTCCAATTTCTCTCATTTCCCAACACCACATACATATTCGCATTCAATTCAATGCTCGCAGATTAGTAGTAACAGTAAAATATTCATATACCTATAAAATAAATTTATAAATAAGTTTATATAAAAAAAATACATATCTCAAAAAATATATTTTACCTATTAATAATCAATTAACACACAATATATATTACTTTATTTATAAGGGTGTACAAATCGGAGAGGGTAGGAAATAAAGTAGTTAAATAAAACAATCATTAATTAATTAGATTGTTCACAAATGTTTTAAAGAGAGTAAATCTTTAACATGATCACTTTTTGTTAGGCTATTTTGTTTTTCGGTTTTGATTATAGCTGTCAAAACGGGTCGGGCCGAACCGGCCCGGGTGCGGGCCAAATGATTCTGGGTCAAATAGCCAGGGTGCAAGTTGTGTTCATTAGTATGCAGCCCAAACCCGCACTTTACCCAGGGTTTTTTGGCCCGACCCTTGTTTGGGTTTTTTGGCCCGGATCTAGACCGGGCTAATAAGCCCGGGTTCAATTTATGACCACATTTCTGGAACCCAAACCCGCACTTTCCCCGGGTTTTTTGGCCCGGCCCGCATCGACCCGGCCCATTTTGACAGCTCTAGTTTTGATATACTCAATTTTTCTCAATATGAAAGATCGAGTTTAAGCATTAAAAAATTTCTTCTTTTCACTTATTTCAACAACAACATTTATTAGTATTAATTAGAATTAATTAAAATATATCCTTTTTATTTGCTACCTTTAATTCTTCTGATTCAATAATTTTTTACAATGTCATTTATATCATTTTCTCTTTTCTCTTTTTTTTTAACTTTTGTTTATATATATATATATATATATATATAACTTATAAAAAATAACAACCTACAACTAAACAAATGGGTTTTCTTTAAGTATGAGTATCGCTAACAATTGCCTTAGGTCACTTGTTAAGGTTACTAGAAATAGTAAAACAATTACAAGTAAGTTAGCATTAATCACTCTCTCAAAAATCTTAAAAATCACATCTTCCTATAGCAATATTAGTTTTAATTTCTTAACAAGTGTCATTACCCCTCCATTCTTCCTTAGGACACTTGTTATCATTTTCCTTAAAGTATAAGTGAAGAAAATGAAGAAGGTGGCTTCTTACCCCCCCCCCCCCCCCCCCCCCATTTCTCCCTTTGTTTAGTTGTAGGTTGTTGTTTTCTTTATAAGTTTTGTTTTTTAAAAAAGCAAAACTTAAAAGAGAAAATAATACAAAACGCATTGTAAAGAATATCAAATCAGAAAAATTAAAGGTAGTAAATAAAAAAGATATATTTTTAATTAACTTCAATTAATTAATACTAATAAATGTTGTTATTTAAATAAGTGAAAAAAAAAAGTTATTTAATGCTTAAACTCCACCTGAGTATATCAAAACCCTTTTTTTAGGCTGATGGGCTATTGAATACTCTTATTGATCGATATGATGATATCATATATATATTTTGATGATATCTAATATTGAAAGCATTGGTTAATTTTTTTTTTTACTCTAGTATCATGAGTGTTCCAAGAGCACCATTAATACAAGGAAACTTTCGAAACTAATTCTTCACGAGGTCGCGTTCCTATGCCTTTCCCAGCAGGGTGGTTTTTTTTTTTGGCTGTACTCTTTCTTGAGACTAATCATGCACGAGGTCGCGTTCCTATACCTCTCTTAGCAGAGTGTGTTAACCGGGAATCGAACATGAGACTTCTTAGTCTCAAGCTACATTCCCAAGTTCTCAAGTTGGCAGGATCACACCACTTGAGCCAACCCCTATTGGTCGGATAATTTGCTTTTCGTATTTTATATTAAAAATCAAGTAAATTAAAGGCTAACCCATTTTAATAGCAAAGAAACGATATATAACTAATCCAACTTTTTTCAATTTGGTCACATATAACTAATCCAACTTAAAGCATAGAAAAACTTCACTACGTTGAATAGAAATAATTCTGTTTAATAGCTATTGCTGTCTTAAATTTTTACGTTTGTTTCAAAGTACTATTATTTTAAGATTCTAAGGCGTAAAACATTTTTTTAAAAAAATTCTATCGTCATTCATTTTCTTAGTATTAGTTTTACATTTTTTTTCTTTCTTTTAACTACATCATCATAAATAATAATATTTTAATTAAAATACAATAAAATTTTATTTTAATTTGTGATTTTTTAGTTAGATGCATAGAACTAAAATAGAAATAAATATGAAACAATGGTGATTCTTTAATGTTCAATACTCCCTTTTTATAATATAATTCATTTAGCTATAGTAATTAAACACAATGATGATTTAGATTAAAAATGAAATAATGATAAATTACCACATTGACCATAAAATAAGTAAGAAATAATGATATATGCATTCATCCATTCTTTGAAAAATTATTGATGTTAAGTATGTTGTCATATCATCCATTCTTTGGTAATTGATAGAACAACTGTCATAAATAAATTTGGATAAATTTGGATATGATGATAATAATGATGATAAAATAAAATATATGATATTAAATTATTTGCAATAAAAAATGAATAAATTTAAACTTAAAATAAAAACAAAACTAAAAATAAAATTTCATGAAAAAAAATAAAAAATAAATGCATAAATATCATTTAAAAAACAGAACATCAAAAATTTTCCCACCAAACAAATGGAGTATAAATATAAGATAATGGTGCAGCGTGTATGACATTTACCACCTTTGGCCTTTGATACGAAGGGGCGAGCGGGCATGTGATGTTGACAGAAGAAGAGGGAGCACACTCCCAACAAAGGCAAAGTCTCTCTTTAGCAATTCTCGGGTTGTGCTCTCTCTCTTCTGTCAACAACATGAGATATTTTATATATATACATTCTTTCCGGTCTTATTCATAAAATTTTTTAGGAGTTTTTATTTTAGTCCGATCATATTTCAATTTTCAATAGCATTTAATTAATTCTTTCCATAAACACTCCTATTAAGTCAACATTTTTTAGATTTCCAAAAATAATTATTGAGGTAATTTTGAAAAAGTATATCAAACTTTCACATTTCCAATGCTACTAACAACTTTAATCATTTCCTTTGGTAGAAGTGAAAACACCCACAAGGATCTTATAAATAGGACCGGAGAGAATAATATATTTGCATCTCATCATCACAATAACCCAACCACACCAATTAACCCTTCATGACATGCATTCCTCAGCACTGTTTGTGGCCATTATCGCTGCCAATTATCAACAAACACAACATGATGAGATACATATATTGCATTGGACCATGCATATATATAATATATATGAGACAAAAATAGACGTATGAATACAACTTTGATGAATCAAAACACCATCTTTATCTTAATGTATAAACCTTTTGACACTTCAAAATATCTATTACTCCGTAGCAGTTTAGCACTCCTCCATACTAATTGATTATCTTGGTCGGTTCCAACATTTCTCGGATTTTAGAGGAAAAAAAAATTAGACGTCCTAGTTCACCCAAAAAAAAAAAGACGTCCTAATTTATATAAAAAAATAGTATGTAAAATTTGTATATCAAAATTTGAAAAAAAATAAAAGAGTTAATAAAAAATTGTGAGAGTAAAAATGAGAATTCTTAATTTATAAAAAATTATAATTATGTGAAACTCTCGCACCAATACTTGAACAAAAAATAAAAACATATAAAAATTGCGAGTTCGTAAAATTTATTTTATTTTTTTATTCAATTATGTTTGAATGTTAAAGATTAAATTAACAGAATATATGATATTTCAATTTTTTTGGGGGGCTTTGAGCCTTTGAGCATGGCCATAGGTAGTTGCTCTCGGGCCGGACATGGAATATAAATAGCCTCATCACCTTATTTATTTAGATAAATATATATATATATATATATATATATATATATATAATTTATATGTATGCTTGATTTATTTAGGGCACGTATTTTCTAATTCAAAAACTTAGATTTACGAATAACAGTTAGCTACAATATCGTAGGAGTTTGAATCTAATTAATACAATATCGTAGGGAGTTTGAATCTAATTAATTTCACTCTAAAAACTTATTCTTTATGTACGATTTTTTGTCTACGACAGTGTATTCCCAACCAACAATCGTTACCTTAGTTGGTAAGGGTTGAGTTCGGGATTATGAAAGATTCCAGGTTCGAATCTTATATATCGATGTGAGGATGATTTTGGTGAATAATCTGTAAGTACCTTTGTATACGTTTTTTGAGCCTCGAACCTGCTCCGAAATTCTCGAATCTCAACTCACTTAAACTTTTAAACACCCGAAGGTGTATTCTCACCCACATGGATGTGGAACGTAACTAACCCTTGGGGTCATGGTGGCGATGGTTATGGTAAATTAAAGCTTATCCTAAAGGGAGAATTTCATGGTTCAAGTAACTAATTAACATGTTATCAGTAGAATCCGTCGAGTAGTAAAGTTTCAGGACATAAAATATTAAAAATTGAGAAACGTGGAGTTAGTCAAGTGGTAACTTATTTGATATCTTAAGTAATTGGTCTCGAGTTTGAGCTTTGGATATGCTGCAACCCCCGCTGGGAAACCCTATCGCTTAGTGCGAGCTCAGTTGGATCAGACCGGATGAATCGGATTACGGGTAAACCATTTATGGGTACCGGTTGATGTAAAAAAAAAAAAATTAGAAACTGGGCTTTCATCCTCCCATTAAACAAAAGATTTTTCTTATAAAAACAATCTCTTAGGTAAAATTCATCTTGGGTGCAGACCATTTCCACCATGACTAACCAAATTTAGGTTACATAGACTATGCATATTTACAAGAATACCCTACTCATTAGTCTCAATAAATTTAAAATATTATGAAGTTTTAAATAATATTAAAACTGAGAAAATGACCAGCCCCAACCCAGAGAAATAACATTATTAAATAACTTTTTTTAAATTTTAGGTACATAATTTTAAAAAGAGATGTCAGTATTCTCATGTGCATATTCATAATCCTTTTTCACCAAACATTATTGTTAAATTAATAAAGAAAAATGTGATGGACTAATGAGGGCATAATAGGCATTATGGACTATTATTAGCCACACCTAGAGGATGGCAATGAGAGACTGCAAATGGGGATCCCGCGGGGAACGCCCCGTTCGAGTACCCGAGTTTGGGGATTTTTCCCCAGCGGGGGCGGGGAGGGGGGGATTTTTCCCCCGAACAAATTTTGGGGCGGAGAATGGGATTGGTTCCCCCGTCCCCGCGGTTTCTCCGTCCCTGATAATTTTACTTATATGCCCTTAAATATTTAGGCTTTATATAGTTAAAAAATAGGTTTTTTTAATAACTTCAAATATATTATTATAATTATAATTATAATTATTATTATTAACGATTTTTTTAAATTGAATCTCTTGAATTTTAACGATTATTTTTCTGTAGTGTACAAATTTAAAAATGCTATTCGACATGGAGAATGAGGATGGAGATGGGGGTAAATGAGACCTGAGGATGAGGAATGAGAAAGGTCTCTCCGAGCGTTCCCCGCCCCGTTGCCATCCATGCCCACACCTTCAATTCACATTACTAGTAAAAGAAAATAAAAATCCATCTAGTGTAAAAATATATTTTTTTAAAGAATTAAAAGAAGTAAAGTTTTATTAAGAAGCCTCGTAGTCAATTTACTCAATTAATTGATATATGTATATATTTCTAATAAAATGTTGAAAAATATTATACTAGTAAATTAATACTCCCCACATCTTTATTACATGGTACACTTAATCAAATTATACATATCAAAGAAAGTAGTAGTTAGTTTTCTTAATTCTATGAACATATATTATAACATTACAATTTTACACTCGCAACTTTTCTTGGAAAATTAATACTCATTAATGAAAAAAATATAGTCATAATATTTAATAAAAGCAAAAAGAAAAAACAATAAATGATGAATATGAAAAATAGACTGACTAATAATTAGGACTAAATTTTTTTTTCTAAAAAATGACCTACAATAAGGATGTGTACATATTTTTAATAAAAACTGACTTTTATTTATTTGTTAAAAATTGCACTAACTCGCTAGCAACACAAAAAGAAAAGACTACTGTACTATTGCAAATTTTGAACTTATCAATCGGCATTTGACTTTGTAATACAAAAAATCCTATAATATCACCACTGCTATATTAGGAACGTTTTCATTAATATACTTAAATTAATATTTGACACGTGTGTTATTTGTAAGATATTATAGGTTTTAATAAAAATTTGGGTTGCTTAAATCTTAAATTCCTTAGACTGGGAATAAAAAATTTAAATGAAATAATAAACATGCGTGAAAATGTAAATTCATGATTCTTAAAATATTAAATTCACATTTTTAAAATCATCAATGTTAAAGAAATCCTAAAAATTTACATCTCTTTTAAAAAGCAAAGTTTCATGCATGTCAAAGGATAAATGGCTCTAGTAGTTAAAAAAAAGCATATTTCTTCGAGCCTTGATCATAATCGAGGGTACTCCTTCAGATTACTTGAACCAAAAACTAGCATAGTATGTAAAAAGTAAAGACTACCAAATAATTCACATAATTTTTGTGGATATATATAAATTAATAGTGCATGCATGATAGCTAGCTGTTTTTCTTGAAACAAGAGTTAATGTTGGAGCATGAATAATTCACCTGCAAACTTATGTTGTCTCTCCTCGCAAATCTTCCACACTGATTATTGTTGCTCGATCTCATTCTAGAATCATATCAAAAGATCTGATCGAGGGGCCACGAGAACAAGATCCAACACAAGGGAATAGAGATGCAAAAAAATAAAATATCTAAAGGAGAAAATTTATAATGGAAAGGGAAGAACCTAAGAAGATGAAGGGGGTGAAAAGTGAGAGAGAGAGAGGAAGATTTGAGAGGCAGGAGGAGAAAAACGTATAAAACAAAAACTCTATCCGAAAGGAGTAGGTGACACCGGATACGTTCTTATAGAAATAGAACATCACAGCCCAAGGGGTCATTAATTGAAATTACCCATCAAATCATCATATGAGGTGTCTACTACTGATTTGGTTAATATATATCACTATGGTATGGTATGCTTGTGAAATTTGATTTGTCTAATTGTTGACAAGGTATGTACGTACGTTATCACTTATCCTTTATCACTTTATACCGACTTTGTTTTTATGGTTGTGTTTGTACTCTATTTGTTGTGGCAATACTTGTGTTGTTTATATGAGGGTTTTTTTTTTTTTTTGATTAAAAAAAATCTCTATTTTATGAACTAAGACTAATTTGAAAAAATAAAATCACTTCATAGGTCAGAGAAATAAGTGCAATTAATGAGACTACGATTTTTTTTTTTTGCATAGGAAAATTTTGTTTTTTTTTGTTTACATGGGAGGTCTGAGACTAGAACTCATGACCTGGGGAAGGGGGAAATCCTAAATGTCCTTGCAGCCACCAACTGGGCTGTCTTACGTGTCCTTGCATAAGAAAATTTTGATTGATTAAAAAAAACTGCCCCATTGATGATAATATAATAAATTTGAGGAAATTTTGATGTGATGATGAAAACTAATATAACCTCATGGAAGTTGGAACTATCTATGGATGCTGTTACAAGTGGGAGGGATGTATGTCACTTAAATATGAGCTTTTCTTTTTATAATCGAATATATATATATATATATATATATATATATATATATAATATTAGAATATTTTTATCACACAATCAAATTTTAGATGATTGTATAATAGTTTTTTAACTCATTAAGAGAATCTTTTAAATTAATGTTATATGTATATCCAGAATTGACATTTGCATGTATATTTGTTTTTATTTTATATGAAAAACAAATTGTGGTATTAATTTTTTTTTACGCCAACCGGTATCCGGATCTGGGTATTCATCGGAACCGATCCAACAGAGCTCGCACTAAGCAGTAGTGGCCTCCCAACAAGGGTTGCTTCATACCAAAAGCTCGAACTCGAGACAAGTTGGTTAAGGGACCAAGTGAGCTACCACTTGATCAACCCCACGTTGATAATTGTGGTATTAATTTTGTAGTTGGGTACAAACGATGATGACTAAGGTACTTAATTGAAATGAAATGTTAAAAGTAAAACATGAAATAATACCTAAATCGTCGCCCTCGAAGTTATGTAGTCTTTTTTTTTTTTTTTTTTTTTGAGAAGTAACTATTATTCTTAAAATGTGGTATTTTAATTTTTAATTTTCATATGAAAAGTACTCCATTTTAATTGCAATCCTTAGCCCACGTTATTTACATAATCTCTCGCCTCATTCAAAATGGATCACTCGCCTTATCCCGCGTTAGTAGAAAATGGTTCTGAATGTATTTTGCGTCCATCTTGAATGGGGTTATAACAATTTTGACCTGATCTGGTATTTTGCATAGCTATTTTGTCCACAAGCATAATGCATTTATTTATTTATTTATTCTTCAGAAAAAAAGTGCAGTTTTCATGACACGTTGAGGACATGCACAAGAATGGGTACCTTACTTATTTTCAGCCATAACCTATCCATGGTGCATGCCAAGTGTAAATGCAGCCACTACCACTCGCTCCTGTTCTATTAGCTGCACATTTTAATCTTAGCTTCTTTGGAAGAACGGTTTATTTTGAATTTTTTAGGGTGGTTCTTATCTCCAGCAATCTAAAATTAAACTGGTTAAAAACATTGAAATAAAGTGTAATCATTTGAAATTTATATTTATTTTTTAAAATATAAAAATTTAATAACATTAAAATTAGTAAAGTAACAAATTATTTTATGTTATAAAAAAAATATATCACATGTTATTTTTTTTAGATCATTTTATATCTTAAATTTTTTTGTGTATCAAGTTGATCAATAAAAATAAAAAAAAAAATATATCAATTCGGCCATTAAAAAAATTATATGCGGTTCAAACTAGGTTTTTACAATAAATTTTAAGAGGTTTGAAATATTTAACCCACATTTAAAATTTGAAATACCAAATTTTAATGTTATTATTTTTCACTGAAAAAAAAATTAAAAAAAATTGAATGTGGTTTAAAAAAAATCAATTTTTCCCTTGAAAATTTATGCTTTACTTTAATTTGTTCATGAAGATAATAAAATCATCAAATAATCCTGAAAAGTTTTCTCTCCATAATAATTTGATCCTTAAAAATATTATCAAATACTTCTTAAAATTTTTTTGAGACAATTAAATTGTGAGAAGTTCTAATTAAATTGGTCGTTGTCGTTTAAATTTTAGGGATGATATGGTACCTTTATTTTTTTTGTTCGAAATTGTATGAAGAAATTTTAAGAATGATTTGGTACCTTCATTTTTTGCAGACCGTAATAAGACACTAACTTAATCAAATAGAATGTTGTAAGTACCAAGTAAACAAAATTCCTTTTGGCCCAAGTTTTAAACATTAACAGAATATTCAGCAATTGAGCCTTCTAGCTTGGTGGTCATTGACATAGTCTAACAATGTCATCACCAAGTCAGAGGTTCTATACTTGATACCAATATAATCAGCTTTTGGCAAGAAGCTTCTCGTATAGGCAATTACTGAATTACAGACTCTTGAAACTCCACTACTTTCTATTACAGTAACTCTCAAATTCAAGGTCCTATTGTCAATATTCATTTAATTGTTACATAAACTAACTGCTGCAATATGTACTCGTACCTATCTATCATTGCATTCAGAAAGCATCAATGGTCATGTACTGTATTTAGCAGTATAGCAGTAAAAACATCATTCCTTGTTAATTAACAGCTACAGATCATTTCAGTTCAAGGAATATCTTCATGTAGTACAAACAAGTATATATAGTTATATACTTATATATTGGTATTTGCCCCATAAAATTTGCATGTTGAGATAGATATTATACATGAAAGTGTATATGAATTTGGAGGAAACTTGAAGCTTGGACATTCTGTTCAAAACTTTAATCCTCTGACTTCTGTACTAGCTTTAAGGATCATTAACCTCCTCAAGTGCTTGATGAAAGTGAACTTGAACCTTTTTTTTAGAGAGATATCAGAATGTCTGTTAGGGAAGTGAAGTGTATGCCATTGAAGGTAAAGGCTTGATTTCGAAGAGTGAGATATTGTAAGCAAGAATTGAAGAGAGACAGGTCAGCACAGCAGCAATTTGTAAGCAGACTCATTGCTTTTCATTGAATATCATCCCTGAAGGGCAGACAACCTTACCGTTGCACCAAGGCTCGTGCTCATAGAACCACCAAGGTTTCCTTCCCCAAAATTCATTTTATAAAGCTCGTACCAAACGAGCCGCAAAGGAGCCATCCAGTGAATGTTTTATCGGGTTGGAAAAATAGAAACCACTTTGATTCACAAAGTCAGGTGGAACATATCTGTCAACAGGATCAATTTGGAAATCCTGAAATTCAGAGAACAATAGATAAATGATACTGGAAACCAAGTAGTGAACTCCATGAAAAATCATATACGTGCTCATGACAAATTCAAACAGTTTTTGTGTCAGAATAAGAATCTCACATGAGTGTGATCATGCCTGAAAAAGAAGTTAATAAGGACCTAATCTTGGCATACAGAGCGTTTAACTTTCCATATTGGAATTAAAACTTTCAGGCAACCGCGAATGGTATTAAGCAATGTCCATGTAACATACATAGTATCAAATTTTTCTAAAGCACATCACCAAGTTTTGAAGGAAGATATGGCACTCAAGCATCTGGTGTAGAAGCCATGACTCATGAACGTGGATACACAAGATGTATCATCAGAATGAATACTCAAAACTAAAGGTAGTTTAATAATACAAAGGGATTTGTATCTGAAACCAAATATAAAATTATCTGAAGGAGATTAATCATGATACTTACTGGATGTCTTACAAGAAATGCAGCTACCCTCTCATCATTCTCTTCAGGATCTATGGAGCATGTACTGTAAACCAATACTCCACCAGGTTTTACTAATCTACATTGGCAGAAAAAAAAAATTACATGAGCGTGAAACAATGAATCATAGACGAGTTTCAACTACTTCTATAAAACTCACTTAAAATTTGGAAAAACTCGAGTTAAAGCTACTTCTAAGCATACAACAAGCCTGAACCACTTCATGATTAGCAAACATTATGTGAAGTTCGTATTCTCTTCTTCATATCATGTACTCACTGAACTGAAAATATTGACACTTGGCAACTCGTGAAAAGTTGAAAACTGATCATCCAAACCAAACTGATATCATGATGATTATGCACAGCCAGAACTGATTTTCTAAATTCTTCCCCAGAACTTCTGAATATTTTTTTAATACATTTTAAGAAGTTCCTCATGATAGTAGTTAATATAAAAAATTACTATGTTTACATATTAACATGGTTCATATCAACTAATGCACACAAAAGGAGAGAGGAGGGAATTTCTGGCCTTACTTGGATGCTGCATCCATGAGCTCATCCTGTAATTTTTTCAGTTGTTCCATATCCTCCAGCTTCCTGTTCCAACGCAAGTCCGCTCTCTTCGAAAGCCAAGGAATAAAAACAGGTTAACAATCTAGATAACGGAAGTGCATTAAATGGGGCGCCCACATAATTTTGTGGAAACAAAGATAACAAGAAACTGCAAATATTCAACACAGTCACCTTGGAAAGAACACCTAGTCCAGAGCATGGAGAGTCCAACAAAACTTTGTTACTCTTAAGTGGTTCAGTATCCTTTAAAATAAGAAAGAAAACCAATAAGAAATAAACAATTTCCAAGTATAGCATTATATAAGGGTGATAACATACATTTAATGTACGAAGATCAGCATTGATAGTGGTAACAACACCATCTACTTGGTGTAACTTTGCTGTCTCTTTAAGAATTCTCAACCTACCACGATTGACATCAATTGCAAATACCATACCTGAAAACACAAGCTTTATTTCTTAATGTTCAAATTGGGTGGGTGGTAAAGTAACTAATCTAGGAACTAGTACATCAACATCTCAATCAAGTTAGAACACTGCAGATCAAAATACACTGTTAGACTCTATTAAAATAACTAGGTCCAACTAAATCACAAAAGCAAGCTCAAGGAGAGGGTGGAACACATTATTATAAAGGGTTCTGTGGTCCATATTCCCATCTGATGTGGGTCTTAACACACCTCTAACGCTCAGTACTGGACTTGCAGAGCATGAAGTTTGAGACTAGACACCTGCTAATGACCCAACATTAAGACTGGATTCATCATTCATCCCAAAAGCAAGCTCAACGGGTGAGTTACCGAGGTGTATAAATGGTTCTTCGCCCATGTTCCCATCGGATGTGAGGCTTAACAAGCTTGAATGAAACTCTAAGGAGATTATTATCTCCAACAGCGAGAACATTTATTTGTCAGATTTTATAGTCTGAGATTTGAAAAAACAAACTCCAAATCACAAATGATATATTGTTAACAATTCTAGTTGCTAGGGTCAAAGACCTAACTCACTGAAACAAACTACAAGCCTCTGAGATGAATCTCTTCCAACAGCAACAACAAAGCTTTTTCTCACTTGGTAGGGGTCAGCTACATGAACGCCATTTTTCCTAATCCTCTATCCATGTTCATAAAGAGTTAATGTTTTACATTGAACAGAACCCTATCTTATCCGAGCTTGGGACCAGCTAGGTAAAGTTTGCAACAAAGCACAACATTTGACAGAGTTTCTGAAGAAAATGAAACCCAACATGATTTTTTTTAATAAAATCTTAGACCAATTAATACCTCGGCCACTTAGATGAGAGGCCATATACAGGGTTTTTCCACCAGGAGCAGCACAACAATCAATGATGGTTTCACCAGGTTGAGGATCCACAACAGAAACTATCAGACCTGCAATTGAGATTGTGTGACATACCAGAATTAAAATAATGCCAGTAGGAGTCTTGGTGATTCATATATCTTATCAAGGACAAAAGAAATTTATGAAAAACTATTATCATTTATTTTAAAAAAAAAATGGGAAGAAACTACAATCCTAGTAATACATGAACACAAATTTATATAAATAATGCATTTTTCCTTGTAGATCATCATAGCAAAGCAGAGGGCAGTGTTCCAAGCAAAATAAGATAAAGAAAGGGAAAGAAACTAATCACCCCTTCTATGAGAAAGGAATAAACGTTTACCAGCACTCTCATCCTGAACTGAACATAAACCCTTTTTGAGAAGGCCAGCATGAATGACAATCTGAAATACGAACTACAAATAGTCAACAACTGAATGAGAATGTTTAGCTTACTCTCAAATGATAATAACGGCATGACGCACATGACTTCAATGCCTCCCACAAGTAATAATAAACAAAAATAAAATGAGGCACCCATAGTAGCCAGCGGAAACACAATTTTACACTACCTAACCTATTAGATTACAACACAAGGTAGAAAATGCATACTATACAGTTTGCCTCTTATCATTGTATGGAAATTCATTATCCTAGACTCCCATTCAGAGCCCTTATAATGAACGCCTTGTCTCATTGTCATACCTGCAACCCTGTTTTGATACGAACAAATTCGTCCAAATGCAATGAAGGCTTGTGCGGGACCTGAAATTTAATAAAAGAGAATTCAACTTAGCAGTGCGACATATATTGTACAAGGAGCAAGAAATAAAAGACAAATGTAACGTGCACGGGTAACATGGACTCCTCACACCAGTAGAGAAAGAAGGAAATTCATTCAAAAGAAATTGTAGGAAGCAGAACTTTGCAAAACAAATATAATAAGAATAAATAAACACGGATAAAATTATAATTATTATTATTATTATCATTTAAGCAAAAGGTAATGCCACATTTAATCATGGAAGTGATAGCACCTTCAATGCATTAAGCTGTGTCACAAGGTCGTCTCTTGAAAAACCTCTTGCACGGTTTGCTCTGAGATAGGCACAAACATATCTTCAGTTCTTTATTGTATAATTGCTACTTAGGGAGGAGTAATGAAAAAAGGTAGGAGTATTTACTAGCCTTAAGCTGAAACTGGGTTCACTGTTGTTCCATGTCATCAATTTAATGGTTTCTTCCTGGCCAAGATATTTCGTCCATCTCCTTACCATCCACTGGAAAAGAAACAACAAGAATATGATACTGGTAATTTGATCGTAGGAATAGACTAATAGTTTAACAATGATACTAACCCACAAAACACAAACAATCTTGTAAACACCATTCAACATGAGATGCATCTGATTCACTTGTTGTGTATTGTATGACAACTTTTCACCTTCCAAGTGCAAATTTTAAGTTTTTCAAAGTTGGCTTATCATTTATCAAGTATGTTTCCATAACAATTAATAACCAGTATGAACCATAATATATTAAGAAAATACCACCAGTACTATTTGTATTACACATATATTTCAAGTCTTCTTTGTTGGGATATCTGTTTAGAGCCATTTTGCATATCTTTTGCTTATATTAGACCCATTCATGATAGTAATATGTACGGGAAGTCCATATCTAAAAATAAAATGATTAGTGACTAAAGTGTCTAATATTATAACTATTGTATTTCAGAATAAAAGAAAATCCAGTTATATTTTGCTGGTACTAATGCTGACCAAAAAAATTAAATAAAAAGTTTTAATCCCTTATTTGCTGTTGATTTCTAATTCCTTACTATCCTAAATAAGAATTAAACTGGCACAAAAAAAGAGATGACACTCACAACTGGATGTGAGTACAGGGTTGCCAGAGCACGTGCTTGAGCACGATCATCACCCTCCACTTTAGGCAAAGGAAGAGTTTCGTTTTCCTGTAAACCAAACATCAAATGAATTTATACATTCTTCACAGTTTCCTACTCATACATATGACATGTAATCTACAAAAAGGAAAACCTTAAGCACAACAAGCTTTCGGAGGATTCCATTGACCATGTTCCCAGCACCAGGTCTGAGGGCGACTTTGGCAAGCCTCACATTCTGCATTTCACACAACATAAACAACATTAGAAAAAACAAAATCAAACCTATGAAATCCTTTGCAACTATACATTCGAATTTCAATTAAGATCCCATTATACATTCTTTGTCATATTTGCTCAAACAATGTCAACTACGCGATTCACCTAGGAAAAAAGGAATATGCACAAGAGCAAAAAGAAATACCTCATCTACAACAGCATAAGGTGGCATATCTAACTTCACAATCTCATAGCAGCCAATTCGTAGAATCTGAAACAAAGTACATTATAGATCAGTCAGTAAGCACATCTCCAAAGAGTGTAAGGCCTTAGACCTAAAAATTATTGACTATATGTTTTGCCCACAAAAAATCTTTATTGAGCAGCATTAGACTAAATCAGAACAATAGTTAAGAAAATTCTTCTCTTATCCTTATTGTTTATGCATGAAGTATTTACATAGTTGATGACTCATGCAAACATAATCGTAAGAAGTATAAACCTGTAAGAGAAGAGGTTCCATGCTATATATATCTTTATCATGACATAGTGAACTGATGAGATGATCAAGATACCTTCTCCAACGAATTGCTCCACCAACAACGTCAGTAACCTAAGTAATTTAGAATATGAAATAACAAACAAGAAAAGAATCAAAACAATACATTTTTTTTCCCTCAAAAATAGCATGAAAGGGAGTTTAAAAGTCAAAATACTTCAATATTTCTGACTAGGATCCGATTATTTAGTCTTGAAAAAAGCGATTCTACAAAAGTGACAATATTCTAGACTTACTTTTTTATCTTGAATTCTTGATTATGAAACTAGAGAGCTGTTCCATCAAATTTCTAAGTTAAAAGGACCTTTTTTTTTTAATGTATAAAGCAGAAAGAAAGAGTTGAAAGAAGTGATAAGTAGTAGTAGTAGTAGTAGTACCAATCTAAGATCGTGATGATTTAATTCACGGGTACGAAAACCAAGAGTTCTTTGAACATATCCCATCTCGTTCTCACCAGAGCCTTTGCCTTTCTCATTGAGAAGATCAGCATAAGCACCACCTAACTCTATTCTCATCAATCTCACCGCTGACACTACAAACATTAGTTCATCCATAAAGAACAAAATCAGCATTCAGCAACTCCTTATTCATAAATAAAAAAAAGTGTGGATATACTAATAATTACATTGTTACATTACACACCAGCTCTATGAGGAGAAACCTCTGAATTGAGCAGCTTCTGGGTTTTGAGCAAGTGATTGGGCCTACCTGAAAGTTTCAATTTTTATGAATTCGAAATTGTGGGGTTGATAGTGATGACAGTGAAGCATGAATTAAGTACTTGCAGCGTTGTAGAAGGAAAGCAGTGAAGTGAAGTGGTGTTGATACCTTTGTGGTTGTGGGGAAGCTTCAATGGGTGTAGCTTTGGTATGGAAGGTGATGATGATGAAGAAGAAGAAGAACAAGAAGCAACTGCTGAGAATGGCAGAGGCAGGTACAGCAGCTGCGCCATGTTTACCTTCTTTAGTTTCCGACGATGTTCTTTGTTTGAGTAGGATAATACTACTCCCTCCGTTTTTATTTACCAGCTGTCTTTTAATATTTTTATACTCTCTGTGTTTCCTAATATAAGCACATTTGATCAATTTCAATTCTTATAAGTAATATTATTAGTGATATTGAAAATGTAAATATTTGGTATATATTTTCAAAAGTACCCTTATAATTATTATTGAAAATTTAAAAAGTTTTGAGTAAATACTGATGTTTGTGGAAAAGAATTAATTAATGTCATTGGAAATTGGAAATGAGACTTATATTAAGAACAAAAAAAAGTTTTCAAAAGGTACTTACTTATGTATAGTACCTGAAGGGGTATTTTCAATGAAAGGTAGTTTTGAAAACACATACTTCCTCATATTCTTATTATAAAAAAAAAATATCGAAATCACATGAGTATATGAAAAAAGTTAATTGAATGTATTTAAACACATACTTCCTCGAGTTCTTATTATAAAAAAAATAAATAAATATCGAAATCACATAAGTATACTAAGAAAGTTAATTGAATATATTTAATTTTCTTAAAATCAAAACATTATATTGGTTGTAGGAGAGGAGACCCACAGTAAAAAAAAAAAAAACGAAACACAGTGAGCCAATGACACCAATTAGGATTTGGGATTTTAGAAAAAAATAATATATTAATAATAATAAGTTAAAATATAATAGTATTATTAATGAACTAGTCAATTAGGCTTATAAAGCTTTGTTATGAAACATAGTTGACTTCTTAAACTGAAAAGCCATTAAAATATGTTATGATTGGCCTCTTTTCTAAATGGACTAGGTCAATTGAAACCTTTAATATGCCAAGCCATGGACCCATATAAATTGATTGACCTATTTCCATCCTCAGCAACATTCATAACCATAACCAGGACATTACTTTCACAACGTGACATAAATCCATCATAGTGAATATGGCATTGTTAAAGTAAAATATTGTACGGTAAGTATCTTGAATATGTATATAAACAGAGGAATTCCGCGGTGCAATTTTTTACATAGTCAATACATCATTCATTATTTATCTGTTATTAAATATTAACTCTTAATTATAAAAATGAAATGAATGAATGATAGACGATAAATTGACAATATAAAATAAAATTTTACACAATGGTAAACACCATTTAAACTCCATAAATATTAGTAGTGCTGCTATTCACATAGGTATTTTTGTTGAAAAATTGGTAACGGTTTCCAAGTTGATGTTTGGCATTATATTATCCATGTATTCTTAAACCTTTGAATTTTAAGCGTGAATATTCAACATTTTCTTTTTTGCAAAAAAACAATTTTTTTTATAAGCTAAATCTTTTACGAAAAAAAATGTAAAAACATTACTCCAACTTATTAGTTTTAGGTCACTAATGAAAAGTGTTAAAAAAAACATTTATTAAAAAACCAAATGAGATAAAAATTTATAAAAATGTAATTTTTTTAAAAAAAAATCTCAAAAGAAAAAATAACTTGAAATTTATAAATAACAATACCCTGGATTTTCAAACCCAATTCAATGTTGTGAAATTCATAAATCGGTATTTGTTCCTCTTGATTCCTGATAGTGGGCTAATGTCTTGGGAGTATTTTTGTTGAAGAATTGGTAATGGTTTGCTAGCTGATGTTTTGCATTATCCATGTACTAGTATTCTTAAAGCTTAGATTTTTTATTTTTTTTTTTTAAGTTAAACCTTAGAATTTTAAGCGTGTAAATTTGTCAACATTTTTTTACAAGCAAAAGTTTTTATGGAAAAGAAAAAAAAATTGTGAAAAAACATTATAGTACCTCATTAGTTTTAGCCTTTTAGGTAACTAATAAAAAGTGTTGTAAAAACACTTATTAAAACACCAAAAAAAAAATCATGGAAATTGTTTTTTTTATACTCCCTCCGTTTCACTTTAAGTGTCTTTTTAACATCAAAATTTTGTTTCAAAATAAGTGTCTTTCTACCAAATCTAGACAACATTTAATACTGTTTTACCTTATTTACTCTTACATTTAATGTTGTTTTAGTTTTGAAATTTGTAATACTAGTAATTATACATTGACAAAATAAAAATATTAAATAGGGATATTTTTGACAAAATATACATAAAACTTACAATAATCATTACTCCCTCTGGTCCTATATATAGGGCATACTTAACCATATTCCTCGGACCAAGAAAAGTAGTTAGTTTTATGAATTCTATGAGAACATATTGTAACATTACAATTTTACCCTCTCAACTTTTCTTGAAAAATTCACACTCATTAATGAACAACAAAAAACACATGCATTTAATAAGGGCAAAAAAGAGAAAAAACAATAAATGATGCATAGAAAATACAAAATGTCTTATATATAGGACCAAAAATTGCTTCTAGAATGTCCTATATATAGGACCGGAGGGAGTATAATCAACACTTTCTTAATTTACGTGCAAAAGTCCAAAAAGACACTTAAAGTAAAACGGAGGGAGTAATTCACAAAAGAAAAAAAAACTTGAAATTTATGAATATTTTCTATTTTTATTAATTTTGGTTTTAAAACCCATTTCAATGTTATGAGAGGTTTCATAAATTGGGTAAAGTTTTGATTGTGGGCTAGTGTGAATGCTTAGTCACAAAGTACATGAAACTTAAAATATGTGAATGAATGGTGATTATGTGTTTAAAAAGATACTTTATTCATTCCAAACCTTTTAGTTTTTTAAGACCGATCATATTTATTAAGTATTGATTGTTGTTGATTTGTAGTGTGAATGCTTAGTTATAGAGTACACGAAACTCAAGATATGTGAATGAATGGATGATGATGATTATGTGTTTAAACAGAATATTTCGTCCATTCCAAATCTTTTGGCTTTTTAAGTTTGAATAAACATATTAAAAAAATACTGTATTGATTATTGTAAGTTTTATACATATTTTGTCTAAAATATCTTTATTGAAAATTGTAGTAGTATTTAATTTTTATTAGAAAGTGTGACCATTAATTAATGTATAGTGATTTAAAGGGAAGAGAGATAATAAAAGTAGAATTAACGAAGAGTAAGAGAAATAATTGAATAAAAAATATTTATACATTGAGATTATAAATGACAAAATTTAGCAACCAAAAAAAGGTCTAAAGACCTAAAAATTTAGAATGAAAAGAGAATTTATTAAAGTTTATAGATAAAAAAAAGAAAATAAAGAATGCATCGACAGTGCAAAAGTTTTTTACACCATTATTGTATCATTTATCCTTTATTCGTGTATGATTGTTGACTTTTAGATTAAAGTAACGCAAATGAATGGTAGATGATGGACTGATGGTGTAATCAACTTTACACCGTCAATGCATACTCATTAATCTCATAAAAAAAATGAAAAGTTCATTTAAAAAAAAAATAAAATAAAAAAAACCAACGAGATGTGACACACTTGACTCGGGACTTTGTCCTCGGTCCGCAAGGACACGGGTTCGAATCCCACCTCAGCGGTATGAGCCTGTCGCTCCTTCGGGAGTGGTTGACCTCCTCCGAGCAGTTTGCAGGCTATGACCTGGAGGCGGGGTTGCCCATCAGAGTCGTCTATGTGCGACAATGACGGTGGGATTTCCTTCGTAAACCAAAAAAAAATATAAAAAACATTCTAAGATTTTTTTACAAATGGTTAACAAGCGTTGATAAAAAAAGCTTTTTTAACGTCAATCTTTATTAAAGATGTTGTAAGAGATTATAAAAATAAATGTTTAAAAAGTAATGAGTTATTTTTCAATTTCTACGAGTATTTTTTTTACTGAGGCCGAGGTTAAAAAAAGTTTGTAAGAAAATGAGTTTGGTTTGGCGGAAATTGATTGACTTTGACGGAAAAAAGAAAGGGGAGGATGCGGCAGGCAAGCTAGGTAGCGCAGCTGCAACAAAAAGACGTTTCACCTTCCAACAAACGCAGCCTTAAACAAACCCCCCATGTGATTGCGCCGTCTCTTATTCCTTCTAACACCGTTACCTTACTTTCTCACCCTTCCCTCTTATTTAGAGGAAAAAAAATTAAAGGTTTATTTATGGTTTTCGTTCCCGAAAATTAGGAGCGCTTAAATTTTTTTTATCTTAAGTCATTCTTAATTGTTTTGAAAATTTGGTTTTAGTCTTGTTGTTAGGAAAAATCCGTTAACTACTAACATGGCTAGCATAACGTCACATCGACATACACAGTGCAAATATGGAATGTCATCGGTACGATGAAGTAGATGATCCGGATCCGTAGGAGCAAAAGGGCCAAAGCCCAATCCACAAACACATTTTGGTTGGGTCATGGCCTTTTTGCTTCTGCTGGTCCGGATCATCCACGTCATCCTATCGGGACATGTAACATTTGCACACGTATATGCTGATGTGATGTTTTGTTAATCACATAAGCAATTAACTAATTTTTCCTAATGACAGAGATTAAAACCAAATTTTCAAAATAATTAAGGATGCGTCAAAGTCAAAAAAATTTCAAAGGACCAAAATCAAAACACTCCCAACTTTCAGGGACTAAAGCCATAAATAAGACAAAATTAAATATAAGTAAAAATTAATAAATTTTTATTTTCAATACAATATTTTTAAAATATTTTTATAATGTGATTGAATCATTTAATTTTTTGATTCATTCTTAATGCAAATTTACTGAAGGACGCTATTTTTTTTATAAATTTGATAAAATTAAATATAATCAATTAACTTTTTTAATATGTGTGAAGTTAGTTATTTTTGACTAAAAATGAGACACGGAAGGAAGCATTAACATAACGCCGTTATATATAAATATGCACTGCCATGTTTAGCCCCCATTCTTACACACATCCCCCTCTCTCACTCTCTCTCTTTCTTTCATGCTTCCCTCTTGATTACCAAAAAAAAAAAAAAAAAAAAGCAGCTTCCCTCTTTCTCTCTCTCTTCTCATTTTCTCTGGTCTTTTCTCTTTCTAGTTTCCTTGCTCCTCTTCATTCTCTCTCTCTCTCTCTCTCTCTCTCTCTCTCTCTCTCTCTCTCATTTAAACTCCGTTTCTTTTCCCACCCAGCAATACATAGTATTCCTTCTTTCTTTCATCATGTCGGTGGTATGTCTCTTCTTTCTTTCTTTTCTATGATTTTTTTTTTTTTTAAATTTGTTTGCGAGTTCGATTTCTGATTTTTCCTATTCCTGAATCCATTGATTGCGTGCGTTTCATTTTCACAGTAGTTTTCATGATCCATTTTCAATTGTTTCAATTTTAGGTTTAATCAATCGCCTCGTATTTTAGTACTATTTATTATGATTATTTTACTTATTTGATTGATTGACAGAGGAAATCCATATATTTATTTTTTCAAATTCTTATCCTTTTGATTTTATAAATAACCTTACAATACTCTTTTTGGGGAAAACTGGAGCTCCCTCAACTGTGATAGGAATGTAATCATGTGGTTGCAAGCTCATACTTTTTTCTTTTCAATTTTTTTTTTCCAGCTTGGATACCCTGTGATTCCATCTTGTAATAAGTGGCAGAACAAATTAGTTTTAGGATTATGGTCTGCACTTTACCTCTTGAATGCCCAATAAATAAAGTTTTAATTTTTTGGCTCGAATATATTTTTGTCCTGTAAATATGATGAGTTTTGATTCTAGTCTCTATTCTTTTTTTTTCTTTTGTTTTGGTCCTTATATTTTTCAAAATTTTGGTTTTAGTCCCGGTGATGTCGTGGCTAACATCGACATATGACATGTGTCACATCAATTGCTGACATGACCAATTGTGGTGTTGACATGTAAGGACTAAAACCAAAATTTCGGTAAATATATTTTTTTTAAAAGTAAAATTTCGGTAAATAGAAAGACCAAAACCAAAGAAAAAAATTATAGGACTGAAATCAAAACTCAATACATTTACAAGGACCAAAAGCATATTTAAGCCTTTTTTTCTTCAGAGTAATATTGTTCATAATTTCTAGGACCAGATAATTGTAGGAACTACTAACCTTTAGATACTGTGATGTAAAAGTGAAGAAAGTTAATGGCTGTAGTCTCAGTTTGCTTTGTATGTTTAACTTCATGTGATTATGGAATTGTTAGGGAAGCTTATTGTGTCCAGTATTCAATTCTACTCTTTACAACTTTTATTTGTTAAATTGCACCCTATATTGTTGTTCAATGTTTGAGTCTCAGATATCTCAAATAGGTCCAGACATTTTGTAAATTGTCAAGTAATACTACTGAAAATAAGAGTTAACCCTCGATCAAGTCCTTAATGATATATGTGCTGCCACATAGGTTTTTAGAAGTGTTTTTATTCCCTTATGAAGATTTTAACAGAAAATTTTCAATTTAACGTTGCCTCAAATCATGTAACTTCATAATTGGTTACAATACTACTTCAATTACTGAATTGAGGGCATGCAATTTCTTTAGAAGCCTTTTTGTATGTATTTTTTATTCACTATCCTTATCTTATTAACGTGCAGGAAAAGGGACGGCCTCTACCAAAGTTTGGTGAGTGGGATGTTAATGATCCAGCTTCAGCTGAAGGGTACACTGTAATTTTTAACAAAGCCAGGGATGAGAAAAAGACAGGTGGCAAACCTGAGTCACCCGCAAAGGCTGATCCTCATACCAGACCTTCTGCATTAGATCCTCGGAAACCTCAGAGTGTAAGTTCTTGATTAAACTTCCGTTTATCTAAATTCACATGTACACTGGTTTTATACATATGTGTTGCTGTGTGAACAAAAGATATGTTTTCTCTGAAAAGGCCAACCTGCTGCATACATATTGCGAAATTACTATGATATAATGGGTTTATCTGTGCACTTCTGGGCATTTCTGTGTGTGTGTATATATATATTTGTATGTACTTTTATTTTCAAATGATTTGAGAAACAACAGGAAGGCATTCTGAGTGACCTCTGGTGACTGGTTCCTTCCCCTGGTTGTAACTTGTAACTACTACATTGTATCTGATACTTTTCTCAGTTTTTCAGGATCACATCCAACATAGCCTTTTGCATGAAAATTCGAAATGTAGATATTTATTATCTCTTGTCTAATAGTAAGATTGCACTGATATGTTTGGTAGTGAGGCATGAACATTCCAAAATTTGTCTTTATGATTAGCTGATCTAGCTCAGGGATCATTTGTTGACCTTGCATAGATGACTTCAAGAGAAAATGTTTTTCTTTATTGAAGAGTGGGTGAGTAAGGGGATATGGCCAGTTTTCATCGTATCGTATGGCATTTTTTTGTGTTCGGGTTTAGATTGTCAAATGGTAGTGTAATCATTAGAAAATAGTTGCTTGGCACTCAGTTAATTCACCTGCTTTTTGTTTTTACCCCTTTTCCCTTTCATGAATGACTCATTTGGCTTTCAGAAAAAATGGTTTTGCTGCATACAAAGCCCTGCTGCGGAATCATAGCAATGGTTGCTCCTGTGCAGAAGCTTGAACAGAAGAACATGTTTATGTGTAATTAGCTTCCGATATTTTCTTAAGGATAGGAGCTGTAGAGCCTTAAGTAAATTCTGCTGGAATATATATAGTTTATGTGCTGTGAAAGTGAGTTGCAGTGGGGAAGAGTAAAGAAAACAGAGTATTATATATTTCAATGGTTGTGGTTTATTATTAGAAGCCCACAGTTGCTTCTTCTTCTTCTTGGTTTTTTTTTTTTTTTTTGCCTTGTCTTGCATTATGAAGCTTTAAAGCTTTGCTTGTGACTTTGTTTTCCGTGTTATATTAAACAAATCTTATTTTATGAACTGATTTTATTCCTTTGATTTCGTTATCCGTGTTTGGTGCATACTTTACTTCCCATTCTTATTGTAGTTTATCATTAGCTGGTTTCTTGGTTCCTAATTCATGTTCTTCCAAAGTGGGAAAGAAAATTATTTTGGCTCATATGTATGGCCTGTCATTTTCTGCATATAAGAGCCCTTTGTTTTGAATGGTAAATAGAATATGAAGTTTGGTGCTGTATTTATCTATTTTCAATTATAGAAGTAATTTTTTAAAAAAACTTACTACTATTGTTCTTTTCTTAAAAGTTAGCCAGAAAGAGAGGTGTCCGTGTGTAAAAATATTCTAAATTTTATTCTAAAGGAATAGGGAAGTACTAATAAACATTTGTTTCTCTTCCTCTCTACATACACGCCAAATAGTACAATTTTCATTTGGAAGTAATCATTGCACAAAATATGATACATAATAATGATAAAGACTACATTGAGTTTTCATTTGATCATTATTTTGGGGAGGATGCATGCACCAAGGGCCAATGCTGTTGATTTAATAGCAAGAGTTGTTGGCAATCTGCCCTTGTCCTTCCTTAAGAAAAGTCCTTGATATATAGGAAAATTGATGAAAACCAGAAAACCACACAATAAAATCTGCAACACCATTTCCTCCCAAGCTACACTACCTCCACTTAGGACTAATAATTCCTTTAACGTGGCAAGTAAACAAAATAAATTGAACATTGCCTGGGTTGCTAGTACAGTGAACAACGGAGAAGAGGCTCCAAACTCCATAATTTCTTTCTCATAACGTTGGGAAACATCTTTATCCATGATTTTAGCTGTGATGGTAAAGGGTGAATCTGAAAGCCGAAAGAACTTCAAGATGCTGTCTATTAACGCAAATAGGTAAGAGCCTGTTGCCTTATACAGCCAAATCCTTAGGTCATTCCACCAACATTTGATTGTGCCTCCATTGATATAAAACTCCAACAAACCGTGAATACTTTCTCCGAGTATTACATATGCGAATGGTATGAACCATGGGCTACATATCTGTTAAACCCACCAATTAAACACTATATACATGCAAACTCGATACAAAATTACAAAGTATAAATTTTCTTAGAAATAATATTTGCCTATAATCTACATGCATATGTTCTTACAAATACACATGCAGAGGTTTTTTCTTTGGGGAATTTTGTAATAGTTTTTAGTTAACATGTTCCTTTCTCTTTATGTTTTGGTTTTTTATTTGAAAGAATAAGATTGTTATTGATCAATCCTATGTAACTAAAAATGTTGAGGTTGCAAAGCAGTTCTGAATCTCTTTATGTATTGGGAGAGGGTTCATTACCTTTGGGAAAATTGGAATGCCTTTAAGGAGACAGAGTGAAGGGATAATGGAATAACATATTGTTGGTAAACAGGTAGTTGCCCACAAGTTATAGTGCAAATATCCCATTCTGAGGCCTAGATTGATCATTCCATGAGCATACCACGCTGGACTGTAGTCAGAAAACAAAATTTGAAGCTCTCCTTCAGCCCACCTCTTATGCTGAACAAGTGCTTGAAGCAATGTGGTTGGAGCAAGACCAAGAAAAGCCTTCCTCGTTGGGTTGTAGTACACCGATTTCCACCCTTGTAATTGTATTGACAACCCTGTTATCACATCCTCCACTAAACATCCATATATTAAACCCATCTACAAATAAAAATTATCCACCTAAAATTAGTAACAGCACATATAGGCTCAACTAACTAACATTGAATGAGATTGTAACTTAAAACTATGACGCTAGTTGAGAGTTGAGAGATTATAGTAAAAAAAATTTAGTTGTTTAACTAGTTAGCCGGTTAATTTAGTTGTTTTAAAAAAATTAGTTGTGCTACATAATCTTGTGTTGGGAGGAAATGTCCTTTGCTGAAATATTAAATGGAAAAAGTGAGATATTAATTATTAGAAGATCAGCTTTTGAAATAGAAATTATCATTTTGGAAAAATTACTCAGAGTAATTTTTAAAAACAATTTCATGTGTAAAGATCATAACTTTTCAAAATAGAGATTATAGTTTTTGAAAAACTACATGAAGCAGGTTTCATATGCTAGTAATTTTTAAAAGCTACAATTTCTAGTTAAATAATAAGTTATGATCTTTCATTAATTTTTGTCTTTTTCGACGAGTTAATAGACTACAATGCAGTAAATAGGCTATAAACTTGTCATGCTAAACTCACCCTAGTCATTTAATACTAGCTTATGGGTTATGTGTTTGTGATTATTGTGAAATAGAAAGGAGATTATCCACCTTTTTACCCCACAGAGTGTTTTCTTCATAAGTGCAGCTTGCCAGAGCCTTTGATTTTTCTTCTAGTTCTTGCAAGTTTGTTTCTATGACATGGCCAATCTCACTCTCCCAATCTTCCGTGTATCTACCATTGTACTTCTTCCCACATAGAGCATCTCTCCTATGGAAGCAGCAAGTTCCAATATACAAAGGACCACCATAACCATCAGCACCATGGAGCTCCACCTACGTATACATGTGAAATTATATATAAAGTTAAATTATTGTGGTGGTCTACTGTAGTAAAAAAGTACTCTCTCCGGTCCTTATTATAGGGCATACTTAACCGAATTACACATACCAAGGAAAGTAGTTAGTTTTATAAATATTATGAGAAACTTTTTTTTGGGAAAATTCACACTCATTAATGAACAACAAAAACACATAGATTGTCAAGGCATTTAATAAGGGCAAAAAAGAAAAAAACAATAAATGATACATTGGAAATATAAAATGACTTATAATTAGGACAAAAAAATCTTCTAGAATGTGACCTATAATAAGGACGAGAGGGAGTAACAAGTGAAATATTAAGTGAGTCAGCATATTATTATATTAACTCACCTCTATAGGTGCTACTAGAGCACTCCCATATAAATCATCCTTGGTGACATTTTCAAAATTCTGTGGAAACTGCACAAAACCAATTTGGTAGCCTTTCTCTTCATCCATGAAAAAACAAAGAGCATCTTTCACTGATACCGAACTGTTTGAGTACATGTCACAATCTACATTCAGAATAATTTTTGCGTTGCTAATCTTGGAAGACACTCTTATCTGCATTTAGGTCCGTGAAAAGATTGTGATGTATATAACCATATATTGCTTAAGAACATGTATATATTTCATAATTAAAAGGCCATGCTACTCATAATTTTTTGATAAAACATATAATTACTAATTAAGCAGCCCTAACACACTCATGTATGGGGTTATTGGTGCAAAGAGCCAACTCTCCCTTTTGGGCTTTTGAAGGGTGGACTGTGCACAAGTCATCATATACATACTTTGTGTTGAAATTTTAATTTCTTTTATTTATTTAAGAGAATGAGATCAGTATCGAACTTCAGATTACTAGATCATAAGTTTAAGCCGTTGAATGAATGTATACAAATCACCAACAATGTTTCAATTCAAACAACAATATGCAAAAATCACTATGAATAATCCATTGATTTGCACATGAACTGCTGCTACATGTATATTTTGGGTGAACCCATTTTTTTGTACCACTAGGATATCACTCTTTAGTCCTAATTAACTAAATTGCATTATATTCACACGAGTTTCAATTAAAAATAAAGAAGGGTTTTATACACAATACCAACGCATTCATAGCTCCGGCTTTGAAGTTGTGGTGATGCTGGGGTCTCTTCTCACGAGCCAAATACACCAGTGTTGGCAAAATAAACCCATCTTCATCTTTTGAATTTTGTGGATCCTTTGTATGAAGTAGTATCTGGTAATTAAATCAAAGGACAAATGCAAACAGACGTCAGGCATATGGGATGATCGCATCACAAAACTCATGCAATATAATGAATTGAAAAGGGAGTGTATATAAATACTCCATCGGTTTCGTATGTAGTGTATTTTAAATTTACGCACTAGTTTTATGAATACTACATATGAAACAGATAAAATATATAATTAGAGCAATGAATATAATTTTACGAAACACTTTTTTCTCACACCACTTTTTAAACCAGAATCATAAACATATTAATTGCAATGAAAAAAAACATATTTCAATTTACTAAGAACATTATTTTAATTCAATGACGGATCCCTAAATTTTACATGATATAGGCAAACACAATAGACAAAAGCATATATAGACAATAATGTGAGATATATACACTCTCCCTGCTAGAAGTAATTCTTTTACTTCTTTGCTTCTTTAATTAATGTTTCCTATAAAAAAAAAAAATTTCACTCTCCCGAGTATATACGAGAAAATAACATACTTGAAGAATTGTGTCGTGGTCACGTCGAGAAGAATACGAATCCCATTGAAAAAACTCATTATGCTTTGAACGTATTTCCTTGGGTATTGCCCCCAACTTAGCTGCATCTTCAATTCTTATTTTCATATCTTCGTATAATTTCTACAGCATGTTCAAGTACACAAAGAAAACAAATAAACCAAAATAATCAGCAAAGAGATAATAATTTTTTTTCAGAACAATTATAAAGATGAACTAAAATTGAACAGGAAACCCATATCAATCGACAAACGTTAAGGACTAGGATATATAACGACTCTATTATATATTGCCAATTTTAAATGAATGAGTTTGGATCTCCAACTTAGTATTTTAGCCATCTCTCAAACTCATAAATTTTGGTCATCAGATATATTTTACACAAATTATATTCATTAAATTTTTTTATATCTGAACCATTAAAAAAAATTCAATAATGGACATAATATGTGTGTTAAAAAAAATGATTAGTTAAAGAAGAATTCAAAATCCATCAAATATTACCCAACAAAAGTGGTTTATGGATGATTTTAATTGGTTTTTATTAAATGAGTAATGGCCGAACATATGTTATGTTTTTCAATGTTTTGTTAATAAAAAAGAAAGCATTAGTGGAAATAAATCATTCGCTTTTTAATAAAACTTAAAATGAATCCCGCAAACACTTATATAATTTCCATTTACAGGATAATAGTAATTGGTCATTTACCTTGACGACTTCCAAGTCTTTTACTACTACATGATTGTGATTGTGGTCGTGTGGATAAGTTGCTGAGACGACATCAAGGCTATTAAAATAAGCTGCAGGTGACCTTGGTTCCACCTTAAATCTCTTGCAAAACGGCAACCAATGTTTAGCAAAAGTAGAAGCCTCCAAAAGAGCATAGAAAGTGATTTCAGAAGCAGCATCATCAGAGAGATATACGCTGAGTTTCTCAGCTGGATAATCATAAGCCATAACAGATAACACTGTATTTATCACCATCATTGGTGGCTCTATATCTGGATCCGCTGTGCACACAAATATGTCCACTCCTGGTAACATCTTCTCTTCATATCTGTGTAGCAAATTAATATACAACTTGTTACGTATTATTGCTTACTTAAAAAAACATGTTACGTATTATTGAGATCCCATGTTACCTTTTATCACAGTCACACTATTGACTATTCACATGACATACATACACGCTAACCGTTAATGACATTTTAACCTAAAATAGTTTGTTACCTGCTGCAAAATACACGCAGATCATTTTTTCTAACACACACATATGTATTTAGTAAAATCTCTATAAAATAATTCTGTTGGGATCATGAAAATTTATTAATTTAGAGAAGTATTATTAATAATTTATTATTTTAAATAATGCGTTTCCTATTCAAGGAATGTAACTTTTTTAAGTTCAAAAAAAAAAAAAGGAATGTAACTTTTATATTTTATATATATAATTGAATTGTAAACTTATGTATTATATTCACTGAATTAATGTTAATTAAAAATAAACTCTACAAAACATTAGTAAGAATTAATAAGTACATTGTTCATTACTGATTTCTTAAAATTAAACGATATAGTAAGTTTGTCTTTTATATATATATATATATATATATATATATATATATATATATATATATAAAGCAAAACAAAACAAAACAAAACAATATAGTAAGTTGTATAATTTGACCACAAATAATATTCATTGCGTATAATGTGAGCACAACTCACTTATTACATTATGAGTTCATTGTACAAGAACTAAATGCAATTCAATGTATGAAAGTGAAAAAAACCACTATATAAACATCATTGAAAATTTCTTTATATTTTGGAATAATTATTTATTTGTGATAATATTAATGGGATTATGGATTTATATAAGGATTTTTTGAAAATGTATTATCTTATTAATTTGTAGAAATCGATGATTTTTTGCATAGGCCCAAGTTGAAATTTGAGAAAATTATTATTTTAGAGACTTTAATAAGTTACCGAATATTATTTTAAAGAGATTATATTGTATATAATTTCAAGACTTAATGTTCACAAGCAAGTATATTTTCTTTTACCTAACCTAAATAATTAGCTAAGATTTAAATTTGTGAAGTCCATGTGCGCATGGTAAAATATCACACTCTCCTGTATTTCTAAGGTTATATTTGTCGCATTTAACTCAGAAGTTAACTAAATGGTAGTGAAATTTGCATACGTTTGGTAACACATGCTTACACTTATTTGAGAGATCAAAGTTTTTGACTCAGTCAATAAATTTGTAAAGTTGCTTGATGAATTGTCAGTAAAGGAAGATTGAATTTTTGAAAGCTAATTTAAATAGCTTTAATTTTGAGTTGAAAATGGAAGCTATAAGTAATAAGAAATGTCGTATGCACCAGAAAATTAGTTTCAAAATTTTCAGGATGGCTTATTTATATTTTTATTTTATGAAAGTTAGATGTATTTTGATTTTGGTTCCTGTAAGTTTTTTTTTTTACCTTGACTCATCCTTAATTGTTTTAAAAATTTGATTTTAATCCTAGTTGTCAGGAAAAATACATTAACAACTGATTTGACTAATATACAGATGTGTAGGTATTACGTACCACCAGAGTTAGATGATTTAGATGATCCAGATCTACATGAGTAAAAGGGCCAAAACTCAACCCATATGTGTTTGTGGATTGGGCTTTGACCCTTTTCTCATGTGGATCCGGATCTTCCGCATCATCCTACCGGTTATAATTACGGATGAGTCAAGGTAAAAAAAAATCAAGAGCCAAAAGCAAAATACTTCCAACTTTTAGAAACTAAAGACATGAATAAGCTTTCTTAAAAAATTCTTGGACAATGCGGTCCTTAAACTTTTCATCAAATAACAAGGTACATCATTATAATATCATATATATGTCATTCACCATAATTATAATTAGAGAAAGAGAACCAAGTAAATTGGCAGCCGAAAGCTGGCAATATGTTTGATAAATAATGCAACATATATATAACTCTAGCTAATTTAAATGTGTCCAACGGAAGTAGCTTATTAATTACTCTAACCTTTGAGATAGCCTGCTTTTGAAGGTTTTCCTGAAGACAAGGTTCCATCTAAGGGCTTGGCTGAAGAGCCAGTTGAGGCCGAACCATAGCTCTGCACCAAACAAACCAAACCAAGCCCATGATTTCCAAACTTCACCCTTTATCATGAATGGTATGTGGCTCAATCTGTAAAGCCAGATGAAGCAAATGGCCGAAAATAGAGAGACTGCGAAGACTCTGTAGATAAGCCATCCTCTGGCTCTAGTTGTCTCAAACAATGAATGATATTCACCATTGTCCATTGTCGTCAATTCAATTTTAATTTGGTAAATATTACATTACCTTATATAGTCAGTAATAAGGTTCATTCCACAGGCTGGTCAGTTCACCATTGACTAGAAAATGCTATGGACCCCATTCATTATAATACTTTTAACGTTTTGGAAATATATATAAAAATGATATCCCCTCCGTGATTTTTTTTTTTTAGAATCTATATTCATTAAAAGTAAACTAATTAATATTATTAGTGATATTAGAAATATAAATATTTGATATATATAAATATATATATATATGTATATATATTAAAATGGATCAAATATTTTTGAAAATTATAATAAAATTTATAAATAAGATAAAAAAAGTTCACAAAATATTCTTATATTGAAGGACAAATAAAATACTGTATAATTTTTCTGATCCTGATTTAAGCTCATTTTTTAATATATTTGCAAGATTTTTTTTATTTTTTATGTGAATTTTTTCTAAGGGAAAAGGTGTATTTTATTTATAGATCAAAAACAATACAAGAAATTTCACACTAATAATAATTAATTATTCAACATTTTTAAAATCATAATAATAATCATAAGTGTTGTGTTGAAAAAGTCTTCCTAAAAAATCTTATATCAAGGATGCATGAATACATAACACTCGTTTGAGTTTGATATTTATGGTGAGTTGTATTTCCTCAGTCCCTATATATATAAAAGACCGTTTTGATATATTTTATGTTTATTAAAAAACTTTTAATTTAGTTAATAATATTAAAAATGTGAATATTTGATATATATTTTCAAAACTACATTATGAAGAATCCAAAAAAATGTAAGTAAATAAGAGTATTTGTGAACTCTGATACACGGGTACTCCTAACCTGGTGTCGTACCAGTACCGGAAACACCTGGGTACTGGTACACGTGCCGTATTCCTGGATACTTGTAACTGGTATGTTAAGGTATATTTTATATGTGAATCGTACCAGTAATATAATTTTTGTCTTAGAATTTATATTTTAATGTTAGAATCAATCTTTTGACCTTATATCTTGACATATTTTAAGCATCAATATTTGATTTTACTATACTCATATGTTATTTCATCACTACCAAAATCGTTTATTTGCACTTTGTTTATATATATTTATTTATAAAATTTGGATTTATATTGTCGTACTCGTACCATAATTTTTTAGAAAATGTCGTACCTCGTACCCGGTACTGTACCCGTATCCGGTACCGTACCTGTATTGGTGCAACATAGTCTGTGAGAAAAAGTAATTAACCGACATTAAAAATTATTAATATACTATTACAAATTAATAATCTTAAAAAATCATATATTTAGAGATGCGAGAGTAAATATCACTCCAAAGTATTGTTCGAATCAATATTATTAAAGTTGGAGTTCACAAAAAATGGAAAAGAAATTGAGAAAAATAAATAGTGCACCGACAGTGTAAATATTTTTTACATCATCAATGCATCATTCACCATTCATGTGTTTATTGTCATTGTCTTTCAAATAAAAATAATGCAAATGAATGATGGATGATGAACTGATAGTGTAAAAAACGTTACACCGTTAATGCACATCCATTAATCTCAAAGAAATTTTGTTAAGGTTTAATCTCTTGCGCCCGTTTTAACAAATAATGAAATAAAGTAAGAACTTGAGATATTTTATTTACATTATTATTAAAGAGAAAAAATATATTTGAAATGAAAAATATTGTGATAAATAAAAATATAATTAAAAAAATAATATTAATTAAATATTGAATTGATAAAAAAAATAATAAATATAAAACAAGAAGAAAAAATAGCTTCATAAACACTATATATACGAAACAGAATAAATAATAAGTTAAATCAGATGTTCTAACCAAGTAACGTCATACAGTATGCACACAGACGTGCACTTGCTGAATATATAGCGTGACATAAAATATAGAAAATTTTCAATACATAGTTAAGTCCTGCATAACAACCAGCACCACTGGTTTATTAGTGTAATTGTTCCTTATATACATTCTCATTTGTACTCCCTCCGTCCATGAGGATAATAAAAAATAATTAAATTTTTAGTCTCAAACTATAATTAAAATAATTAATAAGAAGTTTGAAAATTGTAAATTTTGAACTGTGATTAATTGATTTATGCAAAATGCATTAAATTAGTTATTTGATAAATGATTGATATGTTAGATAAATCATTACACGTATGTCTCATTAATTTTTTTACTTTTAAATTTTTTAATCATTGTTATAAAAAAAGTGTAGTTTTTTTTATGAGAAAATAAGAAATTTTAAAAGAGCAGAACAACTTTTGTCAAACCGCTGACTAGTTGGGCATAAAACAATCAAATCGTTTTAAGAATTGTAACCCAAAAAATTGTTTTAAGATTGCTTTCACCTGGTCCGATTGTGCACATAGTTAACCGGTTAACATCGGTAAAAAAGCAGCTGATTCGTGATTTAACCGGTTCGACCAACTAGGTTCATGATCTCATGTAAATATCAGCCGCCTAATAATTTCTACGATGGTAGAGGTGATGCTGTGACTTGTGTGGCCATTGCAATTTGAGGCCTACACGAATGTGCCTGACAGTCACCAATGAGAGGTTGCATGTTCGACTGGTAAAAGAGGCCCAACTAAAAGACAAAAGAGGATGACGAATGCACTGACCAAACACGATAGATATGTTTAGTAATTAGTAGTACTCTCCTTTTCTTCTTCTTTTCTGAAAGATGCCTTTTCTTCTTTAATACAATAGTAAGTGCTAAGATTTTTTCTATTTATTTATAACTTACTCCATTTTGTATTTTTTAAAAAATATTTATTATTTTTTTGCCTTATTTATTCTTTATTATTTAAAAAATATTTATTAGTTTAGAGGCTTCTACTTTTAAAACAAAGTTTAATTAATAAGAAAATATCGATAGTTCAATAGTATAGAACTCACATCATTCATCGTTTAAGTGTGTAATTTTTACTTAAAAACTAATACTAATATTTATTAGCACATGAATAAATGATTCACCATTAATATTTTTTGCAGTCTTATTTATAAGTTTTTTTTTTTGGATTTTTCTCTTCCATTAAGAAAAGTAATTAAATTTGTTAGTGACATTAAAAATGTGAAAATTTGATATAACTTTTCAAAATTATCCCCATAATTATTATTGGGACGTTAAAAAGCGTAGAATTAATAAGGAAATTTGTGAAAAATGTAATTAAATACTATTGAAAATTGAAATAGAATTTTATAAATAGGACCAAAATAAAAATCATAAAAAAAATTTATAAATAAAACCGCTGGAAATTATACTTATACTCTATAGGAGATCTTCAAATCAAATCAAATAATACCAGGGCTGGGCAAAGAGTTTAGTCTTTTTAACTCACCTTGCTAATTGCAATCAAAGAATCAAAGAACGGCCATATAAATCATGGTGAAGGCTTCAAATTCAATGGATTTGCTTCAGGTTTGGTGCATGCTGCACCTGACTTTTTTTATCGGATCCAGCTCGTTTTTATTTGTTTATATTTTTTTTTAAATTGCTTAAATTTAAGAAGGGTTAAAATGGTAATTTTTATCAACAATGAAAAATGATAATCCTACGTCCCATATGAAACGTATGGTTTAATTTTTTTAACTACTTTACATCTCATCTAAGATATAGGGGCAATTTTTTTACAGACCATACGTCAAAGCTACGACGTATGGGCATTTTTGTTTAAACACCCAACGTCCCAGCTAGGACGTAGGTATTAAATCGCCCTTAAAAGTACCATAAGTTAAATGGATCCTACGTCCCATGATTGACGTAAAAAAATTTTTTTATATAATAAATTACGTCCCACCTGAGACGTATGGTTTAATTTTTTTAACTACTCTACGTCCCACCTAAGACGTAAGAGCAATTTTTTTACATACTATACGTCGAAGCTACGACATATGAACATTTTTGTTTAAACACCCTACGTCCTAGCTGGGACGTAGGTATTAAACTGCCCCTAAAAGCACCCTAAGTTAAATGCATCCTACGTCCCATGATTGACGTAGAATTTTTTTTATATATAATAAACTACGTCCCACATGAGATGTGGTTTAATTTTTTTAACTCTACGTCCCACCTAAGACGTAGGGGCAATTTTTTTTTACAGATCATACGTCGAAGCTACGACGTATGGGCATTTTTGTTTAAACACGCTACGTAACAGCTAGGACGTAGGTATTAAATTGCCCCTAAAAGCACCCTAAGTTAAATGGATCCCACTTCCCATAATTGACGTAGATTTTTTTTTATATAATAAATTACGTCCCACTTGAGACGTATGGTTTAATTTTTTTAACTACTCTACGTCCCGCCTAAGACGTAGGGGCAATTTTTTTACAGACCATACGTCGAAGCTATGGCATATGGGCATTTTTGTTTAAATACCCTACGTCCAAGCTAAGACGTAGGTATTAAATTGCCCCTAAAAACACCCTAAGTTAAATGGATCCTACGTCCCAGGATTGACGTAGAATTTTTTTTTATATATAATAAACTACGTCCCACCTGAGTCGTATAGTTTAATTTTTTTAACTACTCTACGTCCCACCTAAGACGCAAGGGCAATTTTGTTACAGACCATATGTCGAAACTACGACGTATGGGCATTTTTGTTTAAACACCCTACGTCCCAGCTAGGACGTAGGTATTAAATTGCCCCTAAAAGCACTCTAAGTTAAATGGCTCATACGTCCCATGATTGACGTATTTTTTTTAATATAATAAATTAGCTTAAACTTTGACGTAGTTTTTATTAAAAAAAATAAATTAGCTTAATTTTACGTCCCATGATTGACGTAAGTATATATACAAATTTATATTGAATGTACGTCTCATGATTGACGTATGTACATAATTACATATACACATTTATATTGAATGTGAAATCAATAAAATTTATTACAAAATCAATAAATTAGCTTAGTTGTATTTTTTTCCTTTCTTGGTCTCAATCATACAGAGGAGACATAAAGTTAAAAAAAATATAAAAATCATCTTTTAAAATAATTATACACCTACGTCTTACGTGAGACGTAAAGCTAGTATATATAATGTTAACATCTACGTCTTGAATGAGACGTAAACCTTTTTTATTTATTTCTAAAAACACCTTACGTCTCGACTAAGATGTGGGTATTAATTTTTATCAAACACCCTACGTTCCGATTAAGAAATAGGTATTAAATTTATTAAGAAAATACACTACGTTTCCACTAATAAGACATATGAGTTAATTTTTTAAACACTCTACGTCCCCATCTGAGACGCAGGGCAATTTTTTTACCGACTATAAGTCGAAGCTAACACGTATGAACATTTTTTTTAAACACACTACGTCCCATCCCAGCTAGGACGTAGGTATTAAATTACCCAAAGCACCCTACGTTCCAACATTTAAGTATGTATATATATATATATATATATATATATATATATATAATAAATGGATCCTACGTCCTAGTATTGACGTACATTTTATTTTTTTTAATAAATTAGTTTTTGAGCTTAGTTTTAATAATATGATTTTTTTTAATAAGTTTGCTTTCTTCAACCTTTGAAAATTTGCTTTCTTCAATCATTTTACAGAGCATGCACTTTCAACCAATTTACAAAGTATGCAAACGAAAAAAACCATAACACCAGAAACCGAAATATTTGGGGAAGAAGGAAAGGGGCAATTAAAACCCCAAATACAAATAGGGAGCTTTCAGATTCAAAATTGACGTGGGAGTACTGAATCAACCATATGCAAAACCTTTTGGTGACTAGATTTGAGGAGTTTGATTGCCAAAATCTTGATTCCTTCTCAGATCTTGGCCAAAATCTTGATTCCTTCTCACATCTTGGCCAAAATCAAAATCGAAGAAGGAGAAGGGGAAACCGAAACCGAAGAGGGAGAAGGGGAAATCAAAACTGTGATTTAAGAAGGTGAACACTGATCCAGTGTAAGGCCATCCATCATGGACATGATGAGCTATCTTTCTAATAAAGTAAAACTCCCACCTGACCTCAAAATTTAATTTAATATTAAATCAAGGAATTGACAATGTGTTTTTACGCTTTTACCCTCCTCTATGCCAATTTTTAATGTTTTGCTTTTTTGTCATATTACCGGATTGTCAGTTTCCTTCACTTGTCCATATATGTTGATTTATACAGCAAATGCACGCTGCACTTCACAACTTTGATTCATTAAAACCTGCATCATTAATCATTCTTTGCATATTTTCAAATATTTGTGGAAACCGCACAAAAGCAATATCTTGGCTTTCTCTTCGTCCAAGTAAAAAACAAAGAGCATATCTCTCACTTTTTTGGAGTTGTTTGAATAAGGGATAACAATTAAATTCACATTCATATTTCTAGGTATTCTTTTGAACTCAATCCAATTTTAGTGAGAAAAAAAAACTTATTTTATTTGGGTTTGAGAAACCCGAAACAAAAATTTGTTTTAAAAATATGAGGCTAAAACAGGTCTGGAATAGTAAGTACTCTCGCTCAGAAACCCACCATGATATAAAAATTAAATAATTTTTATTTTAATAATAGTTAAATTGTGAAGTCAAACTAATATATTTGGCTAAAATCGTGATTTAATTCTTAAGTTTTTGGATATTTTTAAAATTCAATGTTTATTATTATATATTATTTGAATTATAGTAATGTATTTTATATATGATTTTTGTTTAATATAATGAAAAATGATTTAAAAAACTAATTAAAATAATTGGGTTAGTTATTTGCGCGTTTTCTCGAACTCAGCGTGAATGAATTTGGGTTTCACATTTTCATATTTGCTCTCCTTAAATTTATATTCGAATCCGCTCCGTTTTTAATAAATGTAGGATTGGTATTCGCAAAACTCACCCCAAATGCGAGTCGTTATCATGCCTAAGTGCATGTTGATCACAATATACCGTTAGTAACGTGAATTTGAATAAATAAAAAATTTGTCTATTTATCTTTCTAATATAATTTATTTTCTTCGTCTTTTATTTTAAAATCATTTTTAAATTTTTTTTCATATTTATAATATTTTATTCCATTTTCAATAATATTTAATTATTTTTTCTAGAAATACTCTTATTTACCCAACATTTTTTATTGTTCCAATTATATTTATAGCAATAATTTTAAAAAAGTATATCTTATATTTACATTTCTAATATCACTAACTATTTTTCTTAATGGATGTTAAATCTATAAAAAATACACCCTCCTTCTATTGAGATAAATAATGAGTACTACCTCCGTTCCTATATAAGATATTTTTGAGATTTTTATTTTGTCCATATTTATAAGATCTTATACCAATTCTGAATAACAATTAACTATGATACTTATTTTCACAAACATCCCTATTTACTTAACACTTCTTAGATTTTTAATACTTTTAATTGGGATAATTTTTAAAATACATACTGATATCAAATATTCACATTTTCAATACAATTCATTAAATTAATCAACTTTCTAAATAGACGTAAAATCTACCAAGTGAGTCTTATATATAAGAACGAAGAGAGCATATTTTTTTTAAATATCAAATACTTACATTTCCGTCAATAGCACCTTAAAGATAAATTATAGAGTATTAAATATTTATATTTTTAATACAATTTTTCTATTACCTTTTTATAAAATAATGCAGTTTTAAATATAAAAAAAAACATTTTTTCGATTCGAAAATATCGAAAAATATTTTAACTAAAACCCATAAAAAATGGAAGCGAAGAATAAAAAATTTGGGTGTGGAGAACTCAATAATGCCGTAGATTTTTCAAAGAAGGCAACCGCTTAACTTACCTATTACTGCTATTCGGTGCATTCGTCACTTCCTTTTGTCTTTTAGTTTGACCTCGCAATCTCGCATCACAGTAACTACCAGACAAAGTCCAAGCCCCCTCTACCTTTAATAATTCATCACAACCCAAGCCAGATGCCGCACCAGCAGATATGTACATTCTAAAAGAAATCTTTGATCTTATATACGTGATATTTATATTTTTTATGTATTATTAATTGTTTTTATTAAATGTTTTGATTAGCTATGTTTTTTTGTTATTCATTAATAGATGTGAACTTTCCAAGTAAAGTGGAGTGAGTTTGTAATGTTAAAATATATTCTCATAAAATTAATCATTTTCCTTGGTCCGAAAAATACAGTTAACTATGCCCTATGTATAAGACCAAAGAGAGTATCTTTTGTATAACTCCGAGGACATGAAGTAAATCCAAAATGTAACCTTTAAGATTAAAAAAAAGAGGTAATATATGTTATAAGATAATAGTATTAGATAGGTTTACAAATAACATAGTCAACATTACATAATAAAAAAATTAATATATGAGATAAGATAATATTAGGTTTACAAATAACATATGCCAACATTATATAATAAACAGATATTTTGGTTGATTTGTTAGGAGAATATATAAATTTTTTATTTTAATATTCAATTTTTTTTATAAATGGACATAGTTCATGTAGTTATGTATCAAGTTTTAAGATTTGGAAAATTAAAATTCCAAATTTGATTTTGGTCATCACCATTTGATGGTGATCGATTTAATTTATTCAATTTTTTTTAGAGAAAATGGGTAATGCACCAATAATGTAAAGTTTTTTTACACCATCAGTGCATCATCCACCATTCATCCGGTTATGGTTGTTGACTTTTAAATTAAAGTAATCCAAATAAATGATGCATGATGGACTAATGGTATAAAAAACTTTACACCAATGCTTATCCATTAATCTCAATTTTTTATACGGGAGTTTTGAAAGAATCAAACAAGTGGGATTTTAAAACAAAATGCACGACTGGGACAGTAGTATATATAGCATCCCTTGGACACCCAAGAGTGAATTGGAGGTAATGAAGAGCGGTGAATACTATCCATTGTTTGAGACAATTAGATCCAGAGGATGGCTTATCAACAGAGTATTCGAAACCTCAATGTTTGTGGCCATATGCTTCATCTATCTTTACAGATTGAGCCACGTACCATTGGTGATAAAGGGTGAAGTAGATGGGTTTGTATTATGGGCTTGGTTTGGTTTGTTTGGTGCAGAGCTATGGTTCGGCCTCAGCTGGCTCTTCAGTCAAGCCCTCAGATGGAACGTTATCTTCAGGAAAACCTTCAAAAGCAGGCTCTCTCAAAGGTTATTACTCACTTATTCCGTTCCTTTCACTTTCAATGTCATGTACTACTACTACGGTATATGCTAGGTAAATGTAACTATTTAAGTCTTCATCTGGCTCGCTATTTAGGAGCCAATGTCTCTTGGTTTTTGGGTATGTATAATAGTGACCGCATTTATGGACTAATTCATTTTAAAATACTTGAAGAATAATGTTTTGGTTTTCTAAATTATTTTTTGTTTTTTAAATTTTTCTCCAATTTTGTCTTAAAAGTAGTAGTTTTTTGTTTATAGTAAACATTGAAAAAACTGATGAATGCATTTTTTAGATCTTTTCATTTCTGAACTTAATAATACCAAAATCATGAATTTTGATTAAAAATCGAGAGTCATGAAGAAAACGAAAATTTATAGGACAAAATTGAAGAAAAATAAAATTAAAAGGCGAAACTAAAAATTAAAAATAATTTAGAGAACCAAAATATGACTTTGTCTATTCACTAAATTTTAGGAAAAATAAAAATAAGAGTTAAAATTTTAGTTTTGAAAGACAAAGGTATTTTAGGAAGTTTGAAAAAAAAATAATAAATAAACTGAGTGTGAATAATAAAATTTTGGATGTTGATAAAAATTTCCAAAATAAAAATATTTTAGAAGCAGAAAAAAGAAAAGATATACACATATATCAATAAAAATATAAAATATAAACAAAAAAATTTTGTCAATCAAAACATGCTAAAAATATTACACGGTCTCTGTCACAAGTTCGAATGTCACCTAATTACTTGAATTAATTAAGCGGCAAGTTATTAAGCGGAAAATATTTGGGTTTTGTTCAATTTCTTAACTTTGGAGTTCTCGTATATTTTGTGGAAAATATTGCTTATACTTCTCCTTTTTTAAAAGGGTCCGTTTTCTATACTCACCCTTTTCAAATCAGTATGTATACTCATTGTTCATTGACGGCTGAGATTGATGGCAGCAGGTGGACGGCTGAGATTGATGGATTGGAGCATGGTGTATGTATACACTTGGTTAAGTTGAGTGCACCATAGAAAATGACCATCTGTATTTTTTTTTATTTTTTTTTTGTAAACTTTTTTTTTAAAGAAATGATAAATTCTCCTAAAATAATAACTTTTTTAAGGGAAAAAATAATGACCTTAAAAATACACTAATCACAATTTTTTGACACATGTCCACTAATAAAACATTATTTCTCTATTCTTTAACGGTGACAATTTTAAAACATTATTTTTTTTAAGAAATGATAAATTCTCCTGAAAATAATGAATTTTTTTAAGGAAAATATAATGACCTTAAAAATACACTAATTACAATTTTTTGACACTTGTCCACTAATAAAACATTACTTCTCTATTCTTTAACGATGACAGTTTTAATACATACAATACAGTAGTATTTTATATTTTTTTTGAAGTGGATACTAGTATTTTATATTGAATTTATTGTGTAGCATTTTATAACACCGAGGTAACAATTTTAATTCATAAATAAAGTGACAAATTTAAAGTGGCAGCGTATATCGAAATGTGTTTTGTCTAAAATATTTTTATTTAATTCTTGTTGAAAATTATAATAGTATTTAATTTTTATTTGAAAGGGTGACCATTAATCAATGTATAATGATTTAGATATGATAGAGATTATAAAAGTAAAATTAATGAGATGAAAGAAAAATAATTGAATAAAAGTTTAAAATGAAAAAAAAAGATATGTTTCTGCATTGGTAAAAAGAACAAAAAATAAAAAATAAAAAAACCTAAAAAAACCCAAGAGTTAAATAATAGAGGAAATAATGTTTTATTAGTGGACAGGTGTCAAAAAATTGTGATTAGTATATTTTTAAGGTCATTATTTTTTCCCTTAAAAAAATGTCATTATTTTTAGGAGAATTTATCATTTCTTAAAAAAAAAGTTTACAAAAAAATAATATAGATGACCATTTTCTATGGTGCACTCAACTTAACCAGGTGTATACATACACCATGCTCCAATCTCAGCCGTCTATTTGCTGCCATCAATCTCAGCCGTCAATGAAACAATGAGTATACATACTCATTTGAAAAGGGTGAGTATTGCATCCGTTTCCTTTTTAAAATAAAACTTTGTTTTATCCAAAAGAAAAAATTTAAGCTGCTAAGATACATATGCGTATGAATTTTTATTTTATTTTAATCGGAGAAATATACCTATAAATTGCTTAGTCTAGATATATTACTAACATGTTGAGACTGAGTTGGATGTTCTTGGGTAAGAAGTTTTCACTTCATGCATGACTATAAAATTTAGTGTGAATATATATTACACCCTACATTTCGTATATTGTTCTTTAATATATTTTTTTTAAGCTTTTTCTTCATATGTATTAGTATTCTTTTACAAACTTAATATATAATTAATATTATTTTTTTCAAAAATATTTTTATTTATCTCAAATTTTTTTCTTTTCAATTATAATTTCATAAAAACACTATATTTAAAATATACAAATTCCTTATATTATTTAATCATTTCTTAAAACTCGTACATATTTGTAACAGATATGAAGAGAAGTTGTTACCGAGAGTGGATATATTTGTGTGCACGGCGGACCCAGATCTAGAGCCACCAGTGATGGTGATAAATACAGTGCTATCTGTCATGGCTTATGATTATCCAGCTGAGAAACTCAGCGTGTATCTCTCTGATGATGCTGCTTCTGAAATTACTTTCTATGCCCTTTTGGAGGCTTCTACCTTTGCTAAATATTGGTTGCCATTTTGCAAGAAATTCAAGGTGGAACCAAGGTCCCCTGCTGCTTATTTTAATAATAACCTTAATGTCTCATTAACTTCTCCACACGACCATAATCATGCCAAAGACTTGGAAGTTGTCAAGGTATAAATTAACTAAGCAACCAATTATTTGAAAGTTCAATTTGTTTGGATGTCCATAGCCAATGATTATTTTTTTTATACTAGTTAATGAATTTATTAATTAAACTTGGAATATTTCTAGATTGTCAGGACCAATAATAGTGAAAATGAGAAAGAAAGGCAAAATGAATTAAAATTGGCAATAATAGCATATCCAAACCAGAAATTATTATTGTGTACACATTTCTACTGACCATTATTATCTTTTAGGTATTTGTTAATTTTTTCTGTGTACATTTCTTGTAGAAATTATACGAAGATATGAAAATAAGAATAAAAAAGGCAGCTAAGTTGGGGGGAGTACCCAAGGAAATACGCTCAAAGCATAATGGATTTTTTCAATGGGACTCGTATTCTTCTCGACGTGACCATGACACAATTCTTCAAGTATGTTATTTTCTCGCATTTTCTATATTATAGTTGTGAAAATATATGTAATAAAGAATAATATATAATTTACGAAAGAATATACATTTTCTCACATTTTTTATAGGAAAATGTTTGTTTGACATCCGATTTGACATCAGAGAGAGACACATGTCTTTTTGGATAAAAGGTGGTGGTCCTGTAAGAAAGAGAAACTGCAGGACTCACCAGTTTTTGCCGGAAAAAGCAGGTGTTCCGTATAGATGTCAAATACTGATGTTTATGTAACAAAGTTGTTTTTTATATTATACTTACTATAATCTATATCTCTTGTCCTTAATACGATCGATTATATTACTAGATACTGCTTCATAAAAAGGATGCACATAATTCAAAAGATGTGAATGGGTTTATTTTGCCAACACTGGTGTATTTGGCTCGTGAGAAGAGACCCAAGCATCACCACAACTTCAAAGCCGGAGCTATGAATGCCTTGGTAGGTATTGTATATCAGACCCTCCTTTTTTTTTGGTCATATTGTGAATATGAATGAGATATTTAGCATAGATCGAGTAGTGATTAATATGCTACTAGTACAAAAGTAGGTTCACAGAAAAGAGCACAACAGTGTGCACGAAAAATTGCCGCTAGTGGCTATCTTTCCTCTAAAAAAAATGTCTCCATCTTATTAATCTTCTTTCTCTGTTTCTATCTACATTTACCACAATTAACCTAAATACACGGATAAAGGTGGATAATTAATTCATTACTTTTAACAACATAATTAATTAACCTAAATAGGCTTATTTATGGTTTTGGTTCCTATAAGTTGATCTCGTTTTGAATTTAGTCCTTAAATTTTTTTTTTGACCTTGAATGGTCCTTAAATCTTTTTAAATTTTGATTTTAGTCCTTAAATCTTTTTTTGACCTTGAATGTTTCTTAAATCTTTTTAAATTTTGTTTTTAGTCCTTCTGTTTGTCTTCTTCCGTCATCTGCTGATGCCATGTCAGCCCTTATATTGACTGCCAACGATGCATCTGATGTGGACCTCCCACTCATGTGAGCAGGAACCGAGCATGAGCCGAGCATTAACCGTGCATGAGATATCGATCGAGTACGATGCAATTGGTAACAACATAGCTTGGTTCCTGCTCGGTTCCTGCTCACATGAATAGGAGGTCCACATCAGATGCATCGTTGGCAGTCAATGTAAGGGCTGACATGGCACACCGTTTGCCATGTCAGCAGATGACGGAAGAAGACAAACAGAAGGACTAAAAACAAAATTTAAAAAGATTTAAGGACCATTCAAGGTCAAAAAAAGATTTAAGGACTAAAAACAAAATTTAAAAAGATTTAAGGACCGTTCAAGGTCAAAAAAAGATTTAAGGACTAAATTCAAAACGAGGTCAACTTATAAAGACCAAAACCATAATTAAGCCTATTTTTATTCATTTTATTTGTATTACTCTTTTTACGGAAAATTGAACTTAACTAATTAGAACACTTTTTTAGAAAGGGTAATTTAGAAAAAAGAATTAAATATCTCCTTAACAAAATATAGAGTGACCTGCGTATAAAAAACAAACCATTCTTTTAAAATATGACCTAGAAGGAGTAGTTTCTAAAGGAGGTCTCATCTTATTATTATTATTTTTATAAAGGGGTCCAAAATATTAGACAAATTGCTAATTCTAATACTTATTTTAATTAATTAGTTTATAAATACCTCATCATGAGATGCGCTGTATACATTGTGTTACCTATTACACACTGTATGGAAGATATTGGATCACTGTTGTAGTATTGCATTTTAAAATGTTTGATTTGAAACAATGTCAATGATCCAATAACCCTGCACAAGAATGTGTCATGTTGATAAATTAGTAATTATATGTTCTTTTTGTGAAATATGTATCTGACCATGTTGTGCAATTAATAGATCACAATATTTTCTTTGGCATATATGCAGTTAAGAGTGTCTTCAAAGATTAGCAACGGAAAAGTCATTCTAAATGTAGACTGTGACATGTACTCAAACAATTCACAATCAGTGCGAGATATTCTTTGTTTTTTCATGGATGAAGAGAAAGGCCATGAAATAGCTTATGTTCAGTTTCCACAAAATATTGAAAATCTCACCAAGAATGATTTATACGGGACTGCTATGTTAGCACCTAGTGAGGTGAGTTAACATTGATGGAATTTTATAGTCGTGCAATGATTAAATTCTTCCACTTGCCCTGCCTCTATTATTTTTATTTCATTTGATTTGCATATATATTCCCATTGACTTTAAATCTTAGAGTAGAAGTATCAATCTTCAATAGTATATATTCTTGTATCTTCATCAAATGTACAAAAGATATCATTTGTTATTTCTTTAATATGCTATCATATAATTTCAAATGTATATGTAGGTAGAGCTCCATGGTGCGGATGGTTATGGTGGCCCTATGTATATTGGAACTTGCTGCTTCCATAGGAGAGAGGCTCTATGTGGAAAGAAGTTCGATGGTAGATACACGAATGAATGGGAGAGTGAGAATGAACATGTCATAGAAACAAGCTTGCAAGAACTAGAAGAAAAATCAAAGGCTCTGGCAAATTGCACTTATGAAGAAAACACTCAGTGGGGTAAAAAGGTGACTAATCTCCTCCCTTCTCTTTCACAGTCACAAACCCAATCGCATAAGCTAGAGTTAAAGGACTAAAATGTTGTGATAAATTTGTTGTACATAATTTTTTTTATGTCAAACTTCAAACGGATCATCCTAATATACAAAGGTCACCGGCTTAGTTATTCATAAAATGAGTGATATCAAATAAGTCGCTGAAAGTTTGAAATGAAATGCTATCAAATTGTTTAAAGGATTAATTATGCCACAACTCCCTCAAGTAAGTTTGAGGTATTTTTGTCAAATACCCTTATTCTTTTTTTTTAATGTTTGACTCCCCGAAGTTACTTCTAAGTTTGTCATATATCCCTCATACCAATTCTAGCCAATTTTGATCGAAATCTTAATCCAACGCAGGAGGTTGGTCATGTGGTGCCGTGTGATGTCACACAGGCGAAGACGACATCCCTCTTCAATCCTTTTCTGTCTTTTTTCCTTTAACTAAAAACATAAACAATATTAAAAATTTTAGTTTTTTAATTTAAAAAAACAAAGGATCTTCTCCCACGTGGCACCACGTGCCTAACCTCATGTGTCGAATTACGATTCCGATATTACATGTCAGCAAAATTGGTCGGAATTAGTAGTAGGGTTATATGACAAACTCAAAAATAAATTCGGAGAGCCAAACATTGAAAAAAAAATAAGCGTATCAGACAAAAGTATCGCAAACTTCATGGACTTGTAACATAATTAAGCCTAGTTTAAATTTAGCACCTTACGCATCACCAAATAACTCTCTGTACTAACTAATATAAAGGCATTTTAAAACTTTAAAAAAGTTTATTAGGAAACCAGGATCAAGTAATTGTGAACATTTGTGTTATCTTTGGAATTTGGATGAGTAATTTAACATTTTGCTCTTAATCTTTTCTCCAGATGGGATTAAGATATGGGTGTCTAGTAGAGGATGTGATAACAGGGTTTTCAATACAATCACAAGGGTGGAAATCAGTCTACTACAACCCAATGAGGAAGGGTTTTCTTGGACTTGCTCCAACCACATTGCTTCAAACACTAGTTCAGCATAAGAGGTGGGCTGAAGGCCATTTTCAAATTTTGTTTTCCAACTATAGTTCTTTATGGCATGCTCCTGGAACCATCAATCTAGGCCTAAGAATGGGATATTTGCGCTTTAACTCTTGGGCAACTACCTGTTTGCCAACACTATCTTACTCCATCATCCCCTCACTCTGTCTCCTCAAAAGCATTCCATTGTTCCCAAAGGTGATGACCCCCTTATATTTTTACCTTTAAGAGATTTAGATATTAGAACTGCTTTGCAACCACTCAACTTTATATAAATAAAAAAGGCTATATAAATTCATCTCAGTCTATATGAATTACATATTTACATGTCTAAATTAAGTATTTTATTTTGCTTACCAATCAAAAGTTATGATGGAGAGTGACACACAATTGTGAAATAAGAAAGTACACTCGTATGTAAGAAAACTCATACTTTGAATTGGGAATGCATGTAATATATACTATGTTTGATTTGTGGGTTTAACAGATATATAGCCCATGGTTCATACCATTCGCATATGTAATACTCGGGGAAGGTATTCACAGTTTGTTAGAGTTTTTGCTCATTGGAGGCACAATGAAAGGTTGGTGGAATGACCTAAGGATGTGGTTGTATAAGGGAACAAGCTCTTACTTATTTGCTTTCATAGACAACATCTTGAAGTTGTTTGGGCTTTCAGATTCACCCTTTACAGTTACAGCTAAAATCATGGATGAAGATGTTTCCCAACGTTATGAGAAAGAAGTTATGGAGTTTGGGGCCTCTTCTCCATTGTTCACTGTACTAGCAACACTTGCATTGTTCAATTTGTTTTGTTTACTTGCCACGTTAAAGGAGTTGGTCCTTAGTGAAGGTGGCTTTAGAGCTTATGAGGAAATGGTGCTGCAGCTTCTGTTGTGTGCTTTTCTGGTTTTAATCAATTTTCCAATATACCAAGGGCTTTTCTTTAGAAAGGACAAGGGCAGATTGCCAAGCTCTCTTGCTATTAAATCAACAGCATTGGCTCTTAGTGCATGTATCCTCTCCAAAATATTAATCTAATGAAATTAAGTAGTTTCATCATTATGTGAACTATTTTGATGTAAAGTTTAACTTTGGAATGAAGCAAGATGTACTTGTTGCACTGTACATTATTTTATCTAATAATAATAATAAATATCTCTCTGTCTTGCTTATTCAAGTAACACAACAATGCTAATTAGACTAGCAGATGAAAGGTGCTATGCAGCAGACCAATGAAACCAAAGCAATGGATTTAAACATGACTGAGGACGGTATACTCCCTTTATCACTACGGATGAAAAGCGCCTCATACACCGGTAAATTCACCATCACCACCAATGCACTAACCATAATCTGCATCATCAATTGGCTTAAGCTCTTGAATTCCAAATCCATGATCACAATCCACATGATTCCGCCAACTAGACCAAAAAGATTCAGCAACGCCACGGTTGCTAATATGGTTAATACGATTGAATTAGAAGAGCTTCCAAAATCAATGACCTCTTGCTCATATCTCTTTTGGACATCCTCTGTCACCACCTTATCTGTGATTGCAAAGTTTGTCTGTGATAATCCTAATTGCTTGGTTACGGTGTCAATGAAACCAAAAAGAAAAGAGGTGGTCCTTCGGATGAGCTTCATTCTTTGCAAGTTCCACCAACCCTTTGTTGTGTACCCACAACTCAATGCCTCACCTAAGCTATAAGCATTAGTGGCAAGAAATGCATAAGCAAAGGGAAGGAACCACAAGCTTGTGACCTGCAAACACATGAATAAAAGGACATGAATGCTAGAAAATTTAGTTTAGAAATCAATAGCAGTATAAGGAAAATGATAGTAATTATAATTAAGCGTGTGTTTAGTGAGGCTCCATAGAAGGCTATAAATTGCTCAACATCTATTTGACCAAAAATAAGTCACCAGCATTGTTTGGTTAGTTTTCTCGATCATTAGTGTTTCTCACTGTAATTAATTTTTCAATGTTTTAGTTAGTGTGTCACATGTTCAATGATCAAAAACATAAGGCAAGAAATTCATATTAGCCCTGATGCAGCTAAAAATCACTTAGGAATCAAATGAAATCATATATATATATATATATATATATATATATATATATATATATATATATATATATATATATATAAGGAAACTATATAGGGAAACAAACCTTTGGGAACAATGGAATGCCACGCAGTAAGAAAATAGGAGGAAGGATGACATAACAAAGAGTAGGTAGGGACATGGGAGCCCATAAGAGGTAGACACAATATCCCATTTGTACACCCAAGTTTATCTTGCCATGCCCATAAATGAAAGGGCAATACTTGGAGAAGAAAACTTGAAACATGCCTTCTGACCACCTTTTCATCTGAACAAGAGCTACATCTAAGGTTGTTGGAGCTACACCCAGGAAAGCCTTTTTTAATGGATTATAATAAATCGATTTCCAACCCCTGCATGAGATTACTAGGCCAGTGACAATGTCTTCCACAGGAATACCATACACTAATCCCATCTGCAAATTTCCAAAACATTATCATTTTTAAATAATTCTTAAGCAATGTTCTAAATTGTGGTCTACAACAAACGTAACAATAGTACCATCGGACCATAATATTGTGATTTTGGTGGTCTAACAATGTAAAAGCATGTAATCAATAATATTTTCATGCAATTATATATATATATATATATATATATATATAATCCCGACATAAGGGCAGTCATAACTATAATTTAAAACCTTGCCTATAACATAAAAAGCTACAATGCTACAATGAAATAAACACAGACCTCTTTCCCCCATCGAGTGCCATTCTCATAGGTGCAAGTGGCAAGAGCTTTGGATGCTTCATTCAATTCATGGATTGTTCTCTTATCTTCTTTTCTTGTATGCTTGATGTCCAATTTTGCTTTGAAATCTTTCAAATAAGTTCCTGATAGACTTTCTCTTCGATGAAAACACCCAGTTCCACAATACAATGCTGCTCCATGTCCACATATGCCACCTAGCTCTAACTTTATACACAAATCAAGAAAAGTCAAACCAAGCAGATTTCAGTCCACCCTTACACCCTTACTATATATGTCATAGTGCATGTGGAGAAATTTTTTAAAAAGTGTTAAGTTTTATTGTAAAAAAAAAAAAAGAAGAAAAAGTTAGGTTTGTTTGTATTAGGTTCACTCCTCTGATTTTTATTTTTTTTTTTGGTTAAGTTGACACTGAAATAATATATATATGGGTGGAAATTAATTGCATTATTATCTATATATTTTGTTACCCACCTTATTAATCACAAGACAAGAATTTGCATAATGGTCATTCTTGGTGATATTATTATAGTTCTGCGGAAATTGAACATAAGCTATCTCGTGGCCTTTGGCTTCATATATGAAGAAACATAAAATTTCTTGAATTATATCTGCATTATTTGGGTACATGTCACAGTCCAAGTTGAGGATGAATGGGGCGTTGCTTATCTCCGATGACACTCTTATCTGCATGATGAAATTGCATTGTGGCGTGACATTAGCAAAATAATATTTGTGAAATAAGTCTATCTTGTTCCAAAAAGGAAAAATAAAAAAACAACAAATAAATATTAGAAAGCTCTAAGCAGAAGATCGATTCTTCCAAATGCATGATGCAAACCTTTCAAGTGTGCTTTGCCATTTCTCCCGGAATCAATCAACCATTTACTCTCTAATTGTTGTTTTATTTGTAAAGTGTGATCCTTCCAAATAATGCAGTTGGCCACTTTATTTGGAAAGAGTAATAAAACCCAGATTGGATAGAGTAATTTTATTTGTAAAAAAAATCTGGGTTTTAGTCCACATAAAATTAAACATTTATTTAACAAATTACTCTTTCAATATAAAACATTAAAACCCAAGTGGATTGTCGCTGGACACCTAGGAACTTAGCTTCAGGGTTAAAGGTTCGAGTCCCAGTGATAGACTCGCACGAGTCGTACGCGGATTCAAGGTGGATTAATTGGGCCAGAAAAAATGTGAAGCCCAAGTACCACCTGATTTAGACAAAAAAAGTTAAACATTTTAAATTTTGTAAGGATTTTCTTAACATTTTCTTAAAATAACATTTTTACATTGAAAAATTAAAAATTTAATACTTAGGTGATAATAAACTTCATTTCTCAATGTCACTTTACCATTTTTAACTCCTTATCCTCAGCCCTTAAGCAAACCCATTTTTTAAACTCCTACCAAAATATTTTGGGATCTTTAAAAAAAAAAAAAGATTTAGGATTGCTTTTCCAATATTAATGGGCACGTGTTAAGTAAGACCTTGAATATATGATACTCTCTCTGTCCCTAAATATAAAGCCTCTTTGGGGGATTTCATGTCCATTAAGAAAATGGAATAATTTAGTTAATTGTATTGGAAATGTGAATTTTTGATATGTAATTTCAAAATTACCCCTATTAATATTATTGGGAATCTAAAAAGTGTTAAATAAATAAGGATGTTTGTGAAAAAAAATAATTAATGATCATTGAAAATTGATATGAGGCTTTATAAATAGGGACAAAATAAAAGTATCAAAAGGCTTTATATTTAGGGACGGAGGTAATAATAACATTGATTGTATCACAGCGATAAAATTTCTTTTAAAAAATTAGACAGAGACACTCAAGTTTTTTTTTTTTAATATTCCCAACAAATTTTCATTTTTTTTTAGAATAACTACAATTAACCATTGCATTTAGAAAAGCAAACTAGAAAGATCGCTCGATACAGTGAAAAAATAAAAATAACAGAGATAAAGTGAACACTTAATTATGTAAGTCTTTGAAGTTTGTGGTTCTTTTATCGGATACCCTTATTTTTTTTTTTCAATGTTTGACTCCCTGAAGTAACTTCTGGGTTTGTCATATACCACCACTACCAATTTTGGCCAATGTTGCTGACATGTAACATCATAATTCTAGTCAGACGCAAGAGGTTGATCATGTGGTGCTGCGTGATATCAAACAGACGAAGAAGACCTCTCTTTTCAATTAAGTTTTTTATTTTTTTATTTTTTTATTTTTTTAAAAAAGGATCTTCCCAACAGGTTACCACGTGCCTAACCTCCTGCGTCTGAAAAGGATTATGATGTTACCAAAATTGGCCAGAATTGGTAGTAGGAGTATATGACAAATCCAGAAGTAAACTTCGGGGAGTCAGACAATGAAAAACAAGAATAAGAGTATATAGCAAAAGTACCCTAAACTTCAGGGACTTGTGACATAATTAAGCCTAAAGTGAAATCAAAATTTCATAAAAGAATTCAATCTATCATTGCAAAAATAACATTCATTTTACCATGAACAAAAATTCTAACCTAACCTATCATTGAAATAATTCAATAAAAAAATGAAATAAAAATAAAAGAAATTACAATGAAATTGGAAGACGGGGCATGTGAAAAACTAGCTCACTACCAACAAGCAAGAGTGCAAGAGCAGCACAAGTGCACAACAATACAAGAAAGTGAGAAACCAATTTGGCTTTTTTAGCGGTTGACACTTGACACTTGGGGCCGTTGTTTTGTTTTTCCTTCAAGTAAAAGTGCTTCCATAAGGGAATTAGTCCCTAAACTCCAATTTTTATCCCCAAATTCCAATTTAAATGTAAAATATTCATATTACCCTTTAGTATTCAAAACTTTAAATAAAAAAAACAAAACCTTTCCACCTTCCAACTCAAACCCCAGCAAATCGCGTGCATTCTTTCACTCTCCTCTCACAAACCTCTCTCACCCTACCTCTCTCCAGAAAAAAAAGGTCATTCAAATATAAAAGTTTTTCACACCATTCACTCAAAAAGGAGTTCCAGTAGCTTTCATCTGCTTATTGTTAAAGGTAATATTCATCTCTTTTCCATTTTTTTACCTTACAGTGATTATTCTGATTAAACAGTGTCGGAATTCACGGGTATGTAGGAATATTTTGTAAAATTTTATTAAGTGTGTCGAAATTTTGTTACAACATGTTTTTTAATATAGTATATTGTTTTTTTAATATAGTTTATTGGTTATTTCAATTTTATAATATTATATGTTGATTTTTTTTAATGTTACTTTAGTGAGCATAAGCAAACAATGGAGGAACACAACTTTGTAAAACTATTACTGATAAAATTCCGACAATACAGTTTCGGAATTATTAAATTTCGAAACCCCCGTGTCGGAATTTTGCAGCTACAGCAGAGGTGAAGAATACAACAATGATGAAGGATTGAGTCGCAGTGGTGGCAGCAACGGCAACTGTAGTGAGGAAGAAGGGTGGAAGTCGAAAGGTTGAAGTGGGTTGAAGAGAAAGTTGAGAAGTTGGAGTGGGGTGGGGTTTGGGAAATTAGAACATGGAAAGGAAGGAATAAAGAGAGGGTTTAGATGAGGGTATTTGTGGGATATTTAAAAATTTGGGATTTGGAGGATAAAAATGGGATTTGAAGACTAATTACCCTTCCATAATACAAAAAATTATAATTTTGAGTAGCCGCAAATGCCAAAGGGCATGAGTGTAATATTAGGATGGGCTTTGCCTCTTTGGGATTTAGAAATTGTAAATTAGGGCTTTGTTAACGATGATATTCCGTTAAACTTCTTAAAAATTAAAAAATAATATAAATTTTTTGTTTTTTTCCTCGAGAATATATAAAAATTACTTTTTTCAATGTTTTTCAATTATATATAATTTCTCTTAATAAGTGTCCTAACATTTTCTTATAAATTATAGAATAAAAAGCTTTATAACTTGAAAGCATATTTTTTTTCTTTTACTTTTTATTCATGGATCTTGCTAATTATGTAGAATTAAAAAAATATTAAAAATATATTATTTCGTGTTTCAAGAATTTTAAAAAATTATTTTATTAATAAATTTTTTTTATAATTATTTTTAACAAATACTCTAGAACACATGTTAACATTTTTCTTATTTATAATTTATAATAAATCATAATAGTTTGTCTCTCTCTCTCTCTATATATATATATATATATATATATGTGTGTTTTATACTGAATAAAGTTGGAATTAGGATTATGATTATTATCTTGGATTTTTTAAAAACTTTTCTGTAACCAATGCTAATGTATTTTAAATAAGTTACTCTCGATTTGAAATATAAGAAAAAATAAACATATATACTTCTTTTCTTGATTTAAAATATAAGAAATAACTAATTTTTTCAAATTTTGTTTCATTCACAATGTTATTTTTCTAAGACATTTTTAGGAAATAATTATTTTATTTAATTTTTATTTCGTTCTCAATGTTGCTTGCTTAAAATAGTAAAATACTTATATTTTTTTATAAATTTTAGAAAATTAAATACTCTTTATATGTGTTAAATTATTTTTTTCTTATATTTCAAATTGGAAAGAGTAATTCTTTAAAGTTTAAAGTGCAGTATTATATGTAAATAACCGCTCGAATATTAGCAAGGGTTAAGTCTAGGATTGTGAGGGATCCTGATTTTGAAAGATCGAATCCTATCGATATGAGGATGATATTAGTAGTGGATAATCTGTAAGCACCTCTGTAAACGCTCTTCGAGTTTAGAGACTTACCCTAACTCTAGTAAACACCTGAAACCCAACTAATCATCTAAACTTTTACTCCATCCAGCTCGAATTATAAGCGAATTCAACAACTTTTACGCTTATTAAGGAGGTTAGTTGATTGTATTTAATTTTATCAAATTTATAAAAAAAAAATATAGGTATTTTAGGAAAGTGGTATTGGGGATGAAACAAAAATTAATTAAGATTACAATTTTTTAGAGAAGTTTTAAGAAAGTGGCATTGGGAATGATACAAAATTTACTAAAGTTAGTTAATTTTGCTTATATTTTAAACAAAAGAAGTATATTTCTTATTGCTTATAATTCGAGTAAGGGAGTAAATAACAATTACTCCTAAGAAGTGTAGTAATACCTTCGTCTCTAAATATAAAGCTCTCTTGATACTTTTATTTTGTCCCTATTTATAAAGCATCATACCAATTTTCAATGATAATTAATTTACTTTTTTCCATAAACACTCTTATTTATTTAACACTTTTTAGATTCTCAATAATATTAATAGGGGTAATTTTGAAATTACATATCAAAAGTTCACATTTCCAATACAATTAACTAAATTATTCCACTTTCTTAATGGACGTGAAATTCCCCAAAGAGACTTTATATTTAGGGACAGAGAGAGTATTATACAATAAATATGACAGATTAAAAAAGTTACTCCCTCCGTTCCTATTTATCTGTCCTATTTCAAACAAAACACACCCTTTAAGAAATGCAATTATTACTTAGATTTCCAATACATTAATTATGTTTTTTCCCACTATACCCTTTCTCTTTTTATAATCATTTCTTATCTTCCACTACTTACGAAAACCAGTACCCAATTAAATAGGAGTAGACATGGAAAGTAACATTTGTTATACCTTAAAATAATTAAAAGGACAAATAAAAAAAAACTTCTCCAAAAACGGACAGCTAAATAGGAACAGAGTGGCTAATAGTATACTACATGTCAGCTGACAAGATTGTATTCATTTATTGAGGTTGGTCTTTTGGAAATGAGTCAAATGACACTACTGACTTGAAAAATTAAATGGTACAAAGCTTTTCCTTATAAAAAAAAAACTCAAATTTGTTCAAAAAAAATAAAAAAACTCAAATTTAGTAGTAGTAGTATGAAACTCTTTATTGAGATTAAATTCGAACATCTTTCTCTCTATTTTTGCATTAATAATCAACTTGCATAAGCAGCATAAAGCCATAGACGTAGGTAGAGAATTGATGACTAATATATAAAATATATATATATATATATATATATATATATATATATATATATGAGAAGGGATCCACTTACTCCAAGAGTAAGTTTAGAAAGTTATACTCAATCCCAACCCTAAGTTGTAATGGCATCCAATGGTTGATATTAATTCTCAAAACTATCTCACTTGACTCATTTCTAGCTTCTTCTAACTCATTCCAAATTCTGAATAGCTCTCCCATTCTTCCTCCCTGAAACAGCGACATCAAATGTAAAACACACCAGGAATCTAATCTTATTTTTAGGCTCGATCTGAGGCATCTCCTTCGAGATATTCACATTGTTCCTTATCATAACGGCTCTCTGATGCTCATGCTTCGCATATGGCACAGACTGATGAGCCATAACCAATCCACAAGGGTAAGAAGGGTGATAGATTGGATGATGATGGTGGTTAGGGTTCGGGTATTGGGGCGGATCTGGTGATAGGCCTGGGCACACGAACGAAGGAAGGTGGCTCCATCTTGTGCTTGCAGAGATTCAGTGAAAATTGATGGCCCAATGGCTGCTTAAGATGTTGGACATGACGGGATTTGTTCATTGTAATTGACCTGTTTGACATAATGCCCCAATGTTCATTGCAGACATGTTTGATATAAAGTCTCAATGCATTCATGCTTGTGTGAATGGAGAGCGATAACACTATATGAACTGATGTTGTGATGCAGAAGTACTAACTAAGTTATCAAATTTTAGTTATATGATCATGTAGATTCTGTGATGGTTTGTAATTGTTTTAGGTGTATTAATCCCCAGGAATCCAAATGATTGGAGTAGTATATTGATAAGGCAGAGGTTTGTTCTGTTTTTGGTAGCAGTTTAAGTATAATACTGGGTTGGAGCAATTTTATTTGAAAGTAACAATTAAAATGCAAGAGCAGTTTAAGCTTAATATTATGTTTGAGCAATACAGGGTTTACACTATAACTTTGTGAAAGAGAAGAGGAAAATGAGTTCAGAATAGACATTAGGTGTCAATCAATTTGGTCACGTGACGTTTTTAAAATATGAATATCAACCTTTGGATGAAACTAAAATAGAGGGTTGAGATTCAGAGTAATTTTAAAGACTTACTCTTAGAGTAAGTGGATCCCTTCTCTCTATATCTATATCTATATATATATATATATATATATATATATATATATATATATACTCCCTCCGTTCCTATTTATCTGTCATATTTCAAACAAAATATATCCTTTAAGAAATTTAATCATTACTTAGATTTTCAATAGATTGATTATGTTTTTTTTCCACTATACCCTTTCTCTCTTTATAATCATTAATTTTTTTTCATTACTTACATAAATCAAGACATATTAAATAGGAGCAAACAAGAAAATAACATTTATTACATTCTTAAAATTCTCAATACAACAAATAAAAAGAAAAAAAAATCTCTTAAAAAACGTCAAATAAGAAAGAACGGACGGAGTATATACTAACCAGTGCATTCATAGCTCCTGCTTTGAAGTGGTGAGGATAGTTTGGTCGCTTCTCGCGTGCCATGTACACCACTCTTGCCAATTCATATCCATCTTCATCTACTGCTTTTCCATCCCTTCCACCGATCATCATCTGGGAATACAGTAATTAAAATAAATAAATGTCTTATTGAAAATAATAACTAATAAAAAGTACATTTCTCCCTCCTATTCATGTATAATGTTGTTTTAGTATTTGTACTATGTTTCATAAGTCCTGTTATTTTATAAATCCAATGATAATTAATGTTATTTTTTCAAACACACCCCTATTTATTACTTTTCTTTTTCACTTCTAATATCTTTATCTCTTTAATAATGATTATATAGGGATATTATAATCAAAATACAACAAATTCTTATATCATTTAATCATTCCTTAAAACACACTACATATCAAACGGAGGGAATAATTAATTTCAAAATTATATGAAAATAGTGATACCTGCACGATGGAGTGGTGGTCCTGTTTTGTGGTATTGGAATTCCACTCTGAGAAACCATTGTGCTGATTTCTTGCATCATCCGGAACCTTTCCATTTGCTACAGCCGACTCAATATCTCTTTTCATGTCTTCATATAATTTCTGCCGTCACAATTATATATTTAATTAATGGGATATTGAAAAACTTTCCATCAAAGAAGATTATTCTCTTCCGTCCTATAAGTAAATTTTTTTTTAGAATTTATTCTTGGTTTTATTTATAAGATATTATTTTAATTTTTAACAACATTTAATTATTTTTTTCAAAACATCTCTACCATTAAATCAATACTTTTTAAAATTCGAATAACAATTATAAAAATAATTTTAAAAATTTATATTAATTAAATATTTACATTCACAATCTTACTAACTAAACTATACTATTTTCTTGAAGAATGTAAAATTTTTCAAAAATATTTTACATATAAAATCGAAAAAAATATTATATTACTCACTACACTCATGATGTTTACTTGAGTTACACTTATGATGACACGTATTAAATGCTAATGTTTATATACAAATTTTTAAAATTATAAGTGTTAAAAAAATATTCTTAAAGAAACTTTTTTTTTTTTCCAAAGGAGGAAGAGTGTACTTTCTGAAACTTAAACCCAAACATTCACATTTTATGTCACACTTCAATATTCCTTTCATGTTAGTTCTATCCTTATTTGTTAAGCGTATGAAGAGTACGTGTGCTTCCTAAATTTGAAGATATGGATGGTATATAATAAAATAATATAATGATGGAAAACCTCGTACATACCTTTATAAATAACCATTCTTGGGCATACTCATGAGTGCTACAATTTTGGCCGTCGGAAAAGTATGCTTCGGGTGACCTAGGTTCAAGATGGATGAGTCTTCTTCTGCAGAATGGTAGCCAATGTTTTGCGAAAATAGTGGCCTTATAGAGAGCATAGAATGTTAGTTCCGACCCTCCATCGTCAGAGAGATAGACACATAGCTTATTGGAAGGATAATTGTAAGCCATTGCAGATAAGATTGTGTTAATCACCATACATGGAGGCTCTAATATTGGGTCAGCTGTGCACACAAAGATGTCCACCGTTGGTAAATTCTCTTCTTCATATCTGTAACAACATGATGCCAATGCATGACTTCAAGAACAAAAACCTACTTAGAAAATTTGATCGTCCAAAAAGAAAATTGTTTGGGATAATAATGCTGTTAAATATGTTATAAAAAAAATAAAGGTGTTATTTTTTTAATTTTCTTGTGGGTTCAAGCAATTTTAAATTTTAGTTTAAAAAAAAAAGAAATTTTAAATTTTAATATAACTAGATAAATATAGGTATATACCCTAAACGGGACTCACACCATATATGTACATTTTATATTAATCTGAACGGTTTCCCTAAAAAAAAATATACTCATTAATCTTGACTTTTTCTTTTTGAACTTCCGTTTTTACTCGTTGGTCTTCATTCCTTTTTTTATGGATGAAGTTACCTTTATTTTACCGACTTAAATTAGGAACTCGATGAAGGCAGAAACATTTTTCTATTGCGGAAACATTTTTCTATTTGTTTCCGCTTTGTTAAAATCGGGAAGTTACTTTCGCTTAGTTTAAATCAGTAAAATAAAAGTAACTTCGTCCATAAAAAAAAAGGAATGGAGGTCAACAAGTAAAAACGGGAGTGAAAAAGAAAAAGTCTTAATCTTAACGGGTAGTATAGCCGGAAGCACATGGAATGATGGAACACCATTGTGAGAGGAGAAAATGAAAGAAAACGGGTCTACTCTTGTTCAAGTTCAACGCAACTAAATTTAGAGAAATGGAATGAGGTCAAAGACCAATACACATGAGGGGCACGCTAGAATTTAGTTACATTTTTCATAATTATTTTTTTCTGAAAAATGAAAAATATCTGTATACTACAACTGTCAAGGAACTCGATATTAATATTGAATATCCTACGGCTTTATCAATTTAATTATGAGTTTTCTTAACCTCATTCCTAAGTAAATCCTTTAATTATTTATTGAAAATATTTTTTATAAATATTATTAGGAAAATGCTAACAAATATACTAAATATATTGTTTAAATAAGTAATAAAATATTTTTATCTTGAAAAATAATGCATTTAATACATTGAAACATGTTGAATTTACTTTTTAATTTTTATATTAACCCACCTCTTGTTTGTAATATAAGAAAAAAACATACTTTTTAAAAATATAATAAAAAGTTAATTAAATTTCTTAATTTTTGTTTCATTTTCAACAATGCTAGAAGTACTTTCTTAAAACAACCATATAAAAGTGATTGTATCATTTAATTTTTTTTCCTTCCTAATATTATTTTTCTAAAATACCTCTATTTTTTTAAAATTTAAAAAATTAAATACAACCAACGATATTTTTTTTTAGTTCTTATATGATAAACTGAAAAAAGTACTTCTTTTAAAATATTTAAACAATATTTTTAAGATACTTGTTCGCATAACCTAGTTAATATAACATTCACGAGAACTAAGAAAGACTCTAGTATTTATTTTTTGGGCGTTGCTTCGAAGCTTCAGGCAAGTTTTGCTTCAGACTTTTTTCTTTGATTTTTAAGTATATTGGGTAAGTTAATTTTTTTTAATCATTTTATAATATATATACACCCGTTTTCACTATTTTTGCTATTTTTAGCAAGTTTGCATTAAAAATTGACGTATTTAAAAATTTGTGTGCATTAATTACAACAATTCTTAATGTATATGCTTATCAAATATGAATTTTTTTTCTCGATGCATGTACTTATCGAATATAAATTTTTTAACATGTGTCACAAAATTCACATCAGGAAAAAATCATTTAGTAATTCTCGATGTATATACTTATCCAATATAAATTTTTTAAATATGGGTACATATTAGAAAAACTCTTTTGATAATTCTTGATGCATATACTTATCCAATATGAATTTTTTGAACATGTGTCATAAGGTGCATATTAGAAAATGTTTTTAATAATAACAAATATTAACGGTATTTTACAAATGGCAGGACCAAAATCAAAAATTTTAAACTTTCAAGGATCTTGATGGATAAAAAAAAGATAGAGAGTAAAACCAAAATTTAGTCAACTTTTAGAAACCTTTTACTTAGGAAAAAAGACACATAGCATACTGACATGATACTCCATTAATCACGTTATTAATTAATCGTGAATCCCTATGAGCAACAGAGACAAAACCAAAAAATTTAAACTTTTAAAGATCAAGACCAATAAAAAAAAACTAAAACCAAAACATGGAACAAAACCTTATTTTATTTGTTGATAAAGGGAGAGGAGAGGAGGTAGCTAGTAAAGAAAATGAACCTTTGTAAGAGCCTATGTTTGAAAGGAGTTTGATAAACAATTCTCCAACGAACAGACTGAGTGATAATCCAGTACAATCCAAAAGCCAGCTCGCTCATGGAAAGAACTATACAACCCCAATATCTGTTTTGTTCTTGTTCTTGTTCATGATCTGCTGGGATGATGTTTGTTAATCTGTGTACCAACATCAAACATATTCCTCCAAATATTGTACATGCAAATAGCTTATATACTCCTCTGAATCTTGCTTCCTTTGTTTCAAACAAAGGAAGAAGTTCCTCTTGCTCTCCCATCTCTCTAGTCACCCTCATCTCTCTCTTTCTCTTTCTCTTTTCCTATTTGATGAGGCCAAGAGATATTGTGTAAAGATAATGCCACCCTCTCTCTGGGGTGTTCATGAACTGGTTTTTAATTTGGTTAAAAGTGGTCGAGACTCCAATAAATCATTAATTGGACCAGATAATTTACCAAACTGGTTCTAAATTTTCAATTGGGTCTGAATCAGATTTAAATCGGTCCAAAATTAAAATCGGTTTAAAACCAATTTTTAAAATAAAAACCTGCTTTAGCTAAAACCAGATAAAAACCGGTTTTTTTTAAACGGATTTTTCAAAAAACTAGTTCTTTTTCCATATAAAACTTTGAAAAATCCGTTTTTTTTTTACATCAAAAACTGGTTTTAGGTTTTAGGTTTATTTAACATTTTAGTCCTTGAAATTAAGTGCTCTTTTGGATATGGTTTTTAAGCTTTTTTCGATGCTTTGAGTCCATGAACTTTGTTTAATTTTTGGAAATGGTACTTTCGTCACTTAAGTAATGATATAGCCGACGACATGTCACGTCATTTACACATACAATATCGATGAGTGACATGTTGTGTAGAGCCACTGACACTACGTGATTTTTTTTATTAAAAAATAATTTATTTTAAAATTTATTAAAAGATTCTATTTTCTTTTTTAAAAAATGCAATTTTTTAAAAAATGCAATTTTTAATTATTTTTTAATAAATTTGATTTTTTTTTATTTTAAAAAATTTACGTGGTATCATCTGACACGTTACTTATCGATGTGGCGAAGGTGACGTGGCATATCCTCGACCATATAACCACTTAAGTGATGAAAGGACCATTTCCAAAATTTGAGCAAAGTTTAGGGGCTCAAAGCATCGTTAGAAAAAAATTTAAGGACCAATTCCAAAATAGCACCTAAGTTCAGGGACTAAAAACTTAGTTAAACCTAGTTTTTATATACTGTTGCATAACTACATACTCAAACGGATACATCCAAAAATGTATCTACACCAAAAATGCTTTCATGCCATGCGCCAAGTAAGAATCAAAGAAAAGACCTTGATCAATAGCAGAGAGGGAATCCCTTTGCTCTTGCAATTGAAGCTCTAGTTGATTCTTCATAACCCTCTTTTCATCGATCGATACCCATTCCCCCGCCACGCAACACTAATAATATCGGAGACCTTCTCGCTTTCTATCTCCCTCCAAATCAGCCCTTGCAGCTACGACAATGACGATGACGAAAAATAAAACTAGTTTTTATTAGACTAGTTCAGTTCATGTTCGTTTCATCCAAACCGGATTTTTTGAACACCCCTACCTCCTTATATGTAATTTTGCAATAAACATAAAAGAGTGAGATGTATATAATACTCCGTGGCCCCGTCCCTTGTTATTATTTAAAAAAAATAAATACTATTTTTAAATTTATCCAAAAAAAATTGTGACATTGGATATGTATTGAATCTTAATCACTTATTTAAGTAGTAGTAACAAATTTCGTACTATTTATGTTAATCTTCACTAGTATACTATTCCTATTTAAAAGATCATAAACTTCATTCAATTCATTGTTATTTTTTTTCTGTACTCTTTGGTCAATATCACAGGTGTCCTCAAGAGCACATTTAATATCAAGGAACTCTTGAGACTAATCATGCACGAGGTCATGTTCCTATGCCTCTCCCAGCGGGATGTGTTAACCGGGAATTGAACCTGAGACTTTTTAGTCTCAGACCTCATTCCCAAATTCTCAAGTTGGCAGGATCGCACCACTTGAGTCAACCCCCGTTGGTTTCAATTTATCGTTATTGTGATTATTATCTTATAAAGTAACCTAAAGTAGAGTGAAATTATAAAAAAAAATGTATTTAGTATAAACTTTTTAATATAACCTAAATTTTCTAAAATAACTTATAAAAAAAAAACTTTCAAAAACATAACTTATAAAACTAATAAGGTGAATTTTATCACATACATCGCTAAAAAAAAGTTGACACACACACACACACATATATATATATATATAACTTAAATAATGAACATATTAAATGAGATTTGTTAACAAATATGGTTAGGGTTTATTCGACAAAATTAACTTATAGTTGGGAGTTTGTAGATGTGAGTTTGTATTGTTTAGATAATTATTTTAAATAGTGTTGTTTTACAAAACTAAGTTTTGAAGTAGTTGAAAGTTATTAAATGACCAAAAAATACATACAACATTATATTATTTATATTTTATTATTTAAATTTATTCATTTTGTTTTTGTTCTTTATTTGTTATTTGATGCTCAGTTGTCCGCTGATTAATGAATTTCTTTTATTTGTTTGTTCAATAAATAAATAAATAGCTAATTAGTTAATTAATAAGGTATAAATATTATTACATTTTAATTAATTAAATTTGTTTGTTTTCTTAATTTATTAATTATTACAAATTATTAAATTATAATTAACATTTAATATTTAATTAAATACACAATTAATTAAAAATCAAATTGTCATCAATGTATTTTAATTTTACTCACAAATTTTCAAATAATAAAAATATGTAACCAAGTTATTCTTATAAGCTATACATGAAAAAAATTATGTACCGTAATGATACATCGAAAACATTCAAATACAAAAATAATATATGTTTTTTTTAAAAAAATAGAAAGAAAATAAAAAAAATTAGTACAAAAAATCTAATGTTAAAATTTTTTTAGGGTATAATTGGTATATGAATTATTGAATATAAATTAATTAGTTTTCAAAAGTCACATACTTTTTTTTAAAAGCTATGAGCTCTTTTTATTTTATATTCACCAAACAGAACAAATGGTTTATTGACTTAATCTAAAAGTTCATAACTTGGCACACCGAATAAAGCCTAAATTATACATATAAATTTCAAATATCAATATTTCACTGCACTTAAATATAAACCCTACATCATTTGAAAAAAAAAAAATCTCCAAAACATTTACTCATATCCAATTGAAAAAATTCAGTTTGATATGTATTTTTTATTTATTTTTATTAATTTATTTCTCAGCCTTTATTCCTTGTCCTAATTGTTTCGGATTCAAATTCAAACCAAAATTGTTTAAAGCATTTATTTTGTCAATCAAACACACATTTTTAATGCACAAATTCAACTTATTTATTTATTTTGTAATTCTAAAAAAATTATTATTCCCTATCCATTTACTCATATATAATCAGGGTTAAACACTTTATAATAAGGATCAAACAAATATTAACTAACTTATAACTATGAGCTATTCTGAATGAAAGAGACAACCACATATTTTGGAAGAAAAGAGTTTGTTGTTCGTAAGGTGAGATAATAATATTAGTTAACCTTACACCAAAAACTTATTATTAACCCTCCTTACCGTCTTGTTTCATATTTAATTTATTTAATTCATTTATTCTTTCAATAAAACACTCATTTAGATACAAATTCAACTTATCTAGTTAAATTTTACAAAATTGCAAGATTGAAATTTTGGTACGAAAATGAAAGCACAACAAGACACATGTAAAATTTCACTAAGCATTATATTTATTTCATATAAAATAATAAATAAATTGTGATTTTATTAACCTTATTATCAATGGTTTGTACTTCTTAAGTTAATGCAATCCCCGCTGGGAGACCCCTACCGCTTAGTGCAAGCTCAGTTGGGTCGGACCGGATGAGTCGGATTCTGGATAAACCAAATTCGGGTACCGGTTGGTGTACACAAAAAAAAAAAAAACTTCTTAAGTTAATGCATTGGGTAAATATGAGGCTGAAAAGATATATATACTCCGGTACTTATGAGTTAATGAATTTATATTTTCAATACAATTTTTTTAAAAAAAAAATTTTTAACATCTTAACCTTAGGTCAAGCAAACCTAATAAATTAAGGCAATTAGAACGCTCATAATTTGAATCTATCATTCGTATCGAAATATAAGTCAAGTAAACATGCATATGGACAAAGTTATGACAAGGACAAAAATAACATAAAATAAGAATTCATACTTTCACCATTTGTTTGTTTGCATTTGTGCTATCCTTGGGCAATGAGTTTATGGCTGAAAACAAAAGAAAGTTGATGTTGGGACATCATTTTGTCTTCATCTGTCTTTTTCTTTTTTCCTTTACTTTAAGAAAATATATGTTGTACGGATAGTGTAGAGTTTTTTTACATTATCAACGTACCGTCCATCATTCATATGTTTATAGTTATTAACCTTTGATTAAAAATAATACAAATGAATGGTAGATAACGAACCAATAGTATAAAAACTTTACAGTAAACCAAAAAAAAAAAAACTTTACACAATTAATGCACACCCATTAATCTATTTTCTTTTTGATAAACATGTTCATCTTTTTTTTTTTAGAGTCATGTTCATCTTTGAAACAAGGACAGGCTAAGTGATAATGTTACGTTAAGGTGCACAAGGAAAATAGCACCTTTAAATAAGCTTTAATTTTTTTTTTCTTTCGAAACTAGTTTTAAATTCTGAATATTTCTACAATACAATCAAAATTTGAATAATAGCACAACAACTCATTAACAAGTCAATGATTAGGTGATAAGTCATTCAATTTTAACCACTAATATTTGACGTGGCAATAATATGACCTTATTAAATGACTTGTCACTCAATCATTAGTTTATTAATAGATTGTAGTGCTACGATCTAAATTTTGATTAGTACATGATAACAATGCCCTAAATTTAATCATACCTTCACGTCACAAATTTGTTATCGTCAAAGCTACTAATTATGGCAGTGGATAGTTGATAATAATAAGACAATCGATGATGTGGACACGCCAAACATATAATTGAGAAAATCAAGAATTTGAATAATTAATTCTACATATTCAACCTATACACGTAAATGGCTGCTAACAAGACCAAGAAAAATATACTCCCTTCGGTCCATATTATAAGCATCATTTCTCTCTCACAAAAAGGTGCTTACAATATGGACCGGAGGGAGTACTTTCATATCTTATTTTGATATATAGGAGATATAGAAAGGAGAGAAATAGAAAAAAAATAATAATAATGTAACATTAAAAATTAAAAAGATATGGTATAAATAATAAAAGAAAAGAAAAAATTGTAAGAGTATAATATTCATGGTGAATGCTTCAATGCTTTCAAGTGAGGGAAGACATGAATGCCAATCCAATTGGACCAATCATAGGTTGACATTTGTGTCATTTTTACACAATCATCATCTAATGTGTCATATTTAAGGATTAATTTGCAAAATTTTAAACTTGAAACTTAATCATGGTTAAAAATAAAAAATTAAAACTATATTAATCATAATCTAACAAGTTCACAACCCTAACAAGTTCATTTGTTGTTGTTGTAGTCTGCGAGAGAGAGAGCTCGTGTCACGATCACCGTTCTGCTCCAGTGTCACCGTCGCCGCTCCAGCCGTCGCGGGAGAAGCCCCGTGGTTCCAGCCCGTCATCCCAGTCTCGTGGTCCCAGCCCACTGTCCCATCCCCATCGTCCCCATCTCTTCCTTCTCGTTCCTTTCATTTCCCTTTGCTACATTTGCTGGTCCCCTTCATCTCACGCCGTCTCCAGCGTCATCTGTTCGAGGGCTTCATGAGAAGAGATTTTTATTTTTTTTTTAATTTGAAAATTAATTTTTTTGGTTAACTATGGTTGAGTTAAAATTTTTAAAAAAATTACAAAATAATCCTTACTATATAACAGCTAAGCAAACACTTCATATGCCAACTAGATTTAAAAATCATAAATGTCCTATTCTGATTAGTACATGTGTAGATGACATGAATGTCATTTAATTATTCATAGGGCGGACGAAAAGTGACCTTCGCCTTTCATTATCAAGGAGACAGATATTCTTGTATGATACTCAAGAATTTTCTCCGTACCAAGCTCTTAATATAATTTCCTTGAAAATTCTTCCGATATTGAACATGACGATAAGTATTAAATGAATTAAAATTTGTTAAGAAAATCAATTTTATATATTAAATTGGAATAAAAATTAAAAGTATAAATTACGAGAATTTAAAATTATTTACCTGCTTTTTATTTGTACGACTTGGTGTTTTGAAAGTATGAGTCAGTGGAGTATTTGATTTAATCAGACATCCTTTCACTTGGCTGGCTTATTACCAAAAAATCTTGACCTTAATTAGATTTGTTTTTCTAGAGTACGAACCTGATTTCTCCTTTAAGCTATGGTATGCGTCTATCAATCACTCCAACATCCATATTAGTAGGTGGTTTCTGTATATAAATGATCCCTTTCTTATTAACGGGGCTTGATTCAGTTGGTGTAAGGCCCCAACTAAAATATTGAATGGGACAAGGGTACTAGTAGCCCCGGTTTGATTAAATATTCATTAAGTTATATTCATTAAATATTTTACTTTGTCACATACTTCATATTTTTAGAAATCTAATAATCATTTATATTTCTTTTAGCAAGTATATCTTTGTTAACCTCCGATCCCAAAAAAGAGAGAAACGAGAAACTCTCGCTTCTCTCTTCCTCCTTTCTCAATTCTTCTTCCCCCTTCCTCAGTCTCTTAGCTCTTCTGTTTGTGTTTTGGGTAGGGGGAGGGACTCCCTCCCCACCAGTCCCTCCCCTTTCCTTTGGGAATGTGTGTGAGTTTATTTGTCCCTTCCTTTTCTTATGGGAAAGTGTGTGAGTTTGTTTTCCCAGTTTATTTGGGGTTTGTCTTGCCTTTGTGCAAGTTGTGTTTATTTTGTGTGTTTTCAGTAGAGTGATGCCTCTGGATAGTTTCTACTGTCCATGTTTGATGGTCATCCTCTTTGCTCCAATAATTGGAAGTCGAGACAGATCTTCCTTTGTCTACTAGTGATTTGGCTATCGTCCAACAGCTCTCTCCTTTTAGATGTGAGGTTCCTTGTCGCCGAACTGAGCTTAGTCCCAACATCAATGAGATTATCATATTGAATTAAATGCTATTGAATCTCCTGGTAGAGTCCAATTTTGGCAGTTGTTGATGACCCATGTCTAAATGAAAAAGTTTGTTCTTGCGGAATACCCTTTATATATTATCATTATGAAATATCTTGTATTTGTAAGTGTTATGTTTTGTATTTCCTTATACCGTTTCTCATATTAAATAAAATACACCTTTTCCTTAAAAAAAAAAGTATATCTTTGTTTATTATATTTTCTTTTTCATTACTCATTTTTCTATCTCTTTTTATACATTATATATCATTTCTTAGTTTAGGAGTAATTTCTAAATCAACATAATTTATGGAGAGATGGATTATGCAACAATGGGGGAAATTGCATTGCACGGTTGAATCAAAATTATTAAAAAGGGCCGTAACAGAATGAATGGAGCCCAACATTGGATAAAGCACGTGCTCACTTATAGAGTTATAGTGCACCAGCACCTTTGTTAAGCTAAGCCATTGAAGTGAGAATTTTTAATCACTGAAGGAGAGAACTTATATAGTGCACCAGCCACCAGCAGCACCTTGTTCAATCAACCCACAAGCGTGATTTGGTAAACACTCTCTGTCTTATTCTTTTTGTTCACAACTTTCATTGATTGCATTTGGTGAGAGAAATTGAGTTTTTCATTTTTATTTTTAATTTTTATTTTATTTTTTTAAAATTTTTAGAACAGAAACTGTATATCATTTATATGTTCTGTTGATGGCTTGATGCATACATGGTGTTTGAAAAAATGCTTGGCCTGGCTCACTTGTGTTGCACTGTAAATTATATTTCTTATGTCTAATTTTAGTTAGATAGTTCATATGTAAGTATATAACAGTTATTTTAGTTTAATATTTTTGGTTGTCCATTTCATTTAACTTGTAACCTTTTATTAGTACCCTTTATCTCTTGACACTGTTTATTTGATTTGTTAATATCTACACATGACATATAATGTGGGACGTGTAAAAGATGAATATGAAAAATATGATAGAGGTAAGTACTTCACATTGAAAACTCAATCAACATTTTAATCAATTATTTCACATTCATTTGTTTCTTGCATAAAGTTCTGTCTTGTAAACTTATCATATTCTCAGTTTGATAACACTTAAGTTTTGTTATGTGATGCAAAGTTGCTATTAAGCTTTTTTGGCAATCATTTGCTATGGATATAGCACATCACTATTTAGAGGGTAATGCTGATGCGGTGGAGTTTTGTCCATATAATTCATACCACAATGTTTTTGCGGCTTCCACCTACACATTACAAGAAGGTGGTCAGCCCAGTCGACATGGAAGCATTTCACTCTTCCATATCGATGTGGAGGACACAGGCCGCCTTGACATGGTTTATAATGTGGAGACCTCTGGGATATTTGACATTAAGTGGAGTCCACCCGGAGGGCTTGTGAGTCCTTGTTTAGCTCAAGCAGATGCTGATGGATACTTAACAATTCAAATGCTGGAGAATGAAGGAGCAGAAGGAGGTACGGATTTAGTGGTTGATCCATGTCTATAACATTATTTTCATTGGGGACTAGAGCATAAAACTAGAAAGTATAGTTCAATACTTACCTGATAAATTGACAATGGAAAGCACCAGGGAGTTCCAGTAGACACATTTTCAAAGTATGTAAATGTCAAGCTTAAAACTTGCATCTTTATTTAGTCTTGATGTATTAGATATTATACATAGTCTCTAAAACCCACCATGACACTGATATTTATGACTTCCTTACGTCAGGTTTGGTTTCCCTTTTTGGCTTTTTCTAGGATCATAACTTGTTTCTAATCAAAGGTTCTATACGTCATTCCTCGTATACGTATAGTAGTGTTTCTGTACTAAATGCACCTATTATTGAACCTTGTGAAGTTCTTTTAACCTTCTAATTTTGTTAAAGGCTTTTAATCATAGGACTAAGTTTTGGTGTCTCTAAATGTAAAAGAAATGTCAAAAGTTGACAGCCAGCTGGGCATGCGGTTCATCATTTTTAGGGAGGATGAAATTTTTTAGGTCATTGGGAGTATTGGTTCAAATATCCAATATAAACCCTCACTTCACAATTAAACTTTAAGCATTATCTTCTACATATCAAATCAATCTTGCATTTTCCCCCATGAGATACTGACAATCTGACATATTTAGTTATTTACTCATCCATATATTCTTTAATTGCCAGGTTTTTTTTATTGGTGCTAAATACATGTTCTCTCGTTCTTTTGTTCCATTACATTGTATTCAGATTTGTTATTGTTACAATGGCAGGGACTTATCTAAAACAGATGACCAGTGAAAAAATTAGTGACTCTATGTGCCTGTACCTGGACTGGAACCCTTCAGCAACCTCCATCACAGTTGGGCTTTCTGATGGCTCTGTATCTATTGTTTCTCTCCTTGAATCCAAACTGAAAATACAGGAAGAGTGGAAGGCGCATGATTTTGAACTTTGGACAACCTCGTTTGATATCCACCAACCAAATTTGGTATATACTGGCTCTGATGACTGTAAGTTCAGCTGTTGGGATGTGCGGGATAGTCCTTCCAATTTGGTATTTCAGAGCTCTAAAGTTCACAAGATGGGCGTTTGTTGCATTGAAAAGAGTCCTCATGACCCAAATAGCTTATTAACTGGCAGCTATGACGAGTTCTTGAGGGTATGGGATTTGAGATCAATCTCAAAACCTGTTAACGAGACTTCAATTAGTTTAGGGGGTGGAGTTTGGAGGGTGAAGCACCACCCTTTCATTCCAGGCTTGGTCTTGGCTGCTTGTATGCACAATGGTTTTGCAATTGTTGGCATAAAAGGTGACAAAGCTGAAGTGTTGGAAACTTACAAGAAGCATGATTCTCTTGCTTATGGAGCAGATTGGCAGAAAGGAGAAGCAAATCAGGGAGGAGGTGGAACAATTAAACCCGTAGTGGCTACTTGCTCATTCTACGACAAACTTGTTCGGGTATGGAGGCCAGGAAATGATATTAGTCTTGCTTGATGATTCTTAATTTTAGGGGCAATTTCGAAAAATGTAATGCATGACTGTGACTGGCATTTCAACTAGTTCGAATCCAACCATTCATTTGGTACTGTATCCTAAATTCATAATTAATAAAGAGAAGGATAGCGATTGTCATGCAGCTATTGACATATGAAGTATAGCATACTTAATGTAGTTTATAAGTATTTGTGATCAAGGTCATGCAGGTATTTATCGGGACATTTATATGCCAATTATGACCTTCATGGTCATCATCGTATAGTTACCATTGTCGGTTGTCGCTTTCAATTACATTATTTGTTGTTTTGGGATGCCGTATTGTCAAATGCCAATGTTGGATTTGCAACCTTATCTGCGGTGTATGTGCATGCTAATCGCTGCAGAAAGTAGCAGGAAGAGGAAAGCTCCCTTAGAAGCCTGGTGGAAGCTCTCAAGGTGGAGCTGGAGAATGTAAAAAGAGAGCACCATGAATTGAAGGAAAGTTCTACAATTTCTTTCAAAAAGAAGGAACCTTAATCATATCAACTATTTGATCATCCCTTCCTATGAAACCAATTCCTAAGAAGCCAGAGTGACCAAATTGACCATAAGCCATAATAGAAACCATACACTCTTATATTTCTTTCCACCATAACAACAGACAAAACCATCATGAAATGTTGTTTGCAATTTTCAAGCATAACCATTTCACAATATCCAAACCATGCATAGCACTATAGCAGTATAGCATGCAGATCAAACAGCACAATAAAAATTACAAACAACAATAACCAAACTTTATTTCCACTAAATGAAGTATGCCATATGTACCAAACGACTCACATGCAATGCTCAGCCATTGATCATTTTCATTAACAAAATACTGATTTCTAAATCTTTCTTAATACCTTTGCCTACTTTTTTTTCTTGGCATTCCATTGCCAATAGCCTCCATTTGATTTACCTTTTTTATTGGGTACTTTACTGGTGTTTTTACACATGTCAAAACCATCCAAGACATGATTCTTTTGAAAATATTTATATTGATAATATCAAATTACGTGATAATATTTTTATATTGTTTATTTTGAAATATCTATAGTAAAATATAGTTTTCTATATTCATGAATTTTTTTTGTTTAATTACATACTCACAGTCACATGTATCTTTTGTAGGAGGCAACCCTCTTTAAGTTAAAAACATTTATAACATAAAGGGGTGAGCTCTGTCAAAAGAAGGTTTCTCCAAATATAAGACTCGAACTTGAATATCTACTTAAGAGGAAGCAGGTATCGACCACCAAAATCAATCACCCATTGGTTTTACTTTTATGATTTTTTTTAATTAATTTTTATGATTTGAATATGGTGATTCCTTCCAAACCCTTTAATTTTTAGAGGGTAGGACACCCTTGCTATTTGGCTTAATGAAAAAAGCCCATATGGCTTAAGAGTTGTAGCAATATCTTATGTGGTTTGTTAATTAGCCCTTAGGACTTAATTGAAAAAACTATTCCATTTAATTATAAATTTTATTTCACATTTAATAATTAAAATCATTGCAAAGTAGATAAGTTCTTTCTCATTCTAACCCTATCATCTGGTTCTATCTCACATTTAATAATTAAAATCGTTTTTGCTTTTTATTCGTCTTAATAAATATGAAAATAATAAAAGTAGGAGACAACTTCTTTTTGATAATAACGAGTTTCCCTCTGCATCTGCTTCTTCTTGAATAAAAAAACCAGTAAAATATAGCAACAATGAGAATTAAGAATTTCTCTTGAATCGATGACTGAAATTATCTTTACTTGTTGAAATCAAATCCTAAAAGTTACCATTGCCTTCTTGAATAATAAAACCTCTGTATTAAGAGAGCTTCATCACTACCGTGAGATAGATAACGAGATTCATGGACCGATCCTTGCAAGAAGAACGGTATTATGAGTGTTGTGGTGTTGGCATGGAGAGGAGGAAGAATAGATTGCAAATAGGATGTAGGACTTAATTGCAAATTTTATAAAAACATTCATCTATGTGATTTGATAACTGATGTGGCAATATATATCCACTTGTCATAGTTAGATTGAAACAAGTATGAAAGGGTACCAAACCCTTCCTAAACTAAAGGGTTGGGAAGTAATTACCTTTGAATATACATAAGATTTAAAGTGATAGATCATGACAATGTAATTAGTTGATACGACTCTGTTGCGAACATTATCTAATTGAGTTAAATCGAACATTATCTAATTGAATTAAGTCTAAGCAAATGACCATTAAAATATTGAAACCAATTGATCAAATATTTTCATCATAATCATTAAGCAGCAAGCATTATGATGGTGATTATTATTAAAGTTGATAATGTAGATAATTGTGCCTTATATTTTGTATGGTAGTGTAATATACCAGAAAAATATAACTGATTTTATTTAAAAAAAAAAGGAAAATGTATGTTAACCAATGCTTATAAGGCATTGAATAAGGAACAAAAACAGTCACTTTATATTGAAAACCGTTGTTTTTATTACATTGGAAAAATGTAAAATTTGTTTTCCAATACAAATGTTTTTTATACCTTAAATCCTTAAAAAAAATTTGGTTGTGTTAATAAGAATTTACAAAAGGAGAAAATTGAGGTGTGTTTGCTTTGTGAAAAGTGAAAACATTTTTTTTTCATTTTAAAAAAATTATTGATGATTATAATTATGACCCATTGTTTACTTTATAATTTTTATTAATTATGAATGTGAACTCATATTTTCATTTTATTTCTTGATTCCAAATATTTATACAAGAAATAACGAAACAACTTTTTTATTATTTTCATTGTTTCCTATTGAAAATAAAAAATGAAATGCAAACGTAAATCATATTCATAATTGTCAAAAGGTGAAATGAAAACACGGGATAATAATTGTAATTTTTAATAGTTTTCTAAAATCAAAATAGAAAACATTTTCCCAAGGCATACAAACCCTTAAATAACACGTATCTCAAACATTAAAAAAAACATTTTATTAGTGGTCTCATATATAAATAAAAGTAAATTATTTTTGTATTTTTAAAGCAATCATTTCTAAAATATTCATACAAAATAGTTGTAACATTTATTTTTTGTTTCATTCCCACTACAAGTTTCTTAAAATAATCAAAATTTTATATGAATTTGAAAAAATTTATATATTTGGTGAATGCGGAAGGAGTAATTATAATTAACCACCCCTGAATGACATGCAACTTTTAAACTCAGGATGTGGATTTTCCACAAGTTATGATTCTAATGTGCATTTACCATTTTTTAGAGTAGACTCATTTTAAGCTCCTTTATGGTTTTACTTTTTTCGAAGACATGCAACTTTTAAACTCAGGATGTGGATTCTCTTTTAAAAGATTACTATGATTTGCCTAATAAATATAATGATTGTGCTATCATGCTGATCCATTTACTTGATTGAATTGATAATAGTGTTAATTCTGGTTTTCACATTCCATTATTTGTTCACCTGTTTTCATAGTTATTTTTTCAGCTTATCTGTGCAATTTTTTGAGCCTTCTCTTACATACCTGTACTGCCATACTGTTTCATTTTTCTTATCATGCTAATAGTTAAGACTCAAGGTCACATTTCATTGGTTTTCATTGCTTCCTGATGTAGGAGTCACTTGGTGGCTGTGTCCCTGATGAGTTTGATGCTTTAGTTGGTAAGAAGCTCCTTTTTAAGGTTACAAAGAATACTTCTCGGGTTTCCACCTTTGGGGATACATATAGGGTGGCTGGGGTTTGTGATGACGAGCACATAATATCCATGTATGAACTTAATGGGCCTGACTTTTCGCCTTTGAAGGTAACATTTTTGTTATTACTTTTAGTTTCGGTATGTGTATGTAAAGCTTAGCTATCTTTTGCTTCTATGTAGGCTTCCTTGAACTCCTCTGTTGGCTCGGTGATAAATTTGGCTGAAGAGTCTCTAATTTGTGGTGATGCCAAGAAAGAATTTGTTTCTGGTTTGTTGGTTGATTTTTCAAGCGGTTCTGATCCAATCCCATCTGATACTATTGAAAGTTCCTTTTGTAAGAGGAAATTGGAGGATGATTACGAGGGTGTTTGCTGTGGATCTAGCAAGTCTATTCGGATTGTTGATGTTGAGAAGAAAGAGAAGGTTCCTAATTAGAGTTGTCGTGCTTTATTGATCCTTGGATGTGAGGATATGTTATTTAAGTCTTGTGTGTGTGCTGCAGTAAGGTTTTTTAATGACGGAAGCCTAAGTTATCTAAGTTTTAAATGTGTGCCTCATAGTGTTTTTTACTCAGTTTGTTCTGTTACTGATGTTGTAGGCCTGCCAACAAGTTTGGTGTGGCTTTATGTAATTGTAGTTCAAGTAACTTTCCAAGTTTCTTCCTAACGTAATCATTATATATAAATAAATCCCTTTAGGTATAACCGGAATACTACTTGACTTCCCCTGATTTTTAGACTCTTCTCTCCTTCTGATTATCAAATACACTGTACTCCTATTAATGAGATATTGTGCGTATGGCCAATTGGCACTCTGGTTATTATCAGCGTATTTTCTTGTTTCCCTTCTAATCTTACCTTGACGTTTGATATGGTACTAATGGGCTAAAACATGTTTTCATCCACTGGTATGTGGTACCTCTGGTATTCGTAAGAATTTACTTGGACCTAGACACCTATATCTTTTATTGCTAATACTATTTTGGGTTCTTATTATTGATATTTTTTATAGTACGCTTTTTTTCATACTTATAGTTCAATTTATATTTTATATTTGTCATTTATTATTTTCTCCACTCTTATTGAAGGCTTTTACTGTGTATTTGTTTATTGCTCATTAATCAGTGATTTTTTAGAGATAGAAGAGTAGAAACTACTCCCTTTGTCCCATAAGTCATGTCTTTTTAGAAATTTCACTTGGATTAGGAAATGAGTAAATGATATAAGAATTTGATATGTTTAGAGTAGAATACCCCCATTTAATACTAGGAGGGAGTAATATAAATGTATGAAAAATATATTAAAGAGAGATGAGTAGTGAAAAACATCATATAATAAATAGGGGTATGCTTTGAAAAAGAAGTATAAAGGAGTAATGAGGTTCTAAAAAAACATAAGTTATGAGATAAATAAAATAGCTAAAAGAACTTAACTTATGGGACTGAGGGAGTATAAAATTGTAATGTTAAGATAGTTTCTTATTTTAAAAATTAACTACTTCATTTTATTCTTATTATTGCAAGGCATCTTTTTCAATGTTTTTTTTTGGAATTTATTATAAAACAATTTGGAATATATGTGTACTATTAAATAATTTATACCAAATACACCCTTCATAATTTCATGTGGTTATATGATAATAATGACAATGGAGAGAAAAAAATAAAGTGATAAAGTTTTGAAACTTAGGTGCTCTTTTGGAATTGGTCCTTAAACTTTTTTTAAAAATGCATTTGGTTCCTCAACTTTGTTCAAATTTTTGAAATGGTCCTTTACTCAAGTAGTGATATGAAAGAGGATATACCACGTCATGATGTCACGTGAATTTTTTAAATTATAAAAAATTCAAATTTATTAAAAATAAATAGAAATTGTATCTTTTTTAAAGAATTTGAATCTTGTAATAAATTTTATCAATATTGTGGAAGTGGCATGACATGTCGTCGGTTATATCATCACTTAAGTGACGAAAGGATCATTTTCGAAAATTAAACAAAGTTCAGTGATCCAAAGAATCGAAAAAAAGTTTAATGATCAATTCCAAGAGAGCACATAAGTTTAGAAATTAAAATGTTAAATAAGCTTTTTTTTTTTTATAAAACTGAGACTGATAATTACTGTTGTTAATATGTGTAAATTAGGTCACAGTAGTTTATAATAAGAAAATATGTGGTATTTTTCTTCCTACGTGTGATTTGGTTAAATATACCCCTTAATAAAGATCAAGACTTTTCATTCTTTATTTTTGTTTGGATTTTACAGTTCTTCCACTTTTTATTTATCTTCCCTGTGAGTTTGGCAATATTAGAATTCATTGTATTAGTAATTATTGTAACGTGTTTACTATCAACTGAAACCAAATTTTTGGAATTCTTGATAACTAGCTATAAAGCAAAAAATATCCATGCAATAGAATTGAAATGTATGGACTCTGTTACCAACGAGCTGTTGGTGCAGTGGTGCCAGGGGCTGCACTTGGTAGGGCGAACCACGGTTCGATCCCCCGCAACAACGTTGGGAGAGGAATAAAACCTTAACCCCGGGACCCCCCTCGAACTGGATTAGTCGGCCCAGTGGACCGGATACAAACCAAAAAAAAAAAATGTATGGACTCTGTTACTATTTGTGCAATTGAAATGTATGGGCTCTGTATTTTTTGTTGCAATTTTTTTTCATAGTCTCCCTTTCCTCTGTGGTTGCATTTATTATTCAGTAGCTATCATGGAATCAGAAAATATCTACCGTAACAATGCACGATTGGCAAGGCTACGTAGGCGGCAAGTGCTTCGCGCAAGAAGAGAATGTCGGAAAGAATACAGATTAACAAATGCTGTAGGTAATTGGATGTCTAAATTATAGACTTGCCTTTCCTTTTTTTTATGCATTACATCCTCTTTTGTGTTTGAACTTTAAATTTAATATATAATTTCTTCCATCCGTATGTATTGTTTTGTGTTGGATTAGTGTGCATGTCTTCTTGTTTGTACTCTTGTGATAGTGTAGTTGTTGGTATGGTTAATTGGCACTCTTGGTACGAGTTGATGTATTTCCTGCTTTTTTTTCTTTGGTTGATTCCCTCTTAGCTGTGCTACGCAAGTGATGATTTTACTGGTTTGAGTCTATCTGTATTTATATCTATAGGATCAATACGATTTCTTTCTTTTTTTCATAAAATATTTTATGTTTATGGTTGAATATATTATGTTCTCCCTTGTGATGGAATTGAACGGAAAAGAATTATGATTTTTTTGGTTTTAAATATATGCAACTTGACTATTTTTTTTTTAATTTTAGTTCATTTTCAATGTCATTTTCTTAAAAAATTCGTAAAAAAAATGTTATTGTGTTCAATTTTTGTTGCATTCCCAATGATATTGTTTTAAAATATTTTTTTTTTAACAAAAAATATGAATTAAACTAAATATAATAAACTAACCTCCTTAATAAACGTGAAATTAATTTGTCTTATATAATTTGATCTGAATGAAATAATTTTTTTATTATGCTTCGGTTATCATTGAATCAGGAAATATCTACGATGACAATGCACGGTTAGCAAGGTTGCATAGGAGGCAATTGCTCTATGCACGAAGAGAAAGTTGGAGAGTATCCAGATTAACAAATGTTGTCGGTAAATTGGGTCTATTAAATTACGAAACAAGAATTTCCAATATTTATGTGTTATATTCTTTTTATTCGTTTGAATTTTTAGTGTTATTCTATGTATTGATCCATCCGTTTTTCTTGTTCTATGCTTGACTGTATTGAATTTAAAGTATTAGTAATTGTTGCTTTAGTATTGCTTATATATACCCTTGTTGTTTAGTTAAATTTAGCAATTTCGTGAATATATAATGTGATCCACAGTGCCCTCAGTAAATATTTTTAGGTTTAATTATGTCACAAGTTCCTGAAGTTTGAGATACTTTTCTCATATACCCTTATTCTTTTTTTCCAATGTCTGACTCCTCGAAGTTACTTATGGGTTGGTTATATACCCCTACTACCAATTCTGGTCAATTTTGCTGACATGTAACATTGAAATCCTGATCAGACGCAGGAGGTTAAGCACCTGGTGCCTCGTGGGGCGAAGATCCTTTTTTTCAAACACTTTAAAAAACTAAAAAATTTAATATTTTTATATTTTTAGTTAAATAAAAAAAGAAATAAAAGAATTGAAGAGAGAGGTCGTCTTCGCCAGTGTGACATCACGCTGCACCACATGACCAACCTCCTGCGTCTGATTATGATTATGATGTTACATGTAGTCAAAATTGACCAGAATTGGTAGTAGGGGTATATGACAAACCCAAAAGTAACTTCGGGGAGTCAGACATTGAAAAAAAATTATAAGGGTATTCTGCAAAAGTAACTTAAACTTCAGGGACTTGTGATATAACTAAACCATATTTTTATCACTTGTGTTTGTAAAAATTATTTTAAATCGTTGCGTCGATTATTGTTTTCCGAATTTATTCTTACCTATTGTCTTGGGTGTATTGTTAGTATGTATTATTTGCTTGCATTTGCAATGTCATGCTATGGCAAATAAATGTTGTACTATCCGGTATGTGTGAATTGACATTTGCTTGCATAAGTATGATAGTTTAATCTAAGAATTCAGTTATGCATATTCTCTTGATGTTACCCGTGCGTAGCACCGGGTATAAACACTAGTACAATACAAGAAGAAGAGAGCACAAGAGAATGAATGAATGAATGAATGAATGAAGGAAGCTTCTTCCCCCTTCTCCTCCTTCTCTTTCACCAACTCCAACACAACACACTCACTCCCTCACACTTCTCCTAACTACTCACTTTATTACTACTACACTTTACACCCATCACTCTCAATCACTCTCTCTCTCTCTCTCTCATTCTCTCTTTCATTCTCTCTCTCTCTCTCTCTAACAAATCAAATCATTTCGATGTCGAGCAACAGAGACAGAGAAGAACCTCTCTCCTTCACTATCCCTTCTTCCTCTTCCCACTCTTCCCCCATCACCGTCTCCGACCAACTCGACAGTTACCTCGCCGACCCTCGCAGCGCCTCCGGAAGCTTCCAGAACGACGGCCTCCTCTCCTCCGCCCCCGACTCCTCCTCCTCCGCCGCCGCCGATTCCGATTTCGGTTTCTCCCGCCCCGATTTCCGCCTCGGCCCCCTCGCCGGCACCGTCGAGTTCTACCAGCGCCACGTCTTCCTCTGCTACAAGAACCCTCGCTTCTGGCCTCCCCGCATCGAGGCCGCTGAGTTCGATCGCCTGCCCAGGCTGCTCTATGCCGCCGTTGTCGCCAAGAAGAATCACATGAAGAAGGAGGTAGCAGTTACTCTTCTCTCTTTTTCATCCCCTCTTATGTTTTTCATTTATGATTTTGGTTCCTTTTTGTTTTCTTTGTTGATTTTGTCTAGGGTTTGAGTTTGGGTTTGAGTTTGATGTGATGGATTGATTTGATTGATTTGTTATACCTGTTCATTGTCATATTCATTGATTCACTCATTTATGATCAATGAATGTTGCACTTGAAATTGGTGTGACCATAGGGTACTTTTCACCAAGACTTTCTTTAAGATGAACCTGGTATGCGGGGTAAACGAAAGAATCGGGTAAGTATGAGTGTTTTGAACTTTTGGTCTTATGAGAGTAACCATCAGGATTCAGGTCAAGGAGGTGGTTAGGTAAATCCCTCCCCTTGTGGCTACTCCAGGATTTGATTGAATCCTGACATTGCAGTTGTTCATTTGGGGTGGTAGTCTACTCTCGCTATGATCAAGGACTAGTTGGTGGTGTGACATTTTTGGTTAGTCAGATTTTAAACTGATATTATCATTTTACTAGGGAATTCTAAGCTTGTTAGTTGTTGAACATTTAGGGCAGTGGAAATCGCTAGCGTATTCGCAGGCTTTGCATGCGTTATGGACTTATGGTGATAGGGTACCCTTTTTGTTACCCAAAATTACCACTATGACCTCTGTTTTTAGCCGTTTGCCCGTTTCCTATTTTGTTCACAAAACTATTGGGAAAATTGCCGCGAAATGTGAAGTGGCATGCACAGCCACTACGCGGAACTATCCTAGAGTGAAGTGGCATCTAAACATTTTATCACCACGAAATGTGCATGGCTGTGAAATGTGCATATTTTATTGCCGCAAATGTGCACGACTGCTACACTGAGCTATCCTTGAATGAAGTGGCTGATTTAGAATGTCGATGTGGAGAAAATAATATGAGACTCGTTACATGGCGAATTAGACAGTAAAACTGTATAGATGTGATGTGTGTAAATATGCGTTGGTAACATTTTCGTGAAAATGGTGCATCCTGTTTTCTTCCTTTTAGATTGAATATTTGTGCTGGACTTGCATGTTTTGTAGACCCGGTTAACGATTTGCGAGGGTCATGATGGGACTGAAACATCCAATGGAGATGTACTAATCTTTCCTGACATGATCCGATACAGGTTAGTACAACATTTTTTTTTGCAAGTTCTCATTCCTTCTAATAATAATTTTCTGTATTGTTTTGTCCTTGCTCGTTGCCAACAACAAATGTTTATGAAATTGCAGGAGATTAACACATTTTGATGTTGAAACATTTGTTGAAGAAGTTCTTGTGAAGGATGGAGAATGGCTTCCTGGAACTCCGGAGGCATTAAAAGGTTCCTATGTTTTTGTATGTTCACATGGGTCCCGTGATCGTAGATGCGGTGTCTGTGGTCCTGTCTTGGTCAGTAGGTTCAAAGAAGAGATAGAGTTACATTGTCTTCAAGGTAAAGTGTTTGTGAGCCCATGCTCACACATTGGAGGGCATAAGTACGCAGGAAACGTCATTATATTTGGATCAAGCATGAATGGAGAAGTCACTGGGCACTGGTAAGGAGAAGACCTGCCTAACATTTAGAGTTCCTTTGTGTCTGAACTTTCGATTTATTATTTAATATCTTGAAACACCATTATAACATTGTTTATTATATAAAATATTGAGCCAATCCCTATTCTCTTCAACTAAAATATGTAGGTATGGATATGTTGCACCGGATGATGTGCCTTTGTTGATTCAACAGCACATCTTAAAGGGAGAAATTGTAGACTCATTATGGAGGTAAATATGTTCTATAATGCTTTGTTTTTTTTTTTTCCTGCAGTGTGTTGAGTAAAAACATCGTGTTTCGTTTCTAATTTTTGTCGTCAAAAGGCAATAGTTGTGCTCTCCCTCTCTTGTTGGCTGGGCAGGTGGGGTTAGAAGTTAATTTTATATGAAGTTTGCAAGAGTTGGGCAAGGAATGTGGTTTTCCTGAAGTGAAAGTTTAGTTACTAATTACTATCATGATGTTTATTGTTAAATAAAAGAAGAATCAACCAGCAAGGTTTAAAGTAAAAATAAATTTTAACCAAGATTCTTTCTCTCTTTTTGGGGTCTTTAAATTCTTTATCCAAAATTTCAATTCAAGTAAGGTGGGGCTTTGGTTTTCAAAAACGATCTCTTTGCTTATATAAGATCTAATGCCCCTTTTACTATCAATGGTTATGTATATGATTTTATTTTATCCTGAAATTTTAAATAAAACCTCCTTAAGCCAACTCTGGTTTCCATAATTTCAAATTGGAATTGTAATCAGACAACAAGTGGTACATTCATACCCTTTATCTTTTGGTAACTTGGTATGTCAGCTTTGCTCCATATTCCTTTAGGTGCACCAACCTGCTCTGGTGTTGACTGTTTAAATTATCTTCTCATAAGTTACACTCTTACCTGATGTTTTCTTTGGCAATGACATAGCCTTCATATTTAAACTGTTTCTTCCTCTAGCATAGTGTTGCTCTGTCCTCCTCTGAATGTTCAGAGACTTTTGCTTTGCCCATAACTCGTCAATGACATCTCTTTCTGCAAATCTTTACTTTGGGAAAAAAATTTGTTCTTTGGGTGAGAGGTTCCCCTCTTCAGAAATCTGATTTTGGACCTGCTGAAATCCTATACATGGTTAAAGATAGTACAGTAGCTTGTAGCAGGCTTCTGGGTTATGAAATTTTTTGTAGTATAGGTCCCTGAAAATTATGCTTGATTTGTATTCATTGTAACCTTTTTGAATATTGCCATCAGGGGTCAGATGGGTTTAACAGAAGATGAACAGATGAAAGACCAAGAACAAAGACTTCTGCTGAATGGCATGAGAAGTTCAGAAGAAAGCACTGAAGGTTATAGATCTCAAGACAACTTTGGGAGTTTCTGCCAATCAAAGGGAGTGAGCTGCTGTCAAGAAAATGGAGATTCTTCTTGCTGTCAGAATTCTGTGTTAGCGGAAAAGAGAAAAACCCCCGACATCATTGAGACGGAGGCAAAGCTCTCAGCTGATAATAATAGCATTGGCACTGTGATTTCTAGGACAAAAAGTGGCAAAGGAGCTTCACGCAAGTTTCATTCCATGACATGGCTCGACAGCTGGGAGCGAGAAGATACTTATGCTGCTCTTGCTGTGGCCTGTGCTGCTGTGTCGGTTGTCATTGCCTATAAATGCTACAAAGAGCTGAGATAAACATTGGCAGTGTTATTAGTGGGTCAAATAAATTGAGCTTTATTATTTTGGTATAATAGCTTCATGTTGTCAGGTGCTAGTACAAGTTCCTCTTTAGATCAAATACTTGCTGGGCATGCAGGGGAATGGGTGGGAGGTTAATCATTAATCAATACTGTTTGTGGAATATTGTTGGCTGAGACGCTTATGATTTGCCAGTTAGCTTCATCTGTACATATATGAAATCTTATTAGCCTCAAATATTCAAATTAAATAGTAGCTGTTGCTTTAAAGTACAATTTAAAATCTAAGTTATCAGATCTATGTCTAGCAGTGTAAAAGTGAAAAAGTCACCCAGCGAAAGCAATTTAATAGTGACTCGGAAGAAATGCGGTGCATCGAGAGACAAAGTTCCACATTCCTTGTGAAAAAAGAATCAATCATGATAAATATAAAAATAAAAATAAAATAGAAATTAGTGCTTACGTAGAGATATTCGTGCTAGCCCTCATTTGTGTCGATTCTCAAGTCAATAAACGGGAGTAGCATGATTATTACACTTGTAGTTCATGGCAAAAAAACTTTGATAATCACAAGCTAATTTTTGGGGTAAAATAGACTTAAGATTTTAGTACTCAACCATCATACAGGAAAACACGCCATGGGTCTAAGAATTGAAGTGTCTCCACAGTTTGAAGGAGAATTGCAAAAGGAGTAATCAAGACTCTCCAGGTTTCAATCACCATAAACTACATAGAAGGACCCCTCTCTGATTGATCACGGGACTCCCCAATGATAGCTTGGTGCATCATGTAATTGTAAAGTTGTTTATGGAAGACATGATCAATGGAGAAACAATTTTCAGTGTTTCCTGCTGCACAATCCTGGGGTAACCCGGAATCCTCCTTTCTGCAAAAATGTGGAAGGGATGCATAGTCCATTACCTGTTAACAATGCATTAAAACAACTGTTTAGTTTTTCAAAGCCTCTTTTCAAGTCTCCATGACAGAGACAATAGTAACGAAATGAATAATTTAGATGGCGAAATATGGAAGCTCCATGACCATGATCTATAATGGAGAGGTCGTACACCGCACTGATCTGAGAAATCGCAGTTAGACTTACCTAACCAATGATTATTCCTAATGACCTTATTAGTATTGACTAAAAATGACAAGCTAAAATTAATTAGTAGCATACTAGCATATTCAATTAGGCTCTATTTATTTTACTCCACTAATAAAGCAGCTGTGAGGCAAAATAATAATTAAGCTAACGATTTAACCCTGATCAATGGCTTAGCCGTGAGGCAAAATAAAACAGCTATATTTAGTTATAGTAATGGCTTTAGTTTAGTTGAATGGTTATGTACCTTAAGTAATTCCTCCCTCCCACAACTTTGCAGCACCTGGACTTTTTTCTTTGTTCTTTCATGCAGAAGAGGCTTTACAATCTGCCATTTGCCAATTGTTTTTGAAGTTCAAAAAAAAAAAAAAAAACTTAGGGGCTTATCTCGGAGTTTTAATGATGCCTATGAAATTAAAGATAAAGTTGAAAAGTAAAAAATTTACAAACACAAGGATATTCACAAACAAACCTTCCAACATGCCGAGAATATGTATGGAGCATTAACAACATAGTATGTGGCTGTCTTTTCTGGATAGTTCAAGTCATCTATTGTAGCTATTGCAGACAGAAGCTGCAGAAGGAGTTGTCAAACGAAAAGTGTCAACTAGGACAACTCAACTCCGAGCCTCAATAGCAATGGAAATGACTAGCAAGTAGCAATGAAGAAAGATAGGAGAAAAGTTTCCAAGTTACTGGTATACCTTCAGTTGGTTCAGTGCAGATAGTTTCAAACCAGTCATGTCCAATACTTTCATACAGGAACTTATAAATCGTCCATGATTCTTCGTAGCTTTTGGCTAAAATAAAAATATTCCAAATTAGCAAGCAGGGTGTTAGAGAAGCTAAAAAAATTAGTTAGATAGTGTTAGGTACTCACCAAGATCACCCTATCCCTATATTCATTCATTTGAATGTGTGACTGGATATAGTATTTTTCCTGGACAAAAATAACCAGTAATTTAACATCATAGAAGATCAAAAAGAATTTCAGATACCACATTAAGGAACATAAACACTAAACAGACAAGCAGCATTTAACACTGCAGCAACCCTCTAACATATTTGCAAAGGAAGGATAAAAATGGTATAAGTTCCTTACAGGCACTTTGTCAAGTGTGCTGAGCCCAACACCAAGAGCAATGACAGGTAGACCCTGGCATAGTTCATCAAAAAATTGGAATAAATAGCAATCATTTGTGTAAGCATTTCCAGTGATATACAAATTTGTCCTCTCTTAATATAAGAGTATCATCTATGTATAGTAAAAGAAGGGAAGAAGCATGAGGGATGAAAAATATAAAATTTAAGTTTTTTGCCTCAGATAACAAAAAAAAAAGCTCATTTGAGATCCATCTGCTGCATGGAATACCTCCTTTGAGTAACCAGACATTCCTATGAGTTGAGAATCTCTCACACTTTTGTACAAATCAGCAGGGATCGGCTTCTGTTAAAAACAAGCAGGACAAATTCAAGAATGCAGCACATTTATGATAATGAATTCATGATAATCAAGAAATATAAAATTCATGAATTCATATTTTAGATGCAAATCACTTAACAGGCTAAGCTAGGACTGGTATTAATCTGAGTAATACATTTTTCAGTAACAATACCAAAGGGTATAAGTGTGTGTGTATCCATGTGATAAAATTCATCACCGGAGTTTCAGGAATGGATAACCATAAAAAGCAATACAAATTCAGTAAATAATAAGGAACTTACCGCTAAAATATTGTCAACCTCATTTTCCAGTCTCCATTGTAAACAATCAATTAGCTGGAACAGTTTTAAACCATTAGCAAAGTGTGAATATTCAAAGATGTAAGAGTCATACTAATTCAACCAGCAATTAACTTAGAAATGGTTGCAACAGAAAGCTTTTACAACACATCAGTCTTACCGATTTATGCGCTTTCGCAACATTCCCATCCCTTGCTTTGAGAAACCGCACTAATGTTTCTGTTGGATAGCCCTGGTGCATATTCTGAAAACATAAAGAGCGGCCTTTTTAGGAGGGCAAGAAAATTTTTATTGCAGCCAAAAAAAAAGTCTCAAAGAACTAAAATAATTTACTCTCATCAGTTAATTCATGATGAGATGACTATATATCATTACTAAAATATTCCACTTGGTAAAATAGTTCATCACTATAGTCTCCCTACTAAAAGAGAGGGGAGAAAACAAAGTATATATTTGGACATGCATGTTCTGATGCATTGTAAGGCTTTCGGTTGTCACCCCTCTGCTTCTATTCCTTCCACTTTCCCTTTCTCCAAGCAAACCCTTATACTAGTCCATCATTACTAAATTTTTAATATAATTATATATATACACACATATGTATTGAGAGTGAGAGAGAGATTATGTGATTTATTTATCTAACATGAATTGATACATTTTTATCTGATCATGTTGCAGATTATAAAGGTATGTCTAGCCTTTACTGATTCTTTTTTCATTATCTTTCTAACCATCAGGGATCAGGCAAAGACTAAGAGAGTGTAGAGCCAAACCTGGAATGTATTCTCCTGTTTCTCATCCACTGCACCAACCCACAAACATTTGTTAAAAAAATAAAATAAAAATAAATTACATTGAAAAGATCATAAGTCAATATTCAATAACAAATCATCGGTGATCACAGACAAATTGAAGAACAGAAGATCGAATGAAAGCTGAGTTTGATTTGAATGCTTACAGTTATTCATAAGGGACTGAAAGTGCTTGATTGCCTCATGATTATTAACACTCATGATTCTTTCTTGTTTATCTCTGTGATTAAAAACTCTGAAGCTAACTTGCTGAGTAGGAAAATATATAACTGTGTTTTAAACACATATAAGAAGCTGTTGCCGTTAAGAATGAATGAGTTTGTTGCAGCTTCCCAATGAAGTCTGAATTGAACTAAACGGTCATCATTAGAAACTGTTAAAAATAACATAACAAACACTCGAAAAGAAGGAAAACAAATAACTCAGAAATAATTCTTTTGGGGTGTTTTATTTTTTTATGTCATTATTATCATTATTTATATTTGGTGTAGTGCAAGCTCTAGATGCATTAACTTGATTAAAACACTTGAAAGTAATAATATCTCTTGTTGTTATTCTTATCCCTTGTGTAATATCCCTTGCTGTTATTCTTATCCATTGTGTAACGGTTGCAGATGAAAGGCTTATTATTCTCCTATAATTCAGGGAGCTTGAACACTTATAACACCATCTTTCATTTGTTTCCTCCTAATAACTTTCCCCCTTTTTTTTTGTTATGCGTCTACTAGTGTGAATCTTGAGTCCACAATGGTCTTCACATGCTTTGAGAAGTGGTTTCACATGTTTAACTCGGTTCAGTATTTTCTGCCGTTTGACATGATCTTTGTGCATGAATAGTATCAAAATTCCAAACACCTATGTTAGTGTATGTATGAAGTTTCTAAATTTTTGGAGAAGATATGTAATTAATTACTTAATGCATTTTCCATCATGTATTGTTTTGAGAAAAATAAACAGGCACATTCCTTTTTGGTGGTTGAATGTGAAGACCAGTATTTAGTATTTTAGTTAATCAAAGTAGGGAATTTCTACAATATACATTTTTTTTCCAGGTACCAGAAGTAATCAAAGGAGGCAGGGACAAATAGTAATATTATTTGGACATTTTAAGTTAAACACTTATTATTTTAAGTGAAAAGTAACAAAAAGATAAATTGAAGGACTCACCCTTCTTTACCCAAAATGGTAGGTGTTAAGTTAGATGATAGATGTTCAAATAATATTATTATTGATGTTAAAAAATGATAATTTAACTAAGCTGACTATAAATCCCATTTTGAGTAAAGTAAAATATTATGCAAAGGGACGTGGGCAATAAAACTATATATCTAAATGTGAAAAAAAAAACAAAAAAACAATTACCTCTTAAGTGCATGCTAAGCTCTGTTTTGGTGCACTTTTGAGGACTATTATCTTTTGTATATGTTAATTATTATTTAAATCATTGTTGCTGAAGTTTCGTCTAGTATATATTATGTACAGGGCCAATTCGTAAGTATTTTTATCTGCTGAAAAATCTACAAAAGAAAGAAAAAATGCACCAGCCGGGAATCGAACCCGGGTCTGTACCGTGGCAGGGTACTATTCTACCACTAGACCACTGGTGCTTCTGTTGTTAAGGTTGGAAATGCTTTCTATATTTCACATATTAGTTCACACGCCTTCAGTTTTTTTTGGTCAATATTCCTTACGGAACCACCGGTATCCCAAAGAGCACCCGACTAATCCGGAGCGAGCTGCGTGGCTGGCTCTCCCAGCGGAATGTTTTTAGTGGGAATCGAATCCGGGGCTACTAGCATCCGTGTCCCATTCCCAATATTTTAGTTGGGGCCTTACACCAACTGAACCAAACCCCGTTGGTACACGCCTTCAGTTAAACACACGTCGAAATTAAAAGATGTTTTATTAAGTGCTTATTATGTACCTCCTATGGTTAAAAAATTCAAAAGTCAAAAATTTAAGGAGACATGCATTTAATGGGTTGTATAACACATCAACCAATTATCAAACAACTAATTTAATGCATTTTGCATGGATCAACTAATCACAATTCAAAGTTTACAATTTCTAAATTTTTCATTAATTATTTTAATTATAATTTGGAACAAAAAATTTAATCATTTTTTACTATTGCGTGACGGAGGGAGTATCACTTCTACAAACAATTTTAACACACCAACATACACAAGTAACATCATCACTCAAGTTTGACAGATCTACTAATGCACTTTTAACTTAAAAGGTGTTTAACACATACATCAAAATTAAAAGAAAGTCCATAAGGTTTTATTATGTGGTGCTTATTAGTACAACATATCTCACTTCTACACACAACTTTTTCATACCCATTAACATAAGTAGCTGCAGCATCACTCAATTAAGTAATGAAACATGTACCCTAATACTACTTAATGTTACAATATACTCAATAATCCCATCACCAGTTGTAACATCAAGGAAATGTGCCATCAACATCATCACTATTGTTAAGGCTTTCTATCACAGGGGCATCCATCCTACTGCTGCTTATATGTTAGCACTATCAACCCAGGTGACTGTATACATTTATTTAATTAATTATAAGCTCATTTTCTACTTATTCAAGATCATTAATTAAATGACTGGTACATAAATGTTTTATACAATATTTCTTTAGAATAGATGATTCATATTCCATACTATTGAGATTCAACAAAGTTTTGAGTTGGATGGTCGACTGCAATGTTTAGCTTTGCAACAAAGCACAACATAGACATGGTTTTATATATTTGTTTAGGTCTTAAATTTTTCATTGACAAATACTTGTTGAATACTGATCTTCAGTGTATTAGAAATATAAATATATCATGACTATAGATCAAAGCTTGGGATACAAATTTGCGTAACAACTTTCTCATCAGCTGTTGGAATTTGCCATTCAAATTCAAGCACAGAAAAAGACAAGAATGGAAAATTAAACATCTAGACTTACCTATTTGCTTCAGTATCTATTATTTAATCGCAACATAACGTATTACTAATTCTCATCCCAACACTTTGGTTTCTTTCTAACCTCAATACTAAAATTAAGAAACCCATTAGCCTCAAATATAGACACATATATTCAAATTCAAATTTAAAAGATGCTAAGGATGTTATCTATGATAAACTAAGGTCGTTATCCATATTATCCTAAGTAACAAACAACAAAAAGCTAGGACTGTTGAGAGGTTTAAGTGAGTAATCTAATAGGGGCAATAAACTTTATATATAAATCTTGAAAAAAAGATATCTTATCTCTTAAGTGGTAAGCTTTTTTTTTGGTTCACCCTTAGCTTGAGGACTATATTTTTTTTTTGGGGTTTCCAAGATATCCATCGAGATCGACTTGAGCACGATGACTAATATTTCGAATACGGTTCAATTCTTTTGGGATGATCCTTCCAACTGAAATTCTTTACGTTTGGTCCCTTGAGGACTATTATCTTTCATGGAAATTTTTTGATACTCCCCTTTTTAAATGATATTCATGCATCCCTTTTAATTATTTTTTTAATGAAAATTCTTTTTTAGTTGTACTTTTAACCTCAAATTCCATCCAATTTTACTCTAATGCAAATAGTATAACACCACCCACCATATTTTACCATCGTTGTCGTCATATCCAACTTCACCTACGACAGTCGCTCCACCAACGTGAAAACATTTTTTACTACAACAATCTTCCAAAAAAAGATGTTAAATGTCATTATCTCCTACTTGTCGATGTTACAATTTTATCATTATTTTAACTGTTAATCTTAATTATCAAGGTTTTTAATTACCAAATTAATGATATTATGAAAATGGAGTATTAAAACAAAACTAAAAAAGGAGCATAAAAAAATCATCCTTTCATATATCTTGATTATAATTTCTATCATTATTGCTGAAGATTTGTCTAGTATATATATATCAAGGTTTTTAACTACTAAATTAATGATATTATGAAAAGGGGCATTGAAACAAAACTAAAAAAGGAGTATCAAAGAATTACCCTTCTTTTATATATGTTGATTATAATTTCAAATGTTGACGATATACGTACATATGAAAACTGGGCCAATTCGTAAGTGTTTTTTTATCTGCTGAAAATACTACAAAAGAAAAAAAAGGCAAAGATGCACCACTGGTGCTTCTGTTGTTTGGGGTAGAAATGATTCTTATATGTCACAGTCCTCAAACCCCGTTTTTAGTCTCCAAACCCCATTTTTTTCAGATGGGGTTCTGCCAGAATATTTTCTGATACCCCAAGTCAGAAAAATTGCATTTTTCGGTTACTCTCTTATTAAAAAAATTCATTTTAAAGTCAGAAAATGCATTTTCCAACTCAGGGGTATCAGAAAATATTCCGACAGAACTCAATTGGAAAAAATTTAGGGTTTGGGGACTAAAAACGGAGTTTGAGAACTAATTCCCTTTTAGTTTACCCACCTTCAGTTTTTTTGGTTTGCACCCTGATATTCGGCCCACTGAGCCGACTAATTCAGTTCGAGCGGGTCCCGGGGTTAAGATTTTATTCCTCCCTCAATGTTGTTGCGAGGAATCGAACCGTGGATCGCCCTACCAAGTGCAGCCTCTAGCATCACTGCACCAACAGCTCGTTGGTTACCCACCTTCAGTTAATCACACATCAGAAAAAAAAAACATGTTTTTATTAAGTGCTGATTACATATCAAATATACACGCAATTTTTTGACACCACCATAAGTTACATCATCACTCTATTAAGTTTGACATATCTACTAATATACCCCCTAGCTAAGTGATTAAAAAGGAATATTTCATCATAAGTAACTCCTTTTTAAATAATATTCATGCAACCCTTTTAATTACTTTTTTTTTCATGATATTCATGCTGAAGTAAGGCGGGAGTGTGGAAGGAAGAAGCTGGGACTGAAAACGGTTCTCAAGGGTTGAAACAAGATCAAGCATGAGGCTCTTTTGTGGAACCGAAACGAAAGGGAATACAACTAGGTACATGTAATCATGGGTATACAGCAATTACAAATAAATTTGCATCTCACACCGTAAAATACTCCTTGATGACTTCCAGCACTCGGTTGGCTACTTCAGGACCAAACAACCTTGGAAAGCTTGATCCTAGATCAATCTCTATGGTCTTGTTTCTAATGAGACCATCCCTTTTTTTCAAACAAGCTCTATCTGCCTCTCCTACTTCTCTCTTAGCACAAGCACAATGATCCAACCATATCCCCAACACTTGCTTTGAAATAGGGTCCAAATGGTTCGCAATGATCTCCTCCATTCGCTCTCCTCCATCGTTTGCTGTCTGAATACGAACCATAATAGCCGTAGGAGAGGCCGAAGTGCGAATGTATAGGGAAGATGAGAAATAAGGTTGTACCTCGGGAAGTGTCGCCAGAGCTTGCCTATGTTTATCGAGCTGAGTATCCTCGTAGAAAGTTTGGAGGTAATCTGGCCATAGCACAAGCTCCTTCCTTGGAGGCAAATCAAGAATGAGAACTAGCACAGTTGGACTACTGCGAATCATTTCAAACACAAAATTTGGTGCATCATTTGAACTGTTTAAATAGCCTGAAAGACTTGTTATATCTAAGGATCCTCCTGTTGGTAGCTCGGAATGCACCCAACTTCCCAATATAAAATCTATCTGAGACAAATACCAAAAGAGGTCCAAATTCAGAATCAAACTAATGTCAATTTTTTCTTCCACATAAATTAACTCATTAATAAAGTGTAAATCAGTAAACCACCATTCCTCAAATTATAAGTATCTAGTCATCACACTAGTGAAACTATCATTTTGGTCCTTCAAACTATAAAGATGATTCATATTGTTCCCTGAAATGATTGGTGGTTATAGGGAATAATATGACTGGTGTTCATAATTTCATTGGACGAAATATTATACTCCCTCCGGTCCTATTTATAGGTCACATTCTAGAAGGATTCTTTAGTCCTATTTATATGTCACTTTGTATTTTCTAGGAGACATTTATTGTTATTTTCTCTTATTTGCCCTTTGCTCATTAATGTGAAGTAATATATTGTGAAATTCTCAATGCAAGTTAAGAGGGTAAGATTGTAATGTTAAAGTATTTTTTTAAAGTTTCAAGAAACCTAACTACCATCCTTGGACTGTGTGATATGGTTAAGTACGCCCTATAAATAGGACCAGAGGGAGTACTACTTTCTCAAATCTCAGGACTAATATGGCAACTACCTGCAATTTAAGGAACTTTTACGGTGGTTTACTGATCATTCAAAGGTGCAGAATGACAATGAGTAATCCTTTATGGAGAAAAACAGATGGCAGGACTTTAACTGAAGCTATTTCTAGTTACAGAAAGTTAATAATTTGAGAGATAACACAAGCTGTTGTCACACAGAACAAATCCAAACATGCATAATAATAATAATACTTGAAGATGCTCCTAAAACCCTGATTTTCTCTATATAGCAATTATAGGCATCAATCATAATGTGTTAGGCTACAAAATTGCATAACAACTTTCCCACAAGCTCCTGGGTCCTAAGTTACATGAAATTGCCATTCAAATTCTCAAGCAAAGAAAAAGACAAGAATGGAAAATAAAATAATCAGTATCTACTAGAGTATTATATATTTATATATATAATCCCAACATAATAATATTATTAGGATGCCTAAAAATTCTCAGCCCAAAACTCTGATCTCTTTCTAACCTCAATACTACAATTAAGAAACCCATCCAATAGTCTCAAATATAAGTCAAAACATCCAAAAAATAAAATAGAAATAAAATAGATGCAAAGGGCCAAGAGAATAATAATGATAATTGATGAAAGAAACAAAGAAAATAGAGCATAAGGGAGTTAAAGTACAGAGGAGTGAGGGTGGCCAGCCCTGATATGAAGTGAAGCTTGAGCAGTAGAAGCGGTGTTTTGGTAATGCTGAACATGTGGGGGAAGCGTGGAAGGAAGAAGCTGAGACTGAAAACGGTTCTCAAGAGTAGAAACAAGATCAAGCATGAGACTCTTGTGAGAAACTGAAACGAAAGGGAACTCCTTGAACTTGCTCTTGCTCTTGCTCTTGCTGCTGCCATCATCATCTTCCATCGCAGAGCAGCACGCAGAAAGTTGAAGACTTGATCTTGAAGATGAAGGAAAAGAAGAAGAAGAAGAAGAAGAAGAAGAAGAAGATAAGATGGAGAGTGCGAGTGGTGGGTGAAGGAAATGGGTACACAACATAACTTTCAACACTCACTCATTCACTCACTCACGTCTTTGATTTGTTGAGTGTTAGACTTCCAACACACGCCTGTAGTGTAGGGCTGTACTAAAGTTGTGATGCACTGTTTCACAACTCCATCATCAATTAGATTTTTTTTTTCTTTTCTAAAATGCAATCTTCATCCTTTCAGTTTTTTATTATCTGCCTTTTTTATAAGCTAAAATAGTCTTTTATGTTAACTTTTTGTGTTGATATCATCCCTTCGTCATCTTTATTTAAAAAAATAACGGTGATATCCCATCTGACAACATCCACCAATCATATGTTGGCATATGATATTTTAATAATTTAATTATTAATTAAATATTAAATCAATTCAAATTAAAAAAGTTCAGAAAAATAAATAAATTAAAAACTTCAAAATATTAAAATTAAAAAACGAATATTAAATTAATAAAAATAAAATTAAAATTACATAAAAGATAAATAAAAAATCTGGAAACAAAATAAATTAACTAAAAATAAATAAAATTTTGAAAAAATAAATATATTCAAAAATTAAAATCAAAATTCTAAAAAATTCATTGATCCGCATATCTCTAATAAAAGATTTCATTCTCTTTCTACGGTGTAAGCGATATGGTCTCCGATCGCGACATCGTTCAAATAGAACTGGATCAGATCGAAAAATATAGTCCGATCCGATCTCAAAATTTTCAGATCATTGATTTATGATCCGGTTTACGATTTCAATATTTTTGAAAACGTTCAAATTAGACCGGACTGGTTACTTAAAAAAAAAAAAAAAAAAAAAAGCATTGTACTGCAACACACCAGCACCTTACGTTCTATGAAGCAATTACATTGCTTTATGCAGTAGAAGTTCAACACCTTAATAAGTAAAGTTTAGATTTGTTTATTGTTCAAACCTCAACTTTCAGCCTGTTTGGATTTGCGGTAGAGCACCTCAGGACGCGCGTTTGGGCTACCGCATGTGAGAGGGAGCTTCTGCGTTTTGCCCTCTCAAACGCAAAAACAAACATGTCCTTTATAGTTTTATTTTTATTTTTTTTCCCTTGATTTTCAATTGGATTTTATTGATAGTTAAGTAATTAATTATGTGCTAAATAAATCAGACCAGACCAGATCGGATCATTTATACTCACGGAGGTTCCTTTTTAAGGAGCGAAAAAGATCAAACCCAAGTCTTATTTCATGTTTATCTTCGGGAATACATCAAAAGCATTCTATAAACATATTTAGAATCAATATGAGTGCATGAATCTACCTTCAAAGAATTGAAGCATTCTACCATTCCTTCGCGGTATGACATCTCAGAGTTACCACTCTCCCTGCAACGGTTTAAGAAAGAAGATTCTTTCTCATGTATGTAAACCATGACAAAGGAACCAAAGCAAAGTTTTCCAATATATGCATGTTGGTGCAGAGAGATGGGAAAATCAGATTGAGACGGGAATTAGAAATGGAAAAAATTCAGTCTATGATAGAGACGAAATTCAAGTAGAAGTTAACGAATAAGTGATTACATTGGTGATAATTTGCAAAACCATAAACAAGTGTGTGTTTCAATGAACAAAGACATCTCTTGAAGAATTTTATTATAAATAGAGTTTCATCATTTCTCTTGACTACTACTTCTTCCTCTCCAATAACATTCATATTTTTTTCTTGAATGTGATATTATTTAGACTTTCGAAATTTTACCCAAAAGAATTCTATATATATATATATATAGGAATGGAGAGAATACTAATATTTTATTTAAAAGATATCTTAATTAATTATTTTTAACTTATCGACATATGGTGTATCTCTTTCTTTAGTTACATTTCCAAACAAAGTATTGTCAATTCTGACATTGGTCAAAGGGATATGCTAAATCCTAAAAATCATCATGGTTAACAAATAGATTATTAAATACAAAATCTTTATCTCACCTCAGATCAATTTCACTCTATTGTTACTTTTGCAGGTGTGTTATTCGATAACATTAGACGAGATGTTGGACAGTGGACACCAATAGGGTTTTGGTAAAACCCTCACTTACTTGGAGTACTCTTGTCTTAATCCTTTTTATAAGCACATGATACAGAAGTACAGAACAAATTATCACTTACACATTTGCTACTTGGAAAGAGATTCATCCAATGATTATTCTGCCCTCATTAAACTAGAGTTGACACTTGATAACAACTAGGTACATGATCATAGGGTATGCAGCAATTACAAATAACTTTGGATCTCACACAGTAAAATACTCCTTGATGACTTCCAGTACCGGATTGGCTACTTCAGGACCAAACCACAATAGTAAGCTTGATTCTAGATCAATCTCAAAACTCTTGTTTCTAATGAGACCATCCCTTTTTTTCAGATAACCTCTTTCGGCATCTCCTACTTCTCTCTTAGCAAAAGCACAATGATCCAACCATATCCCCAACACTTGTTTTGAAATAGGGTCCAAATGGTTCTTAATGATCTCCTCCATTCGCTCTCCTCCATCGTTTTCTGTCTGAATACGAACCATAATAGTCGTAGGAGACGAGAGAGTACGCATGTAAAGGGAAGGTGAGATGTAAGGTTGAACCTCAGGAAGTGTAGCCAGAGCTTGCCTATGTTTATCGAGCTGAGTGTCCTCATAGAAAGTTTTGAGGTCATCTGGCCAAAGCACAAGGTCTTTCCTTGGAGACAAATCAAGAATGAAAACTAGCACGGTTGGACTATGGCGAATCATATCGAACACAAAATTGGGGGCATCATTTGAACTGTTTAAATAGCCAAAAAGACTTGTTATATCTAAGGCTCCTCCTGTTGGTAGCTCGGAATGCACCCAGGCTCCCCATATAAAATCTATCTGAGACAAATACCAAAAGAGGGCCAAATTCACAATCAAACGAATGTCAAATTTTCTTCCACACAAATTAATTCGTTGATAAAGAGTAAATTAGTAAACCACCATCCCTCAAATTATAAGTGGTCACCACACTGGCGAAACTATCATTTTTGATCCCTGAAACTATAAGCATAATTCATATTGTTCCCTGAAATGTTTGTAAGCATAAGTTATATTACTCCCTGAAATGAAATGATTGGTGCCTATAGGGACTAGTATGACCGATGTTCAAAATTTCATGGACGAAATATTATACTATACTTTCTCAAATCTCAGGACTAATATGGTAACTACCAACAATTTGAGGACCTTATACGGTGGTTTACTGATCATTCAAAGGTGCAGAAGGACAATGAATAATCCTTTATGGAGAAAATCAGATGCCTGGACTTTAACTGAAGCTATTTCTAGTTACAGAAAGTTAATAATTTTAGAAATAACACAAGCTGTTGTCACTCTTAAGAAAATCAAACATGCATAATAATACTTGAAGATGCTCCTAAAACCCTGATCTTCTCTATATAGAAATTATAAGCATCAATCATAATGTGTTTAGCTACAAAATTGCATAACAACTTTCCCACAAGCTCCCGGGTCCTAAGTTACATGAAATTGCCATTCAAATTCAAGCAAAGAAAAAGACAAGAATGGAAAATAAAATAACTAAACTTGCCTATTTACTTCAATATCTACTATTATACTATATATCTAATCCCAACATAATAATGATATTAGGATTCCTAATTCTCAGCCCAAAACTCTGATCTTTCTAACCTCGATACTAAAATTAAGAAACCCAACCATTAGTCTCGAATATAAGTCAAAACAACCAAAAAATTAAAATAAAACAGATGCAAGGACCTAGATAATAATAATAATAATAATAATTGATCAAAGAAAGAAAAAAAAGAGAATAGAGCAAAAGGGAGTTGAAGTACTGAGGAGTCGGGGTGACCAGCCCTGAAATGAAGAGAAGCTTGATTAGTAGAAGTGGTGTTTTGGCAATGCTGAACATAAGGGGGAAGTGTGGAAGGAAGAAGCTGGGACTGAAGACGGTTCTCAAGTGTTGAAACAAGATCAAGCATGAGACTCTTGTGTGGAACTGAAACGAATGGGTACTCCTTGAACTTGCTGCTCCTGCCACTCTCATCTTCCATCGCAGAGCAGCACACAGAAAGTTTAAGACTTGATCGTGAAGATGAAGGAAAAGAAGAAGAAGATGAGATGGAGACTGAGACTGGTGGGTGAAGGAAATACGTACACAACATAACTTTCATCACTCACCACCCAACTCACTCAAGTGTTTGTTAAGTGTCAGACTTCCTTCCAACACACATGTATGCTAAAGACTAAAGTTGTGATGTCCTGTTATGATGTGATTCATAATTCATTTCAATCATTTAAGATTTATTTTTTAGTTAAAATAATTCAAAAAATAAATAATAGATTGTGATGATTATTTTGGATTATGTTGTCCTAAACCACCTAATAATTGCTCAGATTATTATCCGGTCATGGATCACCAAATAAATGATGGTCCATGCCAGTAAAAATGCAACACGTGACTAAAATGAGTGATTCACCAAGACATTTAATATTAATTGGTGGAACCAATATTTTGGTCAATTGATAGTATTATATTTAACAAAAATAAATTTTTTAGACATAAAATTGGTGAAATAATCCAAGATACTCCTTTTCTTGTTTTATATAAGATTTTTTATAAAAAAAAATTATTTTGTGGATTATTCATAAAACTTTATTCTAATTTTTAATAGTATTTAATTATTTAATTGGTTTAAGAAATGTGAATTTCTAAAAAAGAATTATATTGAAAACTAGATGAAATATATTGTGAAAAAAATCCAAGATATACGAAAGGAAATAATCCAAACCAATTAAAAGGTGCTAAAAATCAAATCATTCAATCTAATAAGAGCCAATGTTGGCTTGGATTGATTTTAGTTGAAATTCGGATTTAACCCAACACAGTTGGTAGATAGTTGAGTTTCTTAACTATAATGTCATAGGTTCGATCATTGCCATGAGTATGAAAAAGACTTAATTGACAGAGGCAAAACTCACTTCGATAATCTCTACGCCTAAGGTTTATGTAATGATATCAATGCCAACCTTTTTATGCTTTTTGAACCTTCCTCGATTTATTTTTTCAATAATATTTTTCGTATATTATTAAAAGATTAATATACTAATTTTAAAATTTTAATATAAGTCAATGTTTTGAGGTATCAATATTACTCCTAAGAATATATGTAATTTTTGCGCATGCAAGAGTTAGCATAGGCGTACATACTAAGTTTGAAAAAATTAAAGTAATACTTCATCCGATCTCATTTTTAAGAAAAAATAACTAACGTCACACCTATTAAGGAAGTTAGTTGAATGTATTTAATTTTCTCAAATTCATAAATATATATATATATACTACTTTAGTACATTTACATTAGGAATAAAACAAAAATTAAAGGCAAAACTACTAGATTGGTCCTGTAAATTATTTTTTGGTTATGATTTCGTCCCTTAACTTTTTTTCGTTTCAAATAAATCTTGAAGTTTGTAACTTATTTCAAATAAATCCCTCCGTCCAATTTTGTCAAACATACAAGGCCAAATTAAAACTAACATGAAACATACAGTACTAACTTTTAACCAATCAGGAACATTCAGGACTAATTTAAAATCACAGTATAACTAAGAGTACTAATTTAAAACATAAACTACACTAATCTTCTATTGATCATATGTAAATGTAGTAGTTTGCAACGAAAGGATTTATTTCAAACAAGTTACAAACTTCATGATTTATTTGAAACGAAAAAAAAGTTAAGGGACGAAATCACAACCAAAAAATAACTTACAGGACCAATCTAGTAGTTTTGCCAAAATTAAATTACCCAACCACATTATGAAATATTTTACAAATGATTGTATTGAGATTAGAAAATTAGTTAATTTTTATATATATCAATGAATTTTTTTTTTATAATGGAATGTTTTTTCTTATAAATGAGAAAACAGAAGTACATATACTGCCACAGGAGCGTAGGACACAAAATTTGCTTTTAGGATGTGCGTGACCACCTTCTTGAAAGTTTCTGCATCCTTCTTTTGCTGTCACATGTGCTGGAATGACATACTCCCTCCGGTCCTATATATAGGTCACATTCTAAAAAGTTTTCTTGGTCCTAATTATAAGTCACTTTATATTTTCTATGCATCATTTATTGATTTTTCTCTTTTTTGCCCTTATTAAATGCTTTGACTATTTATGTGTTTTTTTGTTGTTCATTAATGAGTGCGAATTTTCCAAGAAAAGTTAAGGGGGTAAAATTGTAATGTTACAATATATTCTCATAGAATTCATAAAACCAACCACTTTTCTTGGTATGTGTAATTCGGTTAAGTATGTCCTATAATAAGGATCAGAGGGAATAATAAACATGCTAGATTTCTTTAGTTTTTTTGGCTTATATTCTTAACAGTGACGGATCTTGATCAAATATTTAGGGGAGCAGATATTTTAATATTTGTATAAAACAATTTGCATAAAACGCATGTTAATTGGATTCGTATTTCAAGTCAAGGGATCGACTCCGCGTAGGAATAATTACCATACATCCCGGCCTCAAAGAGGAGGAGTAATACCACTGATGAGCCATTGACTCTGCGTGGGAACAATTACCATACATCTCGGCCTCAAAGACGAGGAGGAATACCGCTGAGCCAACAACATATATATATATTTTTTGTACAAGTTCAGGGGAAGCCCATCTGCTCTCCGCCACTTATTCTTAATGAAGTATGTAATTATTGATGCAAGAATTCAGAGATAAATCTATCTCCCTCTGTTTTATATTAGGTTTTCTTTTTAGCTTAAATGTCTTTGCAACCTTGAAGAGTTCTTTGCATTCTTCTGCTGCATATACTCAGGGTAGTAAAATTTGCTTGATTGTATGTGTTATTTTTTTATTTTTTTTTTTATATGCATAATACATAGTTATGAGGTTGATATGCTATGCATTTTTAACCTTTATTGCAGGGAAATATTCCCTCCGGCACTCGGGACTTTTTCAATACAAGTATCACCTTTTTAGATTGCAAGGTTGTACTGCCTCCTGTCCTTAATATTATTAATTGATTTTGGAGAAGTTTACTGGAAATAAGAAAGTTAATTAATATTATTGGTGAATAGAGGTAAAATTGATAATATTTTATATATTTTATATATTGTTTTTAATATTATCCATATAATTAGTTTTGATGCTATAAAAATGATAAGTACGTAATAAATAGTAATGTTTATAAAGAAAATAATTAATGTTATTAAAAATTAGGCTTAATTACATTTTTGGTCCCCCAATTTTTTCAATTTGGCGATTTTGGTCCCCCAACTTTTAATTTAGCGATTTTGGTCCCCAATTTACGATTTGTAGCGATTTTGGTCCCTCCGTCAATTCCACCGTTAACGGTGCTGACGTGGTTGCTGACACGTGTCACTCTGGTAAATTGGAGGACCAAAATCGCTACAAATCGTAAATTGGGGTACCAAAATCGCCAAATTAAAAGTTGGGGGACCAAAATCGTTAAATTGAGAAAATTTGGGGACCAAAAGTGCAATTAAACCTTTTTTTTAATAATCAATGACATTTCTAAAAGCTTTTAATAATCAATGGCCTTTCTAAAACCCCATGTTATTATTGTGTATTGGATAAGAGAAAATTTATGATCTCACACTTTGTGCACAACTTTATTTGCTAAAATATTCTGATTAGCTAAAAAAATTGTAATCTATTAATAAGAATTTATATTAGTTGAAATTCTACAAGTTTTTTCGGTTGCGGTAATTTATACTCTAATATTTCTCTTGAGATTAATTTGAAGTTAACCTTGGCATTTTGCTAAAACTCAATTTGAGAGTCCATTTTCACTAATTACAAGGTGTGCGACTGTGTGAGTGATGAAAATTTGGATTAGCAAAATTTGTAATTCCTTTTTAAAATATGCAATCAGATTTTCTTGACAAGTAAATAGTCACAAAAATTAAGGAGAAGGCTAACACGTGCGTATTTGTTAAGAGACAAAATATAGTTTAAATGTTGTTTCCAATTCTATAATTTAAACACCTCTATTTTTTTTTATAAATTTGATAAAATTAAATACAACCAATTAATCTCCTTAATAAACGTAATTTTAATTTTTTTTTGCCTTATAAATTGAAGGGAGTATATGTTAATTTTTCCTTATTAAAAATAATTTTAATTTTTTTCCTTATAGGATATTTTTCATTTTTTAATTTCTTTATGTACTTTAAGATGAGATATAATACTTTATGTCAGTTTTCAATTACTTTATGTCATTTTTCAATTTCATCAATTATAACATAACTGGTTATATTTTAACTTTAACTTTTTCTATACTTTATGAGATACATAAAATTTTTAAAACAAATTTTCTTAATTTTGTATTCGAAACATGTACTCGCAAATTTTTTTTTTTTTGTTTTTTTGGCTTAATTGCACTTTTAGTCCTCCAATTTTGTCAATTTTGGTCCCCCAACTTTTAATTTGGCGATTTTGGTCCCCCAATTTACTAGATGGACACGTGTTAGCTGTAACATCCCAAACTTCAAACCCAAAGACGAATAAATAAATAATAGTTAGAATAAATGAAATAATGATAATGAACTACAAATAGTTATTTAAAAGAAGTATTCTGACATTAGGAAAAGATAACAATAATAATAATAAGGTTAGAAAAGAAAGGAACATTAAATTGAAAGTAGAAATAGGCCAGAAAAGTAGATAATTCGGTACTAAAACATAACGTAGGGTAGAAAATTAAAATAAAAGAATTAAGACTCGGAACACAATTCACACCGTTGGATATGAAGTTAGGATTTTTAGGAATTTGCTCGTCAAATTTGAGCAAGATCCGACGGTTAACGAAGAAGTTATAGCGTGGTCAACCCGAAGTCAATGAGACTCGCGCTCAAGCGCGAGAAGCCGCGCCCAAGCGCGGCGTGCATCAGACCTGCAGCAGATTAGGCCCTCGCGCTCAAGCGCGGTGGGCGGCGCTCAAGCGCCGGTCTAGTTTAAGACCGTGTTGCAGGGGGTTCGAAGTTCCCATTTTCATTTCTCCCTTCTCCAACTCCGATCCTCTTCCTCCTTCCCTCCTTCACATCCTTCACCGCCGGCGCCGCCCACGAACCGCCCCCCCCCCCCCCCCGGGCTCTTCCTCTTCAACCCGCCTTCTCTCTCCCTCTTTCTCCCTATCTTTCTTTCTCTCTCCTTCCATTCCCTCTTCCCTCCATATCACCCTTCTTCCTCCTGGCCGGCCACCGCGAGCCGCCGCCCTTGGACCACTGCCGCCACCCCACCTCCTTGTTATTCCTCCTCCTCTTAGATCCTTTCCTTCCCTCTCCTCCCTCTTAGTCTCATCCTCTCTCTCTCTTTCTCTCTCCTTCTTACCACCACAAACCGCCGCCGCCAGGGGCCACCACCGCCACTACACCAGCCACCACGGCCAACCCCCACACTGGCCACCCACCACCCTCACAACCTCCTATTTTCTCTCTCATCATTAACCCTCTCTCTCTTCCCGGTGTCGAAGAGCAACACCGTCACCGTGATCGAGATCGATTGTCCCCACCGTGCTTGGAATCAAAGATTGGAGGAGCTTAGGATCCAGTTGGAGCCGAGCTAAAGCATGAGTCGGGGAGTAAAGCGCCAGATTAAGGTTACCCCTCACTATCACCGATTGAGGTAAGGGGTTTCATTAACAGTCCTTAAGGGGTGTATTTCTGGGTAGTTATATCTATCGCTAGGACCGGGGGAAATGTTAATTGTTAATGAACCTTAGGGTAACCCGCTAATAATGAAGAAAGATAGATGGAGTAAATAGGGGAAACAAATAGTGATTAAATAAAAGATAGGTAATAGAATAACTAATCAATTAGATCGGTAGGGTGTGGCAAAAGAATAGAAATGGTGAATAGGGAAATATATTTAGAAATGAACAAATGAGAGTAAAGAGAATTTAGTGAGACTACTGAGTAGAATAGGACTAATGATGTAATAATAGGATATGTAATAAGGAAGATAATTAGGAAAAGAAAAGTTAGATAAAGAAGAGTTAAAGCAATTAGTAACGAAATAAAAGGAATAACAAGAAATAAATAAATAAACAGAATGATAAGGAAGAGAAGAAGAAAAAGAAAAGAAAAAGAATAGGTAAACAACTAAGAGTTAGTATGAGAGTAATTTAGTAACGAAAAGTACTTAAGTATAAGATGGCAAGGAAATAATAATAAGTCGTTAAGGGAAGGTGTGAGCGAAGTGAGACGATAATAGAGGATAAGGAAGGGTTAGGAAATTAAAAGTATTAGATAGAATTAAGGAACTAAAAGTAAAGGGATAAGACTAATACGATAATAAAGAGATAATAAAAATGGTAAATGTCGCAGGTGGTTGTATTGACCCTGTGGCCTAATGAAAATGGTAAATGTCGCAGGTGGTTGTATTGACCCTGTGACACGGCGCAGGTGGTTGTATTGACCCTGTGGCCTAAATAAAATGGTATATGACACAGGTGGTTGTATTGACCCTGTGGCACGGCGCAGGTGGTTGTATTGACCCTGTGGCCAAATAATAACAAGGTAAGGGAAGTTTATGTAGATCTCTGTTTGAGGTTACATAAACGAGATGGGTGTATACATATCGCTGTTTGTGGTTGTATACACGTATGCAGATCACTGTCTGTGGTTGCATACACAGCGTTTGCAGATCACTGTTTGTGGTTGCAAACACGGTGTGTAGATCTCTGATTGAGGTTACACATAATGGAAAATGAATAAAGGAAATAAATAAAAATGGAATTGGTAAAGGAATTAAAGGGAATGAATTATGGTCAAGGTAATGGAAAAATTTAGTAAAAGAAAAAGGGATAACGGAAACGGATAGGGACATATCATTGATTAATGGAAAAGGGTAATGAAAATGGAATAAAAAGGAAATAAAAATGGGAAAGGAAATGAAAATGATAATGGAAAGGAAAAATGACTAATAGAGTGGTTATGGGGAAAGAAGAAAAGAAAAAGGTTAGCTGGAAAGAGGGGGAATAGGGAAATTAGGGTGATTAGGAAAAAGGAGTAAACAGGATAGAGCGAAAGTAATGAGGAATAAGAATAATTAGAGGTTAGGGATTATTTAAAGGGAAACAATTAAAAAGAAAAAGAATTGGGAAACAGTTAGGAAGTAAAGAGGAAAAGAAGAGCATGAATTATGTAGTATAGTATAGGTTTTAATGGTCTTGGTGTGTCGTATATATCTGCTTAGAAATCTCTCTTTTAAGTTCTGTGTGATGCTTCTCCTGTGTAGTTAATATTTTTCAGGTACACAAGTGGAGCATACCCCAGTGCTGGCCGAGCAGGATTTTAAGTTCCACTACGTGGAATGTGTTTTACCTATTTTGAGTGGATAAATACTTTTTGTAAATAATGTATAAATTAGTAGTTTGCCCTGAAATTGCATTAATCGGGCGTTAGGATCTGTTACGACTTTTAACTGTTGTTGTTTATGTTTTTTTAACAATTCTGGATTGACAGGTTTTTAGAAGAAAATTTTTGGGAAGTCCGGAAAACAGAGGAAACTCTGCCGGATTTTCGTAAAACCTTTTAAAGAAATTTATGTGTTAAAAAGAAATTTTAAATCTCCAATTTTAACAAAACCTTAAAGTAACTAATAAAAGTGAGAGTGTTACTTTAGCAGCCACGTCAGCACCGTTAACGGTGGAATTGACGGAGGGACCAAAATCGCTACAAATCGTAAATTGGGGGATCAAAATCGCCAAATTAAAAGTTGGGGGACCAAAATCGCCAAATTGAAAAAATTGAGGGACTAAAAGTGCAATTAAGCCTAAAAATAAAAAAAAAATTATAATTATGATTAAAAAAAAAAGTTTCCCATGAGAAACTTAAGTCAAGGACCGGAGGGAGCAGTACACTGCATTCGCACGCATCTAATGTCCAGTTTGGTATTTAAGTCAAGTGAGGCTTTGTCTTTTTTTTCTTCTTAATTTACATTGAAGAAATAATGCAAGAGAGATGTTATTAACACTCATTTCATTATTACTCATACTCGATTTTTATAATTTTTTGCATTTACTTACCAATATTACCCTTATATTAATACAAATATAAATACTCACACCTTAATCCTATTATTTGCACTCATAATCGATCCTAAAAACGTAATATTTAACCAATTATCACTAGTTACATCCATCACCTTCAACCTCTCATCCTCAACACACATAATAATCTCCAACCTCTCATTCTCACCCAATCTCATAAAAATGAATTAGTGTTTTAAAAAAGTCATAAATCCAAAGAATGAATTATTAATTTATCTATTTGAAAAAAAAAATCAAAAAATCCTTTTTCCGTAAAAAAAATGCAGTTTTCGATCACGGTAATATTCCAGTTTCATTCAATGTCCAAAAAATTCATGTTCCATTGTATGACAACGTCTAATACAGTACGAGTACACATTGCACAGTAGACACTACTTCCATGATATTGCACACTGCACTGAGTATACTACTTTAGTAATGTTAATATATTAGATTTGGATTCATAAAGAATTCCTAAAAAAAATGGAGCGTCGCCTAACTGCACAAGTTGTTTTTTTTTTTTTTTAATTAACTAATACACAAAGTTGGATGAGAGGTTGTAGGTGATTATGTGAGTTGAGGAAGAGATGTTGAAGTGGTGGGTGTAAGTAGTGATAATTAGCTAAGTATTAGATTTTTAAGATTGTGGATACAAATAATAAGATTAGGGTGTGAGTATAAAATATATGGAACAGTGAATAATAATACAATAAATGAATTATACTACAGTAACAAATGGAACAGGTTGAGAGAGCGTCAGCTGATGCAGGGATGGATCCAAGATTTCAAGGCAAAGTATATGGGAACTAAATAATATATATTTTATAATAAAAGAAATTTTAACTACCAAATACATATTATATAAAATAAATAGATAATATTTGAAAAAAATAAAAAATAAATAGATAATAATTAATATAGTACTATAATATAAATTATTTCAACATTTTCATAATTGAAAACTTTATCAAACACATAATAAATAATATTGTAAGTACCATCATTTTCTCCTTCTCACATTTATCGCTAAATTATATGATGTATATGAGCTTTTCTTTGTTGAATCCTTAGTACTTTACCAATTTGTTTTGAATTTTACTTTTGTTGCCTCCGTTCTTTTTTGTTTTTAATAAAATAAAGGCTTATTTATGGTTTTAGTCCTTGAAAGTTGAGAGTGTTTTGATTTTGGTCCCTAGAAGTTTTTTTGACATTGACTCATCCTTAATTGTTTTGAAAATTTGGTTTTAGTCCTTATTGTTAGGAAAATTTCGTTAACTACTTACGTGGCTAACAGAACGTCATATCAACATACACGTGTGCAAGTATAGAATGTCATCGGTAGGATGACGTGGATGATTCGAACCCGTAGGAGCAAAAGGGCCAAGGCCCAACCCAACCAAAATGTGTTTGTGCATTGGGCCTTGGCCCATTTGCTCCTGCAGGTCCGGATCATCCACGTCATCCTACCGGGACATGCAACATTTGCACACGCGTATGCTGATGTGCGTTTCGTTAACCACATCTGCAATTAATGAATTTTTCTAATGCCATGGACTAAAACCAAATTTTCAAAACAATTAAGGATGAGTCAAGGTCAAAGAAACTTGCAGGAACCAAAATCAAAACACTCCCAACTTTTAGGGACTAAAACCATAAATAAACCTAAAATAAATAATAAGTTGATAAAAGTTTTTTTTAAAAAAAAAAATAGATATAGCCAATGTCTATAATAGATCAATTACAAGTTATAAGAGTTACAAGAAGATATTTTATATAAATATGAATTTAACTTAAGAAGTGTCGCACATAACCAATATATGTATGGATAATGATTGAGAAATCTATATATAGAGGTCTACTTGCAAACCTACATATAAGATTTGTTATTTTCTAAATTAAAAAAATAAGATAAAAGAATATAAAATATAAGTGGCACGATCTTGTGTGTAGATTTGCATATAGGTCTCTCTAAGTAGGTCTTAAAATCAATTTTCTATATGTATATAAATTAAAAGAATTTCAAAAGTCATGGTCATCCCAGTTCCTTCCCTTAGCTGATACAAGAAGTTGATCGGTGTGCTTCATGAAACCGGTGGGGAAGGGTTTTGACCATTGGAGAGGGGTTGTAGTCAGATAAACAATTAATAGTAGATGCTCATATTAATGGTAAAATACTTTAATGTTCTACCTTATTGCCAATATGAATATTGCATAAGGTAGTATGATGGAATTTACTTAGTGGGTTAAGGATACATGTACTTTACACTAAAAAATCGGAAAATAAAAAAAAAATCATTAAAAAGTTGAAACAAAAAATTTAATTCAAGGATTGACCATTCTTAAACTTTTATTTCTTAATCCTCTAGATTGAAGCTTATGATAATATATACTGTATATCAAATGTATTTTCTACAACATTTGCTCTTTATGAGTTAATTTAATCTATTTTGCTATAGCATGTGGTTTAAGCGTTTATCATGAATGCTCTATTCCTTTCGCCTTTAATCCATGATACAGAGTTGAACCATAAAAGGATGAATGCTTTATTCCTTTCGCCTTTAAAAGGATAAATGTGGGCTAGTTCATCCTTTTAGATTCATACTTGAACCATAACCATAATTTCATATCCTTCATGAGTACCACATGTTTTTAAAAAAGGTTTGGTTGGTATTAGAAGTAGTTAATTAGTATAATTGGCCTTATCTTACTTTCTAGTCTTCATTTCTCTGATTTATTTTTTTCTCAAATTCTGCTTATTACTAATAGTCAGCACTCAGCAATAATACTGCCCTGGTTTATACGTTCCCAACCATGTGAAATCTTGGTAACTTGTAATTTATTGTTTTTGTCACTTGTCTACTTTATACTATGTTCATTATTTGGGTTGACTATAATGTGTTCTTGATGTTTCATTTCAGCAATTGCAGTGCACTATTTGGACAAAGCAATGAAGCATTCGATTATGACAAATTTTAGTTCATTTTTTGCCTTTGTTCTATCTGGGATCTTAGAGAGTAAGAGAGAGAAAGAGAAGATCTGGAAATGAGTGAATAAAGAAAGGAATTTTATTTGCATAGTTAAATGACCCATTATGTTGTTGTGCCATAGTTGCCACTATGGTGCTGATGATTAAATATGCATTTAGATTTAGTTATTTTAGTAAGCATTCTTACATTTTGGAAATTGGTGTTAGAAAACGGGAACTATCCAATTCTGGAGTTGATCATATGATTTGATTGAATAGTTTGAACCAAACTTTGTTACTGTTCTATGCTTATTGATGTCAAGTCTGCAGGAGAAAGGACATATGAAGTTTGACACTCAGGCCAAATATTGATCTTATGGATAAGGGTACTGATCTATTGAGGCAAGTGAGTACATTTTTCTCATGTAGGACAACATGCATTTGATTGAACTTTATCATTTTGATTGATGTTTGAACTTGGGCAATTTGAAGATAATTTTTTTTGGATAGTTCTCAAGTTTGTGGCTTTTGTTATTTTTATGGTGTTCGTTGGTTGTTGTAGTTGCTAATTGTATTTTGTATTGACATTACAAATAGAAATTAATACATTTCTAATCAAACTTTTAAATTTTGTTGGGTTATATTTTTTGCAGCTATAAATTATTATTAGGCTTTCAATCTCAATGGTATTATTGCCTTTATGGTTTAGAGTTGTAATTTCATGTCTTCTTTTACATGACATCTACTGTCGTGGATTATCATGTACGCTTATTCAGGACTGCGGTTGATAAATCTCTTATAATTTCTTATTTTTAGACACTCAAAACATGTGTGCACTTATATGAAAGAAATATGATCATAGGGTGATTCTACTTTGAAAAAACAATTTCAATGTGCTATTCTTATTGTTACCTCTCAAATCTCAAGAGCTTTACTGCATATGCTCTTTTTCAATTTTAATTTGATGCATGCTATATTCTAATCATAGTAGTTTATTTTTTCTTAGTTTGCTTGATATATTCTAATCATAATGATGACATATTTGTTTGATTTTGTTTACTGAGAGTTTGTATAAAACATTTGATTTTAGTTCATTTATGTTAATTTACTTTTAAATGCATGGTATCTTTCCTTGATACTCATATTGTTGCATTTCATATTGCTATATTGATCCTCCAACTAATTGATCTTTTATCATCTTTGCTCTGATTCTTATATTTTCTAAAAGTGAATTTAAATAATTTTCTTTATCCATTTCAGTTTTTGGCAGAAAAGGAAAATCAAATTGAGACAAAAAATTACATATAAAAGGGGAGGAAAGACTTGCCAAGATGAAGTTAGCAACATGCTAACTTCGATTAGTTTATAGTACTACTTTAGCAACATTTAAATAAAAGTAAATCTATATATACATATATAACAACAATGCTTCAATCATATTAACATCAATGCAATTTATATCATTGCAATGATATGGTTTACTAATTGCTTAGCTTCTATTCACTATTTTCATCTCTAATTACTACTATGTTCAATTCATTACATTTCCTTACTTCTATCTCATTCATGTGTAACTCTTCAATTTGGTATTTCACAAAAGGGAAGAACTTATATCATAGGAGCAACATTGTCCATGTGTTTATATCAGAGAAGCAACATTTTCCATGTGTCTATCTAAAGCACCACCATCTTTATCGTGCTTATTTGCTCAATTTATTTGACATATTATGTACTACCTGCTACCACACTTTATATTATGGAACAAATTCATGTTTATCTTAGCAAAACTTGAACCAAATATTGTGTTCTTCAAAACTTTTATGAGTTTAGATTTCATATTTAATGCTACTATTTTATGTAACAAGCATTTTATCATTATGCTTTTATGTTATAAATAGCTTTAGAAATATTGGATGTTGAATAGCCATTTCAAGTAGTGCATGTATTGGTACACATTTCAACGGTAGCTAACAGGGACAACCATATCCTATTATTAGCACAATAATATTTTATTATTACCACATTAATCAGACATTATTAAAGCCATAAAAATATCATTACTACCAATATAAATCTCACAATTTTTATTTAAACTCACAATAATTTCAAACTTAATTTGGTTGCTTACCGTGTTGGCCCCGTGCGTAGCACGGGTTTGCAATCTAGTTACTAATAGTCAGCACTCAGCAATAATACTGCCCTGGTTTATACGTTCCCAACCATGTGAAATCTTGGTAACTTGTAATTTATTGTTTTTGTCACTTGTCTACTTTACTTTGACTATATATACTACTACGTATATACTTTCGAACGTGAAATCTTGTTAACTTGTAATTATTGTTTTTGTCACTTGTCTACTTTACTTTGACTATACTACTAATTTCTTTTTTGGTATTTTGTATTGACTTGACTTGTCAATTTATCGTTTCTTTAGGGGTGGAAATTAAAATGCGTTATTGATGATATTGTTACATCAGATCCTATAGTTAATTCATCAAGTGTTTTATCGTTTTCTCCAAGCCAGAAAGTTATAATTCTGGTCACCAAAAAAAAAAAAAAAAATTATAATTCTCACTCTTACATATATCTCTCAAATTTATGAACTTAAAAAATTTCTTTTATGAATTTTATATCATCTTACCTAAAAAGGTGCAAAATCAGAGAGTAAGATAAGGCCAATTACACCAATTAATAACTACGACTAAATTGTCTCTTTAGTCCCTCATTTTGTAAGGAATTTTCACTTTAGTCCCTGACTTTTCAATAATTCCTTTTTAATTCTTCACTCCGAAAAAAGCTACTCACATTAGTCCCTGACAACTTTCTTTGTTCATAGACGTTAATGTTTTACACACGTGGCCGTGAAATAGCATATACGACGTCTGATTGTTGTGTTGCTGTCACATATTCATCAACTATTATGTTTTATGCGACTGTCACAGCTTTAACAACTGCCTTATCTGCAACTGTCTTAACTTCTGCAGCTGCCTTAACTACCTCTTCAGCAGCCTTAAGCTCTTTTTTATCCAATTTTTATCCTTTGAATTTAGTATTATGTCTAAGAAATTAACGGCCACGAGTATATAGATTATTTAAAGGCTACGTGTGTAAGACGTAACAACGTCTATGAATGGAGAAAGTTGTCAGAAACTAACATGAGTAGTTTTTTTCAAAATGAGGGTCTAAAGAGGAATTATTGAAAAGTCAGGGACTAAAGTGAAAGCATCTTACAAAGTGAAGGACTAAAGTGACAGTTTAGTTTAATAACTACTCCCACCGGCTCGGATTATTAAAAAAACAAACATTTTTTTTATTTAAAATATAAACAAAATCAATTAACTTTATTAAATTTTATTTCATTTTCAATGTCATTTTCCTAAAACATCTTTAGAAAATTGTTATCTTGATTAATTTTTGGTTCGTCTTCAATACTACTTTTCTAAACTATCTATGTTTTTTATAAATTTGAAAAAAAAATACAATCAACTAATCTCTTTAATAGACATAAAATTGGTTATTTTTGTTTATAATTTGAGTCAAAGGAATTACTTTTAATACCAACCAAACTTTTTTAAAAAGGCATACGGTACTCATGAAGGATATGAAGTTGCAGAAATTGTGGTCTCTGTTATGGATTAAGTCTGAATCTAAAAGGAAGAACCGTTTAAATGAATTTTCTACAGCATTTGGTCTTTATGAGTTAATTTAATCTATTTTGCAGTTTGGAAAAGGTCAGCTTAATCACCATTCCATGATGCATGTTACTGTTGATATTTAAGAAACTCGATTCTCAATTTGTCCCATGATTCTTATCCACTCAAAGGCGATCTTCTGATGAGCTTTTTTTTGCATCTTACCTTGATATCTTTTTTTTTTTTTAAAGGCTTGGACACACATATTAAAATGTTGGGATTTGCTGACATGTACTCTTTCTCATCATTATCAAGAAGGATTATGTTAGTATTGTATACCTTATTATTTGATAAAAAATAACTAACTTTACTTTAAAGAATGAAAGTAACAGCCAAGGTGTTTTAGACTTTTAGTAAAATAAAAATTATTAAAATTAAAAACAAAAATAATAATATCTCTCCTCTCTCCCCAATCCCGTTCATGTTACCTTCATTCCTATGAATCAAACGTCAACAAATAAACCCATTAACATTTGTTGTTGTTAATTACTATATTAGTTCCACCATTACAATTATATTATCTATTATTGCTGATGAATTAATTGCTCCTCCCGTTTTGCTGTTTGAATGTTTTGCTTTGCTTTTAATAATGGAGAAGTTCTTAACTGCTAATAGTTGTTGTTAATTACTATATTAGTTTCACCTTACCAGCCGATGTGGGACTAAGGCGTACCTTATAACTACCCCCTTGGAGGCCTTAGTCCCTGATCGGTTGATAAGGTGAACGAAGCGTGCCTTATATAGGGCGTAGAAACCTTACTTCATGTGGACGCGTTTTGGGCTCACTACGCTACGGCACGATGAGACCAAGAGCAAAACCGTGAGGGTGAAGAATGCCCAAAACGGACAATATCCAGGTGGTGGTGTCATGGACCTAGTGTCCAGTACTGTACGGCTGGCTGGGACGGGTCTTCTTCAATTCAATTCATTCCTCTTTTCTGCTCTTCTTCTTCACTTTTTGTGTTGAATAAAGAAGGAAGGGAGAGAGGAGAAACATTAATTGAAGAAAAAAAAAAGGAAAAAGTGGAGGAAGGGACACCCAACAACACAACAAACAACCTTGATTATGTGAATGTGATGAATGGGATTGGGGAGAGAGGGGAGATAATTTTTTTTTTAATTTTAATAATTTTCATTTTACTAAAATAGCATTGGTAATTACCTTGATTCTTTAAAGCAAAGTTGGTTATTTTTGATCAAATAATAAGGTACACATTGTTAATATGATCATTCTTGATAATGAGGGTACATGTTAGCAAATCCCTAAAATGTTTTATTGTAAATTTTATACTCCCTTCATTCTTTTTTTTTTTTTTTGAGATTGATACTTCCTTCATTCTTTAACTTTTGACTTTTGACTTTTTTTTTATTTTATATCTTTTGTTTTTTTACAATTTCAATGCATAAGCATAATTTTTTTCTTCTAATTTTAACTCTTCATTCAATCATTTTTATTGCTCCTCATTAATTAATAGACACACTTCTTAATTAATTACTCTTTATTTAATCTTTATTGAAAATTGTAGTAGTATTTAATTTTTATTAAAAAAAATATGTCCATTGATTAATGCATAGTAATAGTTTAGGGATGAAAAAGAAGATAAAAGAAAAATTAATGAGAGTAAGAGAAATAATTAAATGAAGGATTAAAATTGAAAAAAAAAAATATTTTTATACAATAAAATTATAAAAAGACAAAAGATATAAAAATAAAAAAAAATTGAAATGGAGAGAGTACCGTACATGTGAGATATTCTACTTATCCATTTGCTGTCTATATGAATTTATACCACTGGTTGGGCCATAACTCTCAATGTACGAGTATATGTAGGTTCTAACTGTAATCCAGTCTCAATTACAAGAAAAGAATATTTTACAGATGAAATATAAGTGAAAATTAATTAATATTTTTTAATATAATTGTTTCTAAAATATTTTTATAAAATAATTATATCATTTAATTTTTATTTTATTCTAAATATAAATTTATTAAAATAACAATTTTTTAAAAAATTTAAAAAAATTTAAATACATTAAATTTATTTTTTAATAAATACTTTTTTGTTTTTTTGGGACTCCGCACATAGTATCTTTGAGACTGGAGGGAGTATCCTTTAGCGGAGGGAGTATCTTTTAGGTGAGGTGTTAAAAAGGAATAAAGAAGAGTTTTACTTTTTGAATCCGTTGTTTATTTATCAGCCTCCATTTTTTCCGCCTTATACAAGGCGGTAGTGCATTTTTCTGCCTTATACAAGGCGGTAGTGTAAATTATCAATTTTTTCCGCCTCTTTCTAGACGGAAAAATGGTAATTTTGCACGTCCGCTTTATATAAGACGGAAAAAATATGATAATTTTACACTACCGCCTTGTATAAGGCGAAAAAATGTACTTTCGCCTTGTATAAGGCGGAAAAATGGAAACCGATGAGTAAATAACGGGGTTCAAAAAAGTAAAGCTCATAAAGAATAGCCTTTACAACAAACCCTGCACATGATGATTACTCATACACCGACAAAAAATATCATCCATGTGCCCTTTAACCCCACATTTGTTTAATTACTACAGCAAAATTCGAAGAGAAAATAGTTAATGCACAGATACATTATAATATGTGTATCTTGCTAATTTGTTAAATATTTTATTCTGCTTATATTGATATATTTAATCGAATTATACGTATTAAAGAAATTAGTTAGAATCATGAAGACAAAGATAGAAACTTTACCTTTTCAACTTTTTCAACTTTACACGTATTAAATATATTATAACATTATAATTTTATGTTTTTCAACTTTTCTTAACAAATTCACAGTAACAAAAGAAGAATATAAATAATCAAAACATTTAATAAAGGAAAAAAAAGGAAAAACAATAAATGATGCATAAAAAAATATAACGTGATTTATAATGTAGGAGTTTAGGACTAAATTTTTTTCTAAAAAATGACATATAATAAAGACCGAAAGAAGTAAATAAGAGTATTTTCATAAAAATAAAAATTAATTAAATCACTTGAATTGTTGGATGAGTTTTTATTTAAAAATAAGGGCAAAATAAATTTACCAAGCGTTGAGTTTAAAAAAAAAAACATGTAAAAATAAACGGAAGAAGTATATTGAAATAATGGTTATCAAAGTTTTTAATCTATGAACTTATGTGTTTTTTGAAATAAGTCCTTGATTTTTTTATCAATGTTTTGGGTTCTTGAACTTTACTCAAATTTTTAAAAATGATCATTTTATCACTTAAACGATTGTATGACCGACGACATGTCACTTCACTTTCGCAATATCGACTAATGACATACTATGCAACGTCACGTGGCATCACATAATTTTTTTTATTAAACAAATCAATTCTTTTAAAATTTATTAAAAGGTTTAATTTTATATAGAAAAAAATATGTTTTTAATGATTTTTAATAAATTTGTTTATTTTTAATTTAAAAAAGTTATGTGGTATCACAAGTCACATTATTTAACGTGATGAAAGTAACGTAACATGTCGTTGATTATATTATCACTAAAGTGATGAAATGATTATTTTAAAAATTTTAAGCAAAATTTAAAGACTCAAAACATTAAAAAAAATAGGTAAAAACCAATTTCCAAAAAAATCAAAATTCTGGAAGAAAAAACTTAAATAAGCCTCAAATTGATCCACCATTGTAGTATAAGGACTTTCTAAACAGGTGGATATTGCTGCACCATACTGGATTACAGCATTTATTTTATTTTGTGTGGCCCAACTAATCATTTCCAGATTCACGAATTGTGCGAATTTTTGACTCAACGATATAAATTCTTCTCATAATAAATTGTTGCTTCAATGAGACTCGAGCCATTAAGGCTCTGTTCGGCAACACGGGCTAGGAGCTTTTTAGCTAGCTAGGAGCTTTTAGATTCAATCAATAAGCTACTAGCTCCGTTCGGTGAATACAAATTAGAAGGAGCTTATAGCTTTTAAAAGAGGAGCTTGTAGCTTTTGAAGGCTAGCTTTTAGAAAGCTACTTCAAGTAGCTTTCTAGAAACTAAACTAGCTTTCAATAATTCATATACCAATTATACCATCAAACAAAATTTAAAATTATTTTACTACCCTTTAATTAATTATTAATTTAATAATTTTGTTATAATTAATTAATTAACTACATAATTAATAAATTAATAAAAAAATGAATTTAATTAATTATAATTTAATAATTTTTATATTTTATTAATTAATTAATTAAATATTTATTTAATAAATAAAGAAAAAAAATTTGAAAAATATAAAATAATAAAATGTTACATGTCCTTTTTGGTCATTTAATAACTTTTAGCTACTTCAAAAGCTAGTTTTGCCGAACAACACTATTTTAAATAGTCAGCTAAACAGCTATAAGCTCTCAGCTAAAAGCTCATAGCTCCTAGCTAGCTTAACAGCTACACGCTAGAAGCTCATAGCTACAAGTCACAAGCTCACAGTTACAAGTTAGTTTTGCCGAACAGACCCTAAGTCCGAAGTTGCTAAATTTCCAGCGAGTTTCTCATGAGGCAATCCACTTGAATTGGATTACACACTATTTAAAAATAGTACTGTAGTGTTTAAAAATGAAGACAACGGGGCAGTACCTCTTGCACTGACCCCTAAACTTATTTTTAATTGCAAAGATAGAAACACCATTATAGTATTACCTGTGAATACTTTTTGGATTTTTTTTTCTATTTACTTTCTATAATATTAAATGTAAGTTTTTTAAAAGATTTTTTTGGTTCTTTGTTTTTAAGATAATATTTTTTTTGTTCTTACTCTAAGAGTATAAGTTTCTTTCTATTTTTTAATTGCATTAATTATTTTTTCTCACAAATGTTTTTATTTATTCAATATTTTTTAGAATTTTAACAATAATAATAACAATAATTAAAAAAGAATATTAAATACTTACATTTCTAATACCACTTAAAATATTAGTAACTAACTTTTTTTAAATGATATATATATTTTTTTAAAAGATACTTACCTATAGGACTATGGAAAATATAAGTTTCACTTGCAATTTTTTCACAAATGTGGTTATTTACTCAATATTTTTTTAAATTTTTAATAATAGTTATAAAAATAATTTTAAAAAAATATAAAAAATATTTACAATTCTAATACCACTAATGATATTATTAACTAGCTCTTACCCCGTGCATTCCGTGCAATGCACGGGTAATTGATATTTTAGTTTTTTATATTAAATATTTTAAATTAAATATTATTATTATTTTTATTATAAAATAAATATTATTTTTAAACAACAAAAAATAATTATATAAAAAGGTAGGAGTTCAAACCAAACCCTACACTTAAAAAAATTAATGTAGATGATCTTGTTGATAAATTTGGTACTTTCTCATGTGAATAAAAATGTAACACTTTTTATCTCATATATTCCTTATTTATCTTATGCATAAATTGACATTTTTATATATGATTATTGACTTTATTAAGATAAATCAAAATTAAATCAGAATTAAACATTCTGATCTTTTTTGTTTGATGATATTTTGAGACAAATCTTATATTTATGTGATGGATGGAGTAGTTTTTTTTTACAATTAGTTTTTTTTAAATATGATTATCACATTTATTCTTATTAATCATCATTAAATATTTTTATCTTTTTCATCGATTATCTTATCTCAAGTTAATAATAAGATTGAATCCTAAAAATATTTATTCTTATTGTTCTAATTATTTTGATTTAAATTTCTTCTGCAAATATGATGTCATCTATCAGCGAGCAATTGAATACTTGTCATTGAAGCTTCGGAATAGAAGAATGGAGACATTAGGAAGACTATTTTTCTCGAACTCAACGATATAAACAAAAATTAATATAAAAATTAACAACAACATAACATAGGAAAGATTTAATAATATAAATCTTAGTAGCAGTGTGAGTCATTAAATATAAATTTAGTTTATCAACGTAATTTTTAGTTTTTTTCGCAATTGATATTTAAAATTATTATTTTTTCTCGAACTAATGATCCATATCATATGAGGAAAAAAATAGAAAGTTAATATTGCTAAAAACATTTGTTTTTTTATTAATAATTTTAATTTTCTTCATTAAAAAATAGTTTTAATTTTCTTGTCACAATAAAAAAACAAAAAAATACTTACATTAAGCATAAAATCAAATCCTATTTTTATATAGGATGATTTTTATATATTACAATAGACAAAATATATTATAGAAGGAAAATCAAATCATATTATTATATAGAATGATTACATTTGGTTTGTTATTACTCCGTAATAGTTTTAATTATCTTGTCACAATAAAAAAACAAAAAACAAAAAAATATTTACATCAAGCATAAAATCAAATCCTATTTTTTTTATAGTATGATTTTTATCTATTACAAAAGACAAAATATATTATAGAAGAAAAATAAAATCCTATTATTATATTCTCGTAGTCATAAATATAGTCTCCTTAAATTAAAGCTTTAATCTCTCAAGAAGATGAAACGGTAAAACTGGGTATATCGGTCATCGTCACATACCATCTTCAACTATTTGCATGATTAAAGAGGTCATTGGTGCATATAACAATAAATAACCATCTTCCTTAGTAGTTTATGATAGTCACCCTAAAACAATGCAACATTAGATTTTGATGCACTTTATTGTCACCCGCAATTGAAGAATCAGTCACTATAAAAAAAAACCTGGTTGAGCATTTGAACATTATTTACTTTACTGGGATGGATTCCTCCACTTGTCTTTCTCCACACCCTTATATCACAATTAGTTACACCCAGATCAAAATTTTGAATAAACCACATTTTGATTAATGGTACACACAAATTGCACAAATTGTTGAATTAAAGTAAGTAAGTAATTAGAGAGAAACTTAAGAATCAAATAATATAAATTAAAATGAGCAAGAATTAGAAAAATCAGAAAAATTTTATGACGAAAAAATAAATAAAAAAATTTGAAGACGAATATAATTGTGAGATTGTTGTTTACCTGAATATCCATAAGTTTGTGAGTCAATTCACACAAATGCTAAAATATTATTGAGGAGTCATCAAATGCATATTGCGTACTATATATAATGATTTGAAAAACTTGTCAAACTAAGAATAATGATTCAACAGATAAGATCAAATAAATTTTAAATTTAAGATAATGATTTCACATATAAGATTAAATAAATTTTGAAACTAAGGATAATGATTAAATAAATATTCAAATTTATTTAATTTTCGACAACTAAGGATAATTATTTCACAGATAGATAATGATTATTTTCCTAAAATCGCTCTGATGCGAGTATTTCTTAAGCGAACAAACGTGGTACCTGAAAAATTTTCCCGACAAACGTGGTACCTCGAATAGGCGTATTTTTTTATATATAGACGGTAGATTTTCCTAATTCACATATTTCCTACGAAAGCTTATACTCCCTCCGGTCCATATTATAAGCACTTTTTCTCTCTCACAAAAAGGGTGCTTGTAATATGGACCGGGAGTATTTAACATCCGAGCAATATATTGCGTTAATCTCGGAATAAGGTAGCTTAGAGCATCAGCACCCGTGAACGGGTTTTTTGTCCCTGAATGGATCCCCCTACATTTTTAGGGACAAACACATTTTTCTTCACACCCATGAACTCACTTTTGTCCTTAATATTTTACAACTTTTTTCCCACATATTACCCTACACTCTTAATATTTTACAATAAATAAAAACTACCACTCACTAATATATTTTTTCCTACCCCACACTTTTTACTTTTTCTGTCTCTAAATTGGGACAGATGCTAATTAGAGACAAAAAATTACATCTCCACACTGGTGACTGTTACTAAAATTTTATGAACATCCCGGTGTGTGTGGATGCTCTTATGAAGCTAGGTGGAGATGTGGTTGGAGAATTTTGGGTTTAAAAAGTTGAACAAAAAGATGTCTTTAAGCTCACCGCAAAAGTTGATTCAATGGCAAGAAGTTGCGTGGATAATGGGTTCAACCGTTCAACCCTTTCACGGGTACCACAACCGTAACTTAAGTAGTCCTCGACCATCTTGAACTATTACTCATCATCTTCTTCAATTGTTTTTATTTTTTTTAATTCTTTTTTACTTATCGTCTTGTATTGTTACTTTGTAGCTCAATTGTCTACAATTTTTTTTTTTATACCAGCCAGTACTTAGATCTGGTTTATCCAGAATCCGACTCATTCGATCTAATCCAACTAAGCTCGCATTAAGCGGCAGGGATCTCCTAGTGGAGATTATATACCCAAGACTCAAACTCGAAATCAATTAGTTAAGGGATCAAGTAAGCTACCACTTGACAAACCTTACGTTAGTCTCCATTGTCTACAACCATGAGACATTAATGCAGTATACAAAGCACAAACAAATCACATATTAATTTAAATAATTAATTTAATTTAGATTTATTGTATAGTAGAATTTTGTTATTTATTGTTGTAAAAGCAATGCATAATTAACGTAAAAATATTAAATCAATATAATAAATTAAAAAATTATTTTTTAATATTTTAAGTACATAATTTCCCCGATAGAGTTTATATATCAAGCTCTTCAAACATTAACCTAATGTACTAGCAAAATTCTTGTGCTAATACTCCTTTCAGTTTCTATTATAATTTCGGTTTTTATTATAAGAAAAACTAACAAAAATCATGCTTATTAATAAAATTAGTTGAATGTATTTAATTTTTTCAAATTCATTCAAAAATATAGCTACGCTAGGATAATTATTTTTTAGGAATGAAATAAAAATTAAATAAAATTGCTATTTTTTAAAAATATTTTAGAAATAATTGTATTGAGGATAGAAAGTTAGTTAATTTTTTTTTTTATATTTAAGACCTAAGATAAATATGTCTTATTTTTATTAGTATTATAAACCGGATGGAGTAACAACTACCGTGTGATAGGTCCGGCAGTTTAGAAATGCTGGCAATGCTGGCATTAGAAGGATACAAAATTGATTAATGATGCGGACCCAAAAGCACCGTACAAGAAACTGGGTGGTTTATATCTAAAGTAAAATAATGTCTGCAGCATAGCAGAGAGGGTGGTTAAGCTAAATTTACCCCTCGAGTGACCCAAAAATCAAAAGGGAATCTTTTAGTCATAGTTATTGAAAAGAATACACGGTTACTAAAGATATACTATTACAAGTACAAAAGATTCAACCTTAAAAACCGCCTTATTCCTCTCCTCCTTGCAATGTGGATACCCAACTTGGCCAATATTCTGTCATGCTTACGTCCAACCAATCATAATTCATAATAATGTATACACACCACAAAACAAGACAAATGAGTTCCCTGCTATCCTATCTTTATCAAGACCTTAGTTACTCACCCTCCTATTTAATGCTTTCATTCAATTAGTGGCTTTGTGGGTGAAGGGAGAAAGAAAGGTGAATTAGTAGTGTTTCAAAAACTACTAGTGCAATATGGCTGGGGTTGTCGAGGATGTTAATGAACACAACAAACATGAATCCAAACTTGGCATCAATGGTACACATCCTTAACCACTTATTTATTGATTTTTTTGTTATGCTACCATTAATTAATTAATTTATGCATTGTCTTACAATTAGCAGCCAACATTACATTCATTTAGTTGTGTTAAGGATATAATAACTTCATTCACAAATAGCATAAAATTCTAGTAATAGATATGGTTGCATCCCATGGTATTATATCCACTGTATATTATATATCGGAAGTTCCTCATTGCATGTTTTATTCTAATTGTTATGAGTCAATAGTTATCTTTGTCAATATATCCCCTTTCTTTTTCATGTGTCAAAAGTAACCATTTGCTTGATCTAGCCGTCTTCGTTAACGAATGGATATTTTATGCTATATGAATGCAAATGCTATATGAATGTTAATTTGAAGAAAGAGGAAGCAAGTTTCATTCATTGCATGATATTTTAATTTTATTTCATGCTGCATTATGCTAAAGTTTCATCATGCTCTTGCTGTGGTTGTTGCACAGATGAGAATGATGAGATTGATGACAATCCTATTGAGCAAGTGAGGCTTACAGTTTCGATCTCCGACGACCCTACACAGCCAGCACTAACATTCAGGGCTTGGATATTGGGGCTATCATCATGTGTGTTCCTTGCCTTTGTGAACGAATTTTTTGGCTTCAGAACCAACCCTCTTGTTGTTTCATCTGTGGCAGCCCAGATTGTGACCCTCCCTCTTGGAAAATTAATGGCTGCTACACTTCCCACAAATAAATTCAATGTCCCATTGACCAAATGGTCCTTTACCTTGAATCCAGGGCCATTCTCTATGAAAGAACATGCCCTTATCACTATCCTAGCCGGCACTGGATCTAGTGGTGTTTATGCCATCAACATCATCACTATTGTTAAGGCTTTCTATCATAGGGGCATCCATCCTGCTGCTGCTTATATGTTAGCACTATCAACCCAGGTGAATATACTATATTTGTTTTATTAACTAATTACAAGCTTATTTTCTACTTATTCAAGATCATTAATAAACTGGCTTGCTGAAGTATATATATGTACTTGAATTTTTAGATGCTTGGGTATGGATGGGCTGGGATTTTCAGAAGATTCCTTGTTGACTCCCCATACATGTGGTGGCCTGCAAATCTTGTGCAAGTTTCTCTGTTCAGGTATATTCTTTAATTCATGTTTTCTAGTTTTTGCACACATAATACACTATTTATTCTTTGATATGAATAAAAGATTAAATAAAGTTAATTAACACAATTTAGAGATACTTTTAACTATGTACTTGATAAATATTTTTACTCGCGCTATTATTGAACAAATCACTTTTAATGGATTGTTAAATAAATGTTATATACTGTATTTCTTAAGGATGATCCATATTTCATACTATTGAGATTCGACAAAGTTTTGAGTTGGCCATGTCTAGCTTTGCAACAAAGCACAACATAAGCATGATTTTATGTAAGTATTTGTTTAGGTCTTAAATTGTCATTGACATATACTTGTTGAATGACCACAGGGCATTTCATGAAAAAGAAAAAAGGCCTAAAGGAGGAAACACTAGGCTGCAATTCTTTTTCCTGGTCTTTGTATCAAGCTTTGCTTATTACATTATTCCAGGCTACTTCTTCCAAACATTAACAGCTATCTCTTTCGTATGCTTGATCTGGAAAAATTCGATCACAGCACAACAGATTGGTTCTGGCATGTATGGCCTTGGCATTGGTTCATTTAGCATTGACTGGAACACTGTTTCAGGATTCTTAGGCACTCCGTTAGCTTCGCCTGGCTTTGCTATCATCAACACGTTGGTTGGATTTGTGCTGTTTCTCTATGTTGTGATTCCCCTTTGCTATTGGAACAATATATATGATGCGAAGAAGTATCCCCTCATTAGTTCTCACACATTTGACTATACTGGTGCACAGTATAATGTCAGCAAGATTCTGAATGAAAAAACTTTTGACATTGATATGAATAGTTATAACAATTACAGCAAGATCAACCTTAGTATCATATTTGCATTAGAGTATGGATTGAGCTTTGCAACTCTGACAGCCACTATTTCACACGTTGCCCTCTTCCATGGAAAGTAAGTTTCTTACATCCCCTAATTTGAAGTTTGTGTGTATATATTCCATTTTTTATACTCTAACTATTCTGGTGACTGTGTATTTGACAGAACAATTTGGAGGTTGTGGAAGAAGACAACTTCTACTGTGGCAAAAGGAGAGCTTGGAGGAGATGTGCATACAAGAATTATGAAGAAAAACTATGCGCAAGTCCCTGAATGGTGGTTTGTGAGCATCTTGGCTCTAATGATTATTATGTCTTTGGTAGCTTGTTTAGGCTTTGGTCAGCAGCTTCAATTGCCATGGTGGGGATTCTTACTTTCTCTAGCAATTGCATTAATTTTCACCCTGCCAATTGGGGTCATTCAAGCAACAACAAACATGGTAACTTCATCTAATTAGTGCACCTTGTGTGGCATTCTACATTTTTTATATTAATGCTTCAAAGTTTGTCTGTCTTTCTCAACACATAGTAATTTTTGTCGATGCAGCAAACAGGACTGAACGTGATCACAGAGTTGGTAATTGGGTTCATGTATCCGGGAAAGCCCCTCGCTAACGTAGCATTCAAGACTTATGGATACATCAGCATGTCACAGGCACTTGGATTTCTTGGTGACTTCAAATTAGGCCACTACATGAAAATTCCTCCAAAGTCTATGTTTATATCACAGGTAAGATGTGGATTTTGTAGGAGGAATTGGCACAACTCTTTTTGAAAAAAATACTGAATAACAAAGATTCACCTACACTACAAAAGTTTAATGCTTAACATAGTTAATTTCTTGCAATTTCCTCAGTTGGTGGGCACAGTAGTTGCTTCAACTGTCCACTTTAGCACAGCATGGTGGCTTCTAACATCTGTTGAGAACATTTGTGATGAAAATTTGTTACCGAAGGGTAGTCCATGGACATGCCCTGGCGATGCTGTGTTCTATAATGCTTCAATCATATGGGGAGTTGTAGGGCCTCAAAGAATGTTCACCAAGGATGGAAACTACCCTGAGTTGAATTGGTTCTTCCTCATTGGCATGCTTGCACCTGTTCCAGTGTGGCTACTTGCACGCAAATTCCCTAACCATAAGTGGATTGAACTCATCAACATGCCAATTATCTTCGGAGGCGCTGGCGGCATCCCTCCAGCAAGACCAGTTAACTATATCATGTGGGGAGCTGCTGGAATCTTCTTCAATTTCTATGTCTACAGAAAGTTCAAGGCATGGTGGGCTAGACATACTTACATCCTCGCAGCTGCTTTAGATGCTGGCATAGCTTTCACTGGTGTCTTGCTCTATTTTGCCCTCCAAAACCATAATGTTTATGGTCCTAAATGGTGGGGTCTTGAACAAGATGATCACTGCCCGTTAGCCAAGTGCCCTACAGTTCCTGGTGTAGTCACCCCTGGATGCCCGGTCCTCTGACATCGATATTAGCATTTCATCACCTTCACCCCCATACTGATCATGAAAATTGTACAGGCTAAAAAAAAAAAAAAAAAAAAAAAAAAACATAATTTAGTTGGTTTGTTCTTAGCAAGATGTACATGTTAGCAGAGTAAGCTAAGACATGAGCTAAGAATATGTTTAAGTTTGTAACACTTATGCATCTTGTAACTTCTGTATCTATCTGTGTGCAATAAAAATTCCAAGCATGTTTATAGTAAAGCAAGCATTGTGTTTGAACAAACTCAATCACCACAAAATACTGTTGAAAGTCACTAATTCAAGTCGTCCACCCACCATGATGACTTCTTGATTTTCAAGAGCTGATAATAATTGTACTTAGAAAATAGGAACTCTTGCCAATTGCCATGTGACTCAAGTAAGGAAGCATCAGCAGTCAACCATATAATAAATTACCTTGTCTAGTAAGATGGAGTAGCGATTTTGGATAACACGCTATCGGCATCATTAGCCTATATATGACTTTTTTGTCTTGGACAAGGAAAAAAGACTCATACAGGTCTGCATGTTTTGTGTTCATATGAGTATGAAAGAAAACAGAAAAATTAAATGATTTTTGTGACTCGTACCATTTTTTATAGGCAATCATTTTTATTGTTAAGCTATTTTAAATTTGTTTTACAGCAACGCTATTTGGTGCGACATTTGAGGAAGACATAATTTTACTTTTTTCTCCTTAGATTAATTATTTGATATGAAGGCAGTACAGAGTATTTGCTTTTTCCAGTCGGTGGTTCTCTGCCTACAACTCATAGTTCATGAGACATCCCCTCATATGCACTTTTGGTACTCAAGACAACAAAGAAATGCAAAAGTGGTTGAAAACCATCGAAAGCAAATAAATGACGAGAACCGCAAATTTTTTTCAAGTTATCATTTTTTTTTTGGTCTACTTATCATCTTTTTTTAATCATTATTTACTATTTATTTTAATAAAAAAATTAATTAAAAAAGAAATAAAATAACACATAATCAATTCGTTAAAATTTGCAGTGTCTGCCGCACAAAGTAACATTTCTGTTTGTTTTATTGTTAAGTTTTTAAATAAAAAAAAATTGGAAAAAAACTCCTCCTAAATTTCTGGATATGTAACACATGTCATGCTATTCAAAAGTTAATTACTCCTAAATACAGTTAATTACTTTTTGAATGAAAAGACTAAAATTGAAAAAAAAAATAAATAAAAAAAATTTAAGGACAAAAATCACCAAATAATAAATAGGAGGATTAAAATCATCAAATTGATAACCTTAAGGAATCAAAAGTGTATTTAATTTTTTTCTCAATCATCTTGCCTCTATCATTATCATAGTAGAATAATTGGAACAGATATCATCTCAAATGGCTAATCTCTTATTTTAATGAATCTTGGCTCCTATTCTCCTCATCGAGACTTTGTATTAGACTCAAAAGACTCATATCACTCCCCTTTGTTGCTCAAGTTAGGGGTGTAAGAGGTTCTGGATCAGATCATGAGACCGTTGAGATTAAACCGAATCAAACCAAAAATTATGGTTCGATCTGGTCTTGTAGTTCGGTCTGATCTCAATATTTCCAAACCGCTACCTTATAATTTGGTCCATAATATCATAATTTTTGCGATCAAGCAATCGAAACGTTATCTCCTTCTCACTTCTCATATTCCCTTAGATCCTCTAGTTCTCTCATTTTAGCAAGAGAAGAAAACCTAGCCGCCGCCCTCACGTTCTCTCGTTTCCCTTAATCGCCGGTTATTCCTCGTCATCCTCTCTCGCCATCTCGTCATTCTCTCCTTCCTTAGGTTCTTTTTTTTTTCTTTTAAAAATATGCACTTTACTTTGCTCTATGTCATTCATCAGGTCAATACCATTAATCATTTTTGGAATGAAAGGACTAAAATTGCAAAAAACGAAAACTAAAATCACTAAATAAAAAAGAAAAATACCAAGATGATTAAAATCACCAATCCTTAACGGGATTGAAAGTACATTTTAATTTTTTTTTTTCAATCACGTTGGCTCTACCATTATCATATTAGAATAATTGGAAGTTGGAACAAATATCATTAGACTCATATCAAAAATTAGCTAGTCTCTTATTTTAATGAATCTTTGCTCGTATTCTCCTCATCGAGACTTTGGTATTAGACTCATATCACTCCCCTCCATTGCTCAAGTCATTACAAATATCCCTTGGTTTATGTTCTCTCGATGCAAGACTCTATACTTAACTGGTAAACGTGAGGAAATATTTCAATCTTTGGTCTCTTGCTTCCTTTTTGGTGCTGGTGGTGACTTTCTTTGACGTGTACTATAAGTCATAACCCAAATCCTATATTTTCTCATGAAAAATATTACAGACATAAAGCTGAAAAAAGAACAGATCTCAACCATATAATGTATGTGATGGCAATATTGTTTCTACTAAGTAACAACAATTAATGAAAAGCAAAGCAAGAAAACTCCAATTTAACATACCCGCCTCCAAGAAAAAAAATTGCCTTTGCAACCAAAATCCTTTACGGACAGAAGACAGAGAAAACTGTTGAAACAGGTAGTAAATATTCTGCTTTTACATCTAAAAAGGTTTCAGAAATCCCAGGGTCAAAATCTATTCCCCGGTTGTCCATGATTGAGAGTCCAGCATATGAAGCTTAAAAAGCCTGAATGAACATCATCCACTTGCTCAGTAAATAGGGTTAAATGGAAAAAGGGCAGTGATCAGTTGAAGAGTGCTGGGTTTAGCCAATCCCTGAGAGAAAAAAAGAAGATTGTGTGTAAAAGTCAATTATAGCTGGGTACATATATAAAAATCTAGGAAAAGAAAAAAATGCTGAAGGGAAAAAGAACTTACTTGCTTATGTCGTCGAGGTGATCATCAAAATCTACAATGTCATTCCATTTCTCAGAGGAAATGTAGTCCAATAGGACCAGATTTGCTGATGGCTCCTTGAGAGAGAATCGACTGTTCCCATCTGACTGAACCAACTTCCAGTTCTTATATGCATCCCTAGCATAAAGCTAAACCACAACAAAAAGGCAATCTTGGTCAATGTAACCAACAAAAAGATGGTTCTATCATTTTTATTATTATTGGGGGGGGGGGGGGGGGGGGGGGGGGGGGGGGCGATAACATGGAATCATTTCAGTTCAAAGAAAGCTACAGCATGTGCCAAATCGAACAAGGAATATTCCCCTCTTTAGGCTTCTGTCAAAAACATCCAATGCAGAAATTTTAAGTCCTTACTATCGGATCTGATTTCCAACATGTTGCAACAAATGAAACCCATACATCAAGATGTTGACCTCTAGTTTCAACTTAAGCATATAGATATAGCAGTTTTGTCTAAATTTTGAGCAAAAATCAGCATAAGTAAACAAAAAAGAGATACACGTCTTCTAACAAGTTCAAACATTAAATATCCAAAGGTTTTCATGATTTCATCCAAAAAGAGATACTAATAGAAAAAAGAAAACAAAAAAGGTTCTTCATTTGTCTTTAGGAAGGCACATTTGTCGGGATTGGCAACTAAAGCAAAGCATTGTATGCAGTCCACTCACAAAAAGCTCTCTCAAGTATTTCTTTATTTGATCAAATGTTTTATACTATTATCCAGAGATAATAATAGTAACCAATGATAATTGATCTTGATGAATGTGGTTTCTAATACTAATATAGCTAACCTGCATTATGGCGCCAGTGTCCTTGCTCTTTTTCAAAGCCTCGAGCTTCTTGTTATCCAACTGCCAATAGTCGAAGAAGGAACAAAAAGATGAAAAACAGAAATGACATGACAGAAAACAATTAGCACAAATCCCAGCACATACCAAGAGAATTGGAGCTTGGGGAAAGTAGCGGCAGATGTGGTCACCAATATTCTTTGCCACACCACCAAGCTCGTAGTCATCCGATCTCTCATTCGCGTGAAAATATCCAACTATGTTCAACCCTTTAGCAGAAAAATATTCCTCTATCTATGATAACAAGAAACGCAAAAAAGGAAGGAAAAAAAAAGAAAATCAGAAAGCAGCTAAGGATTCAAAATAAGCAAAGGATTGGTACATAAAAATAACAGAAAGGTAAACCCAATCGTCCATTTCACATCTCCTTCAAACAGGAAAAAAACACGTCTTTTGGCATAATTGTATCAATAAGCATATTGGGCCAGAGAAAAGAAACAGAAAAGTGACTGCTTTTAAATAATTGATAGAGTACCCAAAGAAGAAAAGAAGGAAAACCCAGATGATAAATTGGCATATTATTATAAAAAGCATGCATATTTTTGCACAATTACATCAGAAACCAAATTGGGTGAGAAAAGCATGAAACCCTAGAAATAGAAATAGAAATAGAGAGAGGGGGAGAGAGTACGAGAATGAGAGAGATCTCCAATTGAGGAAGGAGGGAGGTGTGTTGGTGGAAGAGAGGGACGGCATCTTGGATAAGAAGGGAGTCGTTGGAAGGGGAGATGCGACCGATCAAGATGGAGTTGACGGAGGAAGTGGGGTGTTTCAGGGAATGAAGGACAAGCTTTATGTACGCGTTCTGGGAAACCTCGTACCTCAAATCATCGCTGCTGCCCATCATTAATGCTGATGCCGATGCTGTTGCTGGACCTCACTTCAAATTCACGGAGGAGAATGAGAAGGAAGAAGAAGAGAAAACACGATTAATACTAATTAGTATATAATTCAATTTACAATTACTAGGAAAATTGCCCGTACGATGCAAAGGTCTTAAATTTTGCTATCCTTTATTTTTTGAAGGGCTCTCCATTTGTTAAAACATTAAACATTAATTATATTTACATGTGAATTTTTTTAGCGGACAATAAATCTATCATTTTTTATGATCAGACAAATTTATGTAATCAAATCGGAATACAATACTTATAATTAGATAAAATGCGATAAAGATTTTGAAAAATATTTATAACTAGCTCTTACCCCGTGCAATGCACGGGTTGTTGATATTTTAATTTTTTTATATTAAATATTTTAAATTAAAGCTTATTAGTATTTTTAGATATGATCATAGAAGTCTCATCTCTTTGGGTTTATCTTTTTGAGGATAATAATTTTTTTATATAACAACAATGATATTGAGGATAATGATTTCACACAAAATTAATTATAAGCAAATATATCAAGCTTTTTTAGATATATATAAACTTTTATTAGATGTTTGGGTTTGTGATGGACTCTTTACTATGATCATAGAAGCCTCATCTTTTTGGGTATCTTTTTAAGGCTAATGATTAATTTTTTTTTTAATTTTAACAAAATGATACTGAGGATAATAATTTTAAAAAAAAAATAATTATAAGCAAATATATCAATCTTTTTTAGATATATATATATATACAAACTTTTATTAGATGTTTGGATTTATGATGGACTCTTTACTATGATCATATAAGCCTCATTTATTTGGGTTTATCTTTTTGAGTATAATTATTTATAAGCAAAATTAATTATAAGCAAATATATCAATCTTTTTTAATTAAAATTGTTGGTAAAGAATTAGTTTAAATCTGGAAAAAAAATATTATTGTTTTTTTAGTTTGATATTTATGCTGTACAACATGTCTGAGTGCATTTTTCAATATGTTATCCCAAATTTTTTCACTTCGAACAAACTATTCAAAGGGTTCAAAACATAAAATTATGGGCGTCGATAGAAATTGTTATTTTCATTATATATTTTTCCTTGTTTTTTTTTTAATAATCTGAAGAATAGAATGTATGTATGGATGCAGCAAAATCTTGTTTACCAAAGAAACCATCTCTTTGTATGTCTTACTCACGTTTCATTATTTATTTATCTTTACACTCATTTAAAAAAAACACATCCAAAGAATAAAAAACAATCACAAGTTAACACCTTGATTATCAATATAATATAATAAATAATTGAAGAATTAATTATTGGTTATTTGGTGACCAAATAATTTGTAAAAATTAAATAACAAATGGAATGGTAATAATGTGGGAACAACTAATATATTGATGTGTGAGTTTTACTTATTTACATTTAACAAATCTAGACTAATGATAAAGACCTAAATTAAATGGCCGACCCCAATCATCATTCTTCACGCAGCAATGAAGCATATGAAGCTTGTTGTTCTTCTCATGCTGTTGTTGGGAATTCATTGCTATAGATGAAGCTTCTGCCCATGCAAAATCACCAATGGTGATGAATGCGTGTAGTGGGATTGCAACTTATTATATGGTGATACATTGGAAGATGCGGTGGTTCATTAACAATAAAAAAGAGAAGAGAATGATGAAGAAGGTGGCTTGAGAAATCATCATATTTATAGTTTGAAATATGTGATAACTAAAAAGATATTTGGGTTTATCATGAACTGAAACATTATCTCTTTGGGTTTATCAATCTTTTGAGATAATTTATAATTCCACATATAGATAATTTATTTAATTTTAAATATTAATTTTGGACAGATAATTTATTTAATTTTAAATTATAATTTTGATTAAAGACGATATTATCTACCTACAAATGCTCTGGTGCAAGTATTTCTTAAGCGAACAAACGTGGTGCATCGAAAATGAATGTTTTTATATAAGTATAGTAGATATGTGAAATAATCATGTTTACTTTAAAAATAGTTATGAATGACTGTTACTATTTTTTTTTTCGTGTTTTTTGGTGGGATAATTATATAATATAAAATTGGTATAATATATAATACACAAACTTCTATCCATATATTAAGCAAAATGTAAATATTTAAATATGTCTTTTGTCACACACTTATCATTATCAAGGAAAAACCATAGTTATTTGACACATGTTGAAGTGAAAAAATATATTTGTAATGACCAATAAAAACATGTTGAATTGAAAATTAAAAATGTAAATAAACAAAACAAAAACCAATTGTACTTCCAACTTCTAAAGTTTAGACACGACTTAAGAACATCTATTTGGAAAGAACCATGAACAAACTTATATATGAGAAGCAAAATACTTAAAAGAGAAAAAGATCTTTATCCTCACATCACCGGCGAGAACACGTTACATTTAGTTGCCTCAAGCATTTTGAAGGCAGCCACCTTCATTAAATGTTTGTCTCCTTAATATTTCTTATTTTTGTGATTTTCTACCATTCCTGTGGTCGGGAGTATTTCCTTAATCGCTAAATGGGACGAAGGCCGGGAGTATTCCCTCAATCCTAAATCTAAATTTTTTATGAGAAATTTACATCCATCATGAAGGTAGGTTAATTTTGTTAGTAACATTGAAATTGTACAAATTTAATATACTTATTTGAAACTACCTCTAAAGATATTATTGACATTTTAAAAGGTGCTGACTTAATTGAAATATTTTTTAAAAGAAGTTTTTTTTATAAGTTTTATTAGAAATTGAAATGAGTTTATGCAAATTGGAAAAATAAAACTATAGATACAGATGGATAAATATATATGGATTAAATGATAATTTTTTACTTTAATATTTTGAATGAAACTTTTTAGTTGAATTTTCACACACATTGACAATTTCTTGCTCAATATTTTGGATATTTTGTTTAATTTATATTTTTCTATCATTTTTATTAGTTTCGTTTAACGATATTATGTAATGCGTTATATATAAAGTATCTTTTTTAAAAAATAGTTTTTTATTTAAATTTAACATTTTTTACCCTTAATATTGATTGATCGCATTTATTATAAATATGTAGTGAAGAATACAAATATGTGCGTGTGTCTATATATATATAGAGAGAGAGAGAGAGAAAGAAAAATGAAAAGATTAGAAATGATATGGATGGATGTGATTTACTTGCAATGGATGATTGCGATTAGAAAAGAAATTAGGAGGAAAAAAATATAATGTGGAGGGAAAGTAAGATTAACCCTCAAATTCTTCTATTTTATAATATGTTGATAATGACTATTATTAATTACTGATATTGTGTTTCTAAGAAAATATGATGGGCGGTTATGATTTAATCTAATTAAATACGATGGACGGCTAAGATTAAAAGATACAAAACGGGCGGTTATGATTTAATCTAATAAAATCTGATGGACGGCTAAGATTAAAAGATACAAAACACACACTTAATGATGGATTTATGAGAGAAATACACCATTAGGAGGGAAAATGGGTGTTTTAGGAGGGAAATCTTTTTTGCCCTTTTACTTCTCCAATTTTAATATATGTTGACAACTAGTGCACTAATAATAAGATGAAGAGTGAACCAACCAACTCGCATAATCGAGAGGGCAGACTGATGATGATATCACAACACTCTCGTACTAAGCTTTTTTTTTTTGTACACCAAGGGTATCCCCCGCCGACAGTCGAAGACTAATCTCCTCCGAGGCGTAGAGATCACCGATGTGAGTTTTGCCTCTATCAACAAAGCATTTTCCATGTCCACGGCAGAGATCGAACCCCTGACATCGTACTAAGCTCTTTTTATACTCTCTCCCATGCCATGATATATTTATATATAAGAAAAAATTAATTAATTTTTTATTTTTAATTCAATTATTATTAAAATATTTTTATAAAATAATAATTTCATTTAATTCTCAAAGTAATTTTCTTAGAGTAGTTACATTTTAATTTTTTTTATGAATTTGAGAAAATTATATACACTCAATTAGCTTTCATAATAAGTGTGATTTCGATTATTTTTTTCAGTTTTTCTTGTAGGAAAATGCTAATAAGTGCCTTAAAAAAGTAATTATAAATAAAAGTTATTGAAAAGTGTGATTTTTATATTTTCGAGAAAGTGGTGTATGTGGATTTATGTTTTCCATTTTTTTTTTCTATTTTTTAACCTTTGGCTGAGGTTAACCCTTAAAAAATAGATAATCATTTTTATTTTTTAGGACCCTCCTGACCCGGAATGCGGACGATTTCCCCTTGCGCCTACCCTAATTTGCAACAAGTGTAAAGTGTGTTCATGCATACACACGTGGTATATTTTGTGAAGTGCGGAAGCTGCACATTGTTCATGCATATACACATGATGTGATATTTGTGAAGTGTGGAAGCAGTACATCGGTTTGCATGTTGAATACTTGAATCAGATTAGGGTGAGGAGTTTGGCTTTTTGGGGATGTCGATGTTGCACACAATCACCGGGTGAAGTTACCTTAGGTTGGTTCCTTAGGATAATATGCACCCTAAAAGGCTAAATCAATGATGATTTGATGGTGAGAGTAGTGAAAGTTAACCCATACTGTACTTTCAAGTTTCAACCGGTTAAAGAGATGAGCCTACATAATAACATGCACATTTTGCACCAGATGATTGTCCTTATCATGACTAAGCATTCATATATGATGTGTTGATGATTATTATTATTATTTTTTAAATACTAATAAGTATTTTAAGAATATCAGTTAATAAAAAAAAAAATATCAGAGCATTTTCATTGTTAAGCTTATAGAGAGAATATACTTTCTGTAAGCATATTAACATATTGGATGAGCGTCATCGAAGAAAGGAAAATTTTTAGTTTTTAGTATATCCGCTTAAGTAAGCTTATGTGCTTATAAAAAGAGAAAGTTGTCCGTGTAAGATAGCTCAGTTGATGGCTGCAGGGACACTTAGGATTTCCCTCTTCCCAGGTCATGAGTTCTAGTTCCAGACCTCCCATGTAAAAAAAAAAAAAAAAAGAGAAAGCTCATTGGTCACAAATTCCTTTTTGCATTGGCTTAAATTAAAACTTTCCTGTTACCCTTATTTTTTATTTCTAAAAACACAAAATTACATTTTGAAAGCTCCATCCCAAATATTCCCACTTTATACTCCACAATTTATACACACGCATCACAAACTCATTTATTATTAAATAAATTAAAAATTGATTTAAAAAATTGTATATATCTGAATAAAAAATAAGGTATTTGTAAAAGTAAAATGAATAAAATATTGTGATGGATATATAGTACCTCTCGTGACATATGTAATATGCGGTAGGATTAGGATGCTGGATTAGTTTTTTTTTTTTTTTAAAGGAAATGCTAACAAGTGTTCCAAGGGCACTAGTTAAGCATTAAAACGTAGTTAAATGTTGTTGAAAAATGTGTTTTTTTAGATTATCGAGAAACGAAGTATAATGAACTTATGATTAAATTTCTTTTTTTGGTAATCTTAATAAGTTCCCTTATGACACTTGTTAGCCAGACCAAAAATATATTAAAAAATTGATGTAATGAAAAACAAAAAATAAGTTTTAAGCATACATAAAATATGCTTGCATTGAATATGCTTTTAGTAATTTTGTAATGAGAAAAAGTCATATTTAACATATTGAAAAGTGTTTGACTTGTATTCCCAATATATACATTTTCTTATTTTGCAATACTTATTTCTTATATTTCTTAACAAGTGAGTATTAGTTCGGACCCCAGATGAGCAAGACTTTTTTTTACATGATGTTACATTTTGCTAGGAATATTTTTTTTTATGAACCAGGGTATCCACCCGCGCAACTGGGTGACTAATCCCTCGCACCACGGTCGGACCCTTTTGGGGGCGATGCTCCCAGTAAGACTTGCTCCATTCACATGCTTCTCGAGAACGACTCGAACCCGTGACCACATGCTTAAGGGACACAACTTGTGCCAGCCTCCACAGTTTTTTTGCTAGGAATATTAGAATCCTATTGCTGCACTTGTGATATTGCTTCTTGGATGATAATGATAATAATAACAAACTTGCTTGACGAGATCTTATATATTCTCACTTCACGCTTCATGCTTGCTTGTGTGAATGTCTTCTTGCCAGATTCAAGCACGACGAGGAAGGAATTACAGTATATATATGGACGAAAGTGGAAACGAAATAAAAATTTGTGATATGGAAAAACTAACTTATTACTCTACACTTCAAAAAAAAGAAAAAACTTATTACTCTAAAGTTCAATTACTCTAAAGTCCTCTTTCAAAAAAAATTACTCTAAAGTCCAAACTAAATAATTCGACATAAGATGGAAAAATATTTGGATTGTAATTTCGGTTTTTCCAAGGTAACCATTGTCCAAGGAATTATAGTAGATGATGGTAACTATAATTTCAAATTTTTGTGCTCTTATTTTTACCAAGTCTATTCATGTTGTGTTTAAATTCACTGTTTTTATTTCGTTTAATCTCACATGTCATTGTTCACTTCCCCCCTTCCCTTTTTTTTCTTTTTCTTTTAGCACCTTATTCGATGCAATCAAATCTTGACTTCTCTCTTAATACTAATAAATACTACTTTTTTCTTTAATTTCAATTTTTTAGGAGAAATGCCCATATTAAAAAAAGAGAGTTATTATCATGCAATCCAAAATTGGATGGTTGCTATGCAACCTTTTCTTAAATCTAGTTAAAATTAGGTTTTTGCAATTTAGTCCAACATAAAAAGTAAATTAAAAATTTAGTCCTTTCTACCTATAGACAAATTATAACTTTTAATTTAAAAAAAAAATTAAAAGTAGTTAAAATTAGTCACTTGTGTAAAAAGGCTTAATGCAAGTGACTAAATTTAAAATTAAAAGTTATAATTTGTCTATAGGTACAAAGGACTAAATTTTTAATTTACTTTTTATGTTGGACTAAATTGCAAAAAACTAATTTTAACTACTTCAAATAATGACATGACATAGGTGTCAACTTCTTATTGGTTTAAGAAAAGGTTGCATATCAACCATCCAATTTTGGATTGCATGATAGAAATACCCTAAAAAAAAACTAAACAAACAAAATTTATTATCTAGATTTTTTTTCTATAAAATCAATAATTTGATAAATACTAATTAATTCTAATTAATATTTCCGTGGAGTGCACGGTTGGAATAACATAAGAATACTAGAAGCCTAGTAGTATAAAAATGGAAGGGTGGTGGGTAATTTCTTCTCCCAATAATTAACCTTGACAATGATTTGGTCCTATATTATTATTATTATTATTATTATTAGTAGGCAAATGCTAACAAGTGTCTTTGTTTGAAGTAAATAACCATTGAAAAATGTATTTTTTTAGATTATCGAGATACAGAATAATATGCACTTATGATTAATTTTCTAAGTTTAGAAACCTTAACAAGTTCTCATTAGCAAGACTATTATTATTATTATTATTATTATTATTATTATTATTATTATTATTATATATTAATAAATTAATGAGAAAACATCATAGTAGTAATTGCCTCCTCTCTCCCTCTGCCCTGCCCTCCACCCTCTCTCATTTTACCTTAACCATCTCTCTCTCTCTCTCTCTCTCTCTCTCTCTCTCTAAGTCCCTTCTTACACTGTCTCTCTTGTGTTGTGTTTGTTACACAAAACAACAACAACAACAACAACAACAACAACATAGAATAGAATAGAAGAAGAAGAAGAAGAAGAAGAAGAAGAAGAAGAAGAAACATGAGCGGTGGTGGTGGTGGCGGGTCTTCAAATCCTCCTCCTAGGGTTCCGATCCCCGACAATGTACGGAACACAATCGATGACATCAGAGAGATCACCGGCAAACAACACACCGACGATGAAATCTACGCCGTCCTCCGTGAATGCTCCATGGATCCCAACGAGACCGCTCAGAAGCTTCTCTATTTAGGTTTGCATCAATCAAACAAAATAAAATTATAAAAAAAAAACAAATTAAAAAACACCTTTTTTTCCCCTTCTTATATTCATTACTTTTGGGTTTTTATATATTGCCCCTTTTTTCGATCCACTGGCTGAGTTTTCTCTATTTAGGTTTATTTATGTTATTTTGAAATTGAACATTATGCTTGCAAGTTTCAACCTTTTACTAGATAGAGTATTAGAAAACCTTGTGATTCTGCAAGTTCAGTTAAATCAGTTAATGCAATCAATCTTATGTATATTTGAAAAAAAATGTTTTTTCTGTTTTTTTTGTGGTTTATAGTACTACTACTTCATACCAAGCTGATGGGAGCTGAGTTTGAGTGGTGGGAGTTTCAAATTTTTTTTAATCATGTTTAATGCGTGGAAATAATATTGAAAGTATGGAATTTGTGTATTGGTACTTGAATGACATGAATGAAAGCTAACATAATGGGGTAATGGGGTTTATTCTTTGTAGGGTTTCTTTTTGTAGTAATGAGGAATTTGATGAACTACTTCATCTAATGGTGTAGTTCTTGTCATTGTTTATATGTTTCTTTCTGTGTCTCAGCTAAACAACGTATAACTATTAATGGCTTAAGCACTCTATGTACTGTACTCATTTGCGATTTATTTGATTTGAATCTCGCAAATAAATGTTTTTATGGCATCTCCAAGATTCCTTTTATTTTACTCCTAATGTTCTTTATATTGTCGGTTTTGTTGAATTATTTATTTTTTTGTTCACAGATACTTTTCATGAGGTAAAAAGTAGGCGTGATCGAAAGAAAGAGGTAAGATTTTTTCTCCCTTTGTGAAGTAATGTATATTTTCTCCGGTTACTTGCTTATGCATATATTATTATCATGATTATTATTTTATTTAAGCTGCGTGTCACTGCTGCTCTGAATAGCCGTATGCCTTAACCGTACCCGTTCCTAGAAACTATGGCACAGACATCTACTTCTTATCTTAGTGAGTAGATCATTTGTGACTGATAGGATTCCTTATTTAAATTATATAAAGATCCCCACTTTTTTATGAAAGTATGAATATGTCTGGTTGCAGTAGGTACCTGATTCTTGCCTGTTAAGAAGTGTGCAATCGTGCAATATTATTTGCTCATTTTCCGAGAGTAAAAGACGTGCCTTTTGTTTTCTAGCTGCTTGTCTGTAGGCTATTTAATGTTTGTCAGCTTATGTAACTAGATGTTATTATGTTTGGCTGTAAGTGAGTAGATGTGTTTGTCTTTTTCTATCCTTTTTCTCTCTAATATTTATTGCCCCTGATTGACTCAAGTTTAAGTTGACCATTGCAGGGATTGAGCAGCAGGGCTTATGATGATTCTAGGTCAAAACAAGGTGGACAAGGGAGAGGGGGAAGGAGTGCTTCAGGAGGCTATTCCTCCAATTTTCATGGTACAGTTTTGCCACTGTTTACTGTTTAGTGTCTTGATGCTAGGCTTCGTTTTTGTTTTCTCTGTATCATTATGGAGAGCACAATGTTTTATCTGAATCTTGAGAATCATGTTTTATTTTGTTCCTGCATCTACCTGGATTCAGCAGGATGATAACAAAATAACTCTCCCTCCCACACCTTTTTCCTTTTGATGCTATTGAAATTTTCTTCTTTGATGACTATTAAAACTAGTTACTTTTAAAACACAGTGACCAGTCCTATGGATCAGCGATTTATTGTAATTTTTCGAGCTTGTTAGTTGTTTATCTTGTCTTGCTTGTATTTCTTTTTAGATGGTGGTGGTGGGAGGAGGAGCCCTGCTATTCGCAGGGAAAATGGAGTCAATCACATTGCAGAGAGAAGTCATGCACCATCTACTCAGCCTGTTTTGCAGAAAACAAAAACTAGCACAACATCTCAAGCCACAAGGTTGCATTTTCATATATATATATATATATTACCTTTAAATTGTTCAGGTCACCAGATTAACTCTGTTATGTGGAAGCATAAATGTGAAATAATGGTGGAAAGAAAGTTCTTTTTTTCTTTTTATTTATTTTATTGATTATAAGAGGCAAAGCAAGACACAACGAAAAGGAAAAGAGTAGAAGAAAGGCAGAAAATGATGTCATTGTTTTTTTTGTTGTTTGGGACTGAAACTCTATCCAAATCTCATCAAAGTTATTCTTACAAGTATATTTTTATAGGCTAAACTTTTCACAATTTGACCATTCAATGAAAAGTTCACATTGTTAAATGTTCTTAAATTTCTTGTCAATTAAAAATTATTTTGTACTTTATTATTTCTTAATATTAATGAAGAGTAAGATGTCTACAATAGAACCTCACTTGATTTTTGACCCACCGATAACCAGTTTGGCCTTGCATGATCAACTTGATAATATCTCATAATTCTTCAATTCGGTTGCTGAAACTCACATTTGTATTTGGAGTACTTCTTTGGTGTGCGATGAGAATTACTATAGTGTCAATATTGGCGTCATTGCTTATTCTTTTTCTGATACATGTATCATATCTGAAATTAATTTCCTTCAATTGCAGAGTTTCAGCTGTTGCGCCCCAAGGTGCAGCAAATCAATCCAATGAGAAGTCTGCTCATGGTTTTGCTGGCCAATCTCTCATAGGTAGTGTCACAAATCTCCCTAAAAGCAGTTCAGCTGCTAGTTACTCTGATAATGAAGAAAATGTCCAATCTCAAGCTGCAGCTGTAGCAGCAGCCTCTGCCCCTAAGACTTTCAGCTCCGTTACCAGCACTGACCAAAGAAAGTCTCTGTCAAGTTCTGATCAGCTTCAAACTCATGTTTCCGTATCTGGTGCCTATCCCTCTTCTTTGGATCCTGTGCTAGCACCTTCTATCTCACGGAATGTCAGCAGTGCTATTAGTAGGGAAGTTGGGAGTAATCGGATAACTGCTGGACCAAATCTTGTTAAAGGAAACAAAATTGTTCTTCATGAAGTTGATGATTTACCAGCATCCAAGAACGAGAAATCCGGGTCTATGATTTTAACAAGCAAAAAGAATGCACCACAGAAGTTAAATGAAGTAGAAAATAATCGGTTATCCGAACCCTCACAACTCTCATCCTCCTCATCCCTGAATGGTTCTTCTAGGCCATCTTCCAGTCGCAGTAGCCAGCCACCTCCAGGTAAAATTTTCATTCTATATATCTTATGAGTAACATGATTGCTTTACATATCCTGTTTCCTGCTTTGTGCTTTCCCTTTTGGTTAAAGTCTTTCCAGACATTTCTGATCATAACAATTTCGGTGTTTGCATATGTTTCTGAAACAGGTAATGCCACCGAGATTTCAACTACAGAAGCTTCTGTGCAGTCTTCTACTGAGCTGCGGCAACATGTTACTTTTCCAAACCATTTTCAAGTACCAAAAGCCTTAAAAAGTGGTCTGACATTTGGAAGCTTTGGTGCTTCTGGCCTGAATGAAAGATCTAGCAGTGAAACTGGGAGCAACAATAACGCTTCTGCTCTTGAATCTTCTCTAGGGAATGATGAATCTGCCACTTCTAGGTTTGTGATTCATATGCTTTCTGTGTGACTTGTAAAAATTACAGATGTCTCAATTTTTTGCTTTTCATGCTTTTCAAGTGTTGTAGAAATTACATATGTTTGGGTTGACTTGGCTTTGTCTGCTTATATCAAACTTCTCCACTAAAGAAACAACTATAATCTAACTTAAAGTTTGTCCATAAAGGTGGAAAGGCCCTCTTAAGAGAAAATGCCTCTTTATTGCTGGTTCTTGTTTCTTTTATCAATTATTCTGGTTGAATTAGATTTCTCTTCATGTTACCAAAGGTATTACTTGTATGGTGGTCCATCTTATGTAATCTCTGTTTTTATGGTATTTCATGTTTGGATGTAGCAACCAAAGTGCCCCACTGACTGCACAAGGAGATCATCTTGATTATCCACATTCGTCATCTTATTTGATTGAAAAGACACCAGTTTCAGAAAGCAATTCTATAACTCATAGTGACTCAAATGGTGATCAGCCAAAGCCGGAGGCATTGTTAGCCCCCAAGGGCCAACCAATTCAGACTGTTCAGAGAGCTCAAAACTATGGTATGAATTTCATGTCCACCATGTTAGGGACTCAACAAGTGCAATTTGAGGGAACTGAGGCCCAGGTGCAAGAAACATCTCATTTTCCCAACTTTGTTGTAAGTTTCTCCATATTTTATTTCTTGTGATCTTTGTTTGCCTACTATTTATCAAAAGTCGATACCATGTCGACCCATATTTTGTACTCTCTTTTTGGTTCGGTGTTTTGGTAGTGGCCTTTATTTTGGTGTTTAACCTTTTTTTTCCACTCATCAAGTTGGAAAAGTTAACACTTAAGAACTCCTTTGAAATTAATTTGCTAATTGAAGGGAAGAATTCCATTCTTAAGTTTGCTTTTGTATATCTTGTATTTTTTAGGGTATTATCTTTGTTTTTATTTATACTCTTGGCTGTTTACTCATTGTTGATTTCCCTGTAATGTATGATTGGGATTTGGAAATTCAGCAGTAAAACTAATGTATGTCTTTAGCACCAATTCTACATATGGGCTTATATTGCATTTTATTTTCTTTCTTTGAAGAAATTTATTGATTAACCTTTCAATTTATCGGATTTGCAATTTTGGCTTTATTTATTTTCTTTTTTTTTTTGAAGGTTAAATTATTTGTTTCCTTTAATGTGCTTTTATTTTTTCCTTATGTTTTTATTATTCTTTTCAAATTGCAGGGTGCAGGTTCTCAGGCTGTGTCTAGCCCAAGCCAAACTCCACCTTTGCAGAGCTCTATACCTGTGTCTCCACAGTCAGTTTCTATTTTCAGGCCACCTTACCCTGCTAACTTCTTCCCATATGGTCACTATTACCCCCCATTTTATGTGTCCCCCATGCACCAATTTTTAGGCCATAATGGTTTCCCTCAACAGCCCTCAGCTGGCAACATGTATCTACCAGCAGCAGCTGCTGCTGCGGCTGCCGGTATCAAATTCCCTGTCCCTCAATTTAAGGCGGGAGCAAACTCAGGAAATGCGGCCCATATTGGTATTCCTTCTGGATCATTTATCACACCACCTGTTGGATATACGGCTAGTCCTACGTTGAACACTGGAAGCTCCTCTGGAAATGAAGATCTTACAGTATCTCAGTTGAAGGAAAACCAGATCTATACAACTGGACAGCTGGTTGGTTCACCTCCTTATTATTATTCTTTTTTTTTTTTAATTTCACCCTTCCCTATTTATTGTTAAAATAGGAGATTGTTAAGCTGTTATCGCTGGTCTTTGGCTTCAATAACAGCAGTCTTAATTTGTTAGTGTTATAATTTGTTGATCAACATACGTGATGCATCCAAATCCTTGGACATGATGCAGTTATTAACCATGTCTGCTTGTTTGTTCTTGTTTTTTTTTTGGGCAGAGTGAAGGCTCTGCTGTGTGGATACCTGCACCAAGCCAGGATGTATCCAGTATGCAAGTTAATTCTCTGTACAACCTTACCCCTCAGGGACAACATCTTACCTTCCCCCCAACACAGGCTGGCCATGGGGCATTTTCCGGTATCTATCCACCAGGGCCAGCTGTAGCTTCACCTTCAACCCTTTTGCAACAGTCTCAGGCTGTGGCTGGGCCTGTTGAAAATGTAGGGCGCCCTTCAGGTTCTTATCAGCAGCCTCAACCTGCACAGATCAACTGGAATGCCAAATTTTAGGCTGGAATAGTTCTTGGTGTCTTAATGTTCAGATCCAGGAAGTATGGAACACTGGACTGTTGTGAACTGTAAATAAGAGACGCGGCCAAAGAATCAGAAAACAAAATTAGTACTCTTTTTTTGTGGCTAACGGTTTTGGAGGGTGATAGTTGCAAGCTTCCTTTTTTTTATTTTTATTTTTATTTTTAATTTTGAGCCTTCATTACCTGTTCTTTTGCCCCAACATTTAGTGGTTGCTATAAGAAATTAGTAATTCCTAGTGATATGATACTAAGCAAAGAGTTCAATAGAGAGTAGGTGAGGTTTACCAATTTTTCCTTTCTTATATCTCACCTGTATATTACATTTTGATAGCAGAAGACGCTGAATAATAATACAGTTCTATTTGGTGCATGAGAATTGTGAAAAATCCAATTTTTTTTTTCAGTAGCTTATTTTTAAGTTGTCCTCTTGATATTCTTTTCTTCAGCAGTTTGGTTTATTGGGAATGCTAATAATTATTTAAGCCCGTCAGAAGACTTGCTTGATTATTGTGCATGGGGACTCTTAATGGATGGATTTACTTGGTCTAATATCTTGTGGTTTTAAAATTTTAAGTTATAGAGACATTAAAAGACCTTTATAAGAAAGGAGCGGAGGGAGCAGTTTATTTGATTTTCGTTGGGTTGGTTTTTGGCTACAATCCATTTTGACAGGAAGTATGCCAATCCTGTAATGCGGGCCTTTAGCTTTTATGTTCAAGCATAAATGATAAATGAATAATGCAGTGATCAATCTCTGTAAAACATCAAATTACAGAGAAATTACCATATGATGCAGGTATGAATATATGTATAATGTGACAGCTTTTAGGAAACCTTAATATTCCAGTTGCATTTGGTCCCCCCCCCGGGAAAAAAAAAAAAAATCAAATCACTGCCCTCAAGCTTATGTCAGGATGTTGTGTTAGTCAATGATTCCCAAAACTTAGATGGAATGTGTGCTAAAGTCATAGAACAGTCATTTAGTTGAGCCTGCTATTTATTTATCTTTGAAAAATTAAAACCAATGGAATTTTCAGAAAAATCACCCGTAACAAATTTAAACAAAATTTCAGAGATGGAACTTCTTTGACAAGTCTGTCTATACAAAAAAGCTTGCTGTATATTGTGGAATTGGACCTAGCAAAAGGATGTGATATGAGTATTCTGAAGAATTTGGTTTTCCAGTTCTCAAAAATTACATGACTCAGACAGTAACGCTGGGAGTGCTAGTATTTACACTTGAATCTGTGCTGTCTTCTTCACTTGTTGATTTCGGCTTGGTTGAAGGCAAAAGTGGCTGCTTGCTAATTTCCTGAGAATCTTGCAAAGTCAATGTTGTGTAAGCTGACATTCCAGAGAGAGCAATAACAGCCCCTCCAATGCTCACAATCCCAGGGTCAGAGTTGAATATTAGGTAGCCTCCCAGCAGAATGACACAGGTTTTAAATTGTCCTAAAACAACATGGGTTGTAGCAGAAGTGGCCCTGCATGCATTGATTTATTTATAATATGATGATGTTAGAAGCACCAATATAATTAGAAGTAACATTAGGTGTATATTATATTCACTAGCTATATTGCTGTTAGTTGCAAAAGGTTAAGGTGGAAAGAAAAAGGTAGTCTCGGTCTCACCCCAATGCCAATGCACCAGACCACTGTAAGAGAAAACCAAGCAAAGCAGATATCATAACGGCACTTGAGTTGTTCACATTCCACTTGAATGATAGAACTCCAGGTGGATCTATCCAGGGCATCAAAGCCCCTAGGAAAAAAATTGTGACTGGGGTAGTCTTCCACATCAACCTACAAATTGAGTAGAGTTTTAAGCCATAATGAAATAATAACATACACCAAGTAATACATTTCAACAATATTTTAACATATAGTAATACATTTCAATTTTAAATGAATTTTTTAAAAAAATAAAAATTCAGAGGATCTGCTTCCATGTGCGAGTAGCATAAGCATATTCAAGGACAAATAGGGTAGTAGTAGTAACTACAAGTACTCACCCCAGGGCTGTCCAGTTGCCTTGCTGTTGTAATGTAGACCATAGGATCTTATTTATGGCACTTGGGATTATCCATACAACAGCAATTATAGCACCAAATAAATTGAATTCTAAATCTGTTACTGTTGCAACTGCTACACCTGCTGATACCACAGCCAAAGCTAAAACCTGCATCATTGCAATGACATGATTAGTGCATTAAAAAAAATACAGAAAGGAGTGGAATAGTCCTTTTCATGCATATTTCATGGCTTTACAAAAGAGAAGAAAAGAGAAAGAAGGGATGGTAAGATTCTTCACCTTTTTAAAGGAAATTGTTTTTCTAAAAAGTAAGAACTCTGCAAGAACAATTGTTGGGGTGACAGCAATCTTAGCCATTTGGTAGAAACCAACACTGCATGAATTTGATTGTCAAGAAACAGGAATTTTCCAAATATTTAATTACTATTTAATAAAGATGTTAAAGCAAAGAGAATGAACCTGTTATACTTGAGGCTAGTGTTTGCAAGACCAGAGGCAAAAGCCATGACAGCTCCGAGTGCAAACAGAGAAGAGAACGGAGTTGTTTTGGATGGAGGGGAGACAGGAAGCAGCGAGAGTGTCTTGAAGATGGCAAGGAGAATCCATGCAGTGACATAGTGAACAAATGTGAGGAAAATTGGGAAGTTGAAGCCAACTTTCCCCATCACCTGTTAACAATAAGTGTAGTGTGAGGGTGCATAAGATAAATAAAAACAATAGAGTGAACTTCCAAATACTAGTTATGCAGGGAGGGAGCAACACAAATTGTGGGACAAACGATGTTTTCATCACATCATCATTAAATAAATGCATGATGGTATAATGCAAATTGTGGGTACCAATTTGTTTGCCATGATAATCCCAACTGCTACCATAAAGTTGAAGGTCAATGCGACCACTGGCGGACAATATCTTTGCTGTTGGCGTTTGGCTCCTTCGGAGGTTCGGAGCTCATTGTAGAGTGAAGCTCTGAGCTCTTCCAGCGCTCTACCTGATAATTTGGACAATGAGAACTGGCATTTGCTGAAAAGTGTATTAAGAACAAGGATATCGGTATAGTAATGCGCAATTTCAGTCATCAAGTCTAGTTTATGTTTTAATTAGGATCAAGGATGTGGCAACAAGGTAATCACTAAAATCATATAATCATTTTGACGCAAATGGAAAACTTGAAATTTGAAAAAGTTGAGTTGAGTTGAGTTCAATTGTGGAGATAACAATAATAAAAGAACTGTTTTATGTAGTTTGCAGATAAATTGGAATGGAACAGAAAAAAGGGTCGAATTGAAGCTAGAAGAGGAAGAATCGAGATACCAGATGACTTGAGACCAATCATATTTTTCAATTCATATTCATATCATCGTCCTCATCCCATATTTGTTACACACAGCTTCTTCATATAATAATTTCTGAAATGGTTCTAGATGATAATCTTCGGCAAATGAGAAAATCTATTAGTATATTTGTTATTGTCATCTAACTAAAATATTATCTTATCTTTTTAATCTTATAATCCGTTAGTTAGTAATTATCTCAATAACTACATTATTATCTTATTAATTTAATTGTAAAATAATCTCTTGCTTTTGGGATAGGATAGTTTATTTGTTTATAGTCACATCAAACATTGTTTTCTTGCATTATTATGGGATTAATATCATAATTTGCTAATTCTTCTGCGTTGGTAGATCATTGAATTTGGCGATGATTTCTCTTTACGTGCCTTGTTTGTATGATCCATTAATTGTTGTCAAGTGAGATGATTCCAGACAAAACAAAAATCCATCACCGATCAGCAAGATCAAGTGATGCAATCATGATAGAGATGACATAAAACTAGTTGTTATGAAAGTTAGAAAACTAGCTATTTGCTGCAACTGTCAAAACTCCAAAGTATCCATTGATTTTGTAAATGATACTATTACATATATACATGAATAATAGAGGTAAAAACAAAAGTCAGAGATATAACTGATGCAATGTGAACATAAAATTACTCGTTTGCATGCAATGAAACTCAGGTTCAATAAAATGTGTATCAACTAAGAAATTCAAGAGAAAAAAAAAAGAAAGAAAAGAGAGAAAAAAAGGACCTGCTTCGCCAGCATCACTGTCTTTCCTTTTGATAAGTTTTCGTCCTTCTTCTCCCCACAGTGAATCAAACCACCCCATACCAACCAGGCCAATTCATGGACTAGCTAGGATCACATATTTAATCACAAAATTAATTCTGCACTTAAAAAGCCTAAACAGAAAAAAGCAAAGGAAAAAAAGGGTAATATATATAAATAAATATGAATTAATATGCCAAGTTGCTTAAAATACAATCAATGAAGAAGGAGGAGGTGTATGTATGTAGAAAATAGAAAATTGTGAATCTTCATAGAGGGGTCTCTTAGGTACTACTACATTAAAGAAAAAGAAAAAGACAAAGGAAAAGGAATGTGTTTTGTGCTACACGAGAATATTATTTGCATTTGATCTTAGTTCCAACAAATTGATGTAACACGTGTCACATTCGAAACTAATCCACCAGAACTCTAGAACTAATCAGGTGAATGTGACACCTACAAAATGTTGTAAACAACACCTACAAAATGTTGTAACTGACTGTTGATTTACGGGGAAGCTAAGGTAACATCATCAAATCAAGTATACTCCGTACAACAGTAGTAGTATTGTTGTTTGTTACTCGTAATTAGTTGTATCATCATTAGGAAACAGTCAAGATACGTGTAACAAAGTCCGTCAAGTTAGAACTAACTAACTGGTTCAAGGTGAGATTATTATTGGCTCATCTCATGGATGCACCCTCTTTTTGTGTGATAACATAATTGAAATAGATTCCCTAAGATACTACTAATACGGTGTACGTACGTCTGTTCTTTTTTTTTTTTTTTTTGAGGGAACGTACGTCTGTTATTAAATGACTGTTATTTTAAAATTTCAATACAATATGTTCAACAAAAAAAAAATAAAAAATAAAATTCAATACAATATTAATTTTTTTTTTTCTAAATATCTCAGTAAAAAATTTAAAAATCAAAGAAAATAACAATTAATGCAATTCATTAATTATAAATAGAAATCTACTATAATTATATAAAAACATTCCTTTTCGAGGCACCACGTTTGTCGGAGAAATTTTCAAGGCATCACGTTTGTTCGCTTATGAAATACTTGCACTAGAGCATTTGTAAGTACATAATATAGTTTTTAATCAAAATTATAATCTATTATACTTATATAAAAACATCCCTTTTCGAGGCACCATGTTTGTTCGCTTAAGAAATACTCGCACCAGAGTATTTGTAGGTAGATAACATCTTCTTTAATCAAAATTATAATTTAAAATTAAATAAATTATCTGTCCAAAATTAATATTTAAAATTAAATAAATTATCTATATGTGGAATATGTGGAATCATTATCCTCATTTTGTTAAAAAAAAATCATTATTCTCAAAAAGATTGATAAACCCAAAGAGATGATGCTTCAGTTCATGATAAACTCAAATATCTTTTTAGTTATCACATATTTCAAACTATAAATATGATGATTTCTCAAGTCATGAAAGTCACCTTCTTCATCATTCTCCTCTCTTTTTTATTGTTCATGAACCACCGCCTCTTCCAATGTGTCACCATATAATAAGTTACAATCTTACTACACGCATTCATCACCATTGATGATTTTGCATTGCCAGAAGTTTCATTTATAGCAATGAATTCCCAACAACAACATGGGAAGAACAACAAGCTTCATATGCTTCATTGCTGCGTGAAGAATGATGATTGGGGTCGGCCATTTAATTTAGGTCTTTATCATTAGTCTAGATTTGTTAAATGTAAATACTGATGTGGCAATGGAGTGTTACTTTAACCATGTCAAGTAAAAATCACACATCAATATATTAGTTGTTCACACATGATTATCATTCCCTTTGTTATTTAATTTTTACAAATTATTTGGTCACCAAATAACCAATAATTAATTCTTCAATTATTTATTATATTATATTGATAATCAAGGTGTCAACTTCTGATTGTTTTTTATTCTTTGGATGTGTTTTTTTAAATGCGTGTAAAGATAAATAAATAATGAAATGTGAATGAGACACACAAAGAGATAATTTCTTCGGTAGATAAGATTTTGCTGCACCATACATACATTCTATTCTTCATATTATCAAAAAAAAAACAAGTAAAAATATATAATGAAAATAACAATTTCTATCGATGCCCATAATTTTATGTTTTGAACCCTTTGAATAGTTTGTTCGAAGTGAAAAAATTTGGGATAGCATATTGAAAAATGCACTAAGACATGTTGTACAACATAAATATCAAACTAAAAAAGCAATAATAATTTTTTTCAGATTTAAATTAATTCTTTACCAACAATTTTAATTAAAAAAGATTGATATATTTGCTTACAATTAATTTTGTTTAATTAATTTTCCTTATAAATCATTATCCTCAAAAAGATAAACCCAAATAAATAAGGCTTATATGATCATAGTAAAGAGTCCATCATAAATCCAAACATCTAATAAAAGTTTATATATATCTAAAAAAGATTGATATATTTGCTTATAATTATTTTTTTGTGAAATTATTATCCTCAGTATCATTTTGTTAAAAGAAATTAATCATTATCCTCAAAAAGATAAACCCAAAGAGATGAGACTTCTATGATCATAGTAAAGAGTCCATCATAAACCCAAGCATCTAATAAAAGTTTATTTATATCTAAAAAAGATTGATATATTTGTTTATAATTAATTTTGTGTGAAATCATTATCCTCAATATCATTTTGTTATAAAAAAAAAATCATTATCCTCAAAAAGATAAACCCAAAGAGATGAGACTTCTATGATCATATCTAAAAATAATAATAATCTTTAATTTAAAATATTTAATATAAAAAAAATTAAAATATCAACAACCCGTGCAATGCACGGGTAAGAGCTAGTTATACATATTTGCATCATTATTTTCTTATACTATTGATAAATCAAATATTTTCTTTCCTACTAATTAATTTAATATTTTTTTCCATAATTGCTCAATCATAAACTCAATATAACGTTCATCAAAAAATAAACTCAATATAACATTTTAAGGATTGAAATATTATTTTTACTTCAATTTGGGACACAATTTTTTGTAATTTTTTTACCAAGATAATGAACGGAGGAAGTATTATTTTTACGATTTTATCTTTATTTAACTAATAGAAGAGATAATAAATAGAGAGGTAGAGTTGGATACATCTAATGTAACAAAAAAAATGATTGATTAGGAAAGTAAAATTTAAAATTAAATATTTATTAGTAAATGGTTAAACTACTTATTTGACTCCTTACTTTATTATCAAATTGGTTTATTAATTTTTTTTTAAAAATCAACTTGGTCTCTCTCTTTTCTTTTCACTATCAATTTGATTCATGAGTGAGTTGTTATTCATTCCACGTAGATACGAAGATACACACATGTGTCATTTTTTCTGCTTCAATGATATAAATGGAGACCAATATAGTAATATTGACATGTAAGATGAACACTGACTCATAAATCAAATTGATAGCAAAAAAAAATTGTGAGGACCAATATGAAAAAAAAATTTAAAAACTAAGTTAATAGTAAAAAAAAAAAAGAATTTCCTTAGCTAATTAAAGTGTTTGACATAAGTGATTTTATCCCTTTTTGACCGAACAAAAATAGTCATATCACCTAGTTAAAAAAGCAAGAATTATAGATATGCATGCCACCGAACTAGTGGGTGCCTTAACCTTTAGATATGCACCAAATGTTAAGCAAAGTTTCATCTTTGTTTTTTTATTATTTTCTTTTATAGGTAAAATATTTTTGACTTTTTTTTACGAGAATAGGGGAAGGATATTTAAATCCATTATATGGTGGCGCTTAGGATCAAACTCAACATTTCTAATTCTCAAATCTTAAAACTTGATACATGACCATGTGGGCTATGCCCAATTAGCATCACCAACATGTTTGTCGCAAGTAATAAATGACTCAGTTTCGTTTAAGCGATGTATCAAATTTGATATTTTATTAAGATAAAAAAAATATGTTATTACCTCTGTTTCTAAATATAAGACCATTTTGACACTTTTATTTTGTTTTTATTTATAAGACCCTGTATATATCAATTTTCAATGACCATTAATTACATTTTTCTACAAACACCCCCATTTATTTAACACTTTTTAGATTCTCAATAATATTAATAAGGGTAATTTTGAAAATACATATCAAAAGTTTCATTTCCAATACAATTAACTAAATTAATCAATTTTTTTTAATGAATGTGAAATCTTTCAAAGGGGTCTTATATATAGAGATGAAGGGAGTAAAAGATTAATCTATCACATTTATGCATGTGATCTTGATCGCAGAGGCGGGACAGGATTTCAACATAAGGGGTGCCAAGATTAAATAATATACTCCCTTCGTTCCACAAGGATGGTAAAAAGTAACTAAATTTTTTGTTCCAAATTATAGTTAAAATAATTAATGAAAAGTTTAGAAATGGTAAACTTTGAATTGTGATTGGTTGATCAATGCAAAATGCATTAAATTAGTTGTTTGATAATTGGTTGATGTATTAGACAAACCATTAAATGCATATCTCCTTAATTTTTTTATTTTTGAATTTTGTAATCATCCTTGTGTAACGGAAGGAGTATGACTTATAACAAAGGAAAATTTAAGTACCAAATATATATTATATGAAACATATTAGATAATAACTAACGTAATACAATAAAATCTATTTATTATGTTCACAATTGATGAATATATCAGACATATGGAATGATCAAATATGTGTAATTTTAAGATTAGTAAGTTGCCCCCTAAGCATACGAATCGTAAAAAAGAAAAAAATTACATACATAAGAATATTTTGGGAAAAAAATAATTTTTGGAGGGTCAATTATTAAAATGGGGAGTCACAAAACTAAATCTCATAAAATATATATGTGAGTACAGATTAAAAGTAGGGAGGTAGGTGCCACAAGTAAAGTAATATATATAATAAAAAAATTCAAAATTGTAGGGGTGGCGGTGGCCTCTGAATGTCACCCGTTCTCTCCGCGCCTGCTTGGTCGGATTTTGAGATACTCCATTTTGTTTTTGGGGTTTTTTTTTAAGATATTCACCCGAGCAATTAATTGACTAATCTTTCAACATTGTTAGGTCATTTTGAGAGTAGTCTTTCAGTAAGGCCTCTTACATTCGTAAGAGTCCGTGATTGAACTCTCTCACTCACTTGCTTAAGTAGCAACAGATCCTTTACCATCCATGTTAACCCCTAATGGTTGATATACTCCGTCAGTTAATTGAGTGGAAAAAAAAAGTAGTTATTAGGGAACCAAGTGGATAACAAAAATAAAATTTAAGTAGCTTTTAAAAAAAAAATTCGCCTCATCAAATATATTTTCTGATCGAAAAATAGTCATATTCGAGGTTTAAAGATCATCAAAGTAACTTTTGATTATAAAAAAAAAACATTTTTTATATATACGACATGGATTAAATCCTTGATATTATACTTTTACCATGTTAGGTGTTGCCTATGTGTTGGTGGCATAGAAAGCTCTATTCATTTGTTTATCTCTTACCCGGTTGTGAAACATATTTGGTATTGGTTTTATTACTCTTGGTCGCAACTCCCTTTGCCAATGGTTCATACTCCAGCTAATGTTTTCTTGGAGACTGCTGGTTTACTCTTGCCTAAGCTTCAACGAAGGTATGCTTGTGATTTATGGCTCATTGTTACGTGGTGCATTTGGTTAAAGTGCAATAACATTATTTTTAATAAAGCTACCTTCTTAATGGTTGATTTTTGTGACACCTATAAAGTTAAAACATGGTTGTGAATGTCGACTCTTAGTGATTCAAGATTTAGATTTGTTAGTTGGTGCTTGAACCCTTTAGAATGTTTAAAAGGGACTATTTAATTTTTGTTATCGTAGGTGGTATGCTTGCTAAGATTAGCTATACTCTTTTTTCCTTGCTTAAAATTTTTTTATCAAGGTTTTTAAAGAGGTAAAAATCCTAGTAATAGAGATCCTAGTAATGCTATGCAGTCATTGGTAGTAGTTGTTTTTTTGAGTTGTAAATATTGATTCACATTCTCGTGAAATAGACTCATTTATATTGCTTTATGTTGGTTTTGGTTCGTATTGAACATATAATTATATGTTTATCTATATTCAAACTCTTCGTAAAAATGAAATTCATGTGTATGATAATATATATTCATTTGCTTATAATTAAATTATGTTAAGTGTTGTTGATAAACTCAAATAGATTCCTTATTTAATTCCAACCTTTGAGGGCAAAATAATAAAATGTCCAATCAACCTAACTTATAACAGAAGGAAGATACTAACTAGTAGGATTTTGATAACTAGAAAGTTGTATTTTTAGGCTTTTTTAGACACGGCCACACGGCCACTCACTAAATTTGCCTTGACATTGGAGTCCTTCTCTTGCTTAAATCGTACTCGTAGTGCATAGTTTTACGGAAAAAAAATAAAATTTAAGTTAGCTGCATGTATTTAATTTACTCAAAATCAAAATTAGGGACTATTATCTTTATATTATTCTACTAAAAAACTAGGTTATTGTTTAAAAAAATAATCGAAATCACACATATTAAGAAAGTTAGTTGTATGTATCTAATTTTTTCAAAATTATAAAAAATATTGATATTTTGGGAAGTTGAATTGGGAATGAAACAAAAGTTAATTGAGACCGCTTTTTTCTAAAAACATTTTAGAAATGATTGTATTGAGAATAGAAAATTAGTTAATTTTTTTTTATATATTAGAGACAAAAAAAAATATGCCTGAATTTTCTTATATCACAGAGGTAGCATAAGGAAAGTTGGCACAACAAGGATAGTACTGCAATAATATGATGGAATATTTGAATATTCCATTACTTAGTAACAGGATAGCGAACAGAAGTTAACCCTAGGGACTTAATTACAAGTTTTGTTTGTGACTGAACCACAATTTTTTTTTTTATTAATTTCAGGGATCTATTTGAACATTCTTAAGTAATTTCAGAATCTACATATTAATTTAACCTTTTTAATAATTAAATCATATAAGGGTGCTGATTGGATGATAGTTCGTGGTTTCACGATTAGGTTGTTTGATGAGGCCAAATGTTTAATTCCAATCATATTCTTTTTCCTAATTTTCTTTGTTAATGTTAATGAACTGTTCTTTTCTTGAATGGGAGAATGTGGATGTGCATTTTATAAACTTTAAGTTACTTACCAGTTACCAAACCATTTTTTTTAAATGAATACTCTCACCAAACTAATTTTATTCGTGTGCTTGACATGTTCTTATCACAAGTCAAAAACAATGGATGAATTGAAAGGACTAACACCCAATTACATATATCTTGATGCACACAAGAACGTACTATACTTATGGCCCACCAATAACTTAATTACCATCAAAAGTACGTGGCCCACCAACCAAAATTCTACGTCCCTATATAGCTAGGCAAGTTCTTGGTCTGATGTAGTTGACTCATGGCATGCAAACTTTATTAATTAGACTTACTTAGCTTATTCAAATTAAACTAGCTAGCTAGCTAGCTCTCATTGGTATCCAACATTATGGAAAATGGAAGAGAGGATGAGATTGAGGACATGTCAATGTCACCACCATCTGTGGGTTCCATGCAGATAGCAGGGAGCAATGGCTTTGGTCACAGCATGGAGTTCATGTCTCAGGCATACCTTCAAAATATGTACTCAGAGGTTGACATTAAAGTTGAGGATTCCAATTTCAACCAAGAACCTCCGCTCCCTATATATCTTAAGGTAGCTAGAGACAAATGGCTTAGTTCTCTAACTTCATTTTTGCTTTTTTTTTTTTCTTTCTTTCTTTTCATTAGAGCAAAGCAATGCTTTTATCATAATCTTAGTTCTTCATACAATGCAATTGAGAGTAATTTGAAATTTCATTAATCTCAAGGACTAATTTCATCGGTATTTACAAAGTTAGAACCAATATGACATATTACTTTAATTAGAATATTATCTTCAATATGTTTGGTGCCTAATTTAGTAGTTATGATTTTTGTCACCTGATGTCAAAAATAGATACTTAATTTATCATCATTAATGTGCAGTTTGAAGATGTGGAGTATAAGGTGAGCCAAGCAGCTTCCAAAAACCCTGTGAAGACAATGGTGTCAAAGGTAGGCATTCAACATGTGGAAGAAGATAGATACAAGAAAATTTTGAAGGGTATCACAGGAAGCATTGGCCCTGGTGAAATTCTTGCACTGATGGGTCCTTCTGGCAGTGGGAAGACAACCTTGTTGAGAGTAATAGGAGGAAGATTGCGTGACAATGTAAAGGGAAAAATAACTTACAATGATGTTCAATATAATCCTGCTGTCAAGAGGAGGTTAAACAGCTTCATAGCAATCAAATCTATGTCATGACACGCGCTTTATCACTTTATCTTCTCCAAGAACATAAATATATGCTAATATTGTACTTATGTGTTTCTGTTTTTTTTTAATGCCTTACATAGGATTGGATTTGTGACACAAGAGGATGTGCTTTTCCCACAACTTACAGTAGAAGAGACATTAATCTTCTCAGCATTCCTAAGGTTGCCAAACACCATGAGCAAGCAACAAAAATATGCGAGAGTAGAGACCACTATCAAGGAACTAGGCCTTGAAAGGTGTGTTTTGCATAATTCTACATTTGACTTGCATATAATTATTGAATGATCAAATTAAGTACAGGTTCCTCCAAAAGATATAAATAGACTTGTTTCCCTAAATAATCTTTTGTATAACAAATAGATGTCGCCACACAAAAATAGGTGGAGGGTATCTCAAAGGCATATCCGGAGGAGAAAGGAAGAGAACCAGCATAGGCTACGAAATTCTCGTTGATCCTTCATTGCTGCTACTTGATGAGCCAACTTCGGGCCTTGATTCCACCTCAGCAAATAGACTACTTCTCACTCTTCAAGGACTTGCCAAGGTATCATCTAGTATCTAGATTTAACTATCATTTTGATAAAATGCTCCATGCAAAGGACCGCACAATTTTGTGTATATGATGAACAATACTTTTGATTTATGTGTAGACTGGAAGGACCATAATCACAACAATTCACCAGCCATCAAGCAGGATATTTCATATGTTTGACAAACTACTCCTAATATCAGAAGGCTATCCTATTTACTATGGAAAGGCTAGTGAGTCATTTGAGTACTTTTCATCCTTGAGGTTCATACCAGAAATACCAATGAATCCAGCAGAATTCTTGCTTGACTTGGCCACTGGACAAGTGAATGACATAAGTGTCCCACAAGATATTCTGAAAGATCAAGGATCTGCAGACCCTTCAAGAGCTGTTATTAAAGTAGGATTCATTAATTATCATTTATAGCCATATTATATGCATGCTCTATCTCTTTGCCTCTTAATTATTCTTTTTACTATGTTAGTATCTGCAAGTCAAGTATAAAGACATATTGGAGCCAAAGGAAAAAGAAGAGAACCATAGAGCAGCAAACACATCAGAACATCTTCAACTAGCCATTCAGGTTAAAAAGGAATGGACATTGAGTTGGTTGGACCAATTCATTATTCTTTACAAGAGAACATTCAGAGCAAGATGCAAGGAATATTTTGATAAATTAAGACTAGTTCAAGCAATTGGAATTGCACTTTTGTTGGGGCTGCTTTGGTGGAAATCTTCAACCAATACAGAAGCTCAACTCCGGGATCAGGTAGTTATCACAGTATTGTTTTGCACATATTACAAGATTATTGAACCGCTAATCGCAATAGGATGGATCACTGTATTTGCTGCAGGTTGGTTTAATGTTCTATATCTGTATATTTTGGACATCTTCGTGTATTTTCGGAGCAGTCTATGTGTTTCCATTTGAAAAGGTCTACTTGGTGAAAGAAAGGAAAGCAGATATGTACAGATTAAGTGTATACTATGCATGCAGCACTTTATGTGACATGGTGGCACATGTTCTCTATCCTACTTTCTTCATGATCATCTTGTACTTCATGGCTGGCTTTAAGAGAACAGTGGCTTGCTTCTTCCTGACATTGTTTGCCGTGTTGTTAATAGCTATTACTAGTCAAGTAAGTTATTTCAATATTCAGAATAGTCTTAGATTGTTAGCATATGTTAAAATGTTTTGATGTATGCATTGTTGTCACTAGGGGGCAGGAGAACTATTTGGAGCTGCAGTTATGAGTATTCAAAGAGCAGGGATGGTTGCTTCTTTGATACTGATGTTATTCCTTCTTACAGGTGGATACTATGTCCAGGTATACACACTCTTGAGTGCAAAAGCTTTTTCAATAAGGAGTAGTAACAATGCCAATAAAAACAGAAACTAATTGATGTTGAAACAGACTGAAATAGAATAGGGGGTTATTGAATATGATAATTATCAAGTTCTGGCCTTCCTAGAAATTAATTCCAACATACTCCTGTAAGTAATAATCTGCGCAATTTAGTAACCATTCAGATCTGATTCGACAATATTTTATATTTGATCGAACGGGCTATATGGTTATGAGGTGCCAAGTGTTACAAATTACAATATTAATCCTACAGTATCTAAGAAAATCTCCTCAAGGATGATAAACCACTAGCTTGCTTATTTTTATATAAAAAAATTCCAAAACTAACCAAAAAAATGATTCTAATGCAGCACATACCAAAGTTCATGCAGTGGTTGAAGTATGCATCGTTCATGTACTATGGATTTAGACTTCTTCTAAAAGTGCAGTATTCAGGAGACGAACTATATGAGTGTGAAAGCGAGGGAGGGTGCAGGCCTCTGCAGAGTTCACCTTCATTTGACACAGTAAACTTGAAAGGAGGCTTAAGAGAAGTGTGGATTCTGCTAGCCATGGCTCTATGCTTCCGCTTTTTCGCTTATTTTTGCCTCCGCAAAAGAGTTGATGTCAGCAATTAGTCTTTTCATGAAACTTGTTTAAGATCCCTGCTTTAGTTTTGGTAACTTAGCAATAAAATTAGAGAGAAATGTGTTTCTACTAGTTATTATTGGCATTACTAAACAGTTGTTACATTGCAAAAAATCAGACAAGGAAAAAGAATTACTGATTTCAATTATTGCTAACCAAATCCAAGAAATGTACTTCTTAATTATGACTTTTGTATTTTAAGGTTTGGTGTTTTAATAACGTGGTGACTTGCTATCTTTAGTTTTTCACCAAATATATGATTCTCCATTTTAGTCTAGACTAGTTCTTTGACACTTTTAACAACCAGCAGGAGTATAGTGTGACAAAAGGTATCTAGACTTAGAACGTGTTGCTTAAAGCATTATAATACTTCGAGACCAAGTTCTCTTTTGTCATACATGTTTACTTTATTTGAATCTAAGCTAACCTTACAATAAAACTAATTTTTATGGGAAAACACTAGTAAATTTAAGGGATTGAAAACTTTTAATGGTTCAAATTTAAATAGATTTAAAATGATCCAATGATTAAAAAATTGAGTTAAACATAATCACTCAAAAACTGAATCACGTGGTCCAATCTTTATCACATAATAAAGTTAAGGAATAAAAAAATAAATACTTGAAAAATAAGACTAAGATTTTCTATAGTATATTACTATTACATGTATCACTTCCTAATAAAACTAAAAGTTTGTTTGAATCTTTGACTAATGGCCACCGATTAACATTAACTGTAATAAAATTGTTTGAACTTTGAAGCTTAGCATCACAAAGCACAGCAGTACAGCACCAATCTCCTTTTTCTCAATTTTTTTTATTTTTTTGATTATCCCCTTTTCTTAAAAAGGTGTGCAGTTTCTTACACAAAACTCCAAGTCAATCATTGAAAAAATATCATCCTCTTTTCATCAAAGTAACACTCACATAACTGTCATCCATCCATCCATTCATTCATTAACATATCCACTTGTTGCAGTTCCCTCCTTCCTTCCCCTGTTTTTACTTCCTCTGCTTCTACTCTGATTTCATTTCCTCTGTTTTCATCTTCCTCTGTTTCTTCTCTGTTTTCATGATATGGAGCTTGTTCCATATTCTGAACCAAACTCCACCAACCCACCATGGCAAGACATGTTCCGATCCGCATCCATCAGAAAACCCACCGTTAACCCACCACCCCAATCTGAAAAATCCAATCTTTCTAATCACTCTTCCAATGCACGCCTGGCTCTCTACATCGCCATGGCCCACGCTGGTCTTGCCTTCGCCACTCTCACCCTCTTGGCTCTCTTCAAACTCTTTGAACAATACCTTAAACCTCTTCAATGGGCAGTGCTATGTTCAATCCCTCTTAGGCTCATTCACCAATCCATTGTTTCCTTTTGGTCTCAGCCCCTCAAACTAGGCCTCTTCCAAACCCTCCTCGCCCTTCCCTTTGCAGTTTTCAGCGTCTTTCTTGGTACCCTTTTCGAGATTCGAGAAGCTGTTCTTAGAATTCTTCTCGGGAAACCAAAACCTGAGACCAGAAGGAACCACACCACAAGGTTTTCTGCTTTGCTTCATTTGCTTTTTTCTTTTTGGATGTTCATTGTTGTTTATGAGAGTTTTGGTGGTCTTTGGTCTTTTTTGCTTTTGGTTTTAGGCTTTATTTTCAGCACAAAGGATAATGTGGATTCTAATTCCACTAGCACCAGCACTAGCAGCTTCAGGTGCACTGCAATCACTGCATTTGTATTGAAAAGGTTGAAGATTATTGTTGCTGTTGGGTTGGTTTTGGGTATGATTGTTGGGTTTTTGAGTGGAGTGATGTTCTTCTCGTATAAGATTGGAGTTGAAGGCAGAGGTGCAGTGATTTCACTGAAACTACATGTGGAAGAGAGTAATTATGCTGAGAGAATTGGTGTTAAGAAGTGGATTGATGAGAATGATGTTCCTGGAATGGTAGATAGCTACAGTACTCAAATTTATAAGACAGTTTCTAATCAAATTGACGGCTTAGCAATGCAGTACAATATGACTGAGTTTGTGACTGTTATTAAGCAATTTGTGATAAACAACTCTTCTAAACCTTCTACAGCATCGGTCACCCCTTCACCTTACACCGAGAAGCTCTTGAGTTTGAAGAATCGGGTCAGAGATCGTGAATGGATCGAGATTTACGAAGAAGTGGATGGCCTTCTGAGAGAGGTTATAATCACTCGTGAGGATTTGGTTGAGAACGTGAAAGGATACGCTATTAAAGGAGTGGATGTATCTAAAAGTGTTTTGGCTAGTAGTACAAGTGTATTTGGAAGTGGTGCAAAGTTTGTGCTGTCCATTTTGAATTCCATAATCTCTGGAGCTACTGAGGTTTTCAACTTTGTGTCTCAGGCAATCGTGTTTTTCGTGGTTTTGTTTTATCTCATCACATCCGAGTCCGGAGGAGTAACTGAACAAGTGATGCACATGCTTCCAGTTTCAGACTCGGCCAGGGTGCGATGTGTTGAAGTGTTGGATAAAGCTATTTCAGGAGTGCTTCTAGCCACTGCTGAGATTGCAATTTTCCAAGGATGTCTCACTTGGCTTTTATTCAGACTATGCAGAATACATTTCTTGTATGTGTCGACCGTCCTCGCTTTTATTAGTCCTTTGCTACCAATATTTCCATCTTGGCTTGCAACAATTCCAGCAGCAATTCAACTTGTGCTTCAAGGTAAATACATAGTGGCCATTGTCTTGTCTGTTATTCACCTTTTCCTCATGGATTATGGAGCAACTGAAATTCTGGAAGATGTGCCCGGCCATAATGCATATCTTACTGGGATGAGCATCATTGGGGGAATGGCATTGTTCCCGTCAGCACTAGAGGTAAATTGTTACCTTGCTCTCTATGATTTTATTTTCTTTTGCTATATATACGCACTTTGTAATTTCACAGTCATCTTTTATAATAGAGTAAACCCTTGATTTAGTCTTACAAAGATTATAGTGCTGCCATATAGGTTCTTAAAAAATTTAATTGGTGACTTAACACTCCTTGGAAGATCAATATGGTGACATTTTAAATCTTTTAAGGACTTAATTGGTGACAAAAATAAAAAATAAAAATCCATGGACTTGTATGATGATATCATTAATTCATTATCTTTCGAAAACTAAATGGATGATTTGCTCTTTAGATTATCCTCAAAATTACCATTCAACTCATATCATAATCAACACATAACAAATCTCAGTAATTTAGGTATTTTTATGTCATTTCTTAAGATATAGGATACAATCTCCTCTCTTAAAATTAAGACCGGTTTACTTGCATAATTTGATTTGAAATCAATTTTGTTGGATATCCAAGTGTGAGATGAAGTCCCACATTGGATAGGATGGGATGAGTGAGAAGGTTTATAACTGGTAAGACCATAGAACCATAGCCTTGAGGTTTTGGTTCAGAATGTGTGTCTCACTTATAAGTGGTTCCTCACTATTCCCATGACCCTGGAGCAATGTTACTCCCCGGTGGTTGGAACCTCTGTTATTAATCGCGGCGGGATCGCGTGGGATCCCGGTATCGCATCCCAGATTCCGTCGTCGGCGGGATGGGAAACGTCATCGCGTCTCGGTTTGTCGTCGCGGCAGTCGCGCCTGCGATCGCAGGTCGGGTTCGCGTCCCGCGGCGGGTCATCGCGCTGCGATCTCTCTGGGATGAAGAAGATGAAGGGCGAAATTTCAATTTTGCCCTTCATTTTAAACTTGTTTTAATTTTTTTTTGGATTCTTTGGTCATTTGGCCAAACCTAATTTTACACGTTAAAAACTGAACTGGGCCAACAAAGCAGGCCCAACCATGAGATAAAATACATTAAAACCCATTCCTTTTGTCAGCTCTGTTGGGGACCATGAGATAAAATACATACATTAAAATTAAAACCCATTCCCCTTCATAAAAAAAAATTAAAACCCATTCCTTTTGTCAACTCTGTTGGTGCCCCTTCTCATTCCTCATTCCTCCTTTTGGCGCCTATTTCACGTTGCCTTCTCTACTCTTCTTCTTCTTATTCTTTTTCTTTTTCATTTTTCTCTCGTCAGTTCTTCTGCCTTCTCCTCTACTCTTCTTCTTTCTTTTTTTTTTTTTCGTTTTTCTCTTCTCCATCAATATTCCTTTTCATTTTTCTTCTTCTCCTCCTTATCCCATCTTTATTTTTCTCTTCCCCAACCAGTCATGACTTCACCTCAGCCGCCCCCTTCTCATCCTCCTCCATCTCAGCCTCAACCAGTAGCCCCTACGAATAATTCTTCCTCTGCTCCTGCAACGGTGAAACCTACAGGGTCTAACCTTGACATGGCAACATTCAAAAAACCAGAGTGATGCTGATGCTGCACCCTCTACACTACTTATCAAAGGAAGGGTAAGGTAAAGGTGGTTGAAGATGCACAAGAGGAAGAAGAAGAAATGTCTGAATGGGAAACAGATGTGGAGCAAGAGGGAGATGAAGAAATATATAAATCAAGCAGTGAAGATGAGTCGGATGAGAAAGAGGAATTTGGAAATGGGATTGGGGATAGTGACTCCAATTAAGAAAATCATTAGTATTTGTAGTTTTTTTTATACTATTGGTCTAAGATAGTAATTAGTATGTCTTATTTTTAAGACTAAGATAGACTTAACTACTACTTATTTGACTTATATTAGCTTATATATTAGATTTGAGTTATGCCATTCATTTTGAGTAATTGAGTTTATGCTTTATGTTTTAAATTTTGTGTATTTTTCTCTGTTTTAGCACTTATATGTCTAAAATATTTTGCTTCCTAAACATACCTATCCCGGCCATCCCGGTATCCGCTATCCCGCTATCCCGTTTTTGGGGTTGACTGGGATGGACTGGGAAATGGGATTAACTACAGAGGTTGGAACCTCTCCGGTTGAAAGTCCGACATGTGGTATCAAAGCCGATGGTTCGACTGGGACTTGTGGATCAAGGGGGAGTGACCGGTAAGTGTGGGGATTCACACTTGAAGGGGGAGATTGTTGGGTATTCAAGTGTGAGATGAAGTCCCACATTGGATATGATGGGATGAGTGAGAAGGTTTATAAGTGGTAAGACCCATAGAACCATAGCCTAAAGGTTTTGGTTCAGGATGTGGTGTCTCACTTATAAGTGGTTCCTCACTATTCCCATGACCCTGGAGCAACGTTACTCCCCGGTGGTTGGAACCTCTCCGGTTGAAGTTCCGACAAATTTCCTAATGTGGAGCTGAGCTCTGAAGAAAAATGTATATGTTGGCTGCTTTTGTAATTTTAATCCTGGCCATGTAGGATCCAGTGAACTGATCTTGCACACCGCTCAATCTCTTGTATCCTAATATCATTGTCAGATTGACTCAAAAAAGTGTGTTGTTCTACAGGGGGCTATTTTGGGGCCACTGATAACCACAGTTATGATTGCTTTGAAGGACTTATATGCTGAATTTGTTTTGGGAGAACATACTGACAAGACTAAGCAGAAGACTAGTTAGTGTTCTACATGTGTGTCTATTACAGTATTTATTTGCAGCTAAGGTTGCTGCACTGCTGCAAGTTAGTGCTTTATATGTGTCTGTATCATTGGATTATTATAATTGACAAAATAGGACTTTGTTTTCTCATCAAATATTTTCACTTTTTGGCAGAGTTCAATAGTTGTATTTTGAGTCTTGTATTGTACACCTGTAACAAGGTTTTTTTTTTTTTTTTTTTTTTTAAAATGAACAAGGTTTTCTTATTCATTGGTTGAATTTAGAATACATGTAAGTCTGTTGAAGCATGATATTACCTCAAGCTCGGTCCTAACCTATCTTCGATCCTAGGGCGAAAATTTTTTTGGGACCTACTTTAAAAAAAAAATTTAATAAAAATAAATCAATTAAAACACTGTATATTTATATTTTGATTAATTAAAACAATGATAACAATAAATATTAAAAATAGGTATTATATAAAATAGAGTTGAAATAAAATAAAAAAAGTTATTAATTAAATAGGTAATTAAAACCGTTTTCATCTTACTCCTTCCGTCTTTGTATATAATATCTTTTTGGTTGAATTCACGTTCATTACTAAAGTTGGTTAATTTAATTAATTGTATTGAAAATGTGAACATTTGATATTTTTTTTTCAAAACTATCCTTATAAGTATTATTGAGAATCTTAAAATTGTTTGAGTAAATATGGGTGTTTGTGGAAAAAAGTACCTAATTGTCATTGAAAATTTGTATAATGTCTTATAAATAAGGACAAAATAAAATTATCAAAATGATGTTATATTTAGGGACAATGGGAGTAAGTTATGTAGATAAAGTTCATAAGTTCACCTATTTATAAGTCAAGTGAACAAATAAAAAAAATAAATTAAAATATTATGCTAAACTATTAATAATTGAAAGATAAAAAATATGCAACTATTATTTTTTTTTAAGTATAACTACTATTAAAAAAAATTATGAGGCCCCTAAAATTTTTGAGCCCTGGGCAGTCGCCTTCAATGCCCACCCCAGAGCCGAGCTGTATTACATGCAATTTTCTTGAATTTATATAACCAACCATTCAAATGGGTTATTTGTATCAATTGGGCATGGTTTCTAATGTATGTTTAATTTTGAGTAATATTATTTTGACATCCAAAATTTACATCTGGAGTAGATGTTATCCTGATGTCAAAATAACATTTGCCTTTAATTTTACATAAACAAATCACTGCTCTGTAACATACTAACATACTTCACAACCTTACTTTGAGCATAAAGTAAATAGTATTACATAAAAAGAAAGAGTAACAACTGGGAATCGTATCAGGAGGATAAAGTGAGCATCCATTGACATTATATTGACCACATGTGTGTATTCATTTAAAAAAAAAACGTAGTATTTAATGATAAAATATTGTACGTAACAAGAAGTGTTACGTGAGGTGTAAATTATTAGGCATTATCTTGAAGGAGCTCAGCACAAGAAACGCATGATGATGACATGCATGTCTAAAACTTACACGGAACCTTTAAATGGAATTTTCTTAATCAATCATCAAACCATATGCATGTATTATACAAGGCTGTTGCTATATAAACACTCATAATTTCAGTTTTGTATTTATTGGATGACCTATTTAATAATTCAAAATTTCAAAAAATTATTCAAAAATAAAAAAAATACCATCGAATAATTTATTAAAAAAATTTATGAGTGTGAAACCAAAAATATCGATGATAGAATGATATGTTAGATTGGTCTTTTGATTTTGTGAGTACAGATCAATCTAGTTTCTGAAATTTTCGAAATTTTAAATTGGTCCATGATGTTAATAGATGTCAATGGTCTTTAATGTAGACTAACAGAATTGTCAAAACGACGTCATTTTGACCCAAAAAAAGTTTACTATTGATCCGATTACTCCCTGAGTTTAATATGACTCACGTTTTGTTATCTTGAGAACTAATTTAGAATTTCAATAATCTTAAAGATTAATTTGATTAATGCCACAAAATGGAAGAATATTATATAAAACATTACTCTAGAATTTACTATTATATAAAATTCACATGTTTGTTGTTTACATGTTATGACCAACAGATCCATGCAGGGAGTCAGCGACCAATTAAAAAGTTGCAGAACCTAGATGAACAACGTAACGTACCTAGAGGAAAAGTTTATTGTTTCTAGATACACTTGGCAAGAGAAAAATGAGATCTTGCCATAGTTGTGTCTCTCGGATGTTCTGCATGCACACACACACTCATCGTTACAACCTAACATAACTAAATCAAACGAACAAAGATTATTAAACTGATTAAAAAATTACGATATGTGCTCTCAAAGTTCGTTAATCAGTTTCTCATCCAAAATTACCGACCCAATAGTTAAGGAGATTTCTAATATGTAATCCAAAATTGGATTGTTGCTATGCAACCTTCTCTTAGTGTATGTTTTGGTTCTGCGCTGAGTTAACCCAGAATCAATTCTGGAATGTCAAAGCTAGTAATAATTGCTTCTGTTCCAACGTGATTTTGGGGCCGGAATTGATTCCGCGACGCGGAACCAAACATGCCTTTAAACCAATAAGTAGTTGTCACTTAATTCACCTTTGCTCAAGACTATCCTGAATGGCCGTCATCCTAGTTTCCTTCTCTGCTCTGTTCGAACTCCAATCTTCCTTAAGTTTAGCATTTCTCTTCTTCATCATGTACTTTTCATAATATTTTCCTCTAGAATCATCACCAAAGCTAAGATCGGAGAAACTTTTCTGCAAAGCATTACCATATTCATGACTATCCATTGTCTTCACAAGTGGCTTGGCATCAGAGTTTGCCGCGTTGCTAGAACTCGCAACGCCTAGTAACTCAGAGTTTGGCTTGGCAACGGGTGAATTAAGTGACAACTTCTTATTGATTTAAGAGAAGGTTGCATAGCAACAATCCAATTTTGGATTGCATGCTAGTAACTCCCAATAATTAATTGGAACTGTGGAAGGATAAATGATGTGGAATAATAAATTGAAGGAATAAAAAATAAAGGTGGATGTCTATATCTGAATCATTTAGATAGTAAGTTAAGATTACAACAATTAATTAAATATTTGTAAACTTTTATTTTCTCAATTTAAAGATAACATATATATCACTTCTAAAATAGTCTTACTCTTATTCAAACTAGAAACATTCATAAAATAGCAAAGTTATCTCTCTTAGCAAGTTTATTTCTTAGGTTTAATTTCATGTGCAATAGCTATTATCAAAGCCAAAACCTTAAGATAAAACATGCATGTAACATCTAAACCACTTATTGTTTACCATGGAAAAGATAAATATTTTATTTCAGAAGTTTGTTTATTTATAATTTATAATATATTCAATAGTCCTTGCAATAGTCACCTGAAAAGCACCTGGACAGACAAAACAAGCATATGAAACTTGGATCACTTTGGTTTGCTCATGCATACTTTTCTAACGTAATCAGCAGCCTTCTGCTTCAACTATAAAGCTTTTTGATTTTCTCTGCAATATTTAAATGTACTCCCACCGTCCTAAATATAAAGTCTTTTTAAAGGATTTCACGTCCATTAAGAAAGTGAAATAATTTAGTTAATTGTATTGAAAATGTGAACTTTTGATATGTAATTTCAAAATTACCCCTATTGATATTATTGGGAATCTAAAAAGTGTTACATAAATAGGGGTGTTTGTGGAAAAAAGTAATTAATTATCATTGAAAATTGGTATGAGATTTTATAAATAGGGACAAAATAAAAGTGTCATAAGAACTTTATATTTAAGAACGGAGGGAGTATTATATTAAATACAAAAATAACACTCATAAAGAAGATAGAGTTAGAATTGAAAGGCTTCAATAGTTTGCATTTCAAATCCAATTTCTGAAAGTGATTGCTTTTTTTGCAAGAGATGTCAATCTTACTACGTTACACGTCCCACCGGCCCAATAGGGTCAAATTTGATTCAAATACGTTAGAAGGAACCTTATAATATTTTTTTTCGTTAATTATATTTATAGGTTTTCTTGTGAATATGGTCACTTCAGCAACATTTGGGCAATTTTTAATGGATAACACACATAATGAATTTTGGTCATTCAAGTAACATGTTATTCAAATAACTTGTTTTTATTCCATATATATATTACCCATCGGTGTATTATCTGTCTATCTATAATCTATCTATCTCTTTAGCATCTTAATTATTTGTTTGTGATGAGGTGTGTTAAACTTTTGATGGAACCACTTATGTTTTCATAATTAAAAGTTTATATTGACCCTGATTTGATTTCTCTTTGTGATGTTCAGAATTAATAAACGTGTAAAAAATATGTTGAAGTGTGTACACTTTGCACCATCCCTGGATTAACAACGCATGAGTTTGATTCTTAATTTCTTATTATTACCCGTCAATTTTCTTGGCCTCTATTTTAGACTCATCGACATTTGATTTTGAATTCTTGTGATCAATTAGAAATTAAAGTATAAATGAAATATCTTTCAATTAAATGCTTGGAAATTTGATCCAAAATTGCTCTAATTTCTGGTAAGCCTACTTTTCTCCAACTTTAATTAGAGGACGTAGACCTATTCAGCTTGCTTGATCCCACAAGTTGATTTTGCGATAGGATTTCTTAGTTATTGGGTAATATGAATAAATTTATCGAAATCAAACTTTATTCTAATGGAAAAAATAATAATTGATTTTTTTTTTGCTGAAAACTTTTTTTAAAAAAAGTTCCATTAATTAACCATAGATAACAAATTTTTTAGTCATCGTAGAAATAAATTATTGCTACACAAAACAACCTTGCTTGTAGTTTCTTCTTATTTTAATATGAAAATATCAGGTGATGCAGTTTAAACTTAGGTTACACCACCTATAAGGCTAAACAATCATGAAAAGTTCCAAATATAAAAGTAAATGAGTGCAAGTAAGTCTTACTCTGAAATCTGAATTAACACATTCTTCACTTAGAATAAAATCACTAGGTTAAAAAAAAATACGGTAATAGGCTACTCCATTGTTGGAATGGTGTTTCTAAAATGCAAAATGAAGAAATGATTGCTAGCAATACAAGGAGGGCCACATGGCCACATCCCTCCAATATGACATAACTTCTGGTTGGATTAGGTAGCCTACCGTTTACCATACAATCCAAAAAAAGATCAACTGTACCCGCCAGAATTCAAATCAATGTTTTATGGAGTTTTTTTTTTTTAATTACATATATAAAGATAAAGATGAAGAAATAGAAAGATTGCATTTTGGTTGGCCATGATATAAAAATACTAGCCCTAATATCACTTAGTAGACGTATGTATCACATGATCACTTTAGGCTTTATCCAATTGAATTAAGAGAGAACAACTTTATATTATCTTTCACCAAAAATAAATAAATAAATAAATTTTTGTATTTGTCCTAACTTTTTAATATTGTAGTAGAATATAAGCAAGCGTCACTTTAAGGATATTATTAATTTAAAGATTTAAAAAAATAGAAATTTTGTATTCTAAAATGTTGTTTTTAATATATTGTGGCTATTTCTAAGACAAATTTTGTATTAATTGAATCTTAATGTCTTTAGAATGGTCGTTATCTGTGCCATTTTTTTTAAAAAGTTAATTAAGGAGAGAAAGAAACGAACAGAGAGAGAAGTTATGAAATTGAAGTCCAATTGCTTTCTAAGCTTGGTTAATTACTTCATAAAAAAAATATATATATATCCTCAGAGGAAGTTGGCCAACGGTTAACTTCCCTCCAAACCTTGTTTGGAATCAAAGCAAAGATTAGCAGTTGATTCTTGGTCACCCTCTAGACATATCCTTCATACCATACCCTCCTTCATCTTTCTATATACACTCAACTCTCAACTCTTCTTCATGTTCACTTTCATCAACTCTTTTAAAGCTTTCTTCTGAAAGGTTGGTGTTCTTAAAGCTTTGATTTGGCTTGCGATATTTAGCTTGATTTTGTTGCCAAGAGTTTTAGTCGGTGCAAAATATATTTCAATCAAGGTTTACTAGTTTCATCCAACAAGTTTTCCAATTGAGGTGCTTCAATTTCAAGTTCTCTTCTCATCATATAAATTAAAGCTAAATATTGGAGGCTTATCTCTTAAGAATCACATGAGACTTGATCTCTCTGATACTTGTATTTCAAGTTTTGGAAATTTTATCATAATATAGGCAATAAGAGCATCCTTTGTTCTTGTTATAAGGTTGATTTAATTCCTAAGAGAGTATTTCCAATGAATTCTAGGTGCTACTTTCCTCCAGAGTCTTTGTTTAATTCAAACAGCATGGTTTCATTTTCTTCAAATTCAGCAGCAGGAGAAGAAGATAGAGGTGTTAGTGCTCGAAATAGGCCTCGACCGCGAGCCACCACGCCTTCCTTTTCGATTCGTATGGCCATGAGAATATCTAGAGCAAAGTGGTTTACTTTCTTAAGAAGAGTATTCCATTACCAAAATGGATCAAGGTCCCACCTTGGTTCTAATCCTTTCGATTCTAGCACATGGATGTTGCTGGAGTTCATTGCTTTGACGGTGCAGATAACTATTACAACATTCACTTTGGCAATTTCAAAGGGGGAGAGACCTATTTGGCCTATGAGGATATGGACTACTGGTTATGATATTGGCTGTGTTCTTAATCTGCTGCTACTTTATGGGCGCTACCATGATATTTATCTTACTCAAGGAGACGCTGTCAACCTTTCTTCTGATTTGGAACAGCAGAGAAACACAAACACTGAAGAAACCAGGTATCTTGTGCGCTCCTTCTATCTTCAACAACACTTTCGGTCAATTTTTTTATTAGCGATTGGCAATAATACTTTCTAGCCTATAAAGTAAAAGTGCCATGTATGCTGAAAAATTGATTAGAGAATGATGGCACCAAAGTTTTTTTTTTTTTTAGTTTAATATATAACTTTGTTATAAACTTTAGGCTGTTTTACTGAGAATTGATTGTGGTTTTTCAACAAAACAAACTGGATTGTTAAATATAGAAAAATACCAAGTATCAAGTAACCATAAAGTTATGCTTAATTTGTCCCTTGAAAAAGATTGAAAGAATCAAATACCCTCAAGTACCTTTTCCTTTTGAATAAGTTTATGTTGTTTACTCTTAACTACTGTTTAGAAAGAGAGAATATTTAGTTTATCGCAGTCTTTTCTATCTAATTGTAAATAAATCATGTGAAAAGTGAAATCCACATTATGTGAGAATATTAAAAAGATGCTTCAAGCTGAAAAAACCCACATCCTGTAACAATCCCAGAATAGGCCTGATCCGGAACATTAAATGTGTGAAATCTATTGTACTATCATGTCTTGAATAACTTCTGCAGTCATTTATGTAGTATAATTATAGAACAAGTTGTTTTCTAACCAGCAACTTTTTAATTTTTTATTTAGCTGAAATTTGAAAATGAAATTTAATTTGCCTTGTACAGGATGCCACATTTGATGAATAAGTGCAGGACCTCACTTGAGCTTTTCTTTGCCATTTGGTTTGTGATGGGAAATGTTTGGATTTTTGACTCGTCTCGTTTTGGATCTTTTAATCAAGCTCCAAAACTCCATGTGCTGTGCATCACCCTTCTTGGTTGGAATGCAATCTGCTACTCTTTCCCTTTCCTACTGTTTCTGCTGTTATGCTGCTGTGTGCCACTCGTTAGCCGTCTCCTCGGGTACAACATGAACATGGCCTCTTCTGATAAAGGAGCATCTGATGATCAAATTTCTCAACTTCCAAGTTGGTCACATAAACAAGTCCATACCAATTTAGATGTTGACAATGATTCTGAAGGCAGTGAAAAATTGATCAATGAAGATCCTGTAAGTAGCATCACTATTATAATAGTGATATTCTCGTGACTGTTATATATCTAAGTACTTTTTTGCCATTTTCAGTTTTTTGAGTAGAGTTTTGTGCCTTTTTCAGTTTTTTTAGTAATTATACTCAAAAAACTGAAAAAGGCACAAAAAGTACTTAGATACATGACAGCCACTATATGTAGTTGGCATATTTTGTGTGGTCAATTAGTTGTATGAGAAGCATTAATTTTTCAGTTTTGCTACTGAGCTATTCATACACCACTTTGACAATGGTGATCAGCTTGCAAATAATCTATGAACAATGTGTAGCAAGTAATAATCAAGGATGTTAATTGATTACCTATTTGCACACTAATCAGTGATCACCATTGTAAAATGGTGTGCAAATATCATTTTTACCTTGCTTTTTTTCCCTTGAATTTTGGATATTGAATTAATAAATTTGTTCTGATCTGGTTATGTTGACAGGAATGCTGCATTTGCTTAGCCAAGTACAAAGAAAAAGAACAAGTCAGACAATTGCCATGTTCTCATATGTTCCACCAAAAATGTGTGGATCAATGGCTAAAAATTATATCCTGCTGCCCGCTTTGCAAACAAGGATTAGAGGGGTAAAAGAGCTTGAGACAACAGTCAGCAGGTCAAAGTTGTTTGGTTTTTTCTTTTCATTTTGTTGTAATATACTTTACATGGTTTACTTGAGTGAGTTTACACATGTACAGAATAGCTCACCAGTGACCAAGAGACAGAGAATACTTCCTTCTAAGGAGTGGCTCTAATAACTTATCAAATTAGTGGATTGCCTATGCACGATTTTTTTTTTTTACAGTCATCTAAAGATTGGGAGATTTGCATCTCTGTATTGAAATAATGAAGTAAATATAATATTTTTTCCTCATTTCTCAAGCAACAAAATTTCCCCTGTTTAATCGACTCTACGCTTTAACGCTTGCTATTTTTATTTGGACCAAAAAAAAAAAAAAAAATCATTGTCATGCTTATATGTTAATAAGGAGATGTATATCAAGGTCAGGAGGCTACACTGATAATGAATGAACAAATATGGTCTTACCATGTTAAGCATATTTAATTATTTATTCAAAACCAACAACCATATAAAATTGTCCAAATAGGTGTTATGCTTGCTTGAAAGTGCAAGATAAGAACATGTAGCCAAATTTCATTCAAGCAATTCACATTCACATCACACACAGGGAAACTCGTTTGTTATGACACGGAGGTTACACCATTATGCCTCCATCTATGTAAACTATGAAACCTAAAATTAGTATGAAGTGTCTTTACCATGTCATCATAATGGCGAAATTTGCCAAAAAATTGTCAATAAAGAAAAAAATAATAAAAAAAAGCGCCATATAATGAAAATAGTATGAAACTATAGACAACAGAAAGGATTAGTCAAAAATAGTGAAATTTTGAATAGCTGCACTAAATCAGGGAAGCTTTGAAATTTGTCATAACTGAATGGCATGAAAGCCAACCAACAAATTGGTGAAATTTGCATTGAAACAGCACTGAATATGAAATGTCAAAACAACATAAAATACCTAAATGACCTTTGTATCAGGCATGCATGCCAAACGGTCCGTTCCAGAACAGACATTCTAGGGCCCTCCTTCTGCATTTGATGAATATGAGAACTTGTGGTCACAAAATGTTGATTAAGTAAATAGTAAATACCACATATTTGATACAGCAAAACTGAGTTGGTTGATTCACCAAAAAGAAAAAAAATAACTGAGTTTGTTAACATTATATTCCAAGATTTTGGCTTACAAAGCACTGAGTATGTTTTCTTCTTATCTCGATCTTGTTCGTACTAGTTGGTTCCTCTTTCCTTGGAAGCACGTCATTACATAATATCAAGACCATGCCTCTCTTCTATATCTTTCTGAGAATCCAGAGCATGTTCTGAAGCAAAGCAATTTATTCCTCACAAGAAAGACATCCTACTTTGTTACATACCCTCTCAAGTTCTCCTAGGTATAATATATGTATATATTACTAATGGCTTCAATCTACTTCGTTTCTTCATTCAATTATTTTTCCTTGCTTCCGTTCACATAATATACATATTTTTAGAAGCCTTCTTTGATGAAAACCAATCAAGCATTTTGTTATGCAATGAAAAATAGTTTGATGGAAAATTAACCAACATTTTCCTAGGTAGGTAACTTTTGACACTGATTAACAATGGTATAAATTTGTGTCGGTTGATTAATAGGATTGCAACCTCTTCAACAATTGATAACTTATCTTATCAACAAATCAATACACACAGTTAATCATGAATTTAAACATCATCAATCAGTGCAGAAAGTGATGGAATTTTTTTTTAAAGTCTTGGGAAAATTGGAACTCAAATCAAATTTTATTTTATTACATTTACACATGTATGTAACATAAAACACATCCTACACAGTACACACATTATAGCTTTGATCTCCATGCATGGCATGCAGTTAAATCAGCCAACACATTAAAGAGTCTGACATGTAGACATGTTAATTAATTCTAATTATTATCTTCATAAATTTTTCTAGTTGTTAATCTGGTGTACAATTTGAGCAGGGATCTACTTTGTTGTTAAAGTGTGAATGACAGAAGCCTTGAACATGAAAAACATGATGAGAGAATTGAAGAAAAAGCCAGCTGCACTCAGAATTAGTGTATCTCCGCTGAGTAGGGACCAAATACAAAGCCCGGTTGATCAAAAGAAGCACTTGCATTCACACACTGTTGTGTCATCATCACCAAGAACACCTCAATCAGTCACCAGAAAATCTTCTAGTGGGAGGTTTGATTGCCTATGCTCACCCACCACACATGCTGGCTCCTTCAGGTGCCGCCGCCACCGGATGAAACGTGGCATTTCTGTTGATGCCAACCTCTCTGCATTGGGCTCTAAAGACTCACTCCGAGCTTAGTAATAATTAATAATACAACAGCCAGTGGCTGAAGCTGGTGTCATATCATATTATTATTATTGTTATTATTATTATTATTATTTTTCCGAGTGATTTTCAAAAATCATGTTGTTGTTCAAGGATGTGTACATTTACTTTCCAAGAACAAATTCAGGAACATGTTTGTGAATGATGATTGAAGAACACACACAATTGAGTTCTTCATTCAATAATTATTGTTCTTAATTACTATAGTGATAACTATGTTCATACTCCATAATACTAACAATAAAAATCAAAATGTATTGTTCTTACTATATTTTGGTTTATTTTATTTTAAAGTATAATAAAAACATGTTTGTAAGTATTCTTTGAAAGGATCAGAGAGGATAAATGTCAGCTACTTCATAAGAAATTTTTTAGAAATTCAAAGCAATTTTGCTAAGAGAAGTCACATGAAAGAAGGACCCTCAATCATAAGATTTTCTCAAAACTAATTTGTAGATTATTTTCATTAGTTTGTATCTTCTCCGTTTTGTAAGTAAATGGAGAAGATCTCAATCTTTCATTAATTTGTTTATGTAGTAAAATAATAAATTGAATTTTCATTTAAAAAATTGATGCAATTGATGCCTATATATTTAGATTAAAATAATCTACAAAAATTTACCAACTATGCTGGACTTTGTTGGTAATCCATATTGGTTTTTGATAGTTACTTTAATTTGCCATGAATAACTTATCGATTAGAGGTATAAATATTCGAGTAAACCTATATGAAATTTTCTAAACTAGAGTTGTTAACGTGAGGGAACTTTCCATCTCTTTTTGAAAGGTCACTTGTAAGCTTCTTCTTTTAAAAATAAATATAACTTATTTATATGCGAAATATTTGTTCCAATAGTATAAAATTAAACCTTTTTTTTTTACATCAAGAGTTCCACAATAGTATAAATTGAAACTGATGGAATATGGTTTCAGAAATTTTTCTTAATTAAAAAAACTAATTTTAAAAAATAAAATGGTTAAATGAATTTGCAAGTCCTCCAAGCTTTTAGTGAATTTTGCAATTAGCTCTTAACTTAGAGAATTAACTTGATTCTCGAGTTTTAAAATCATTTATAATTGTGTCCTTCCAATCAGATTTATCATCATTTGATTAGAATTTATAAAAAAAAATAAAAAATTATTGTCATATTATCGACGTAAAGATCTCAACGATCATGTTTCACTCAATTAAGAAAATGAGATAATGTGCAAATTGTTGTAATGATCTAATAGTTTATTTAACCTCCAATACCATAAAAAATCACGAAAGAAGATTTGTGGAATACTCTAATTGCAAGGTTGGTATGCAATTATTGATTTATACATCACTTGTAGAGCTGTCAACACGGGCCGCCCGGCCGGGTTCGGGCCAACCCGCTCCGGGTTCGGGCCAAGTCGGGCCCGGGCTCAAAAGCCCGGTATCATATTTGGTGCAATAATAAGAAACCCAAGCCCGTCCGTAGCGGGCTGCGGGCTTGAGCGGGCCGGCCCGCATACATAAATGTAAAAAAAAATCTGATTTTGTTTCTTTATTTCATTGTACCTAAAAAAAAACAATAACGTATTAACATATAAAAAATAAAATACAGAATTGTTACATAAAAACAATAACGTATTAACATATAAAAAATAAAAAATACTGATTTTGTTTCTTTATTTCTTTATGTTTGGTATGCTTTGGTTGAGAGATTGAATCTCGGTTTTTACCTATGTTATTACCTGTTAGGCGTTAGCATCAGGCTTTTATCATTTTATAGTGCTTATGCTTATTTGGAAAATTGGTGGACGAAAACTCTGGGCCTCAGACCTCTTTCTAGCTTTAGTCCAAAGCCACCAGCCCATGTGCACAACAAGCACAACAAACAAGCATAAGTTTTTTTTTTTTAAATAACATGTGGCCCGAAACCCGATCGGGCTACCCGGCCCGAACCCGGCCCTTTAAAAAGCCCGGTCGGTCCGGGCCAAAAGCCCGGGATGAATATTAGTGCCAAACTATGCGGCCTAAGCCCTACGATTTTTCGGGCTTTTTGGCCCGGCCCGGTTGGCCCGACCCATTTTGACAGCTCTAATCACTTGTAATTATGGGATTGAATAATTAACATATCCGAAATCTTATTACAATTGGTTAATAAGTTCAACTTTTGAAGGATGAAATTACAAATAATTTTAATTTAGGGACCTACTAAAAATTTTATGAAATAGTGGAGGGATTTATTAATTAATTAATTAATTAAACCTTAAAAAAAATTATCGTGAAAATTTGCTTTAGTAAAAAATTTCAATATATTGTGTCTGTGAAAGAAAGGGGGTGTGGGTAAGTTGCAGTGCCAAGTTGTATAATCTGTCATCAATCATCCTCTTCGGTGATTGATTCAGTTGCACACAAAAATAATAATAATAATTGACAATAAAAAGGAACCCTTTTCATATATCGGTGCTTCTTCTTCTTCTTCTTCTTCTTCTTCACAACACACACTCTTTTCCTCATCCAAGGTAACGTAACGACTTTCTCTTCCTTCCCACAAATCTTATACCATCATTCTCTCTCAACTAACTGCGATTCTTCACTTTTCCCTTCAAAAAATTTCCTGTCTTTTTTTTTACGTGTTCCTTTAAATTTGCATAATAGATCCATGATCTTCCCTTGCATGTAGGAGTATCTGAATCTATCTGCACCCCCCAAATTTTGAATCTTTTGGTCAAGGGGTGTTCATTTTTTTGAATTTTTGATGTAGATGTAGATCAGTGGCTTCGGTGGTGGAGGAGACATGTAGTTATTTGGTTTTTAATGATTTTTTATTTTTTATTTTTATTTTTTATTTCTTTATTAACATGGGTGGGTGGTTCTGTGAATTATATTAGACACTGAATTCCTTAATTATTAGTGATTGATTCTACTACTTTAGTGTAGGGAATAAGTGTGTTTTTTCAGGCATCAAGTGTTAGGTTGATTGCTTTGTATCAATCAAATAATTATTTGTTATGAGTTGGATAGCAATTTGGAGTTTGAAGCAACAATCCCTGGAAGGTGCCATATCGTTTACAACTCGCAGCACCATGTGGATTAGTTTGTGCAAGCAAAGTGAATCCGAGATACCTCTTAAGGTCAAAGATTTTTTTTTTTTTTTTTTAAAGGAGTTACCGGGGTGGCCTTGTGGCTCACACCTAGTGAGGTATAGAGTTGTCAAAACGGGGTGGATGGCCGGGCTCAGGTCAGGGTCCTATGATCGGGGCAGGGCAAAATGGCCCGGAGTCTATTCGTGCGTATATTGTGATGATCAAGCCCCCTCATTTATCGGGCCAGTCTCATTTTGCCAACTCTACTCCATATATGAACCCAGCCTTATCTTGCAAGCCGAGAGGCTCCTTCCATGATTTGAGCCTGATAGCTTGAGGTCACAGGGAAAGTAACCTTACTGTTTGACATGGCTCCCTCTATTGCAATTAGGAGTTATTAATGGGAATTAAACTGATGTGGGAAGTCTGGAGGCCTTGCATACACATTTAGATTCTAGAAACAGTTCCAGGGAAATTTTGGCAGTAGTAAGGTTAGAAAGTAATCATTCCTCCTCAGTCCTCGGTGTTTCCCTTGTCAACTAGCTTATTAGGCTTTTAGGCTGCTTATGAAACTACACTAAAGTTGTTTCTAACCCGGAGACTTATTTCTGAGAAAATGAGAGCTGCCGCAGGGTCTGAATGTTTTTTATTTTCCAGACATTATATCAGCTGATCTCTAGTCTTCTTTGGCTTTTTTCTTCATCATATGTTTAGCATTTAGTTCTATTGTCTGTTGTTCTTTGATATAATCCTGGATAAGCATAGAACTTTTTCTATAGCCGAATATGATGGATAGTTTACTTCATTTCTGAAACCAGGTTTTATTCCCAGTGGTGCCTCGAAATTTCACAGATTTTGCATTTGGGATTGGTCCGCTGAAGTTGGAAATGGTTAAAAGGTTCACTTTCCCTGCACCAACTTATGATGACTTTATGAATAATGAACGAACGAAGTGGAATATCTAATTGAGTTGTTTTTTGAACAGTCATGGGGTGTTGTTCTGATTTGCCAGAGATATCATGTTGCAGTGCATAGAGGGGCTTATCCATCTGTTTGCTCCCATATTGAAATGTTGTGACCTTGATTTAAATAAGCAGCCAAGAGGCCTTCAAGATCCCGAACTTCTTGCAAGGGAAACAGTTTGTAAGCATCATCCTTGCTTTATGATTACGACGAACTTATTGTTACATCTATTCTTATACAAATGATGTGATTCTAGAACCCGTTATAAAGTGTTATTCCCTTTGGATTTTGAAAGCATGTGATTAATGGTGATGATGAAAGAAAAGAAACCATGTTGACACTGTTAATATCTTGTTTGTGTTGCTGGATTCTATTACAAATGCACATTATTTGGACCGATGACAAGCATTTGTTTTGCAATTATATGCAGTCAGTGTAAGTGAAATTGAAGCACTTTATGAGCTCTTTAAAAAGATCAGCAGTGCTGTGATCGATGATGGGTTGATTAACAAGGTTTGACTTTTTTATCATTGTATAACTTGTGTTTTGGGCCTATTATTAATTTTTCTAATTGAGCCTTTTGCCCTTGTCCTTTTAATCAAAGAAAACATGTTTTATTTGTCACTGTATTAATACCGCGAATTCCACTGCTGTAGCTTTCTAATGTCCAGCTGTTCTATTCAATTTTCACCTTTTCCCATAATATCAATATTGGGCAATTTTTATTTCAGTCCCTCCCTGTAATTTTATTTTTAGGTTTTGGTCCCTATATGTACCAAAAATTTTAGTCCGTAGTGATAATGTGGCTAACAGCCTAACACCCACATATGACCCATGTCATACTAATTGATGACGTGGCCAACTGTGGAGCATGAGAACAAGATAAGGAATTCCAAAATTTTGGAACATATAGGGACCAGAACCCAAAACAATCAACTAAAGTAGGGATTAAAAGCTAAAAAATGTTCATTCAGTGACTGAAATCAAAGTTGCCTGTATTTGTAGGGACTAAAAACATACTTAAGCCTATCAATATTTATCATTTGCAGGAAGAGTTTCAATTGGCATTATTCAAGACAAATAAAAAAGAGAGCTTGTTTGCCGATCGGGTATTGCTTTCTTCTCTTTTGTGTGTATTTGTTTTTAGTTTTACTTTGAATTCGTTTCCCAACTTAAGATCCACACAGATACATCATATATGACTACCACCACAACAACAGCCAAACCCTATCTCGCACAAATATGCCATATACTAAGAAAAAGAATGTGCTCGTTTAATTCTGGATGGCCGAAATTTTTGTTCTCTTTCTTGTTTAATACCCTCAAAGCTAATATATGTATGCCATGTTATGTTGCCAGCAAGTTGAAACCAAAATAGGGGTTAGTATATTATTGAATTATCATGACCTGCACAGGTTTTAAAGAATTCAAAATAACTGTGTTGTTCTTAATTTTTCACCTCTATTCAGATTAGATGCAATTATGTTGCTAATCTTGTTCTCATGCTCATAAACTTCAGTGAAAATTTATATTGAATTCATGTATCATAATGCTTACTCCTAATACACCACACCACTGGTTAGAGGTTTTCTCACAAGTTCCCTTATTCTTTTTCTCATTATTTTACACACTTTCAGTCAAGACTAGTTTAAATGTATTTTCTTGATACTTATGGCATGTATATACATTGGCTCATATCACCTGATGTGGTTATCTCATATGAGCTTCTCTCTTTGTACTCATTAGGTATTTGATTTGTTTGACACAAAGCACAATGGGATACTCGGATTTGAAGAGTTTGCTCGTGCTCTCTCCGTCTTCCACCCAAATGCCCCAATTGATGATAAAATTGATTGTATGTCATTTGAAACTGTTTTTTTTTTTTGCTTTTCATAAAATCATTCATCTTTTAGGACAAATTTATGTGCAGCCTATAAATTAAAAAGACAACTTGAATAAATTCCTTAACGAACTTGCATGGACTTTATTTTCAATTAACAAAAATTTAAACCATGGAATATCTTGTTTCAGTTTCCTTTCAATTGTATGATCTCAAGCAGCAGGGTTTTATTGAAAGGCAAGAGGTATCAGTCTTCTTAGATCTGATCCTTTAAGTTTTTGCTCCTTATTTTGGGCAAGCCTGATTTTTGTTGGCTTTTTTTCTGTAAAGGTGAAGCAAATGGTAGTTGCTACACTTGCTGAATCTGGCATGAACCTATCAGATGATGTTATAGAGAGTATAATTGACAAGGTGCAGCGCCTCCCTTTTGAGATTAGGACTTTTCTGTCACTTATATTTATTCTTTTGTACATGAATATTTTGAGTCCATTTTTTATGCATTTTTGTCACCTTGTTTCAAGATTGGAATTTGGATTTCTTCAGACTTTTGAGGAAGCAGATACTAAGCATGACGGCAGGATTGACAAGGAGGAGTGGAGAAGCCTTGTCTTGCGCCATCCTTCACTTTTGAAGAACATGACCCTTCAATATCTCAAGTAAGTTTTAAATATTAATATCCTTCTCAACTTCTGTGTATAGTGTATACATTCTCTCAAATGAAGAGAACCAATTAGCATTATCACTCAGGACTGCCCAACAAGTAAAGAAATGGATGAAAGATGTGATATGGTCTCTTTTTCCTTGGAAAAATATGAAACTACACAGATGATGGAACTTAAATGGAATTTAGCATAGAGTGTAAATTGAATTTAGTACTAGTATAAAATAATCTACAAATGAAAGGGATAGGAATTAGAAAAACCACTAGGCATTAAAGGATACTAAATTCTTTTTAAGTTCTTAGTAATTCAAGTTTTGAATATAGGCACAAAAATGAAAATGCTGAACTTTGAATAATTTAAGATAGAATCAGCGATTCAGCGTCTACCTACAAATACACATGTGCATGAATGCCTGGTTTCTCCACCATTTTTGGTGCATCATAATAGAAGAGTATATGAATTAATTCCCTTTAAATTTCATCACCAAGGTTAAATTAATGTTTCGTTCGTTATGTTTGATTTTCCATGCATGATACTTTGGTATGGCAAGCAGTGAACTTTCGTTTTTGGTGGCACTTTTGTAACATCCATTTTGATGTGTTTGAACAGGGACATCACTACAACATTCCCAAGCTTTGTATTCCATTCACAAGTAGACGATACATGAAGGTTCAAGTATTTTACTTGATCTTTTCAGAACTGCCTCATGTAAAAAAAAAGGACATAGCAGAGAGATTTGGTTTCCTTTAAGTGATTGTTATATCTTCGAAGAAAACATTTGGTTTTATTGAGGATTAATGTCCAGTGGTTCAAACTTATGTCCAAATACATCTTATTTTTCGCTTGAGATATACCTTACCATGCCATGAAGTTGGAAACTATTAAGTTTTTATTGAGGATTAAGTTGAAGTCATAATTATTTTATGGTTATCGTAATTGGAAACTATTGCTTCAAAATGCAGTTGATGCAACCTCAATTATTGCTCGAAGACGACTAAAACCATAATAATGTTGTGACCTTAATTGTGGTTATCGACCCAAACTTAAAATTTTCATTACATGTATTATATCACTGTTCAAAAAAACATGTAATATATTCAAAAGAATAAAAATGTAAAATAAAAAACTTCACCAACACCGATTAAGCTCTTCAAATATGTATGTAGAACATTTCTCAATTTTGACGTTAGCTGGGGCATGATACAAGGAGCATATGGGATTTAAGATGGACGAATATCTAATATAAGAATAATAGCATGTTTGTTTCCAATTCTTAAAATCAATTTTGACCTTAAAATCACGTTGGAGTAAAAGCAACCGTAAACCGCGTTGGTATTCCAGAATTGATTCTGCACTATTCATCGCAGAACCTTACTAATTATGATAACCAAACATGTATTAACTGTGATTCAAATTCGATGTTACTCTCGTACCTCTTAGAGAGATAGGAACCAAGTGATTTACATAAATATGGAAAAAAAAAAGTGGAGATAAAAAATAGTAAAAAATCATTAAGATCAAATAAGATGGCTCAGAATTTCACTAAAAAAATTACGAACTAAATAATTCCAATCAAATTAGTGTTCGAATGTAGTACGAAACCTTAAAGGTTTAGGAGTTGGAGATTTATGATTCGATCTTTCGACTTCACTATTTTTGATGAATTATTAGTAGCTTTAATTTCCCTTTCCCGTCCCCATTAAAAAACTGAGACTATATATATAAAATGTTCTTTTAAAGGAGTTAATTACTTGAACATGTTCATTTATATAACTTTCAAGTATCATCGTGCTAGAGTATTTTGTAAGGCCCTCATATGAGAATTAACGTTTTTCTATCAAGAAAATCAAAATATTTAAGTTTAAAGACCTTTCAAAATATATTCAAACATTGCTTCTAATCAGGCATAGTGCTCAAGAGTTTAAAACACCTTTATCAGACGTAAGAGATCTCTTCCCGTGGTTGATTTCTTTTAAAAAAAAGGGAACAGAGCCAAGGGTTGATTTCAGTTTTCATTAGTTTGTCTGAATATAAAATTAGAAACAGAAATGTAAACGAAGACTTTTTTTTGCACGAAAAAACTAAACTTCCATTAGAAAGCACAATTCAAAAACAAAAAAAAAAAAAAAGAAAATGACACCAAAATTTACCATAGTAGCAAACTAGATAAACTTAGAACAGCCAATTGCACCTAATTTGTCGACAAAAAGGGTAAAAGAGAGTTCCTCATTCTCAGTACTTAAAATTAAAAAGAAAGGCAGATTTAATCAACTTCTTCCATCTTGCTGCCCTCAGCATCAGCGTCGGCATCCTCAAGAGGAGGCATGTCAGCATCCGCATCAGCAGCATCCTCATCAATGCTCAGTCCAAGCTTCAACATCCTGTGAATCCTGTTTCCAAAAGTGTTGGGCTCATCAAGGCTGAACCCGGATGTAAGGAGAGCAGTCTCAAACAGCAACAGAACCAAATCCTTCACTGACTTGTCGTTCTTGTCAGCATCTGCTCTCTTCCTCAGCTCCTCCATGATGGGATTCTCTGGGTTAATCTCCATCGTCTTCTTGCTTGACATATACCCAGCCATGCTGCTGTCCCTCAATGCCTGTGCTTTCATGATCCTTTCCATGTTGGCGGTCCACCCATACTCACCAGTCACCAGACAGCATGGAGAATCAACAACACGGTCAGAAACCACAACCTTCTCAACCTTGTCACCCAACACATCCTTGATCACCTTGCACAGACCATCAAACTTCTCCTTGAGTGCTTCGTGTTTCTTCTTTTCATCTTCGCTCTCTTCCAACTTCAGGCCTTCCTTGGTGGCGGAGACCAACTTCTTTCCTTCAAATTCCTTAAGCTGACCAACAGCATACTCGTCAATAGCATCAACCATATACAGCACCTCATATCCCTTCTTCTTAAGCTTCTCCAGGAATGGGGAATTCTCAACAGCCTTCTTGCTTTCACCGGTGATGTAGTAGATGTCATTCTGTCCTTCCTTCATCCTTGTCACATAGTCCTTGAGGCTGGTCATCTCATCACCGCTCTTGGTGGAGTGGTACCTGAGCAACTCAGCAAGCTTAGATTTGTTCTGAGAATCCTCATGGATACCCAGTTTCAGGTTCTTGGAGAAGGCCTCGTAGAACTTGTTGTAGTCCTCCTTGTTCTCGGCAATTTCAAAGAAGAGCTCAAGGCACTTCTTCACCAAGTTCTTCCTGATGACCTTCAGGATCTTGTTCTGCTGCAGCATCTCCCTTGAAATGTTGAGTGGAAGATCCTCAGAATCAACAATACCCTTGACAAAGGCAAGGTATTCAGGCATCAACTCCTCGCAGTTGTCCATGATAAAGACACGGCGCACATACAGCTTGATGTTGTTAGGTTTCTTCTTTGTGTCAAAGAGATCGAAAGGTGCCCTCTTGGGTACAAAGAGGACAGCCTTAAACTCAAGCTGACCCTCAACAGAGAAATGCTTCACGGCCAAATGTTCTTCCCAGTCATTGGTAAGACTCTTGTAGAAAGCGGCATACTCCTCCTTTGTGATCTCTTCTGGCTTCCTCATCCAGATAGGCTTCTGCTTGTTCACCAATGACCACTCATGTGACACCTCCTTAATCTTCTTTTTCTTCTTCTCCTCCTTTTCCTTCTCTTCATCCACCTCCTCAACTTTGCCCTCCTCTTCCTTCTTCTCATCTTCGTCCTCATCATCAGAAATCTCCTTCTCTGTAGTCTTCTCAATCCAGAGAGAGATTGGGTAGCTGATGAATTCAGAATGCTTCTTGATCAAGTCCTTCAAGCGGCGCTCCTCGAGATACTCAAGCTGATCTTCCTTGAGGAACAAGGTAATCTTAGTTCCCCTGCCAAGATTCTCACCGGAGGCATCCCTGGTAACAGTGAATGACCCACCAGCTTGGGACTCCCAGACATATTGCTCATCATCATTGTGCTTGGTGGTAACAATGACCTTGTCGGCAACCAGGTAAGCCGAGTAGAACCCAACACCAAACTGCCCAATCATGCTGACATCAGCACCTGCGGCCAAAGCTTCCATGAATTCCTTGGTACCAGACCTTGCAATGGTACCCAGGTTATTCACCAAATCTGGAAAACATAGAGCAATACGCCAGAATTAGAGATTATCAACAAATGCTAAACACGAAATACAAATTGATATGCCTAAGACTATGACAGCTTCATATCTTACCAGCTTTGGTCATGCCAATACCACTGTCAATGATGGTCAAGGAGTTGTTAGTCTTGTCAGGGACAATGTGGATGAACAACTCTGGCTGAGCATCAAGCTTGCTCTTGTCTGTCAAACTCTCGAATCTGATCTTGTCCAAAGCCTATACATTTTCACATGTCAAGACTCAGAACAACATCCAAAATTAAGTATCATTCAAACATTAATAATTGATAGTTAATAATGAATGATAATCACAATAACATTCCAAAAGAAAACTAATCCCTAATTCCCCAATTAGATATTAAAAAGTACATGACTCAGACACAGATTGGAAAAAAGAGTCAGATATCCCAAGACAACAAAAACCTTTTCCTTTATTTATTATAAATATTTACATTTCCAATATCACTAACAAAATTATTCCACTTTCTGGAACAGGACTGGATGGAGTATAAACTGTCCCTAACAAATTGAAACTAAATCCTAATTTTAACAGCATCACTCGTATTACAGTATAAGATAATAATACTAACAAACCCTAACAAGTGTATATGAGCAACATCACTATAGAACACCGACGAGGCCGATCTATTCATTCAACTAACGTAATTAAATAATTAAATAAATAAATAAATATACGGATAAAAAAAGTGTTCAAAAAATGTAACATGATTGAGAATAATCAAATTCAAACTAGATCGAACAGAAAGAACAACAAATCTAAAGCGATCAGAATAATTTCTAATTTCTAATTAAAAAAAAAAAGGAGGGAAGAAGGAAGGTGCTTACATCAGAGGCATTACTGATAAGCTCACGAAGGAAAATCTCCTTGTTGGAGTAGAAGGTGTTGATGATGAGACTGAGAAGCTGGTTGATCTCAGCCTGGAAAGCAAATGTCTCTGTATCCGCCATTGCAATCTCTCACAAGAAAATTAGGGTTTCGTCGGAGAGAGAGAGAAAGAGTGGAAGAAGAGAAACAAAATTGAGAGAGAGATCGAAGAATGAATGAGAGAGAGTGGAAAAGAGGGGCGGAGTTTAAATAGCGGAGTGCTTGTTGGAGGGGAGGGGTAGGGTTTCTATTATTCTAGATCCTTCTATTGTTAAACACTGCTCTAAATAATAATGTTGGTGGATTTTAATTTAAAATCGCGTGTTCACCGCTTTGGCCACTAACTATACTTGGGGGTCCACTCCATTTCTAGAACATTCTCACCATCCACTTGGCCCTTGGACTTGGTCTTCTTATTTTTAAGCCCTTGATTATTAACGTGAGATTTTTTTTTTTTTGTGTGTGTGTGTGAATTTTTTAGATTATTTTTCATAATTTTAATTATTATGTTATTAATTAATGGAGTGGTAATTAGAAAATGAAACACGTTTAAAAAAAAAACTTGTTTTCATAGGAATTAATGAAATTCTTATGAGAGCAAAACTAATTAATTAGCACTACTTAGTTTTTTATGTTGTTTTCTGATTTTTTAATTTTTAGTGGATATACAACTTTTTTTTAAGTTGTTTTTTAGTGATTCATTTATATAAATAATATATATATAGTCAAAATCCTTTATATATTATATAAATTTTTTTAAGCCTTCACATCTTTTCTTTTTAAATTCCTTAAAAATAGCAAAATTTAGGAGAATATTTGGTCTGTTTGGAAAAATAAATTAACTTATAGTAGTTGTGAGCTTGTAGTTTATATCTTTAAGATTATAGCTGGAAATTTAGAGGATTCACACCAATGAACCAAATTTTTGTCTCTAAATGGACCTCACATATTATATTATTATTATTCACACTTTTCTACATTTTTAGAGACAAGCACATTTTTTCTCCACACCAATGAACTCACTTTTATCCTTAAAATTGGGACTCATACACTACCTCACACTCTTAATATTTTACAATAAATTAAAACCACCATCAACTAACTAAATTTTTCTCACCAAAATCATAACTATAATTTAAAATGTTTTATATTATTCTATAACGACTACTTTTTATAAAATATTTTATTCATTGTCGTCCTAAACGAAGTTGCAACGGTAATTTATTATTAAAAAAAAAAAACTACATCAATCGTGGACGTAGGAACCATTTATAATAATACTATGCTATGTTGAGAAATGAAGTTGCAACCATAATTTATTATAAGAAAATTAAAAAAAAAAGTACCTACGTCAATCATGGGATGTAAAATTCATTTAACTTAGGATGCTTTTAGGGGCAATTCAAACGGATGAACTATCATCCATAAGTTCAAATGACAAATATCATTAAAATATACGTCTTTGTGTATAAATGATTTATCCATTTTTTTAGGAGAATAAAGATGTAAGTAATAATTATGAAGATATGGATATTTTTTTTTGGATGAACCAGGGTATCCACCCGCACAACTGGGTGACTAATCCCTCGCACCACGGTCGGGCCCTTTCGGGGGCGATACTCCCAGTAAGGCTTGCTCCATTCACATGCGCCTCGGGTACGACTCGAACCCGCGACCACATATAAATATTTTTAAAGATACAATGTTGATATTGTATATGAATAATAGGGAACTTGATGTGAATAAAGCCTCCCATATAAATATATAATCATGTTATTATTTAGGTTATGTTTGGATATCTAATGATAAATGGAACATAATGAGATGAGATGAATTGGAATGGAGTGGGGTGGTGTAGGGTGGAATGGAACAAAATTCCTATTCCATTATTTGGATATTTTATAATAGAATGGGAAAAAATTTACATTGACCCCAATTTGAAGGGGACCAAAATAAAGGGTGCTGGATGGAATGGGATCATCCATCATGTACCATCTCACTCCATCATTCTTGGAACAATCCAAACAATGAAACATTCTTTAATTTTATTTCACTTCATTTCATCCAATACCACCAATCCAAACATAGCCTAAAAATTTAAAAAAATAAAAATAGTCTAATCAAAATTAAAACTAGCATTTAGAATATTTTACTAAAAAAAAAAGGAGGAGGTGGGGGTGAAGGGGTGATTGAGCTGGAAAGGAAAAGAGAGAGAACAGGAGTTAGGCATGGCAGTGAATGTGATGGATGAGCAATGAAATAAAGAGACTTGTCAATTGAATTAATTATTTATTATTTATTAGGATTATTATTGTTGTTGTAACTGTAGTAGCAGCAGTAATAACCGAGGTAAAAGGAACGACTCACCCTCTCCCTGTGATTCATTCTATTCTATTCTATATTTCTATTCTAAGGAAGGAAGGAAGGAATTGTCCCTTGAAGGAATGGAGGGATGGTTTTCACCATCACGCTCTCAGAGTGAACCACCGCCACCCTCTTCCTCTCTGCTCGCTGAATGGAACTCATACGCTTCTACCACTACCACTTCTTCTCAGGATTCTCCGATCCCCTTCGATCTTGAATCCGCTGTTAGGTCTGCTAACGACACCTTCACCGGCACCTTCAACGTGTATGCTCTCTCTCTCTGATCTGATCCGAGTTGAAAGAATTGGGACATACACTTAATAGTAATAATAATAATAATTTAGATTATCCAATTTCATAGAGTTGATCTGCTTGTGCCGTGTCTCTCAATGTGCACCAACTGCACTTTTTAACCTAGTTATTGTAATTCCCTCAATTTGTCATACGAAATATATTGATTCTTCTGATTCTAAAGGGACTTCCAAGCATTAAAATTACAATTCCAACCAACCCTCAATTTCATACTCACTTCCACCAGACATCAACCAAATACTAAATAATTTGCTTCGGCTATTCCTTTTTGTGATCGTGCATTTTTTTTTTGTTAAATGTGTTAATTGCAGAACACGTAAGATCATCTATTATATGGCTTATAGTGTACGTAACTATTTGTTATCTTCCTGCAAATGTAGCATCAAGCCTCTAATGCCATCTTATGTGTGAAAACTTTTTGTTATTTATTCTATGCCTTATCTGAAAGAATGTGGCAGAGAACTTACTTTTGTTGTTCTTCAGTTTCTTTTCTTCTCGATACAAAATTGCTGCACGAAGAAAAAGACAATGGGTGGGTGCAATTTCCCCATAACCTTTTTGAACAGATGAGATGGTCTGCAACATGGTGAAAAAGATCATGCTAAGCATAGACTTACTACTATAACACAAATACTTAAATTGTTCTTTCCGCCTCAATTTATTATGTCCTCAAGTAGTTAAACAATTTTTCGCTGATATACTTGTTTAGGGTTTCTAAAGGTGTGAGAGACATACCTGGCAATTTCCAATCTGCCACGAGTAGTCTTCCTTCTGGGAAAGCACTTGTGTATTTCGGTTTGCTTCTAGCGAGCGGCGTCTTCTTCATTTTCATTGCATTTACCTTGTTCTTACCTGTCATCGTGATTTTGCCTCAAAAGTTCGCCATCTCCTTTACTCTTGGGTGCGGATTTATTATCGGATCATTCTTTGCTCTCAGGGGTCCAAAGAATCAGCTTACTCATATGTTGTCACAGGAGGTAACTAACTTACTAGAAATCTGTGTCAATTTTTATTTTCACGCCGATAAGATACCTTTACTTGGTCGTTATATGTTGCTTCAGTCAGTTTTTTTGGGCTTTTAGTAAACCAGTCTCTTTGATTCTGTCTCTTTTTGTGATCACTTTTTCAGAGGCTTCCTTTCACCGTGGGTTTTATATGCAGTATGGTTGGTACCATATATGTATCTATGGTGCGTCATAGCTACATTCTCTCTGTTGTGTTCTCTGTGGTACAGGTATCCTTAAAAAAAAAATGCCTTCGGATTTGCTTCACTCTTTCCCTTATATTTTCGATGATTAGCAATGCATTTGAAGTATGCATAAATAATCTTGAATTTACTATAGCAACAAATCTTACCATACAGCTGAACCATTATAATTTTAATCTCTGCTATTTCCATACTCTGGGTGGCTGGATTAATGATTTTATTTGTTGCGTGACGGTCCCATGACATATTTCCAGCAACAGGGGTGCATACATATAGATCTTCCTTACAGAATTTTTCATGTATTGATCTTTGCATTAAAGCTGATAATTTGGTAATGCTTACAGGTTCTCTCACTCGGATACTATGCTATATCATATTTCCCAGGTGGATCGACTGGAATGAGATTTCTAACTTCTGCTATTACCTCCAGAATAATGAAATGTTTTGGGAGCTGACCATTTTTTTGGTTAATTGGAAGGTGACGTTGGATCATATATTTGTTTATATGGTAGTTGATTTGCATACTTGTTTTGTAAGATGTGCAAGCTGAAGCTTTGAACTGATCCAAGAATATTGCCGGGTTGATTTATCATCTAAAACTTCCCAATATTTTGATGTTTGTTGCCACCTCTGATTGAGAAAAAAATGACTTGCCTCTGGAGCACACTTTTCTAATCCATATTAACATGGATTGATTGATGGAGATAGTGAAGTCTGTTTGCTTTCTTTGTGTTCCCTCCCTCCTCCAAATTAGGATGCAGAATGAATGACTTTTCTTGAATGAGAGTTGGCTTCAATAGCTTTTATTGATTTTTTTTTTTTTTTTTTGGTTTACATGGGAGGTCTGATACTAGAACCCATGACCTGGGGAGAGGGAAATCCTAAGTGTCCTTGCAGTCACCAACTGGGCTGTCTTACGTGGACTATTGATTTTTTTTTTTTAAGAATTGTCGCCCTTGGTTAACAAATTGTGACATACATTACGGTCATCACCTATAATAAGCTCAATTATGCTATTTGAGATAGATAGATAGATAAACTGATCGAGATTTTACATTTTTTGACCTAAAATGCTATGATAAACTGGTGTGTTTGGTTTGGTAAATTATATGCTGTTGAAAAGATGTTTAAAAACGATGTTGAGAGAAAAAACGATTGAGAGAAACTGAAAGTTTCAGTCTTTTGTTTTTCTCCCAAAAGTTGTTAGATTGTTGTAAAATCAACCCCAGATTTCAACCATCCTACATTAACAACAAAACAATATTATTTTATAAAACTGACTTAATACCTTTTTTTTTAACATGATAAAATATAACAGCGATTCTTTTTCTGCAATCCAAATGAAATATATTATCTTAAAGTTGCTTTTCAGGAAATATGTGCAAATACCAACAGAATCAGTTTATAATCAATTACGTATAACACAAATTTATTGTGCATGTAGTTGATTCTACATGTTATTCATCATTTTCTGTTTATTCTTTTTTTTCAATCATCTAGAAATCTTCGAGTTCTGTTTCTTTGCCATCCGGTCTGGCCTATATATGGCTTTTGGGCTTGTAGCAGCTACGCTGGAGAGGATAATTGAACGAGATCCAGGGGGGATCAAGTTTTTTTTTACCCCCATTTAATATTTGACCCCCAAAAAATTATTTTTTTCCCAAATATTCTCATATATGTATTTTTTTTTTAATTTTTTGCTTTGTACGTTTAGGGATGAGCGTACAAATTTTAAAATTACACATACACTATGCTAATCCCTTAGAATATTAATAGTTTTGGTCAGTATATTGACCCCAGCGTATATATAATTTTTGCACATACGCTCACGGGAGCCTACGTGACTTTTTCTAAATTTCCCTGCTGGATGAACTATAATCATTTTTTCCTTGTTTTGCACATCTCACAGACCCAAATAAATAACCTCCAAACTACAATCACATGCTTAATCACTCTCTATAATCCTATTATAAAAACAAACAAGTTTTACATGAAAGAACCAACCCAGCTATATTTTCTCAAAGCATGATATGCAAAAGGAACAGAAGCAAATACAAAACCAGAAGCAACTCATTTTAGGAAAAACCAAGAAAAATCATGCCTTCAGATAGATATCTTCACGCAATTTCACAAAAGCAATTAGTAATATCAACAAAAGAAAATATCGTAACTAGTGCATTTTGCGATTCTAGATCCAAATTAAAAAAACAAAAGGGACACATAAACTTTCATATAGATAATTGCAAAAGTTTCAAACTTGCAAGTGAATGCAGAATAATTTGGTAGACGGAGATCTAATAAATGGAAGATATGATGAAAGAGGAATAAGAGATGAATGAGGAAGTAGAGGAACTCACACTTACACAACTAGGGATTTGTCTTTGAGTCTATGAGATGTGCGGAACAAGGAAGAAGTGCTTATACAGCATATGTGCAAAATTACACATATGTTGGGGTCAACATATTGGCAAAATTTTGATTTTTTTTTTTTTGTTGTACATGGTTGGGGTCAGCATACTGACCAAAAATATTAATATTTCAAGGGGTCAGCGTATGTGTAATTTTAAAACTCGTACGCTTATCCCTACATGTACAAAGTGTAAATTAGAAAAAAAAAATACATATACGAAGATATTTTGGGAAAAAAAATTTAGGGATCAAGTATTAAATGGTTTTGGGGATGGGGGGTCAAAAAACTTATGATCCAGAACATGGTAGTTGAATCGAGATTCACATCGCGTATCGGAAGATCAATTTTCCGAACTGTGAATCGAATCGAATCGGGAATCGTAAGATACAGAACTAATAGCATAAAATATATTTTATATAAATATATAAATTATATAAGCATTTTAAGTCCAAAAATTCATTGAAAACTAAATATAAACCTCCAAATTCAAGTCAAAAACTAAAAAAAAAAATCCAAATTCCATAAAGAAAACACCAACAAAAACAAGACTAAATAAGTTCTATATGTCATCTCCAAGAGGGCTGCTGCTGGAATGGAGAAGGGAAAAACAAAACGTGAAGACTGAAGAGGGCAGAAGGAAGTCTGGAAAAAAAAACGTGAAGACTGGAAAGAAGTAAGAACAGAGAAGGAGAAGGAAGTCTGAATCTGAATGAAGAAGAGTGAAGGGAATCAAGGGATTATTATTCATACTTAATCATTTAAGATTTAAAAAATCCTAATTATTAGGGTGCAGATTCTGTGGAGAATTAAAGAGGGAAATTGAAAAGCCAAAGGGTAGGATTAGGGTAGAATAGATGGAGAGAAGCTGAAAAATGGGAAAAAAATCACGTGTTTTGGTCGTCTTCAACCTCGCGCGACCCGGAACCCGACCCGGTTCGGGTGCGCGATCCGGAACGAACAGCCGCGAACTGGAATCGCGCGATTCAGGGGTGACTCGCGATACAGGCCCGATTCCGCGATTCAGGTCCGATTCGCCACCAATTCGCTGCAATTTGCGATCCGCAGTCTGATCCGCATCGCCGGGTGTTGATTTTGAATCGAATCGCGAATCGTATCGCACGATTCATACGATTTCGACTTCAATGATCCAGAACTCATCTCAACCGTTCACAGCTTATTTTTTAGTTAATTTTTTTTTCAAAATATAAGTAATAGATGGTAATCATTATCTTGGACCACGATCATGAACCACTTAATAATTGCTCATGTTTAAGAATGAGTATTATTATTGAGGAGTTGTTTTTACTTGATTGATAATTGAACAAGGGCCGGTGTAATTGATTGATATAGGAATTTCATAAGCATGATGTTCAAAGTTTCAATCGATATATTTAGCCTTTAATTCTATACCCTAGTAGGTTAGTACACATCATAAATCATCTGATAGCAATATTTGAGTTTTTTAAGTAAGAGTACAAGGTGCCATTACACCGCATGCAGTTCACTCTCCTGATTTTAGCCTCAGCTTAAGAGTAACCATGACGAGTTTGATATGCCGGATATAGATCTGGTAACTTTTTTCATAATGAAAGAAAAATGAGAAAGTAATCATCTCAAGCCTGAAAACCAGTGTTCTTTATTAGCATTTCCAAAGTACTACAAAGAAGCAAAAAGCCTTGCCAATGCCATATATCAAAAGAAAAAATAGAGCATCCTGTCATATGTTCGTTCATGACCCGTGGAATTGATTGGACATGTTAAAAGTGGTGTGGTTTGGGTAAAAGGATAACTTTTTATACTCACTCTACACGGCCAAACCCCACCCCTCTAATAATTTATAGCATTGGAAAGTGATTTGGGAACAGAAACACTGAACTTAAGGAAATCGTTGGAGAACAATGATGGGATCAGGCACTGATTTGACCTTTTAATACGAAGGTTATGTATGAAGAAAGATATTTGTGTATGGCATAATCTTTTAAGGATTTTCTTAATGAGCTAGAACTAAAAAAATGTATTTCCATCTTGTAAAACTAAGTTTATTTAAGATAGAGTAATAGATTTAATTATTTATTTATTTTTTCTTATTTTAACTTATTATTATTCTCAATTTAAAGAATTGAGATTAAGTAAATTTATCTTTTAATATGGAATTATTGAAAATTACATGACATCTTGATCGATGGTAGACAAAACTGAAATAGTGCACTACACTTTGAAATGTTTTTTTAAAAAAAAGAGAGTGAACTTATGAAGAAAAGAAAAATAATGAATTAAATTCATGCTCTAATCAAATCCCGGGCCTTCGCCCACAGAATTTGATTTGCTAGAGTGGTAGATGGTAATTCTCAGAGTTAATGAAAGTTGGTCTGGTTGATAAGAAATTGACTCATATATTATAAAGACATGAATTTAAATTTGGTTAACAATGTAAAAATATTAATCTTGTTAATAGATAATCCATAAATATCCGCATAAGTGTTCATAGAGCCGTGAAACCTACCTTAATTTGTTGAATTTTCGAAACCCAACTCATTGAAAAGAAAAAACCTCAATCATAAAGAAATGGAGAAAGTTCAATGATTGCTTTTCATTTGATATGGTAATGTATGTCTTCATCCAAAAAAACTTCCGGCCATTAACCAATCTGGCTTGTTTTGTAGCTGGTCTTATCTCCATAATTTTCTGAAGTTTGGAGGAAGCTAGCTAAATAATTAGAAAGAAACAAAGATTTCAATTGTTTATATTAGATTAGACAAGGATTATTATTTGTCATTCAAATCATGATTGAGTAGTCTCCCATACGTGAGTGTGAATTTTGGACGTGCAACTTGGAGGTTCTTCTTCCTACAACTACTACTAGCTACTACTACATGATTGTTGATCGATGCATGTCAAATGGACCCTGGCCAATTGATGGGAATTGATTAATTTCAATAACAAATCTTGTTTTGGTTTCATCAATCTTTTGGGACTCAAAAGTCCAATTGATATTTTATCAAAAAAAAAAAGTCCAATTGATATGATACGTGCATCGAGTTCACCACTTGCTGACTCTAGTGCACGTGTGTAATGCAAAAAAGGACAATATTTCCAACAGTGATAATGAAAAATGATTTAGAGAGCTATAAGCCTACAAACCTATATATAAAATTATAATACTTTTTATTTTCAAGTTAAAAAAAATTAAATAAAAAACTAAATTACAAATGTGAAGATCTAATGTGTAGACTTATGATTGCTTGAGGATAATATCATAGTAAGTAAACCATACCATACAGTATTACCGTACCATGGGTCCACTCTAAAAACAAATCGCAAAATCTTTGGGAAACTTTTTTTGAAACAACAACCACCCTTGGACTAAAATACTGTTAGAGGATAGCAATCTGATATGTAAGTGCTTAAATATTGCGAATTTCAAGTGTAAATGTAAATGAACGCGGTGCAGAAATTTCACAATGTTAAAAAATAAGTTGATGCATGTATGCCTTTTTAACCTATGCACTTGATACATAAGGTTAATTATATTTTAAAAAGGTAAGTGTTTATTGAAAATTAAACTGAAACACTTAATGAACAAAAAAATAATTATTTAGTTATGCTATATAAATTTATGATTTATATACTATTATCCTGTGCATAAAGTGCATAAGATAGAAAAACCTATTTATAAAGGCATAAACTTAATTTCTTAAAGCTTCAATCGAATCACAATTCAACATATACCATAAAACCCATATATGAGTACATTTTTTTACTTAGCTTATTTAATTTGTTACCGATTTCCATCTTAAATGAGTAATAGTTCTCTCTCTCTCTCTTCTAAAACTTGGGGCATGGGGAATCCTTCTTTTAAAACAAATTATTGCATGGAATCCAATCCATTTTACGTAATCAATTTCATCTAGTGAAAAAAGTTTTAGTATCTTGTTATGAATGAGGTTACTTATGAACAAGGCTACTAAGAGCTCCAGGACTTGGAACCTCAAAATCAAGGTTCTAATCTTGATGACAACCATACGTGTTTGCCTTTAAAAAATTTTATAAAAAAGAAAAAGAAAAAGAGTGAGGCTACTAATGAATGATGATTGCTCTAAATTGCTTCTTCACACTCTCTATTATCCGGTCTTAAATTTAGTTTATTATATAAAAACTATAGTGTAAATAGACATTTGCCAACTAATTAACTTCTTACATACACATCAAGTGGCCCATCATCTTCTAACATAGATCAATGATAACATGCTTACCGACAAAAGGAACGTGTAGGAGAGTCATTACTGTAATCAAATGAGAAGTGGATGTAATGTGTTCATTGTCAACATTAATGCCGTGTTCTTCTAATTTTTGGTCACTGCTGGTACATTTTGTAATTAAGCATTCTCTATTCTCTATTCTCTATTATTATTATTATTATTATTATTATTATTATTATTATTATTATTATTATTATTATTATTATCATCATTATCATTATTATCATTATTATGTATTATGTATGAGAGTCAAATATGAAATAATTTCGTCTGATAGATCTTGTTAATTCCAATAATAGATATTCCCCACTCGTGAATGAGCTCCTAGCTTATACACATCAATCCAAACATTAGGTTCTACTGTAAGACAGTAGCCTCAACACACCATGCAGGCATTAATTTGCATCAGTGTTTTTAATTAGCTAGCACCACTGTACTACTGTGAGGTGCCATACATACAAAATCCACCACCAATGTAGATTCCTATCATGTGCTATGCACCCTTACATTATTATTCCAATTAAATATTTGTTAGTGACTAGCTTATGCGGTTATGCCTAATCCTTATGTTCTGATGTTCAAAAGTTGCGGCATTATTCATATGGTTGGATATACAGTCCAAAAGCAAGAATGTGATTTAGATCCAACAAATCTGATTTATATTACTAATTTACTATAACCAAATCATAATTCCTGTCATAGCGTAATAATTCATGTGTTATTTTAAAAATGGTTCAAGACTAGTAAGGAAAGAAAATGAAAAATGAAAAAGAAAACAAAGGCACTTCTTTTTAAAAGCAGAGAAGGAATTATTGAGTTTAATTAACAAGCATGCAAAACAGAAAAAGAACAAGGACTGAGTTATAATATGTTAACTAAGAGGGAAAGGAATGGAGAAGAAATTATCAATCTCATGGAATTGCTTGAAGTGTGACTCACATTAAATGGTATTAAAACAAACAGATTTCTTGCTCCCAAAACACATACAATAAATTAGATTATTTGCTAGAGCAGTTAATAAATTATAAGGGTGAAGTATTTACTTAGCTTCTGAACTTTTTACTATACCAACTTAGTATTTGAAAATTTATAAATATATATTAATACTTCATCCAAAATTATATATATGGTGGACAAGTGAGTATAATAATTTCTTAAGATTTGAGAGTTGGAAATCCCGATTCAATCTTTAGGATGTTATTTGATAGAGTATTAGTGATTTGAGCTCAATATATGATGTTGTTGGATGATATTTAACCCTCTTTCTTAGTGATTTTGGCTTGTTTATCAAGTATTTTAGGAAAAAGATTGAGTTTTTAATTGCTAATGATGAGGAACGAGATCCTTGAGGATTTTGTATCAATTTGTGCTGAATTTCAGGGTTTGGAGGCTTAATTTGATGATTTATGGACAGGAAAGGAAAAAGCAAGCCTTGGAATCAAGAGTTTGGAGCAAAGCAGTGCTGAGCAGTGAAAAAAGCACAGACTCGCCCAAGCGAGCCCAATTCTCGCCCAGGCGAGTGTCCCAGAAATCAACAGCTCAATTCTTATCTTTTAGAGATTTTAGATAGGATTTGTTTTAGGCTTCGTTTTTGGCCTTTTTATAGGATAGAATTAGGTTTTCTAAGGGAGAGAGAGGAGTGACGAAGAGTTTAGAGAGATTTTTTGTGAGAGTTTTTGGAGGCAAGCGTGGAGAATTTGTACTCTGTGATTGGAAATTAGCGGTAATTCTATGATCTAGTGGTTCTAATTAACAATAGACATATTGGATTAGAATAAGGCCAATAATCAAACAATTCAATTGCATAGGGATAGACATATTTCTTATGTATTGAATAATTTTACAAGTTTTGATTGAACTTAATTAAGGGTTAGGTTTTAAGGCTCCCTTGAGACATCATTGGGAGATTAATCTCTAAATTACGGAAACGTTCTAAGACATTAGATGTTTCTTACTTTTGCAAAACAAATTCGAAATTTAGGAATAACATTGATTCATAAATAATTACTATTGGAACCTGCAATGAAACCACGTTCCTAGCCGTTTCCCCAATCGTTTCAAAACCATCTTTTATTTCCGTTATTTTTATTTATTTTAATCAACAATTTCCAAATCAATTAAATCTCAATTCAAATTTCACTTACTAACTACAATTAGGTGAAAATTATTAGAATCAATTTCAATCCTCGTTGGGAACGATACTCTATTTTCACTTTATTACTTGTACGACATGGTATACTTGCCAGAATCCCAACAATTAGTGGTTTAATTTTCTCTTTCATGTTAAAGGGTGGTCGATGAAGGAAAGATAAATGTACACAGTTTTACCTCCATTTATAATAATAAATAACAACTTTATCGTTACGTTAAGGTTATTTCCTTCCCTTGTTCACTTACAAAAATATATATATAAGGTTGTTTTTTTTTTAAAGATTTGTGGTTAGGGATGAAGAAATAAAATCATACTAGTGGATAGGAATCATCACCTCATCTTTTCTTCTCATTCTTGTTCAATTGTCTAATCTCCCTTTTTATTTTACTTAAGTCATTTTGCCTCAGAATTACCAAGTTATCTCCAAAAGGGCCTTCTTGTTTCACTGGCATAGGGTGAAGAATGACAATATGATATCATCCATTCGTGTGTGCAAACTTTATGTGTTTCATACCATGCCCCGGCGAGAGGAAGGCTTTATGAGCTGCCTTTTCACGAAGAAAACCTTTTAGTAATAAAATGGTAGGGTTAGAGGATTGACAATTTCAGATTATAACTAGTGTCTTGATGTCTTTTGTCTCTTCTTTTCAATGTTATTGGGGTCCCTTTACTTAGTCTCTTTTGACTCATTGATCTTCCCTTAACCATGAAATATTTCTTTATTTTCTCTATCAATCATCTGCTCTCGTGCAATCATAAGCTATTTGCATTAAAACTTCATTTTCTCTTTATGATAATGTTTATCTACACATACTTTGGACACATAAGCTTATAATTGGTCTCACTTTAAAAATTTTAGCAATTATATTCTGATATTGTCACGTACCCTTAATGTGGAAGGGAAAATATGTGCCATTAGATACATTTAGGGCCTAATTTATAGTCCAACGCCCTATGTAGCTCTTCCTAGACCATTAGGTATGTAGGTTGAATATTATACAATACTCCCTCCGGTCCTTATTACAGGGCATACTTAACCGAATTACACATACTGGTTGGTTTTATAAATTCTATGAGAATATATTGTAACATTACAATTTTACCCCTTAACTTTTCTTGGAAAATTCGCACTCATTAATGAACAACAAAAAACACATAGATAGTCAAAGCATTTAATAAGGGCAAAAAAGAGAAAAATCAATAAATGATGCATAGAAAATGTAAAGTGACTTATAATTAGAACCAAGAAAACTTTCTAGAATGTAACCTATGTATAGGACCGGAGGGAGTAATCAAATTCATTGAATCTAATGCATCTCACTTAATTAATGAGTGATGGCTGATGATTCAGGTGATACATGCTTGATTTAATTTAAGTAATAAGAGTTTCAAGTCTTGCATATAAAAAAAGAAACTCTGACGGAAATACTAGTGTGGAAAAAAACAAGCCACTTTCAAAAAATTTTGTCTGCAAGTCTTTAATTTTGATGAGTCAAGATGTATAATGGAGGGTGGCTCAAACTTTGCATCTGTCTCCAAAATTAAGTAGATGAGACAATTGGTGAATATTCTGAGATCATGCAAATGCAAGATCCATAAATTCTTAATCTACAGCAGAACACGGACATGAAAAGTTCAAGTTAGATAAAGCCTAAGGATCTTCATCAATCAAATCAGGGGTACTCATCTTCAAGATTAGTTGATATGGAAGGAGGAGAATGAAAGTTATGAGCCTTAGGAAAGGTTGATATAGCTGTGTATATAGGCCATTCAGGTTGAGAGTAAGAGATCGCACACAATATTAGATAATAATTAGTAAAACTTTATTCGATATTTCATAAGTAGCTATTATATTTTTCTTTATTTTTCCTTGCCATGTTCCATCTATCTAAAGAGAGTCAGTAGTTAAAATTTAAAAATGATATATGAGGGGGTGGTCTTATTATAAGACACTTATTCTTCTTATGCTACTGCACCTAATTCACTACCAGTATCTCATTCTCATATTTTCGTTACTTTCTTTTTAGTTATAAAGAGGCTGAGCAAGAGCAACTATAAAAAATGTTAAAGCAGATACTTTTTGTTTTTCTACTGCATATCTTTTTTTTTCCCATAAACAAACAAAGTTGCATTAAAGGAGTATTAGAGATCCTCACCATTATATGAAAATTGGACTCAAACCAGAGTTACAATGAATTTTTAATACACGATCAAGAGTCATTACACCAATGTGCAAAATCACAAGCAAACTAATTCTTTAGAGTGACAGGATCTTGCAGATTTTAAGATCCAAATTTTTACATATTACTCACCTCCATGTGCACTTCACTTCACTAGATTCCTTCTCTACTCCATCAATATATAAACAAAATGAAAATAAGTCCTTAACAATTCCACTTTATTTAAGTTAACTAAAACATGTAAATTTTGCTCCCATATTATTACTGAACAGATGAGTACCCCTGGTAATTTGAATTAATATGAAATTAACTATGGATACCTCAATTTTACATCCAGTTATGTTCCAAAGTTCAGACTCAAATGTTCCACCACCACATCAATGGCTCATCAACTGCATCCGCATAAATGACATCATTGACATGGGCCACAAAATGGGCCTAGCTTAAAATAAAGGAAGAAATTATCTTCTTGATTAACTGAATACATAGCTATTACATTCAACCATCATAGTGTCTATTCTGTTTGATTATCAGCCTATCACTGTCTGTGACATAATCATCTTAATGACCCATTTAGAAAATAAAGTGCTAAAGCCATAATCCGTTCTATATTTTACTAGTCCTTAGTGCTACTTAGCTTTATAGCCTTGTTTCCTGCCAATCTTTGCAGCTAAATATATGACGAGGCTGAAAAATAATTATTACCAATTAAAAGGACACAAAATAAAATGTATAGGCCAGGTGTCCACTTGGGGAACAAAAACGGAAAGTAGGAGTACATGATTTTCAACTCCACCATTTTTTTCATTTCTGACAGTTTACTATATATTTTTCAACTCAATACAAAACTTGTATTTTTTTTTCTTCCTTAATTAGCACCACTAGATAACATTCCCCCATTATATAAAAATAAGTTTACTTGAAAAATAATAACAAAAATAATACAGTAAAATAAAAAAAGAAGCTAGCACTTGAATCCAGAGCTTATGCTATTCCCTATATAAACAAATCATGGGATATCCCCCTCCACAATCCCAAAACAGATAGCCCCTTCTCTTCTCTCAAAGCAATGTTGTTATTTCCTCCCAAAATCTTCTCCCTCACCTTGCTTTTTCTCTCAATAAACTCTCTTTTCTTTTCATATTGTTACTCCCTTAATGAACAAGGCCATGCTCTTTTAGCATGGAAGAACAGTTTAAACAACACCAACACTATTGCAGATGCATTAGCATCTTGGAATGCTTCAAACCAAACCCCATGCAACTGGTTTGGGGTGCACTGCAACACACAAGATGGTGATGTGGTGGAAATAAACCTGAAATCAGTGAACTTGCAAGGCTCATTATTATTATTGCCTTCAAATTCTCTTCAACCTCTCAGGAGGTCCTTGAAGATTCTTGACCTCTCTTCAACCAACATCACAGGCAACATTCCAAAAGAAATTGGAGACTATCAGGAACTCACTTCTATTGATCTTAGTGGCAATTCTCTCTTTGGTCAAATACCACAAGAGATTTGCAGGCTAAGAAAACTGCAGAATTTAGCTCTCCATACAAACTTTCTTGAAGGAAATATCCCACACAACATAGGAAACTTAACAAGTCTTGTGAACTTGACACTCTATGACAATAAACTGAGTGGTGAAGTTCCAAAGAGTATTGGCTCATTAAAAGAGTTACAAGTGTTGAGAGCAGGAGGCAACACAAACCTTAAAGGTGAGGTTCCATTTGAAATTGGAAACTGCACCAACTTGGTCATGTTAGGCCTTGCAGAAACCAGCATTTCTGGTAATCTTCCTTCATCAATAGGGATGCTGAAAAGAATCCAAACCATAGCCATTTACACAACTCAATTGTCAGGCTCTATTCCAGAAGAGATTGGGAACTGCAGTGAGCTGCAGAACCTTTACTTGTATCAGAACTCAATCTCTGGTTCAATACCAAGTCAAATTGGAGAACTCAGCAAGCTTCAGAATCTACTTTTATGGCAAAACAGTTTGGTAGGCCCAATCCCTGAAGAGCTTGGAAGATGCACAGAGCTCATAGTCATAGATTTGTCAGAGAATCTTCTCACAGGTAGCATACCAGCTAGCTTCGGAAAGCTTCAAAATCTCCAAGGGCTTCAACTGAGTGTTAATCAGATTTCAGGTATCATACCTCCTGAAATCTCAAATTGCACTTCATTGATGCAATTGGAAGTTGACAACAATGCTATCTCTGGTGAGATTCCTGATCTTATTGGAAACTTGAGAAGCTTGAATCTGTTCTTTGCATGGCAGAACAAGCTAACAGGAAAAATACCAGATAGTCTTTCTGAGTGCCAAGATCTTCAGGCGCTTGATTTGTCTTACAACAATTTAACTGGCTCAATACCAAAAGAACTATTTGGTCTGAGGAATCTCACTAAACTTCTGCTTCTTTCCAATGATTTATCAGGCTTTATTCCACCTGATATTGGCAACTGCACAACTCTATACAGGTTGAGGTTAAATCACAATAGGCTTGCAGGTACTATTCCATCTGAGATTGCCAACTTGAAGGATTTGAATTTCTTGGATATGAGCAGCAACCGTCTTGTGGGGAAGATTCCTCCTACACTTTCTAGTTGCCAAAACCTTGAGTTTCTGGACCTCCACTCCAATAGTCTCACTGGTTCAGTACCAGATACTTTGCCAAAAAGCCTTCAGTTAATTGACTTATCGGATAACATGTTAACAGGTTCATTGAGTCATTTCATTGGTTCATTAACTGAGTTGACTAAACTCAACTTGGGAAAGAATCATCTTAGTGGAACAATCCCATCTGAGATCCTATTTTGCTCCAAGTTACAACTTTTAGACTTGGGAAGCAATAGTTTCTCTGGTGAAATTCCTAAAGAAGTTGGTCAAATTCCTTCACTTGAAATCTCTCTCAATCTTAGCTATAACCAGTTTTCGGGTGAAATTCCATCTCAGTTCTCTAGTCTTAAAAAACTAGGAGTGCTTGATCTCTCTCACAACAAGCTCTCAGGGAATTTAGATGCTCTCTCTGACCTTAAGAATCTTCTTTCCTTAAATGTTTCCTTCAATGACTTCTCTGGAAAATTGCCTAACACTCCATTCTTCCAGAAACTCCCTCTCAGTGATTTCACTGCAAACGATGGTCTCTACATTGCTACTGGTGTTGTAAATCCATCTGATAGAATGAGACACAAAAGCCAAGGCAACTTATCTATGAAGGTCATAATGACCATTCTCGTAAGTACCACTGCAGTACTCGTACTTCTCACAATCCGTATCGCGGTTCGTGTTCATATTACCAACAAAGCTCTCATAAGAATTTCAAGTTGGGAAATGACTTTGTATCACAAGTTTGAGTTCTTAATTGATGACATTGTTAGAAATTTGACATCAGCCAATGTGATTGGCACCGGAAGCTCTGGAGTTGTGTACAAAGTAACAATTCCAAATGGCCAAACAATAGCAGTTAAAAAGATGTGGTCATCAGCAGAATCTGGAGCATTCAGTTCTGAGATCCAAACATTGAGTTCAATTAGACACAAGAATATCATCAAGCTTCTTGGTTGGGGATCAAATAAGAACATGAAACTGCTGTTTTATGAGTACCTCCCTAATGGAAGCCTGAGCTCATTACTTCATGGTTCAGGAAAGGGAAAAGCAGATTGGGAAACCAGATATGATGTTATATTAGGAGTGGCTCATGCACTTGCATATTTGCACCATGATTGCGTGCCTTCTATATTGCATGGAGATGTCAAAGCCATGAATGTGTTATTAGGCCCTGGCTATCAGCCTTACCTTGCTGACTTTGGATTGGCTAAAATCGCAAGTGAAAATGGTGATCACACTAATTCCAAGTCTGTTCAAAGATCCTACCTTGCTAGTTCCTATGGATACATGGCTCCAGGTATTTTATTTTATCAACTTATTTATTTTGAATTGTCTAGAATTTTTCAGTAATTATATTCGAACTCATTTTTTCCACACCCCTTTAATACTCACGTTATAATTATTGATTAAAAGACTTTTGATTTGGAAACAACAATGACTAAATTGTAGATGATTAGGATTTAAGTGTAAAAGGTGGTGTAATTTTTTTTATATTTTTTTTTAAAAAAAAAGTGGTTAAAGTTTGAGGAGCATTTTCCTTTTCATACTCTTACATAACCTCCTGAACAGTGCTAATTTATGTTGTTTTGGTATAATAAATACAGAACATGCATCAATGAAGCATATAACTGAGAAGAGTGATGTATATAGTTTTGGTGTGGTCCTACTTGAGGTCCTGACAGGAAGGCACCCATTAGACCCAACTCTACCTAGTTCTACACACTTGGTTCAATGGGTGAGGAACCATTTAGCTAGCAGAGGAGATGTATCAGAAATTCTTGATCCTAACCTGAGAGGTAGAACTGACCATACTACTATGCATGAAATGCTACAAACTCTAGCTGTGTCATTTCTATGTATCAGCACCAATGCTAATGACCGTCCTACAATGAAGGACACTGTTGCAATGCTCAAGGAAATTCGACCTGTTGAAGAACCATCATCACTTCCTAAGAATGTAGTTTCACATGGATCTTCCAAATGTTCCTTTAATTTCTCATCAGAAGACTCCATCTGTTGAGCAAACATGAACCTATCAATTGTGCATACTCTAATGCATTATGCTAGTTAGAGTAATCCAGAATTACTAGAGATATTCAAATGTAATCTTAGATAGAAAATGCAGATTTCAATGCTGCATATGTTAGATAAATGAATAAATAAGCATTCTAGAGTTTTTTCAACTTTGCAATCTTTGTTTGTGCTGCAAGATACTACCACGGTCCCTAGATATAAGACCTTTTGATACTTTTATTTTGTCCCTATTTATAAGATCATATATCAATTTTTAATGATCATTAATTACTTTTTTCCACAAACACCCCTATTTATTTAACACTTTTTAGATTCCCAATAATATTAATTGGGTAATTTTGAAAATATATATTAAAAGTTCACATTTCCAATACAATTAACTAAATTAATCAACTTTCTTAATGGACGTGAAATCTCTCAAAAGGGTCCTATATTTAGAGACGGAGGGAGTGAGTTTTAATGTCCTAAGTGGTTATGAAGGAACATGTAAGCAAATTAATACTAACAGAGTCCTAGGCTGCAAATGTTGCAACTTTCATTGGTGTTACATTTGTAGTAACTGTGCCAGCAGGAGGATCTCTAGGAAACACTGAAAGTTTATATGTCCACAACAAAGAAGAGAGCAACTGAAACAATGATTGACATTTTCTCCTTTTACTATTCCTTTGGTAAAACTTTGAAAAAAAATGGTGATTTACTCTTAAAATATAAAAAATAAAACAGAAAACAAATCAAACACTTTGGTCCAAAACATTTTTTAAAATAAAAAATAAAGTTAAAACTTAACATCCTTATATCAAGCATTCCACACGGTTTATAGATAATAACAAAGGGCAACACAGTTTATACCATCAGTTTATCATCCATCATTCATTTGTATTACTTTAATCAATAAATCAATGACTATAAATGAATGAATGGTGATGATGCAGTGATGGTGTAAAAAACTTTCACACTATCGGTGCATTCTCCATTTTCTCTTAAAGATATTCAAATATTTTTTTTAAAGATTCTTAATATAAATCTTTGCATGATAATTAATCTCTAATTATTGATCAGAAACACCTTCACCACTAAAAAAATACAAAACTTTAATAATTATTAATAAAAAATATTAACAAATAACACCAGCCAAAATAATGAGTGATGACTTCATTTTCTCCATCCTATTTCCCATTGCAGGCACATCCATAGTCCACACACATAGGGGTGGCAATGGGGAACGTCATTCGGGGATCCCCGCGGGGAACGCCCCGTTCGGGTCCCCGATTTCGGGGATTTTTCCCCGTCGGGGTCGGGGATGGGGGGATTTTTCCCCCGTACAGATTTCGGGGTGGGGAATGGGATAGGTCCCCCCGTCCCCACGAGGCCCCGTTCCCCGCCTATTTTACATATACACCCTTAGTTTTTAACTTTTATGTAATTAAAAGAATTGGTTTTTTTTTGTAATTTCACCTTTCAACCCTAATTTCAACTACATACCAGCACTGCAGCAGTCATTCGCCCATTCCACTTTCAACTAAATCCCTAATTTCTTCTTCTCCTTCACCGTGCTGATTCACTCTTCCGCCGCACCTTTCTCTTCTCAGTCCTCCTTCACCGTGCGACTCCTCCGGCCTCCGCCCAATATTAACCTTTTGATTATTTTTATTCTATTTCTTAGATTGAATTATTTGACTTTTAATGATTATTTTTAAGTACTATGCATCTTTTAAAAATACTATTAAGCAGGGTTAATTTTATGACGAATCAAATGGAAGTTACGATTTTTTTTAAAAAAATTCGCGTATATTTGGGGACCCCGTGGGGACCGTGGAGAATGGGGATGGGGAACAATTTCTACCCGAGATGGGGTTTGGGGATGGGGATGGGGGAGGAATGAGACCCGAGGATGGAGAATGGGAAAGTACGTTCGCCCTATCCTCGCCCCGTTGCCATCCCTACACACACAGCACATGGTCCCACGTTGAATATCTCACGTGTCAATGTCATGTCTGACAGAGACTTTCCAGCGATTGGAAACTCCTCCACAAGCACATAAATACTATATTAAGGTGGAATAAATAGAAAGTATTTACTATATCTTAATCATACTCACATGTATCTGCAGGACCATTATGCTGGAATAGTGAAACATAACATGTATAACACATGCAATCATGCAGCATATTCCGATTGCAAAAGCTAGCGAAGGAATTTTCTATCATTTGCAGTTTCATAAAATTCTCGACTCTAAAAAAATAGCTGGTAACCATATTTTATTGGTTCTTTAGTAAACAGTTTTTGGCTTTACTAGGAAGCTTAGCAGGAGGACTGAAAAATGTAGAGGAACAGAAATTTGATGAATTAAATATTTAGAAAAAGGGAGTGTGCCTCAACCTGTGTCTTGATGGATTTTGATATTTTAGTTGGGAGGGTCATTCTCAAAAGGATCGAATTGTAATAGAAGGAATTAATTGTCATCGTGCTCGCGCTGGTAGATACCTGAAAAACAAAAAAAAAAAACTATCTCCAGTTCTATTTTTTTTAAATAATTATGGATATTTAAATCATCAATTCAATAATTAAAAACTGTGACATAATTAAAACCAATGTTTTAAATTACAATAATATGATGTTTATCGCAATTATGATCACGATATGATTGCAAACAAAGTCGGAAGATCATGATTAAATTAAGGTTGTGAATTCATATTAAACACACTTTGAGACAATAAGTATTGATCTCGACAAAAGTCAAAAACCAACAAATATGTTAAAAAGAAAAAAGTAAAACAAATTTTTCTAACATATGCACATGATGAATACAAAAAGTTAAAAAAGTAAATTTATGCTGAAAAACTTTTAAAAAAAATATTTTTTATTCACTAAACATATCATTTTCCCATATTAGTTTACTTTTTAAAATTGATTTATCTTATATACTGGGTACGTAAGTTAGAATCATCGAAAAAAAATATACCAGCATAATTTATCTATCTAAGTCCATGAATGTCATGTGCAGTAGGAGAAAGAGAGAAAGTAAAATTAGATCATGAATTTGTCATATCAAGACTTTGAGCTCTAAGTATGTCAAACTTTTTCTTGTCTCTTACATGGAGAAAGGAGATATATAAACATAAATGTTATAATAAAAAATTAATTTAAAAAATTTGTCTGCTTCTCGTCTGCTTATGACCTCACTTCAAAACGATTCTCATCAAAATATTACTACTTCATATATCTTTAATTTTCACCTGAAAATTGCATTTGGTATACTCATCCATTCACTTATATCAATTTGAATAGAGGAAACAGATTATGTTCCAATTATTATTAACAAAATACAGTAGCATTGTTGTTTCCCTAAATTCCAATATTGTTTTAAGAAAAAATTAGTATCTTTTAGTATTTAGTATATGCATTTTAGTGCAAACTGAAAAAATTAAAGAAAAGAATTTGTTAAAAAAAATTATGAGCTGCTAGTGAAGAGCTTTGAGAAGTCACCTTCTGCACCCAGCTAGGCCCTGGAATTGGAAGTCTCCACCACTTGATGGAATAATTCAACGGATGTCATTATATCATTAATAGCAGTCTTCACATTAAAAAAAAATAGTAATCATTAATAGCGGTCATTAATCTCTAGAAACTTTAATGCTAGATGAAGGTATACTTCCTCTGATGCTATTTATAGGGCATACTTTTAACTATATCACATGGACCAAGGAGGGTAGTTAGATTTCTTGAAACTTTAAAAAAATAGTTTAACATTACAATCTTACTCTCTTAACTTGTATTGGAAATTTCACATTGTATTACTTCACATTAATGGGCAAAGGGCAAATAAGAAAAAATAGCAATAAATGCCTCCTAGAAAATACAAAGTGACTTATAAATAGGACCAAAGAATCTTTCTAGAATGTGACTTATAAATAGGACCGGAGGAAGTAATTGGATAACAATGTTAATAATTTTGTTAGCGTAAGCACACCATGAAAATAAGCACACGGTAATTGGTTCCGAACATATTAGCACCACATGTATGATGTATCTCCATAAAATAGGCATAGGTGGCTCCACATGTAGCACACCTTCTTAGTGGTGCTTGCTGCTTTATCTCAACCTGAGTGAGCAAAAAGTAGCTTCAATGTACCCATACAAGTGCAGTCTTGACTGTTCAGATTAATGACTAGTTTTTTTTTTTTTTTTTTGGGTAAATGATTAATGACTAGTTTTGTTGACACAGCATTTTGAGCCAATGGAGGCTTCAACCCTACCATTTCACACATTATATACATCCCAAGAAACATGTATGGACCCTACCAATGGATTTCCAGATTGGTATGAATTTTGGTATTGGATGTCCCAATTGTTCATACACTATGGGGGAACATGATCATGCTCATGCTCATGCTCATGCTCCTGCCTTTCTAATTTCTTCAAGATGAAGCTAGTGACATTCCAGTCAAAACCACGGTATTGAAGCCACCTAACAATCCTTGCTTTTCTAGTCTCCTTGGGAACATTCTGACCGCGGAACCACTGCTTTGTGGCCTGAGCATAAAGATGATCAATGGATTGCTTTGACAGCCCAATAACTGAATTCTGTTCTTCAGCACAATCATTATCCTTAAAAACCACTTCAACTGCATTATCAGCATCGGCTTGACTAACTCCCTTCTTGAACAGTGCCTGACACAACAATTGCAGGGCATCACAAATAAGGAAGTAAGTATATGGTTATCGAAGGAATGTGTGGTGCAATCTAGTGCTTTGGTTCCCCTCTAAGGAAGCATAGCCCAGTTGCACAGTTGCACCCCTAGTGCGCCTGATGCATCTAAACTAAAGGGAAATGATGAGGAGAGAAGAATGAAGCCTTCAACGAAAGCATTTCACAGAGAAAAAATTGAATCTGATAATTTTAAGATGAAATGAATTGAGCCCTTAATCAAGCAGTAGAGGAAAACATACAATCAGATAAAAATTATGGGATAGGAGGTTGGAGCTTTAAATGTATGATAAAAACAATTACAGACTACTTGGTGAACATGCAAGATGTGAAAAATTATAAACAGATAATAATTACATACAATGACTAAGTCTCTTCTCGCAAGGTGGGAAGGTTATATGAATCAAGGTACACCCTTGCAACCTATCTTAAACCAAGCCCTTAGTCGGGCTATTTAAAGCTAAGTCCTTTTTAATGGTTTCACCAACAGTTTTTCTTGGTCACCCTTACCTCCACCTATAGGGCTATTCCCCACCTGATATACTCTTGTTATTGGGCTTCTATACAGATAATTACATATCTTAGGGAATAACATAATTCTTATTACTAAACTCTCAAGTATTAATTCTCAAAAGAAAAAAGGTGAATGCACACTGCTCTGTTTAATTTACAGAGCTGCAGTTGGAATTCACCCTAGTTTTTCCTCCTAATAGTCAAAACAAACATAAATTTTAGAAATCACAACAAAGCATCAAACCTACACAAATGTTTCCTCTTTTGCTTTGCGATGAGAATAATAACAAAATACAGAAGAAGTATAGATCAAGAATGTAAAAAGCAGCATGAAACGGGGTAAGGTTGTAAGGCAATGCATAACGAAAGAAAAAGCATTAGAAAGAACAAAAATAGAAAATTGATTAGCTTACTTGTTTGATCCGCCTAGGCCCCCACGTTGACGAAGACCATCTAGACTGAGAAAATGATTCAGCATACAACCTATCATTGATCAATCCTCTGAAACGAACCAGGTGAATAGGTGATAAAACAATCACCATAAATCCACAAGATGTGTAAGGATGCATACAAATTCAGAATTTCAGATTTAAAAGAACTTGAAAAAGCGCATTTTGACAATCCCCATGATTTTGGGCTAATACACACCTTTAGTTCAAACCTAGCATCTTAACATTCATCTTCACTCTTCTTTTTCAAAGATACAAAGTAACCATTAGCAGTGGTTGGATTGTTGCAAGTAATCACAAAATCAGAGCAAAGACTTGGATCGTTTCCTTTTTCATTTTCCAATATCAGAAACAATAAAAAATTTATTTATCTGACTTCAACCTTGCAAACAACAATTTATGTCTCCGTTCCCTTTTCCCTGCTCTTTGTAGGTTAAAGATATATCCAATTGTCCTTTTACGCAAAAAAACTGGGTAAAATAGTTCATCAGTTTCTGATTGACTATTTTTTTTTAAGTGTTAATAATCGTTGTGTGATTAAATAGCTCTTTGTATCAACTATTTCATAGTTAAAATGGTAAAAAAAACATTCCAACAAATATAAGGTGGGTCACTCTAAATCTCAAAACATTCATTCCTCCTCTAATCCCAGTTATTTGAGCAGCTATTTTCCTCCTGGAGACCCCATGACCGACTAAACAGTTGGTTAGAGCTACATTCCAAGTACTCTTCATGATAACCACTTTTATTGGTAATTGCAAGGAACTCTCATTTTCAAGGCCCAGGAATCACGTAAAATATACTACAGTTGCTACCTCTCACTTCGTAAAAATTGGATAATCGTAATGGGCACCAAATTTAGCAAGTAGTTGTTGGAATGCAAGTAAAGCTTCATATAAGGATGCATTTGAAAATAGCTGATAAATAGCAAATACCAGCTCAACGGTTTTTATACAAAGTTAACAACATACCTGCTTAGGAACTTCTTTATCACTACTTCCACTGCATTAGGAGAGAATTTCTTCCCAAGTAATTTCTTTCTTAACTCAACCGCCGTGAGTGCTCTGCAGAGTATAGAGACAAGCATACTTCAATGAAAAGACTATATTTTACATTAAATATACATATACATGCTTATCCCTCTCCCAACAAGAAAAAGCTATTTGTTGACTTCAATTACTGCAAAAAAATTTATCCTCTGTTAACAACTAATAAGCAAACACCGATCCAGGAAATTCATCTTTACTGACAATATCCTGAAATTTTTCCAAAGGCATGCCAAATAAGCTACAGCTACACTTCACCGAGCATAACCTCATTCTTCAATATGCAAACAACTCTGACCAAGTTCAACTACAGAAATAATAATAGGGGATTTTGTAAGCAGATAGTGACTACAATGACAAAGTAATAGTATATACTATGTTTTAAAATGACTAGCTTTCAGCATAACCTTCTTCAAATATCTTGATGGCCGTGCTGAAAGAAGGTAAATACTTAACATATTACAGAGTAAAAATCAAAAAGCAGTTGCTTCAACGGGAAGCACAGTGACAGTGGACTATTGATATTAAGATCAAGTCAAAGTCATGCAATGAGAGAAGTGAAATGACGTGTTTAACTATGAACTCATAGCAGAAATGCAGCATGACAAAAAAACGACTTCATTTGCACTTGAGGAAACATTATGCTTGTCCAAATTTGGTTCAGAAACTTTTCAATTTGGTTGAGTATACACTATACAGTATATAACAAGTCTAACATAGATTACGTTTACTTTCATTGGGGAACAACAACTAACCTAGCTGCAAGCAACTTTATAGCCGATTCCTCAACATCATTGGTAAATCTGTCAATGTGTATAATATCCTGTTCACAAGAGTCTCCTGCTCCTTCCTGATGGATTGACAACTCTTCAACAGCCTCTGCAACCTCTTCCATTTGTTTGATACCTACAATCCACAGATTAAAAAGTTCAGAACAACTTCACTACTTCCCCATTTTTTTCTCAATCATCCTCAAATTTGTATACTAATTTTTTTTCATTCAATTTATCAATTACACCAAAGCATCCGATGCATTTAAAATCTCTTTTATTAATTAAAAACATGCCAAATAGAATATAAAAGATCGGGTCCAACAAAAACATGATATAAGGATATTGAGTCATGATATGCGAATATTGTGTGACCACTGACCACACTTAAAACTACAAGTCTCCAATGCTTAATGTCAAAACATTTTTTTTACATTTATGTACTCAAGAATAGGTGGCAATGTTGTTCCCTTGCATCTATGACAAACTCCGAAATCAGAGAATGAATGATATCATGCTACTGGAATAGACGATGAAAGAAAGAATTTTACCTTCTTCATTGTCCTCAAACACTAAATTATTCTGAATTTCATTGAGATTTTGAGACGATGATTCAAAATGTGCAAATCTTCTTCCATGATGCACATGTTTCCGACCATTCATATTTATCTCTTGCACACTTGCAGTAGTTTCAGGTATTTTCTTCTTCACCTTAGAACATGTGTTAGGAACAGAAGGACTGAAGTCTCTTCTCTTCTTCAAGCACGTAATACGAGACTTCCAAATACTCCTATTTTTAATACTAAAAAAAAGGATATTAATAATGAATGATACTAAAAAAAATGTTTATCTTATTCAGAATATATGAAATTAAAAGGAGATTCTTTTTCAAGAGTTGGTAGATAAAGAGAAAAACCAGCTTCAACCCAATTCAATGGCCGCAAAAGGGTATCTAAATCTGAAAAGAATCAAACCCTTTACTCTTCTTTCGTTTTGTTGTTCGCAGTAAGCCAAAATAGAGAAGAAGGGTTAGCAAATAAAGAATGATAAATACTCACAAGGGAGTTGAAAAAACGCGAGACGAGAATTTGAAGCAGATGATATTTCCCGCGAAACCTGCCATGCTCGTGATGCAATTCAATGAAGCAACCTCACTCAAATTCCTCAATTTCTGTTCACCTTCTTCATTTTCACCCTTCAACTCAACTGTGTTCATGAACCACTATCGAATTTGGGCCGGCCCGGTAAAGAAACTGGGTCCCTTCCAGCCCAATCCCCTTTTTGCGTTGGTATACATTTTGGCTTAAAATTTTTTTTCCTGGAGGTTTCAATTTAATCATTTATCTTTAAAAATAATTAATTTAACCATATATGTTGCTAATATTATAAAAACTTAAAATAATTATTTACTAATATTGAAAATTGTTACGTTTATCCTTTAAAAAACACTTGACTTTATTTTCCAATATAATTAGGCTTATTTATGTCTTTGGTTTCTCTAAAAGTTATTTTAATCGGAACTAGTCATTAATTTTCAAACATTTTAGTTTTGGTCCGCACCATTTGAAAAATTATGTTATTTTCCAATATGGCTAACAGAACATTACATCAACAGTCACGTAGTGTGAGATGACGTCAAATAGATTGTATGACGCGGATAATACAGACCCACAAACACAAAATTTTGTGCATGGGACCATTTTGTTTCTGTGGGTAGTATCATCCGCATCATACTACCTATTAGAGCATCACCAACGGCATTTTAAAGTCACGAACGTCCTTTGTGGTTCATCACCACTGGGACGATTTTTCGTTTGTCCTTTTTTCAGAAGTGTTGCCACGTTCATAAAAGAGGGGAAGAGAGAGAAACACCAATAAAAAAACACATAATCCTCTTTTTTTTTCATTTCGAATGTAGTCAATTAAAAAATATTCCATGTATTTTTCTTTTCACAAATATATATTGTTTTAGTTATTCGGATTTATTTTTTTATATGCTCTCTGACAGAGGTTAAAATTTTTTTTCTTGTTTTCAAATGTATTCAATTCAAAAAATATTCTACGTGTATTATTTTTCACTGATATGCACTAAATTTTATTATTTGGATTAAATTTTGTTTACTCTCTGCTCTGAAAAAACTATATTGAGTAAAAACTGTATTTAAAATTGACATATTCTAATAAATCTGTACACAAATATGTGTAAAAAAAATATTTTGAGTAAATATGTGTTAAAAAAATTTAAAATGTAGTTAGTTTTTTTTCGGTAAAAAATATGGTTAGTTGATGGTGGTTATATTTATTATAAAATATTAGGAGTGTAGGGTAGGTAGTGGGATCCATTTATTAACGAAAAGTAGCTTCAAGGGTGGAGCGAAAATGTGATTGAGGTATTTAAAGCATGGAAAAATGTGAAAAATAATAAAATAATGTGTGCAATCAAACGAAAAATCCGTTCACTGGTGAAGATGCTCTTAGGCTCCACCTTCATCTCACACCACGCATGGCTATTGATGTGGTGTTCCACTTGCCACATTAACAAATAACAAATTTTTATTGACGAAAAAGGACTAAAATCAAAACATTTAAAAATTTAAGGATTAATCTCAATCAAAATGATTTTTAGGAATTTAATTTAAAACACACTGGACTTTTAGAAACTAAATGCATAAATAAGTGTATATGCCCTTTTACTTTAAATATTTCAATCAGATTTCCATCCAATAAGTAATATAAAAAACTTGGCTAATACCCATGTCACTTTCATTTGTTAGTTAAGTATAGGTAAAATTAAGTATACTCTCATACAGTAAAAATGATACTGATATGAAATAATATGTTTGTGACAGTGTGAGTAACATTATTCTTTTTCAATTACATACCTATGTTATTTTGTATAATTTATTTACAAGTATTTTACAAAACCATCTTAAGATTTGACCAATAATGATGAATGTTACTAATTTTGTTATGCATCGCCATCTAGGTATCTTATAACCAATAATTGAAAATTTATTATTTTTAAAATGTGGAAATCATCGAAGTGGAATTTAATTTTACCTACACATCGTTTTTTATATGAATGGCATAAACTCAATCCCTGACATCATATTTAAAAAACTCACGCACAATTCTCACATACAGTTATATTATCATGCATCAAGGAGGAAAAAATGTTTTTTTAAAAAAAAGGCAAAGGGAATTGAGACAATTTTTTTTTTTTAAGTTCTAGTACCTGAATCAAATGCTAACATAAGTAATATATGAAAGTAATAAATATGGAGAACTCTGAACAAATGATATATCAATTAGTTCTCCAAGCATACAGAAAATGGCAAAAACCTTTTGTAAGTGGATTCTCCTCTACTAAGTCATCCCTGCTGCTATTAGGATAAGAAGTAGGTTCAAAAAAACCAGGCTTGAAAATAAACAAACCAGGGCCACCTGAACCAACCTCATTGAACAGCCAATCATGCACATCCCAAAATATTTGCACTGGTAAATTATTCACCATCACTATTTCATTTCCTCTGAATCTCCAATTCAAGTTCATAATTCTACTTGCCAACATCCCATCTATGCTAATCCACATTTCTGGGTCATCAGGTCCAGAAAGAGAAGTCTCAATCACAATATCATGTTCTCTTTTACCCTCTTCCAACATGGTTTTGGTACAAAATACCTTCTTACCATGCACATTCTCTTTCTTGCACAACAAGGTAACCTCTTCTGAGGATGGTTTTGATTTGGTTCTTCTATAAGCATCCTTAGCTAGATCCCCTAACAATAGGAGCACCTCTTTCTTGTACACCAAGGCAACATAATAACATGAGCATGGTTGTGGGCCTGCAGAGAAAACCGCATGCCGAAAATCCCAGAAAATATCTACTCGCTCGCCATCTATTTCAAAGGATCTGAGACCCTTTTTCCCCCAAGATTGCCCGGATTCTAATTCAATCTTGCATGTGTACTTGTTTTCTTCAATGGTGTTTTTTTCAACACTCATGGAAAGGGTGTGTTCTTTGGTGCTCTTGCACCATGTAGCCGTTATACAACGATATGACTCTGCCACTTTGGTTTGATAAACAAAGATGATAGAATGTTGAAGGGCATCTTTCTTTATCGCTTGACCCTTGGAAGTTTTCTTCCTAGATGTAATTGACTCTGCTGGAATGGTTAAAGGCACAGCTTCTACATTAAGATATTTAGCCATTGGCTACAAGATGTTGAACCTGTCAAACGTATATATGATTTGACTCTTGATGATCTTTGATCTTTGGCATCCAATGGTTGTTTTATCAAAGAGAATTAAAGTTGACAAACCCATAGATGCGGCCTAGAATGATGAAACATCATCATCATCCTTAACCACCCCTTTATATTAATATCAAAACTAGAAGAGCTTCATGCTTGACCATTCCAGGGAAAAAAGATGTTTGTTTTCCTTTACGGTTGCAACAAATAAACAAAACAACTCTCTTGATAACTATTGAATAGGCAATGTAATTAAAAAAATTAAAAGAAAAGAAAAAAAACTTTACCAAAATATTTTCAATGCTCAAAATGGATACCAAAAAGAGTTCTCAATCAAAGGTTGAATACCTAATTAAGGAAAAAAATGCGTGTTATAGCTGTAACTCTCCCAAATACATAAAAATTAAGAGTCACTTTGAGGAATAACATCCATGTTGAGGTTGTCAATGAGATGTCAAGGACAAAAGCTCCTTCTCTTTATTGATTTTAACTATTAATGGATTAATTGTCTCTAATAAACTTAGAAAAGGAAAAAAGAAAATATTGCATTGCTATGTTTGTCTTTACCAGAGCCTATATGTGCACTATTTTCAGCCTAGTTAATTATAGTGGATGTCACTTTTGGAAAAGGCCGGCAAGAAAATGTTACATAATGATTAACAAATAATTGAAGGCTAGTCGGTATATTCTTATGAACTTATTTAAATATGGGAAAATATTTTCATTATTATATAATATTTCTTCCGGACTTTAATATAAGACCTTTCAGAAAAAATTCAAGTCCACGAAGAAAAGTGGTTTTGTCAGTAACATTAGAATTATAGACTAACATTTGATCTATTGTTTCAAGATTACCCTTATACATACTAATTATTTGTACTTTAAAAAGTATTAACTAAATAAAAGTACTTGTTTAAAGAGTTTAAAGAAGTAAATGAACAATATCAAAAATTAGAATATGTCTTACAGATAAGATCAAAATAAATGATCATTCGTGATTTTTGTCACCTCATTTTGGTCGGAAAAGCTTGAATCGTGAGCTAGACTCGTGACCATATAAAAAATGTGAAATTTTTCTATACTTTTTTACACATTGATTCGTCAATTCATAATTTGTTCATAGTGACGAGTATTGAATCCATTAAATATAAAACATATGTGTGAACACAAGGCACATGCGTGAGGGTTATTGTTGGATTTAATCATTGTGGTTGAAAAGACTTGGGTCGTGAATTCGGCTCACAACTTTAGGGTTGTAACTTTTGTTATGGGTTATGACTTATGCTCACGATCCGAGCATTACGTTGAAAAAAATGATGTATTTATGACTTTTCACCTTTTATGGATAACACTGTGTAACGTTGGGGTGGCAAAATATTTTCCCCGTCCATAAAAGGCATACCTTAGCCGCTTGTATTAGTGGAGTGGAAGCATATGTTATGAGGTTTTAATTTTTGGCCCTTATTTATTCGTAAAAAAAATTAAAATATCCTAGTATTGAATAGTTTTTGCTTTCGGAATGTCGAGAAAAAATATACTTCCAACATATTGTTATCGAAATTACGTTTTAACTCACCAGTATTGAAAATGCAAATTTACACACTTCCATCAAATAAAGCTTGTACTAAGTATGTGATTAGTTTTTTTCTCTAAAAGATACCTTTTAAAAATTTCTATAAACAATCGAATCAGAACATCCTTAGCTTCACGAAACTAGATACAAAACATCACTCACAAATTCCAATTATGCTATATATGATGATGAATTGTTGTAGGTTGTTAAGATGAATCACGTTATCAATACTGAAGAATGTTAGCACATATTATGTTAATAACAAGTCTCTAATGGAACGATTATAAGTCACAAATGCTAATTTTTGGTCAAAGAGTGCATATACCATGTGTTTGTTGAGGGGAATATTAAATTATAGTTTTGGTCATTAAAATACGTTATAATTTTATTAGTATTTGTAATTAATTTATAAATAGTGTAAATATATGAGAATTTAGAGAACCAATAATGTAGCAATAATGAACAAGGCCGACCTTGGGGGAAGGCCTGAGGGGCGACTGACTAGGGCCGGAGTCAAAACGGACCCCAAAAAATAAAAATTTATTATGTATTTTTTAATTTAAAATTTTTAATAATAAATAATAATTGTATTAAAAATATGTATTTTACAACGTTATGTTTTGTATATGCTCTTATATTTGTTCAAATTTTTATATATAAATTTTATATAATTCATTTTTATATATTAAGGATTCTCTTATTTATTTCGCGCTTACAATTTTCATGACTCTCTAATTTTTAATCAAATTTTAATATAAAAGTTTCACATACTTAACATTTTTTTTATATATTAGGGCCCTTGTATTTTTTTCCTCCTAGGACCCAAAAAGTGAAAGGACCGACCCTGATAATGAATGTAATTGTTTTGTTTTTGATAAATCAGCATCATTGAACAAGTGTTGAGCATATATTCCTCACACCAAATAAAAATTTTGAAGGAGAACAGAGGGAGTACCAGAGGACTTTTTACGTCATTTATGGCCGAATAAATAAGATTAACTCGGTTAAGTATCCAATTTTTTTTAAACACTACCACTTAAAATCTTTTCACGTTGCCTAATATTGGAATATACCACATTGTTAAATTATTTAAAGATATAATTGTTATATATAAGGGAAATTGCACTCATCTTCCCTGATATTTGCATTAATAACACAGACATCCCCTCTAGTTTGAAAAATGACACTCACTTTCTCTCCTTAGTAATTAGCATTGCACTTACACTCACTTCTTATGATAAATGATTAGTTTATTAACTGAAAATGTTATTCTTATGATTGAAAAAGACATTTATACCCTCCAAGGACTCAAGGGATGCCTCATACAAATTTCAAATGTATTTGATGCATTTTTCTTTATAACAATAATAAGATAAAATTATTTTTTTAAAAAAATAATTTCTTGAATGAAAATATAATAATTTTTTATGATATATTTTTTTTTTACTAAAATACCTATTATTGTTTACAAATTTTATTCAAATGATTTTAGAATAATGCAGAAAACCTAACATTATTATCGAAATACAAACTCTATATAAATATTAAATCTGTTTTATTCATATCCATATGTCATATAAACAATAACAAAATTAAAACCTATTATATCATATTATATTCATTATGAACTTATATCCACTATAGCTTGTGATTAACCATGAAAGTGTTAAAAAAGAATATTGGGTATAATAAGCATGTTAGTCCCACAAATCCCTAGTGTATATACACTCTAAATCCCACTACTTGGCACAATTCTTGGTTGCCTCAGATTGGCTTGCAGAAGTTACTTGGTTGATCATTACATTTTATTGTAAAAAAATTAATTTTATCATATTATTGTAAAAAAATGCACCAAATACATTAAAAATTTGTACGGAATAACTTTTAAGGGTATAAAAGTCTTTTTTAATCATAAGCATAATATTTTCGTTGATAACCTAACCATTTATTACAAGAGGACATATAAGTGCAATGTTGATTGCTAATGATGGGAGATTAGTGTAATTTTTCAAACTAGAAAGAGTGTATGTGTCATTGGTGCAAATATCAGGGGAAGTGAGTGCAATTTGTCCTTTTTTTATACTAGATATCCTCCAGCCGACAACCAAAGACTAATTCCTTCCGAGACGTAAAAAGTCACCAAAGTAAGTTTTGCCTTTATCAATAAATTTTTTTTCCATATCCATGGTAAGGATCGAACCCCTAACATCATACTTAAGCTTAAATAACCAAGTTATCTATTAACTGTGTTGGACTTTGTTGCAAAGATATAGTCATTTTATGAGTAATGGAATAATTGTAATTATTATGTCCGGCAGAGATAACTTTTTTAACAAGATTGAATCAAGTTTTTTTTCCCTTCAAAATGATATTAGCAAGCCTGTTTAGAACAGTACAAGTTTGAACTCTAAAAGCAAACCCAAATATTGCGAGACTACCAACGTGGGTTGGTCAAATGGTAATTCATTCGGTCTCTTCATCAACTGGTTTCGAGTTTGAGTCTTAGGTATGGAGCAACCCCCGTGGGAGACCCCTACCACTTAATACGAGCTCAGTTGGATCGAACCGACGGATGAATTGGATTCTGGATAAATCAGATCCGAATATTAGTTGGTGTAAAAAAAAATCGTGAGACTTATTATGGTCAGCTTCAAAGATCTGGGAATAATAAAGAACAACAACTTCTTTTTTTTTTTTTTTTATTTTCCTTTTGTTAAAAGAAAAAGAGAGAATTAAAAAGAGATATTATTTATTTTTAAAAATAAAATAGTAGGTGAGTTGTGTCCTGAAATTTATCAAGGTCGACGTCTATGAACACTTAATGTTATATTTATAAACTAGTTATAATCTCGCGTTATGTACGAGTTTTTTATTTATTTTTATTTGCATGTATGTTTTTTTTTAAATATATTAAAAGTCAATACTATTTTATATTAACAAGATTTTTGCATTAGTAATAGAGTTTGAATTAACAGTATTAAAGTTATGAGACACAATTTCTTATTAACTAAACCAATATTAAAGTTAGGATAAACCACACGATTATATAAACACTTATATATGTATTTATAAATTACTTACAAGCAAAATCTTTCTATCCAAAATGAAGATTGAACTCATCACCTGCTATGTGTTAGTTTTTTACCAAGTTAATCAATATTATGATTAAGGGCATCCACAACAGAGTTTAGAGAAAGTCTGGTGGAGAGTCTTATGCTCAAATTTTCTTCCAGACTCTCTTAAGACTCCACTAATCTTCAAAATCTGGTGGAGTATGTAAAATAACAAACTCAACTTAAGACTCTGTGGACCTGTTTGCTTGTTTTTTCTTTCTTTTTTCTCTATAATACCCTAATAACAAATAATAATAATAATAATGATAATAATAATAAATAAATATTATTAACAATAAATAAATAATAATAATATTTCTAAATATATAATTTTTCTCTTTTATTCTTAAATATATTGTCTTGTTATGGAAAAATAAATAAATAAATAAAAATACATATTTTTATATTCAAATAAATAAATAATAAATAATTTGTAATTAACAACCGTTTCAAGTTCAAGCAACGGTCCAACAAAACTGGCTATGTAGCACAGGTTCTAGCATCTTTTTTTCATACAATAATTTGAATTATATTGTATTTTTTATGTACTTTATAATTTTTAGTAAGTACCATTAATTATTGTAATGTTAATTTGTATTTAATTTTAATATACAAATATTATTTGGAATTATTTTTATAAAATTGTACATAATTAATATTATTAAAATTGTATTACAAAATCATTATTGAAATAAAATTGTGTATAAAAGTACATGATGATGTAATGCTGATGCATATTTGGTGTTAAGACTCTGTTGTGGTGGAATATATAAAAAGTCTGAAGTTGAGTCTGATAGCAGAATGACAGAATGATGATGTAATGCTGATGTGTCAGAATCTGGTGAGTCTGAAGCTAAGACTCTATTGTGAATAGCCCTAATATTAGGGGTGTAACGGGGTGGGTCGGGTCGGGTTTTGAGGAGATTTAGCACCCAACCCAATCAAAGTAAATTGGGTTGGGTTGGGTTGGGTTGTGCTCTATTTGAGTGTCAAACCCAACTCAACCCAACCCATAGAAATGCGGGTTGGGTTGGGTTGGGTTGGGTAAACGGGTCTTTGACCTTATTCTCCATAAAATAAAATAAATAACAAAAAATCTAAATAAATATAAAAATAAAATTAAAAAAATCCCATAAAAAGCTGTTCCTTCAAAATTAAACAATAATTAAACATCATCCAACATAAACAACAAAATTACACAATTTAGCATAAGTCATTAACCAGAACCAAATTGTTCAATAACATTAATATAAATTCTTCTAGAACTAAATTGTCAAAATGTTTGATAAATTCTTCTAGCCTGTGTGGTGCATATAGGGGTGGACCGAAGAAAAGTAATGCAAAATGCCTTATTGGGACTTGCTCCCAGACTGGGAGAATGAAACGTCTTGTAATATAGTTAATTTTTTTTTAATCTGATAGAGTTAAAAAATTAAACATAAACTATATAAATAAATAAATAAATAATATATATATTTAAATATGTGGGTTGGGTTGAGTTTGGTTGGGTTTAAAATAATAAACCCATGACCCAACCCGTACTTGATTGGGTTGCATTTAAAAAAACCGATCCAACCCAACCCGTCAAATGTGGGTTGGATTGGGTTAATCGGATTCGCGGGTAAAAAATGACCCGCTTACACCCCTACCTAATATCATAAAGCTAAATCTTTTTTGAGATGTATTGATTAAAGAAGTGATGAATTAAAAAAAAATTAATAAAGACCAACACAATTGACAAATAACTTGTTTTTTTTAACATGATGTCAGAGGTTCAATCCCTTTCATAAGTATGGAAAAAATTTTATTGGTAAAGACAAAACCTATTTAGGTAATCTCAACACCTCTAAAGAAATTAGTCTTCGACCGAAAAAATAGTGCACACAAAAAAAATTCATACACGCAATATGATAGAGCCTACATATCACTTGCACGAATAAATAATAATAATAATAATTTTAAAAACTTTATTTTGGTATTGTTTATAAAATTTCATTTTAATTATATTTAATTGTTTACTTTTATAAACATCATTACTTAATAATATTTTTCAATAGTCCCAAAAGTAAAAAGTTCGACACCAGGTTTAAAATTTGGTCACTTACATTTTCACATAACTTTTTATATATTATGAAATTTGTCAATCCAACCGTTGAATTATATGTTATGATCATGACGATCATACATACCAAATTTCAGATCATTCGAAGATTCATAAAGAATGATGATAATGTTATGGTAAGGTAAAAGACTTTACACTTACCCATTTTTTTCTCTCTCTAAAAAAAACTGTGATTTATCAACTGTTCCATCTTGTTGGTGAATCTGTACTAGTGTCGGTTAATCTCAACGAAACTTAAAAAAAAAAAAAAAAAAGTAATTACACATAAATTTGTTCGAAAGTGGAGTATCTTAAAAAAAAACAAAGGAAACAAAGACAGAGCAGCAAGCACATCAGTTACAGTTGCAGAGAGAGTAGAGAGAGAGAGAGGGGTGGTAGGGAGTGGTGTCAGAGTTCATTGCACCAAACCAAACCATTACATATTTACGATACATCTCATACCAAACTAAACCATCACCCACTCTCTCTCATTGCATCACATTACATCACATTACATTACATTGAGTCATTCATTGATCTTCTTCCTCTGTTTCTCTCTCTCTCCCGCAATTCATTCATTCTTTCTTTCTCAGTTCATCTCTATCTGGGGTTTATTGGGTTCGTTTTCCAATCACCCATTCCCTTCCATTCCTTGGATCTCGATTTCTTTCTTTCTGCTTAACCATACTTTAATTATACAATGGCCACATGGGTCTGCTGCTGAATCAAGTTCTCTCCTTTTTTTTTAATTATTAAGAAAATTTATAAGTGCATGCCCAATGGATCGGATGGCTGCAACTGCAACTGCAATACATGTTTGATGCAACTGCAACTTCAATACATGTTTGATGCAACTGCTACTTAAAAATAAATAGTTTTGAGTATAAATATTTGTCCTTTTGTTGGGTTTATGAATTTATTTATTTATATTTAACTCATGTTTAGTGTTGTTGTAGTCTTGTAGATATCAATAATAATACTAATAACAATAGGTTGTTGGGAAATAATTGTTTAGACAACATGATTCATTGTCCTCCAATGAATGCATCTCAATTTGCAATCACAAGATACCTGCCTTCCGCAATGAATTCCATTAATCAACGACTAAATATACCAAAGAGTGAAGTGATTTTTGGCTTGATCCAATCAGCCACATTTGCAAGCTGCTAAAACTTAAATATTTGTTTGTTGTTGGTTTCTCTATATCTGATTTTCAACCATTGTTTTCTCAAGGTCTCTGGCAATGGGTTCTAATTCAATGGTAGATTTGATGGAGTGTTCCTCTAAGGTACATTATTCTGGATTTCACATGGATGGCTTAGAGCAAAGAAAGGCCAGTGCAGCAGAACAACCAATGACTTCTGAAACTGACATGATTAAACAACCCTTTATCATAGGTATGTTTTTTTGCTTGCCAATATAGTAGTCAGTTTTCATGGAATTTTTACTTTGTTGCTTGCTTCTCATCTCATGCATAAATACACTCTCTTAATGGTTTGGTTGCAATACACTTGGAACACACTTTTGTTTTAGTTAGAACGGTTAAACTTCTCAAGAGTTTATATGAAAGAGTTTCGCACTATTACCATTAATTATTTCTTTGTTCCAGAGTTTGAAACAATACGTTGTGAAAATAATCACACATCATGAGATCTTAAGAAGTGAAGTTTGGGTGCCCTATTATAACTTTTTACAAAATTTAATCTGGTACTTGTGATTATAATTTTTTTCGTAAACTTTTTTTTTCAATGTTTGTGTATATTGCAGGTGTTGCTGGGGGAGCAGCATCTGGCAAGACTGCAGTTTGTGATATGATTATTCAGCAGCTTCATGATCAAAGAGTTGTACTTGTTAATCAGGTATTGGATCCTTTCAATATATACTTATTGGTGGTCAAATGGAGAATTTATAAGCATTTATAGTCTATAGCTCAAAATGATATTGAGTGCAAATAACTGACAGTTAGTTCTTCAGGCCTCATAAGCATCCTGTTTGCTCTTTTTTTTTTTTTTTCTTGGGGTTTTTGTTTTATTTTATTTTATTGAATGGTTTCATCAGCATTCTTGTTTTTCATTGTAACAGACGTTTTAGCTACCATTTATAACACCAATTTTTCTCAACCGTACTTTATTCAATTAGTTTTAATATTCTGTTGTTTTCACCTCCTGTTTCATTAGTAACATCTTGTCTCTCTCAATTTCCCCCTCAAAATGTCATAAATTTTCTTACCAGAAGAAGGCATGCATTCGAAGATGCAATACACCATTTTTTGGCGACATAAGCAAAAAAATTCTCTAGATGTCTATTCTATCATTTAAGCATATTGTTAGTAACCTTTACGCACACACATTTTACTTTGTTGAGGGAATGAGTTCCAAAGTTCAGTTTGGTTTTTCTTACTGCACTTGTGATGATAAATTGAGCATAATAAATGAATTATTTAATTTACAACAGGATTCTTTTTACCATAATTTGACGGAGGAGGAAGTTACAAGAGTACAGGACTACAACTTTGACCATCCTGGTTAGTTCAATTGTACTCATGTCTCTCATTATCACTGACTTTTGATTGATATTAAGATATCATAAAGGATGAAGTATGCTTTGACCGTGTTGTGATGTTTATTTCCTCTCTTTTGATTTTGAATTTCCTAAACAGTAAAATGCTTCTTGAGGATGAGGTTAGAAAACCTTAAATTATGTTTACAGAAGCTCTTAATTGCATTCAATGAGTACCAAACTGCATCTTTCTTACTCTTAAAATGTTTTAGAGGAAAACTAACCAATGGAAGGTTTGTTGAAGCAAAGTTACTTCTAAATTAGCTGATGTGAAACTTGAAATTAAGTCTTGATTTAGTGAAGTTAACCTAGATATGTTATTGCATTTAGACTAGAGACCAATATAGTTGCTGAAGCTACCCCAGATTTTTTGTGTCAGAATTTTTCTCAAAATATGTATTATGTACAATCAGCTTTCCAAAGGGTGAACTGGCATTTTGCTTCTTGGGGAACATGCAGTTTATCGCTTTGCAACTGAAAGATTCTGCATAAAAAATAACGGAAAGAGAAAGCTCATGTTCCATGATATGGGAACCTAGATAGCAAATTAATGGCTCAGGCCACATGGTAGTAAATATGGTAACCCTGAAATTTGATAAAGTATCAGCTTTAATATGGAAAATATTATTGTTAATTTTCTTAATCCAAATGTGAATGTTGGTTGTTGATTTCTTGCACTGATTTAGCTCCTTGCAGTATTTCTAATGCATGTTGCTGATCTCAACAGAAGCTTTTGATACTGAGCAATTACTACGGGTCATGGATAAGTTGAAGCGTGGCCAAGCAGTAGAAATTCCAAAGTATGACTTCAAGGGTTACAAGAATGACGTGTCTCCAGCAAGAAGGGTATCTTTAACTTTCATTTTTTATTGATAGTTTTAGACCTTTCTAAAACACTTATCAGGTTAAATTCATTTTTTATTAATAGTGTATGTCCTTTTCTTAAAACCTTATCTGGTTAAGGTTGAAATAGGTGCTCTCTTTTTGAGTTTTTATTATAATGCCAACAAATAGTTTTTTAGTGCATCGAGCAATTAGTTATAGTGACATGATAATGATTTTCATATTTGATTTTTTATTTTGACTGGTTTGGTGTACTAAAGATTGCCAAATCGTGCAATACATATTTCTTTGAGCTTGACCTCTTCAGCAGAGGGAGGGCAGGTTCATCTGTAACAAAATTCCAGCCATGCTTCAATTGTTTATGTTGGTTTAATGTGGCTTGCAGGTAAACCCTGCAGATGTTATAATTTTGGAAGGCATTCTTGTTTTCCATGATCCACGTCTTCGGGCATTGATGAATATGAAGATATTTGTTGATACAGGTTCCTTATTATTTTTGTTCCAGTTTTAACTTGTATTTTATTAGATTTATGTCCTTGGAATTTCTTGATTTATGTGCCTTCTTTTGTCATATTCACGTTATGATATAGGAACATGCATATTCTTCACATTATCTAAGAAAATGCATGTTCTTTTTCAGGTGCTTGACATTATATCTTCATCTTTCTGTCTTTTTTTTTTTTTTGTGTGTTTCTTCTTTGTATTTGTTTCTTCTAGTTTTTTCACAAGGTTGTATATTTTGTGTCCTTCTTTTACTACTATGTTAGGGCAGTTAGGCTGTCACTTTACATTGTAAAATGTTCAGTGCAGATGCTGATGTTCGACTGGCAAGAAGGATTAAGCGTGATACTTCTTTGAAGGCTTGGGATATTGGAGCAGTTCTTGATCAGGTAGCAACTTTCAGCCACACCTCTGTTTGCACTACCACTTGCATATTTTGATTCCCCTTTGGTTTTCCCTCTCAGGTTTCTCCCATTTACTGCATTTCAAAACCTCAAATGTTTTTTCCCCTCATGTTTCTGAATGATCAGTTCCTTGATTTCTTCCTAACCTGCCATCAACCGGTTTTTGTTATATTTTCTTCTTAAATATGATAATGCTGACGAAACTAAAGCATTCTTATTTTTCATATTGTGATGTTTAAATCCTTCAATTTAATAGATTCTATCAGCTGACTTTTGTATTATATTCATTTGATGCAGTACTCTAAATTTGTGAAGCCTGCATTTGATGACTTCATCCTTCCAACAAAGAAATATGCTGATATCATTATACCCCGTGGAGGTGATAACCATGTGGCTATTGATTTGATTGTACAACATATCCGCACAAAGCTCAGTCAGCATGACCTGTGTAAAATATATCCCAATTTATATGTCATTCATTCTACTTTTCAGGTAACCCTTTCTTGCTTTCTTTTTTCTGGGGAGGGGGGATCATCGGATCTTGACCCTCCAACTAGAGCTCCAGATTTGGATTTTTTTAAAATGAAATTTAAATTATAACAATAATTGATGCTATGCAGATCCGGGGTATGCATACCCTGATACGTGATTCTCAGACAACAAAGCATGATTTTGTATTTTATTCTGACCGTTTGATTCGATTGGTATGTACATCATTTGTTGCTTTGTTGATGTTAGCGGTGGCATTCCATTTTCCATAAGTTTTAGTTGTAACAATTCCATCTCTTGACCAGGTTGTAGAACATGGCCTAGGGCATCTTCCATTTACAGAAAAGCAAGTTATCACTCCCACTGGTAAGCCTTTTTTTTCAACATTGATTTGCTTTTATATGTCATTGTTACTCGATTGCAGCAGTTGGCATTCTGGAAAAACCTTTTTATGTCTGTCTCTGTGTAGCTAACTTTCTTGTTCAACTATTTACAAAGTAGAATGGGTTTGTTTCATGTTAAAACCTTTTTATGTTAACTGCTGATTCATGTCCTTCAATGCAGGTTCTGTATACAGTGGTGTGGATTTTTGTAAGAGGTTGTGTGGTGTCTCCATCATCAGGAGGTAGCAGTCTAGTAACTCTAGTCCAAAGTTGAATAAGTTACTTTAGCATTTGATTAAATATTGTCATCCTTGCTTTACAGTATTGATTGAAAAGGTTTTCTCTTAAATCGTCCTTATTCTTGAAACAATTCAATTAATAAAGAGAAGGATCTGTCATTGGTTTCTGTTTAGATGTACCCAGTTGTTTGGATTGCATGTAGTGTTAATTTGGTTTTCTTGAAATTATTATCGAATCTCCTCTTATGTATTAAGAAACTAGTTCTTTCCCTTTTCCCCTCTCCTCAGTTTGACTCAACCCTATAATCTCCAGTTTTGTTTTTTTTTTTTTTTTTGTTTTTTTTTTTTTAAAAATAAAATACATTGGTTGGAAAAGGGCCTTCTATTTTTGCATTTAATAACTTTATGATCTAACCTCAGTGGGGAGAGTATGGAGAACGCTTTACGAGCATGCTGCAAAGGTATCAAGATCGGGAAAATTCTTATTCATAGAGAAGGTGACAACGGTCAGCAGGTTTGTCATCAGCACTTGTGCTTGAGAGTATATATCCGTGTTTCAGGTCATGATTTTTGACTTCTTATTCTTTGATTATTGAGCAGCTAATATATGAAAAGTTGCCTAATGATATCTCAAATAGGCATGTGTTACTGTTGGATCCTATCTTAGGCACAGGTTTGTCATTCTCTTGTTCATTCGTATTGTTTTTCTTAAGTTACTAATGATTTAAATATTTTACTTTGAGAGTAAAATAGTATATGAAGGGCCTGCAACCTACTAGAACTCTAAAAGTTCACATCAGTCAGCATAATAAGAGGGGGAAATAAAACTTTGTACCGTAATGACTGAGCTTAACTCAACCCCCAAGTACTAGCTAATGGGTGAGGAGTTGCTCGATCATTATAAATAGTTCCATACACATATACTCAACCGGCGTGAGACTTAATACTTAACTTTGATGTTTGGATTAACCTTGGGATATTTTCATCTTTAGGTAATTCGGCTGTCCAAGCAATCTCTTTGCTTGTAAGAAAAGGCGTACCAGAGTGCAACATTATATTTCTCAATCTAATATCAGTAAGTCGTTGATGCCATAATTGCTGTGTCTCTTGCCATTTTCATTTCTTGTATCCTGGTGATGATTTACATGTGTTCTTAACTTGCCAGGCACCTCAAGGTCTGCACATGGTCTGCAAAAGCTTTCCTAGAATCAAAATTGTTACATCTGAGATTGAGATTGGTTTGAATGAAGATTTCCGTGTCATACCTGGCATGGGCGAGTTTGGAGATCGCTACTTCGGAACAGATGACGATGATGACCAGCATGTGGTGGTCCCTTCATAGTAATTATACTTGGCCAAAATCCACAATTTGTTTTTCTGGTTCATCATTGTTAATGAGATTTTCACAGAAAAAGGTTGAAGTTTGCTGAGTTAATGCTGAGCCAGGAGCTGAGTTCTAGTTTTAAATCAATTTTGATCATAATCGTTTTTTTTTTGGGGGATTTTTACAAACAAGATTTTTGTGTTACTTTTTCCTTTTATTTGAGAGGAATTTTGTGTTATCTTTTATTATATTTATGCCAGAATTGTTCTTTGAACTTATTCTCCTCTTGATATTGGTTTATCAAGAAGATACACGCTTACAAACACAGATTTACTTTAATGTATAGAAAATGAATATAAAAGTTCTTCAGTTTGTTGTGTGTACATATTTCTCTTCTGACAGTCACAAATTACAATGGATATGATAGAGTTAAATACTTGAATTGCATGTGGATAAAGGATATTGCTCGAGGGTGCTGCTTGATTCTAAAACAAGACAAAGAAATGAAGGGGAAAAAATGTGGTTGAGACATAGTTCAGCAAATAATCCACATAATAGCCTTTAGGTTGATATCTTATTTTGTACTCTACTTAATGTCGTTTAATGTTAGATAGATATATCTGAATAAAACCAAGTCCAAGAGGATGAAGGGCGAAAGGATTCCACAAAATTTATCTTTTTTCTTAGCAAATTTATATTATTGATAAGGAACTTGAATCACTCATTACTCTATCCAAGAGTGATAACCTTCGTTAGGCCATTCCCTGGACACGTGTTTACTTTGCATGTATTGAGTACATACCTCTTGTATATTCCTTTGAGTTGGTTTATCTATATAACTTTGGCCTTGGCTAAACTAAGTTTCCCGCCATCCAATACATTTTTTCAAAGCTTCAACCATGTCTGCCTTTGTTGGAAAGTATGCTGGTAATCAATCTCATTCTCTCCTCACTTGTTCTCATAAATTTTCCCAATATCAAGAACAAGTCTTCATTGAAATGCCAACCTCTTAATTATTCTCACTTTAGCTAGCATATAGTAAAAATGTTATGTAACATTACTTCACATTTGTACAACTTTTTTTATCTAAATATACATGGTTCGACCTTATTTTTCAACCCATTATACTTTTTTTTTTTTAATCTTCTCTGTATACATGTATTTTAAAATATATCGAAAAAGCAACATAACATCAATTGAGGTTAATATTTTGATATACATCTAAAATTTTCCTTTTTTATTATCAAAGTATATCTAATTCCACCTTGTTTTTTATGCACATGCCCTCAAGATGTGTTACAATCATTACTTGTTGTGTAACATAACCTTGATTATCGTTAGTTATTCATAAGTGCCAAATTATAAAGGTTTCATGAGTTAGAAACTGGTTCAACCTTAATCTTCATCAAGTTTAAGTAAGTCATATATAATTCTTAGGATTTTCTTAAACTTTTTGGCTACAAATGTGTTGTTTAATTAATGCAGATGAGCTTATCAAGAATGCAAAGTACATAGCCACCCCAGGGAAGGGGATACTGGCAGCAGATGAGAGCACTGGCACCATTGGCAAGCGTTTATCTAGCATTAAAGTTGAGAACATTGAGGCCAATCGCCAAGCCCTTCGTGAGCTTCTCTTCACCTCTCCCAATGCCCTTCAATACCTCTCTGGTGTCATCCTCTTTGAGGAAACTCTCTACCAAAACACCTCTGATGGCAAACCATTTGTTGAGCTCCTCCAAGAGAATGGTGTCATTCCAGGCAAGTTCTATAATAGTATATTATTTGTAACATCATATTCAGCACTTCGTATATATATAAATTCATCCTAATCCAACTATCTCTTACTTTTTGTTTCTATGTATGTGTCCGTGCATTCAAAAAGTAACAAACGTTAAGCTCTAATTTTGGTCCTTATACCTGATGCGAATTTTTATTTTGATCTCCATACGAAAAAAATTCAATTCAGTCCCTATTAGTACATATTTTACAATTTGATCCTATAATTAATTTCTTTTGTAACATTGTCTGTTCGAGTTAAAATACGGAAATCAAATGAAAAATGATTATCATATTCAGATACTAAAATATACTTATTTGTTACTTATACATGCTAATCATTAATTCAATTACGGATAAAACTCTAATTACCAACCGTGTTAGTAGAACCAAATCGAAAATAGTTAATATAAAGATTGAATTTAAAAAATAAAAAATAAAAACTCACTTCTATGGCCAAAATTATAGTTTAGCGTGAAACAATAGGAGTCCCATTATTTACTTTAAAAAAAAAAAGGGTTTCCTATTATTATCAAATAATAATATTGTACACAACATTTTCCCATTGCAGGCATCAAAGTGGACAAGGGTGTAGTTGAATTGGCTGGCACAAATGGAGAGACCACAACACAGGGGTTTGACTCTCTTGCAGCAAGGTGCCAGCAGTACTACAAGGCTGGTGCACGTTTTGCCAAGTGGCGTGCAGTGCTTAAGATTGGGCCCACTGAGCCATCCGAGCTGTCCATCCAACAGAATGCACAGGGCTTGGCCCGCTATGCCATCATTTGCCAAGAGAATGGGCTTGTGCCCATTGTTGAGCCTGAGATTTTGACTGATGGGCCTCATGACATTGCCAAAAATGCTGCTGTTACTGAAACTGTGCTTGCAGCTGTTTACAAGGCACTCAATGATCATCATGTTCTTCTTGAAGGAACTCTCCTCAAGCCTAACATGGTTACCCCTGGCTCTGATAGCCCAAAGGTAACTTTAGTTAGGGTACTGCTCTTTTAGCCCATGGTTACCCTAATCATACTCTTCAATATTTTTAATGGGTAACCATGCTAATATGTTAAGGAGTGTTATTAACGTGACATTTTTTAATAATATTTTAATTGTTTTGATTTCTTTAAAGAGTTCTACTCTAACAACATTATTTAGCATTTATCATATTATAATAATCTAATTAAATTGTAACTAACTCTTTCAATATTCAACTAAGTGTAACAGGTAGCACCAGAGGTAATTGCCGAGTACACAGTTACAGCACTCCGCAGAACAGTGCCAGCTGCAGTACCAGGGGTTGTGTTTTTGTCAGGTGGACAAAGTGAAGAAGAGGCCACACTCAACCTCAATGCAATGAACAAGCTTGAGGTGTTGAAGCCATGGACTCTGTCTTTCTCTTTTGGGAGAGCACTTCAGTCAAGCACTCTCAAGACATGGGCTGGTAAGAAGGAGAATGTTGCTAAAGCCCAAGAGGTTTTTCTTGCAAGAAGCAAGGCCAATTCTGAGGCCACTCTGGGCAAGTATACTGGTGGAACTGACACTGGCTTGGCTTCTGAGAGTTTGTTTGTTAAGTCCTACAAGTATTAGCCATTTAGCCTTCTAACATCAATGATATTTTTGCATAATTTTTTTCACTCATTTTAACTCAAAATTTATAATCATTGATCAAAATACTTTAAAAAAAAAATATATGTAAATGATTAATGATTATAAATAAGGTGTTCAAAATGGTGTCGAAAAAAATGGTTGAAATGATATTTTAGCACTTTTAAATGGAGTTGGATGGGTGCATTCTTAGCATGTGTATTATAAAACTTACGCTTTTGCTTCTGATTGACATGTTTATTTTTGGGTACAATTTTTTTTTTCCAGTTTATATCATAGATAGAAGCTAATTAATGTCAAATTGCGATAGTGTACCACTCAGATAAATGAAATCCAACCTCAATTTTTTTTAGTAGCCAAAAATTAAAAATAATAATGATTTGTACAAGATTTGCTAAGGTTAGAAAGTAAGATACTACTATCAATAAATGATCAAATGATCAAGAGCAGCAACATGCATTATATAAAATGAAATTTAATAAAAAAAATGTAAACAAGAAAAAAGGAAAATGAAACGAGCTCAGATGGTAATTTATTTTTTGTGCCGCCGAGTTAGAGTATGCATTTGTATTATTATATTATTAAATAGAAAAATGATTGAATGACCTACAAAATCAACCTATAAATCAACCTGCATCACATAAAAAATGACATGTTTCACTTGCTTCTTATTGATTGGTTAATAAGTGATACATGTTACATTTTTATAATGTAGGTTGTTTTGTAAGTTAATTTTGTAGGTTGATTTAGGATATATAGGTTAAATAACGGTTGCTTAGCTTCAAAGAATTCATAGACTAAAAAATCGTACGTGGTGGTAAGTTGGAAAGCAAAAGCAGTGTTTTGGTGGGGTCATCACTATTCGGTCACTACTCAACGATAGGAAAAGGATATTCCACTAATACTACTACTGTTGATATGCTTTATTGGGTTCTCAACTAACTATAGTAGTATTTGATTAAACTAATGTTGTGTGATATGCTTTGAAGATTCTAGATTAAGATATGATTTTTTTGACTTAAGGCTCGCCACAATAAAAAAGAAAAGTTCAAATGATGAAACTCTAACATATAATGAGGAGTGAGGGATATTACTATTAGTCAACTTTGATCAAAGGTCAATTATTTTATAATTGAGTTTATCTTGTGCAAAATTTTCCATGGATTTCATCGAATGCTTGCTTCAGCGGATTCATTGTGTAAAATTGTCTGTCTATTCACGAAAAAAAAAAGACAACTAAATTGATACAAAAATTGATAGAAGGGGATGAAAATAAGTTCCACCATATGTATGCCCAAAAAAAAAGAAAAACCAAGTTCCACCAGGTGTTCAGGTACTTAAACACCCTCACCCTTTCTTTTACCCTTCTTTTATTACATTATACAAATTTGAAACAAAAACCAAATCAAATGGTATCTTCTGATCAATTTTCTTTCCCTTTTTCATTACTCATGTGAATCAAATATCACTCTTTAGACTATAAAACCTTAAAACGTTATAACCATTAGGCATTAGCTATAATAAATAAATAAATCCTAATAGATTTGTTTGCAATAAACAAGCATAAATTCTATACCCTGCACACAGCTTCATCTCTGTGTTATGCATTGTCTTGATACTAGAACACCTGTTGGTGGACCAGTCATCTCCATCTGGCATCTACTATGTATCCAATAAGACCAATGTATGAGACCAAGATTCACTCTCACCTTAAATGTTCCTCTTACATTGTACACAACCTTGTTGCTGCTTTGCACCTGCTTTTGAAGTTTCACACCAACAACATCCTGAGGCAAAAACACCAAGCTGGATATCAAGTTAATTGTTTGCAACCTGCTTTCCCTTGCCCTCTGATTAAAAGGTTTCATGGACTGTTGTGATGATATGATTCTTTCTGAGAAGAAAAGCTTAATATCCGAAGTCTGAAACCTCACACCGATTCTCCTGTTGGGGTTGGAGAAATTTGCAAGGAGAGTGAAGTAACCATTGAAGTACTGAGTTGAGTCAAAGTGCACCACGTTGAGGGTTGCATTTGGAATGTCAAATATGGGATCTTTTGGTTTGATGGCAAGGTAGAAGATTAAAGTTACAACTCCAGAGAAGATAAGTAAAAGGCTGAATATGAGGCAGAACACTGCCGCACACCATATAATTGGGTTGGTCTTATCAAGTCTAGGTTGTCTAATTGTTAGTGTCCTACTTGGGTTGTTTCTAAAAGAAAATGGTGTTTCTAAATCCAAAGAGAGTTGATTCCTAGGTTGTTGTTTTGGTGTCTCAAGTTGTTCGAGAGAGGGTGAAGTACTCTGCCTTGAGGGTGGTGGTGGGAGGGATAACATTTTTTTTATTAGGTGCAATGCTAGAAAAGCCCACACTCCAATGAAGAAGAGATGAAGATGAAGATGTTTATTTATTCTACCTGGGGTGAAGGATGAAGGGAAGTGATTAAGAAAAGAAGCTTTTAATTGAATAATAATAGTAATAGAGGGGAGAAAGTGGTTTTTTCTTCTGGGTATTAGCAAAAGGTGGGTGTAGGTGAGCTAAGCTAAGTTGGGCCGCATTTGGCTGGAAGTTGTATGGTAGGATAAGTAAATTAGTTAAGTCTATGTTGAAAAAAGGGATAAAATAGATGTTATTTATTTATTTAATTAATTAAGTAATGTTATTATATGTTTTTTAGAATGTTTTTTTTTTTAAGTATTAGGGATATTGCCACTTGTATGACTAATTTGTACTTGAGGGTTTTATTATTGTTATATAAGTCATTTATTGTTGCTCATTCATTATCAATGAAAAATCAAGAAGTTTAATTGTTATTTTTTTTTTATTTTATCTTTTTCCTTAGGTTGTATTTGGCTTCCTAATAATTTGTGATTTTCATTGAGAGGTTGAATCACATAAAGGGTTTCTTATAGGTTGGATTAAGGTATGTTAGCGAATACTGATGAATGAGTGGAGTTGCCATAAGAGAAAGGGTTATCATCGAGTTAATATCGATAGAGTGAAAACCGTTGTGAACGTGACTCTTAAAAGGATGGTAACGGTAGGAGTCCTACGATACTCTCCCACCTAATAGACTAATTTTTTGGGTTGAACTCTCCCATGTGCTCTAATGCGGCCTAATAGCATTGATGTTTGGATTTTGAATGATGATGCTTTTGATGTGACAATGTTTGAGAAACTCCTAAAGATCGAGTACAAGAGAGCTCTCACCTTTTTTCATTGCTTCTTCTCTAAGTCTAAGGCCGCGAGTAAGTTTTCCATGGTTTAGATTTAGTCAAATAGTGCTTGTATGTGGAAAACGTAGTCAATTCGACTAAGGGCTAGGATTATGTCTAGATATAGTTATTGTTGCATCATGATAGGAAAACTATGCATGTAATGCTTAGGAAGCATAATAACTTGAAAGTGGAGAAACTATAGTATGGTCTAAGGTCAATCATCTTAATCCAATTCAAATCTTTGATTTAAAATATTTAAAAAAAATCTACAGTAATATACTACTAACTAGCTCTCTCCCCGTGCAATGCACGGGTTATTGATATTTTAATTTTTTTATATTAAATATTTTAAAGTAAAGATTTTTCTTTAATTTTAAAGTAAAGATTATTATTACACAACAATAAAAAAAAATTATACAGAAAGGCATAGACTCAATTCAAACCCTACACTTAAAAAAAAAATAATTTAAATGAGTTTGTTGATAAATTTTATACTTTATTGTATAAATAAAAAGTAACACTTTTTATCTGATATCTTCCGTATTTATTTAATCAATAAATTAACATTTTCATATGATTATGAACTTTATTTTGAAGTATCAAAAGTAAATCATATTTAAATATTTTCATCTTTTTTGTTTGATGGTATTATGAGTAAATTTAAGGATAAAGTAGAATATTCAGTATCTCAGATGACATGAAGATGACATTGAACTTGTTATTCTTGACTGCCTTGATTAACACATTGCATTTTATAAGAAATATAACGACTGTTTTTTTTATATTTTTAATATTATATTTGTTTATGTATAGATGAGTATTAAATTAATGTATTTCTTATTTAGTTGATCGATGAAGTAACACGTATTTACATATCATTATTACGTTTATTATGATATTATGATTAATTGGAGTGGAATCAAAATTAAAATTACTTTTATATTTTTTGTTTGATGCTGAATTATGAATATATTTAAGGCTAAATCAAAATATTTCCTATTTCATGGGATATGATAATTTAGTATTTTTTGAATATAAATTATCATCTTTTTAATATGATTATCACATTTATTATTATTATTCATATTTAAATATTTTGATATTTTTCATCGTTTATCTTATCTCAAGTTAATTATAAGATTTGATCCTAAAAAATCTTTATCCTAATTGTTTTAATCATCATGAATTTTTTTTTCAATTTTTGAAATGTATGTACCTTTGTTTTTAATTTGTTACATTTTTTTTGGTAGAAATTATAACAACTAAAATATTTATCCATGTAAACTTTTTACAAAATGATAATCATTATATTTAATCATATATCCATATTATTTGTAATGTTTGAAAAAAATCTATACTTTATTACTATTTAATTTGTTTTACTTTTAAAAAAATATTGGAATAAAATAATATAAAATTATGTAAAAAAATTGTCATTTTTATAAGATATTCTACCTTTATTAAATTTCTTTATTATAATTATCATTTAAATTTTAATATTTTTTTTGTAGTTTAGCTTTTATATTCCAAACCCATCAACCTGTACAGATTTATGATCTCTCCATGGATTACGTGAAAATTTCAAGATAAGACATGCAAATTTTTTTTCTTATATGTTTTATAAGTATTGAATCTATCTCGTATTTGTAATTTTTTGGATAGCATCAAAAATTTTTATTAAAGAATATCCTAACCAAATATTCACTAAGTTTTTTTTTATAGATTAATCCCTCTGTTTTTTAATATAAAACTTTTTATATTAATTATTATTTTTTCATAATTATAATTATTGTGATAAAAAAATAAATTTATCTCGATAATACATTCAGATAAAGTGGTTACAAAAAGTAGGAAGAGATTTAGATTGAATTTAGCTGTTTTTATCTTTGGATATGAAGTTTGTATCTTTTTTTTTTAATGTTGTTGTTATCTTTTAATATAGAGTGAAGGGACATTTTGGTCTCTCAAATTTTTCGACAGGGACACTTTAGTCCCTCAAGAAATTTAATTCATTTTTAGTCTCCCATGTTTTCCAAAAGTACCAATTTAGTCCCTCATGTTTTCTAAAAGTACCAATTTAGTCCCTCAACGAAGTGGCTAACAGAAATAGGCCAGAGACTAAATTGGTACTTTTGGAAAACTTTGGGGACTAACAATGAATTAAATTTCTTGAGGGACTAAAGTGTCCCTGTCGAAAAACTTGAGATACCAAAGTGTTCTTTCACTCTTTAATATATTATGCGACTTATTTATAAGATTTTAATTTTAATTTATTTATTAAATATAATTAATGATGAGATTTTAATGTTATTAGAATAATGATTTGAAAAATTTGAATAACCTATTTAACTTAATTTTTTCCCGAATTTCTAACTGTAAGAGGCATGGTGGCATACTGAGATTGTGAGAGAAGCGCTTTTCCTCTGAATCGTTAAGAATTTTTTTAATTTTTTTCCCTGGCTTGCAAACAGAGGGAGCGACCAAGCGACCAGTGGAGGAAGTTCAGTTCATAATTTATTGTTTGCGAAAGCGCGAAATGGGTGAGTTTTAGATGGAACAATTTGTGACCGTCTGATTTCAGACTTGGCATGGATCTGGACTGTCCATTGCGTGCGTGCAGGGATCGTCACGTTACTACATGCTTTGGTTATTTTTGCGTGCGTGCAGGGATCGTCACGTTACTACATGCTTTGTCCATTGCGTGCGTGCAGGGATCGTCACGTTACTACATGCTTTGGATCGTCACGTTACTACATGCTCAGTTAGATACCCGGTTTTAAATAGAGTGGTCTTTACTATTAAAAGAAGTATTGTAAAACTTTGTAATTATGCGGTCATCGTATAAGATTTTATGAAAATTTAATTAGACAGTATTGTGTTGACGGCAGTGAACAATGATATACTGAGATGACCTTTAGAAATAATAAATTATTTTTTAAGGACGATAATATTAACAATGTAATAATACTTACCTTTTTCTTATATATTCATCGCTATAGATGAAACTTCTGCCAATGCAAAATGACAATGGTGATGAATCTGTGCAGTGAGATGACAACTTATATGGTGACATATTGGAAGAGGCGATGGTTCATGAACAAAAAAAAAAAGAGAGGAGAATGATGAAGAATGTGACTTTCATGACTTGAGAAATCATCATATTTATAATTTGAAATATGTGATAACTAAAAAAATATTTGGGTTTATCGTGAACTCAAACATCATCTCTTTGGGTTTATCGATCTTTTTGAGGATAATGATTTTTTTAAACAAAATGAGGATAATGATTCAACATATTCCACATATAGATAATTTATTTAATTTTAAATATTAATTTTGGACAGATAATTAATTTATTTAATTTTAAATTATAATTTTGATTAAAGACGATGTTATCTACCTACAAATGCTCTAGTGCTAGTATTCCTTAAACGAACAAACATGGTGCCTCAAAAATTTCTCCGACAAACGTGGTGCCTCGAAAAGGGATGTTTTTATATAAGTATAGTAGATTTGTTTTATAGATTCAATGATATTCAATATCAACAGGCCCATCCGAAAATCTTCCTAAATCTTCTCAAAAATCTGAAACCGTGAGCCGCACTACAAATACAAAGCATCGTGATTGTGATAGATCATTACTCCCTTCGGCTTGAAATATAAGCAACAAAAAACACATCGTTTAAAATATAAGCAAAATTAATCAACTATCTTAAATTTTATTTCATTCCCAATGCAACTTTCCTAAAATATTCCTTGAAAATTGTTATTTTATTTAATTTTTGTTTCATTTTCAATGCAACTTTCTTAAAATACCTCTATTCTTTTATAAATTTGAGAAAATTAAATACAATCAACTAATTTCCTTAATAAGCGCAAATTTAATTAGTTTTGCTTATAATTCGAGCCGGAGGGAGTATCTCTCACGGGTTCTTGGAGGATCCATGGGTGTCCCTGCATTGGTACGAAGTAACAAAATTATAACCATATTATAAGATGTAAAAAAAATGATTATATATTAGTGTTTCTGAGTTATATTAAGAAGTGCAAATAAAGAATAACATAAAAAGTCAAATAATATACCCCACATGTCATCAATCATCATTATTATTCAAGTTCATATTTTTCCCTTCCAATGCAATGTGCCCATCAAAATCTGCATGTAGTAATATAATTATAAAATGAGAAATACTATGTATAATTATGTTCTTTGAGAAATACAATTGAACATAAAAAAAAAAAAATGTAAATAATTCATGTAGTAACATTGAGGCCAATCGCCAAGCCCTTCATGAGCTTCTCTTTACCTCTCCCAATGCCCTTTAATACCTCTCTGGTGTCATCCTCTTTGAGGAAAAACTATACCAAAACACCTCTGATTGCAAACCCTTTGTTGAGCTCCTCCAAGAGAATGGTGTCATTCCAGGCATGTTCTATAGCAGTATATGATTTGTGACTTCATATTCAGTTCATCGTATATAAATTCATCCTAATCCAGTTATCCCTTATTTTTTGTTTTTATGTGTCCGAGCATTTAAAAAGTAACAAACGTTAAGCTCTAATTTTGGTCCCTATACCTGATGCGAATTTTTATTTTGATCTCCATACATTCAAAAAAATTCAATCCAGTCCATATTAGAACATATTTTACCATTTGTTCCTATAGTAATAAATTACTTTTGTGACATTGTTTGTTGGAGTTAAAATGATTATCATAAATAGGAAGACTAAAATATACTTGTTTGGTACCGATACATGCTAATCATTACTCTCCTGTCCCTTAATATAAATCACTTTTACCTAATTCACGCAAATTAAGAAAAGTAATTATTACTTTCAATTTTATAAAAAAAAATATGTTGTTATTCCAAAGTTACCCTTATTTAAAATTTTACCACTCTATTCATTTCTCTCTCTATTATAATTATTACCCTATCACCCCTATGCAATTATGAGAGGTGTATTTGGAATAAACTCTTTAATATTACCTAGATATTCTAAAACGACTTATAAAAATAAACATTAATTCTACCAAAATGATGCCCTATATTGAGGGACGAAGGGTGTAATTCATTACCGGAAAAAAACTTCAATCACAAACCGTGATAATAGAAGTATAGAACCATGTTGAAAATAGTTAAGGTAAAGATTGAATTTTTTTTAAAAAAATAAATAAATGTTGACCTATTTGGTTCTTATTTTTACATTTTGTTTTTGTCTTGGTTCTTGGTAACAAATATAGATAGAAAAACTATTTTCACAATTTTGTTTTGGTCCCTAATTTTACATTAAGTTTTGATTTTGGTCCTTATTTTTACATTCCATTTTGGTTTTACTATTCATGGATCGGTTCGGTTATTAGGAACAAAGTCATCCGATCTGAAGATAGAAATTAAATTTGGTGCGATTCGGTTGGTTTAGATTAAGAAATATGATCGGATCCAATCCAAAAATTATACTCAATTTCGATTTGGTTCAGTTTGATTCACAACTTCGTGTGCTAATTACAACAATGTGAAGTTTTTTAGTAAATTTGGTATAAATGTTTAACGACAATTTAATGTTATCTACTACATACTCTTTGCAATTTCTTTCTTTCTTTTTTTATGACATTCTAATTCTAGTTGTTATGCTAAGAAACATATGAAAATATTAGAACTTAATTTTTTTATATATATTACATAATCTTATAGTTTATTCCTGCACAAATATACGTCAAACATAGATTTTGAAATTCATTTTGTTAACTTGAAGCAAAAGATTATCTAATTGGCAATAACACTATATTTTTAAATAAAAATACAATTTCTAAAAAACATTGAGAATAAAATGTCGTGATACATGTTTTTATAATAAACTAACGACAACAATTTTAGTCTTTACTGTTTAATTTAAATAGATACAACAAAAACTAAAAAGTACTGTAGTTGAGAACATATGGTAAAACATATGGTAAACTTTATTGATGATGTGTAGGATCATTTTGTTTGTATATACTTACATGCTCTTAAGCAAAAAGATGCATAATATGTGGAGTTTTGATTTAAGTTCCTTGCTAATTTTCAAGTTAGTAATAAAATATCAGTTTGATTCGGTTCGATTTTGAAAAGTAATTAGTCCGAAATCCGATCCTATCGATTTTCAGTTTTCCTCATCCAAACAAATTCATTGTTAATCGATTTTTTTGGATTTCAGTTTTTTTATCGTTTTTCGGTTATTCATTGGATAAGTTTGGATTTGGATACCTCTAGGTTTAAGGAATCAAAATTAAAATAGATTATAAGAATAGGGAGAAAAAATAAATTGTAGAGACTAATTTTAAAGAGCTCAATATTTATAAGAACATTTTGATATTAAAACAAAGAATAGGTTTTCCATAATTATCAAATAATAATGTTGTACACAAGTACACAACATTTTCCCATTGTAGGCACCAAATTGGACAAGGGCGTAGTTGAATTTGGCTGGCACAGAGACCACATCACAGGGGTTTGACTCTCTTGGAGCAATCCTTTATCTTACTCTCATTCTTACTCTTAATTTATAATGGTATCGGAAAAAAATTGCTGAGAAATAAAATTTTAGCACTTTTAAAGGAGTTTGATGGATGCATTCTTAGCATGTGTATTATAAAACTCGTGCTTTTGCTTCTGATTGACATGTTTATTTTTGGATACATATTTATTTCTTAATTTTATAAATATCAGTTTATATCATAGATAGAAGCTAATTAATGTCAAATGGCGATGGTGTACCACTCAGATAAATGAAATACTACCTCTGAATTTTTTTGTAGTAGCAGAAATTAAAAACAATAATGATTGTACAATATTTGTCAAGGTTAGAAAGTAGGATACCACTGTCAATAAATGATCAAATGATCACGAGCAGCAACAAGCATTATAAAACGTGAACTCTCTTCAAATTTTAAGACAAATTAAATAAAATAGTCAATATGTCATCAATCTTCTACAAGTTCGGATGTTTCACTTCCCATGCAGTGTGTCCATCAAAATCTGCATATAGTAACATAAATATGAAATAAAAAATACCGTGTATAATTATATTATGTGAGAAATATAATTGAACGTAAAAAAGAGTGTAAATAATTGTGAATTAAAGTTGAGATAAACTGAACTTATTAATAACCGAATAAATTACCTTTAATATTCTGATCTACCCCATTGTACGTTAGAATATAGCACAAAGTTGATCACTTGCGGATAAAGCTATATGCTGATGCACGAAAAAAAATAGTATTGCATAATGAAAAAATTAGACAATCCAACCAAATGAATATAAAATTTTTTATTAACCAAAGTTGTTTGTCCTTTCTCGTTGAGTTCATTAACATGAAATCCCCACTCTAGTAATTGGCTTAACAAGATGCTATTTTTCCTCAATGCTGCATAATAAAGATTGAGTGGAATAGTCATCTTACCATAAGCTAATTTGCCATCATCTCACAAACATAAAAAATCTTGTGTGATAGACCCTACAACCGAAAACACAAAATTTCAACACATCACACTACACATACACGAGTTTAAAACCAATTAAAAAAGCACACATTCTTAAACCTTTACATGGAGAAGATTGCTCAAGATTATGGTAGGGTCTTTAACAAAGTTCTCTATTATGTCCAAAAATGACTTGTTATCCACTCTGAGCACAATAGATAATCTTACAGCTCAAAATCCAAAAGGTTGAAGCATGTGGAGTACCACTCCAACCTCACCAAACACAGCACCAACGCGTGTAATTCTTCTAAAATTTTGATCATCAACATACATATCCTAACGAATCATTCAAATATTAGAGACCAGACACAGTAGTTGTAACTGTAAAATTGTAATTGCAAGAGTAAAAAAGAAGAAGACAGTAATTTTTAGCACAACACCACTGACTGTGAAGGTGGGTAGGAGTTTCATTATATTTTGCAATATAATATCTGAACCAAGTGAAAAACCCTCAATTTTCAACTATGATGCCTTTACATTTAAATGAAATTCAATTAGTATAAACAATTGAAACATTGAAAAAAAATTCTAAAATGTATTACTAATGAAGTTAGATTTGTTAGTATTACCAATGCAATAGTCAAGGCTTGCGATAATGCATCAAACAGATATAAACTTCTCATTATGTCGCCAAAATGGTCACACAAAACCTTAGCACACTGCGTTTTTGAAAGAGAATCAAGAGTGTGTTGCACATTTAGTCCTGCTGACTTCAAATTCCAGTACGATGTCAGCCTATTTATCAATTAATCGTTAGTGTTCAACCTTCTAATCCCCTGTCATGCTCCTCCGCATATGGCTGCGTGAGATAGATGCGATATTACTTTTAATACTTATTTACTGATATTTATTTATGAAGAAGATTAATAAAAATGTAGTTACAAATTAATTAATCAGTTCGAAGCTATTAAGGAATATCCCTAATCCGATGCTATACAAAACAACGAAGGAAAAAAATATCATCTCCCTCTTAGTCCCAACATGATAGTCTCCGTAAGCGACCGTACTCATGGTTATCATTGCGCAAAGTGAATGAAATAGTATATTTCATAGACAAGCTATTGGAATACGCATGAAATAGTATATTTCATAGACAAGCTATTGGAATACGTACTCCAATAGCTTGTCTATGAAATATACTATTTCATTCACTTTGCAATGATAACCATGAGTACGGTTAGCTTGTCTATGAAATATACTATTTCTCTTTGCAGTGATAACCATGAGTACGGTCGGTTACGAAGACTACCATGTTGTGTTAAGAGAGAGATAGTATTTTTTTCTTCGTTGTTTTGTATAGCATCTGATATTGCTTAGTTTTCTTATTTCTAATAGTTTTGAACTGATTAATCAACTTGTAACTACATTATTACCTGGTATGATTAATCTTTTTCATAAATAATATTTGTGAATAAGTACTAAAAGTAATATCGCATCTCATCTCACACAGGCAGAGGCGGAGGAGCATGACAGAGGGGATCAGAAGGTTGACCACTAACAATCAATTGATAAATAGGCTGAGATCGTACTCGAATTTGAAGTCAACAGGACTACAGATGTAAGACAATCTTGATTCTCTTTAAAAAACGCAATGTGCGAAGGTTTTGTGTGACCATTTTGGCGACATACTGAGAAGTTTATATCTGTTTGATGCATTACCGCAAGACTTGACTATTGCATTGGTAATAGTAACAAATCTCTATTGAATTTTCATTGAATCTTCATCGCTAATACATTTTGAGTAGGGTAGTTGATATGAGTATTGAAAATGAATATATGTGACTATAAGTAGAAAAGAAACCAATGACTAAATACAAAATAAACGAGGAAGTAATTAAGAACAATAAAGTAGAGAACTCATAAGGAGATGAAAAGAGAAATAAGGATATGAAAAGAGAAATAAGGAAAAACAATAGAAAGAGAATAATGACAAGTAAATAACTAAAAGAAAATGAGTGTGGCCAAATATTGATGCGCTGATTAATGATCCGTTTGGGTGACACCGTCCCATTAGACGAAATGCGCTGTTAGGTTGAAATGCCCTAGGTGAAAAGTCCCATTAGCTGGAAAGGCTCTTTATGTGGAAATGCCCTTCAGGTGGAAATACTCATTAGGTGGAAAATCCCGTTAGGTGAAAGGTGTACCCACGGATCATTATGCGCAATTAAAAGGATTTAAAGAATTGTAATATGGAGATAATTGTGACTGTGTGCATGGATTGTGTTATTACGTCTGAATTGTTTGTGATTGCGTGTGTGCAGGGGTGTGTCTTAATGGGTGGAAATTCCTGAGGGGTGGATAAATTCCTGTTGGGTGGAAACTTCCTAGTGGGTGTAAATGCCTGACATGTGCGACAGTCCTGATAGGAAAAAGAATAAAAATAGATAGAAAGTGTGTACGAGGTATCTTGCGTAGGGTGAAGTACTCGGAAATAGAAAGAATAGTATGATGAATAGTAACAATTAGTGAATGGGGTCGAATAAGTGAAATTAATGACTTAGGACCAGAAAAAGAATAGGTTGTGAACAACAAGTACTTAGATAGACAGCGTGTACGAGGGACCCTTGCGTAGGGTGAAGTACTCGGAATAGGAAGAATAGTAACTATTGAAAAATGAGGTTAACTAGGTGTAGAAATGAGTCAGGACCAGGAATGAATAAGTTATAATTAATATCATGAAATGAAGGGTAGATGATTAAAGAAAATAAGTACATTAGGCTTAGTTATTTACTATGACTTTTTAGAAATTATTTCCTAAGTTCTGTGTAATGCTACCCTTCTTGCTATTTTTATCACAGGTGCAGGTGCAGAAGGAGCTTACACAAGTCGTGGCCGAGCAGGAGTACACTCCACATCGTAGGAATGTATTTAGTTAGGGGTTTTACTTGGAAAACTTTATGTATATATATTCAATTTACCTTTTCGGAAGCTAACTAACTACAATAACTGGTTTATTTTTGTGGAAATCATGTAATGAATGAACTGAATCATATTTTGGCCCTGCTGGCCTATTGTTGTTTAAACAGGAAATGTATATTTTGGGAACGTCCCTGAAACAAAGTAAACTCCGTCCGATTTTACGGAGATTTTTATAAGTTAATGAGTTGTAAAAAGAAATTTTCAAATCACTAAATCGAATTGGGATAATTAGTGTATTAATTAAGATATATAGGGTGTTACAAAACAAACCATGAACGAGAAAAGAGAATCTTGGAGGAGGATGGAATAAATCTTGTTCTAAGGACAGACTATTCAACTACCGAGCAATACTTGAAAACAAAGCAATACTTATTTGATAAAGAATCCATTTTAAAAATCAGGTATGGAGCTTATGTCATCCCAAAAAACTTATTTGAAAACTAAGCAATGCTTCTTTCATGTCTTGGCTACCTTGCAATAGACATTGGGTCCACACGAGGAAACGTCACAGAGCCAAAATAAGTAAATAAACAGAAATGAACATCCAAAGCAAGAAAAAAGTTAGAGGACTGGAGCTAAGAGGAACTGTGTTTAAGGGAAAAAAAGTTCAGATTTTCGAAAAAACTAAGTCTTTTTAAGGATGTGTTTGAGGTAGTGAGTTCGGACAAGTTATGTGGTAACCTTGTTTTTTTTTCAAGCGGTGGAAATTGGTAAAGGGACAATGCGAAGAAAAGTAAAGGACTTGAGAATTAAATTGCAAGAAAGTAAATGTAACAAGAAATTAAAGGCTGAAATTTAAAGGAAAAAGGAAATTGCATTGAATTAAAAGTGGAAAGTCACAAGGTATTCTCCGTCAATCTGCTTCGGTGAGATGTGTAGGAGTAACCAAGTGCCAACCTATATTACATTAGAAATCCTAATATTTATAGGCAAATAAACTAATAAAGATAACTATTAAATAACTACCATGTACATACATGCTTTATTTAAAATAAATAACTACTAGTAACCGCACCACTAAGCAACTGCATGTATTTTCTTAATTACTAGTAACTTCCACTAAATGCTCTGTGCCATGTAACTGCTTCATGCATGGCAACTTTTATACTTTGACACTTGCCTTATATATGATGTTGCTTTTGCACTTCGACACTGGTTTCCAGTTATAATAAAAGCATGTCAAAATGCTCATTCATGAAATGGTCGAAGTGCATATGAACTCCATACAACAAAAGATTATGCAAGTGCATGCATTTAAGACCAACCCAGCGAAGGCTTATATATTTCAATTGAACTCTTCATTCTTGCCCTGTCGAAATACTTAAAGTGCATGGCTATACTTTAACATTCATTCCCTTTGGTCTTCGACAAGTGCTTATCACTTTTAGTCGACAACTCTTGCATGTGCTTCAATATAATATGGCCACTTTAATTTCTCCTTATCTTTCTTAATAACTAATAGCAAGGCCACTTTGATGTATGTATAATCGAAGCATATGTTGCTGTATCTTGGGTCATGCTATCAAACTCTTCAAAGTTTGTTCATGGCATGTGACACACTTTGATAACTTGTTAAATCTGTAATCTCATTTGTCGAACATGTACCTTAATCTTTGTACCTCATATCAAGCATGTAACATTGTCGAAAAATATCAAAATATTATTTTTGGTATTAACAGAGGCCCCCTAGTATTTGTCTTTTGACTGATCAAAGGAAAAAGATAAATACTAATAAATTCATCTATGATCAGTGTCTCATCTGGCCTTTGTCATAACCAATAATTTGACAAAAATAAATTCAACAAGATCAAGATATAATGAGTACATGCACTTAAGGTCATTTTCATATCAGTCTAAACTAACACGAGTACACCTGCTTTGACATCAATTTCATGTTTCCTATCTTGTCGAAATTTACCTTGTCAAAATTCTTGTCGATGTGTCAATGACAATATCACCACTTTGTTCTTGAGAAATTTGCATTAAAACGTATGGTAATTGCCACTTTAGTTCTTGGATCTTCCCTTGAAAACTTAAATTCTTCTCTTGGATGCCTTTCCTCAAATCTCAAGGGATTTTCATTCAATACCCAATTTTGGAACACGCTTAGGTGTGATAATGTGTTTTGCCTTGTCAGCCACGCAAGCCGACAATAGGCTAATTCATTTTCAATTGTTTTTAATTTGGGGAAAGGCAATTTTTTGACGACCACGTCTCCCGCCTTGTCGGCCACGCAAGCCGACAATAGGCTAATTCATTTTCAATTGTTCTTGGGGGAAGGCCGTTTTTTGACAACCACGTCTCCCAACTTGACTCCATAATAATTCACCAAGCAAGCTTCCATGTGTTCTTTATCGAATTGATCTTCCTCCAACTTGATTGGACTTATGTTTGGATTATAGAACTTAAATTCTTCATGCAGTTGCTCTATCTGTCGAACCTTCTCAGCAAGTTGTGCTAAGTCGACAAGATGTTGGGAGACTAAATTTTTCTTAATAGAATAATCTAACTCAGCAATTGCCATTTTGACCACCTCTACTTCAAGGATAGGAATAAAACATCTGCTTCTCATTTGCCTAAACCTCATAAGATAGTCGTCAATTGACTCCCCGTTATAGCGCTGCACACTTAGCAAATCAATGAGAGACACTCTTAATTCCCCTCTGAAAAACTGGTTATGAAATGCCTCTTCAAGTTGTGCCCAAGAATGCATAGAGTTTGGCTTTAATGTTAAAAACCATGAGAAAGCACTTTTGGTCAATGAATTTGGGAATAATTTCATCTTTATGGCCTCATTGACAGCCATATCACCCAACTCAATAATATATCTGGACACATGCTCCACTGTGGATTCTCCGGCCTCTCCAGAAAACTTAGAGAATTTATGCACCTTCACTTCCTTTGACACTTCGACATGTTGTACCCAATCAGGAAATGGTGACACAAAGTTTGACTGGTTTGTGTATCTGAAATTGAAACCAAATCTACTCAAAGCCTGTTCGACGGTCCTATCGACATCATCTTCACTCTGTGTCAAATTCGGAGTGGCTTCCAAATTTGTAACTTGGCTTTGTGGTGCCACTCTTGTCGAAGGCATGTTGACACCTATTGGGTTTTGGTCAGTTTGTGTGCCTAATGGCCAACGTCTAAAATTGACACTTTCGAGGCCATTATGAATAGGCGTGTTGTAACTACAATTTTGATAGCCTTGTCGAACTTGTTGAACCATGATATCATTGGGGTCGTTGTTGTTGACACCTATGACTTGGTTCAATCTTTCCATATATTTGGCAATTTTACCACATATTTCGTTCGTAGCCATCATAGCCGGTGTTATGACAGCTCCCATTTGGGCTGTCAAAGAATCTATCATTAGGACTCTGCTTTCGCCAATTTGTTGTCGAAGGTGATCCGTCGAATACATTGACAAAGTCTTATTTTCTCCCAGTGTTGTTTGAGTCATAACGCCATGCGAATTGGCAAATGTGAAAGGTACATTACCAACTTGTACATTGGTGTCAATCACATTCTTCATGGGAAATAATTCTTGTGCCATTACGGTAGCATCATTGCCTTCAGTAGTGGCATTGGTGCCGTTATTCACGACACTTGCATTATTTGTGTCTCCGCCATTAAAATTGGCAGTGTTATTAGCAACATAGTTATTTTGGACTTTTGTGTTTGCACCTGTTGCTTGAACATTGGTATCATCATCCACCATATTCATTGTAGAACTCCCTTCTTGCAATTGCAAAGATAATACAATACCGCTTCTCAATCGCATGCAAATGGCATAAAAAACAAGTTACTCTGAACTTGTCCCACTGGGCGTGCCAATTTGTTTAAGGGAAAAAATGTTCAGATTTCCGACAAAACAAAGTCTTTCTAAGGATGTGTTCGAGGTAGTGAGTTCGAACAAGTTATGTGGTAATCTTGTTTTTTTTCAAACGGTGAAAATTGGTAAAGGGACAATGCGAAGAAAATTAAAGGACTTGGGAATTAAATTGCAAGAAAGTAAATGTGACAAGAAATTAAAGGCTGAAATTTAAAAGAAAAAGGAAATTGCATTGAATTAAAAGTGGAAGGTCACAAGGTGTTCTCCGTCAATCTGCTTCGGTGAGATGTGTATGAGTAACAAGTGTCAACCTATATTACATTAGAAATCTTAATATTTATAGGCAAATAATCTAATAAAGATAACTATTAAATAACTACCCTGTACATGCATGCTTTATTTAAAATAAATAACTACTAGTAACCGCACCACTAAGCAACTGCATGTATTTTTCTAATTACTAGTAACTTCCACTAAGTGCTTTGTGCCATGTAACTGCTTCATGCGTGGCAACTTTTATACTTCGGCTTTGTTCGGCAAGGGTAGCTAGGAGCTTTTTAGCTAGTTAGGAGCTTTTAGATTTAGTCAATAAGCTACTAGCCCCGTTCGGTGAACACAAATTAAAATGAGTTTATAGCTTTTAAAAAGTTTGAAAGCTAGTTTTTAGAAAGCTACTTGTTCAAGAAACTAAACTAGCTTTCAATAATTCATATATCAATTATACCCTCATACAAAATTTAAAATTATTTTGCTACCCTTTAATTAATTACGTATTAATTATAATTTAATAATTTTGTTATAATTAATTAATTAACTACATAATTAATAAATTAAGAAAAAATGAATTTAATTAATTATAATTTAATAATTTTTATATTTTATAAATTAATTAATTGATTAACTATCTATTTAATAAATAAAGAAAAAAATTTGAAAAATTTAAAATAATAAAATGTTGCATGTCGTTTTTGGTCATTTAATAACTTTTAGCTATTTCAAAAGCTAGTTTTGCCGAACAGCACTATTTCAAATAGGCAGTTAAACAGCTAAAAGCTTCCAGCTACAAGCTCACAGCTCCTAGCTAGCTTAACAGCTATAAGCTAGAAGCTCATAGCTACAAGTTACAAGCTCATAGCTACAAGCTAGTTTCGCCCAACAGACCCTTCCACACTGGCCTCATATATGATGTTGCTTTTGCACTTCGACACTGGTTTCCAGTTATAATAAAAGCATGTTGAAATGCTCATTCATGAAATGGTCGAAGTGCATATGAACTCCATACAACAAAAGATTATGCAAGTGCATGCATTTAAGACCAACCCAACGGAGGCTTATATATTTCAATTGAACTCTTCATTCTTGCCCTGTCGAAGTACTTAAAGTGCATGCTATACTTCAACATTCATTCCCTTTGGTCTTTGACAAGTGCTTATCACTTGTAGTCGACAACTCTTGCATGTGCTTCAATATAATATGGCCCCTTTAATTTCTCCTTATCTTTCTTAATAACTAATAGCAAGGCCACTTTGATGTCTGTATAGTCGAAGCAATATTATTTTTGGTATTAACAAACTGAAAATTGCAGAAGAAGATGGTGAATAGTACGCTGTGGTTTCTGCTAAGAACCCATGGACTTCAAGTGAAATGGTGGAGCTACATGACATTCAAGGCCTTACACAGTCATTTCCAGATCTGATCTAAGGCAGCAGCCACATATCCAATATGAAATGAAATAACAATAATAATAATAAGTTTTGAGGGTAAAATGGTCTTTTCGTGCAATAATATCATTGAACAAAATTAAATATACAAAAAACTTTTATGCAAATACATGTAATTGGGAAACTTGCTAAAGCCTATCATGGTCAAAACATGCAGCAGTGCATGATATCCCTTAACATGCTTGGCAGCCATTGCCACCAAACACACACTAAGTAAGTTTATAAAGTTAATTTTGGAGTAACTTTTTCCTCTTTTGGAGATGTTATACGACTCTAGAAAAATGTAATACTTTTTTATCTAATCTTATACACTAGTATAGAAGAGACATTTATAAACAAAGCAGAGTCAAAATGGCCACAGAAAAAAAAAATAACAAATTAGATACTGCACAACTGTATCAGAGCTACAAATCCAATGAACTCAATTTAAGCTAATGAGCAACAGCCTTGGTTTTGTGTTATCAATGAAACAAAGTTTCATGTCATCTTATAAATTCCTATCATGAAATTAAGAAATCAATAGTATAGAATAAGTAGCAACCACTTAGCCGAACACTTAATTAAATAATAAGACAGCCAAGAATTTTGATATACTATATTCAAGCATCAGATATAGCAACCAACAATTCTTCAAGGACATATAGTCGTACCTAGAACAGTAGAACTCGATAAAGATTTAAATCAGCCAGCTCCAAAAAAAAAATAAAAAACAAATGATAGCTATAAATCCTAACAGAGTTGAAAGAAATAAACAAGCATAAAAAGCTCTATTGAAGTTTCATCTCTTTGTTATGCATTGTCTTGCTTGATACTAGAACACCCGCTGGGATCTTCTCTATCTGGCATCTGCTATGCAGACAGGAATACCAATGGATTATAGACACCATACCAAGACTCTCACTCTCACCCTTAAATGCTCCATCCTCCTCCTCTTACAACGTGCTCCACCTGCTGCTTTGCACCTAATAAGGTAAAGTTTTACATAGGAGTAACATTGGAATGACAACATATTTTTTTTATAAATTTGAGAGTAATAATTATTTTTAGACAATTATATTAAGAAACGGATGGAGTATCTGATATTCTAAAATGACTTATAAAAAAGATAAAAAATCTACCAAACTGATATCTTATAATAAGGGACAAAGGAAGTATATACGAGACAAACATAATCCATTGACGGACCAACGTGCAAAAATGAATTTCAAACCAGGTTATCTTCATTCTTCTACCATTATTCCAGCAAACTCACATGGAAAATCCCTTTAACTTGCAATTATGTTTTTTGACCATTAATAAAAAAAAATTTAGACAACTACACACTGATTTTAAAGGAAAAATATAATTGTATATAAGTAAATAATAAAATAATAATTAAAAAAAACACGTTCATTCAACCTTCGTAAGATACTTTTTGATAATTTAGTACCACCTCTGTCCCTAATTATAAGGCCCTCTTGGGAGATTTCACATCCATTAATAAGAAAGTGGAATAATTTAGTTAATTGTATTGGAAATGTGAACTTTTGATATGTATTTTCAAAATTACCCCTATTAATATTATTGAGAATCTAAAAAGTGTTAAATAAATAAGGGTGTTTGTGGAAAAAAATAATTAATGCTCATTGAAAATTGGTAAAAGGGTCTTATAAATAGAGACGAAATAAAAGTGTTAAGAGGACCTTATAATTAGGGACGGAGGGAGTATCAGAGACTCTCGAGAAAATAACAAATTAAATTTCAAGTGTCCATCCCACCTTTAGTTGCAAACACTTTACATTCAATACAAGTAAATCATAACTACTGACCGTGTATCCTACAGACCAATGGTGACCCATATTGACTGGCACCACAAAAGCACTAACTAAGCATAAGAAGAGCTTAGGTATGCTTTTTGTTGATTCCACGCTAAACATTTTTATAGTAATAAACAACTAAGAGTTAATTAATTTTACAAACTCGTGTCTCTTGATTACCTACATAAGCTTTCCTTCAATGACGCCTCGTGTTCCTGGGCACCAGCCTCTTCAAACCACGATTATCTGCATATAGTATCAAAATTATATGATTATTCCTTAATATGCAAAATAAGGATATAACACAGTACTAGTAACTTTCAATATATATATATATATATATATATATATATATATATATATATATATGAACACATGAGTCAGGTAAAAGTGAATGCCAATACTCCATATGTTGCCCCACTTTACGCCTTGGCTTCTAATTTCATAGGCTGTACGGCCATCAAAATCTGTGAAGCAGCATAATTACAATTATTCAATGACTCATGAAATAATTATACCTTAATATATAGTATAGTCTTTGACCTTTGTTACTACTACTACTAAATTACCTCTAATATAAGGATTTGCCCTGTATTTTAACAATAGAACCACACACGGCACACTACCTGTTGATGCTGCTATATGCTGATGCATAAGAGAATAAAAAAATTAATCAAAACTATACAAGTATTAAAGAAACTAGAAAGTCCAACAAAAAATACTAACCAAAGCAGTCTCCCCGTTCTTGTTGGATTCGTTAGGATCAAAACCCCATGCTAAGAGTTGATATAACAATGAATCATCATCCCTTGATATTATGTTATGGAGACTCAGTGGAAGCGGACGCTTCATCCTTCCACGACGTAACTTGCCCTCATCGTCCGTGACCGTGAGGTACTCTTTCATTAGGTCCTGATCTTTTAAATGCTACACCCACACCAGCCAATTCACAAATTAAATACATTGGAGTATATTGTTTTTGGTGAACACATTGGAGGATATTATATACTACCTCCGTGCCTATTTATAAGATACTTTTGACATTTTCATTTTGTTCTTATTTATAAGATACTCCACCAATTTTTAAAGAGCATTAATTACTTTTTTCCACAAACACCCCTATTTATTTAACACTTTTTAAATTCCCAATACTATTAATAGGGGTAATTTTGAAAATACATATCAAAAGTTCACATTTCCAATACAATCAACTAAATTTTTCCACTTTCTTAATGGACGTGAAATCTTCTAAGAATATCTTATAAATAGGGACGGAGGGAGTATAACACATGCAATAACGCAAAAATAATAAACAAGTAATTAATGTGACACTCTACCTCAAACCAAAATGATAAAACCAATTAAAAAGACAAATCAATATGATGCATTTGTTCTATTTGGTGGTACTCAATTTAAATTTATGCCACTTTTAACATTTTTTGGATAAGACAAAAATTTTATTAAAACGACGGAAAAGGCTAGGAGTATAAAAAATACACCCAGCCTCAAAATAAACCAAGTACAATACATATTTGATCATGCAAAATCCCCTCCAAGCCACCAATGCTATTACCCATGCTTCTAATTCTGCCACTTTTAACATTATATCTGAGGACATAAATTCCGTGAAATACTTGGAATGCAAAATTTTTTTAAAAAAAAAAAAGTTAAAATAAAGATGAAATATAAAATCACAAAAGAAAAAATAATTGAATTTGGATTCATTCCCTATTAAACATTTATGGTAATAAAGCATACTAACATACTCCCTCCGTCCCATATTATAGGGTACCATTTTAGTAGAATTGGTGTTTCTTTTTAAAAGTCGTTTTAGAATATCTAGGTAGTATTAAAAAGTTTATTCCAAATATATCCCTCGTAATTGCATAAGGGTGATAGAGTAATAATTATAATAGAGAGAAATGAATAGAGTTGTGAGGTTATAAATATGAGTAACTTTGGAATGACAACATATTTTATGATAAATTTGATAGTAATATTTATTTTTCTTAATATGCCTAAATTAGATAAAATTGACTTATATTAAGAGACAGATTAAGCAAGATATACCTTTAGTAAATTACTCAGGATTATGCTAGGGTCTTCCACGAAGTCCCTTACAATGTCCAAAAAAGTTTTGGCATCCAATCTCAATAACGTGCATGATGTCCTTGTTCGAAATTCGAATGGTTGTAATCTATGAAGCAGCACCCCAATATCGCCACATACATCGCCTTTTGCACATGTTCCAATGATTACACTATAACCATATGGGCACGTATATGACATTTCCTGACAAATAATTCAAAATTCATGAATAGTTCACAAGATCAAATTTAGCCTAAATTTAAAAGCACAATGAAATACAGCAATACAGTAAACATAGGAATTTACTACTTCACCGGCGGCTATTATATAAAGATACTTGGGGATTTCGTTCTGCAACATAAAAACTTCCCCGGGCGGTAATTCCTCAACGTTCACATCAGATACCTTCGCAAAGTTAAATTTTTTTTAAAAAATAATAATAAAAATAAAAATAAAAAAATCAATACAAAACAATCAAAAATATTATTTGCATGTTATATGAAATTTTGATATTTACCAACGGGATAACCAAGTCTTTTGGTAATCCGTCAAACAAATATATATGCTTTATCAATCCAAGAGAAAAATTTTCTACCACATTTGTGCGATTAGCTTTTGACAAAGAGTCCTGTAAAACAATATAAAAATATTAGTAGTTATTCAAAAATACAAACACATAATACTCATAACACTCCTAAGCTATTTAAAGTCACTCGTTAAATATTATCATCTCTTTCCATTAAGGAAATGTTATATTCATAAGAAAATGATGAAAATGTAAGAATCATAATCATTCTTGCCTTGTTCACATACATTTGTTTAATTTTTGTATGTATAAAAATATAAAAAACTACACTTTCTGATAAATATTGGTAGTTATTCGAAAATACAAACCCATAATATCTTTAAGCTATTTAAAGTCACTCCGTGGATATTACTATCTCTTTTCGTTAACAACAAGTTATATATTAATAAGAAAAATGATAATTCATAAGAAAAGGATAAATGATGAATTATGATGCAAATTATTAAGAAAAAAAATAAATAAAAAACTAGAATAAAAAAGAAGTAATTAGAAGCAAGTAGAAGACAATTGTATTGAGTTGAGAAGTATCTAGACAATTTTAACATAAAAATTTTATAACCGCCTCCATTATGGCGGTGCAGCAAGGCTATAAATAGGTCCCCTAGTGTCATTTGTATGCATGTAATATAAAAGTGTGCAACACTTTAATAAAGTTTTCCTATTGTATTGTTTCACCACATCAGTGCTCTCCTCCTTATAACCATCTTTTGGTCTTTTAACTACTTAATCAAAGAACTCCATTTTTTATTAAATACTAACAGTGGCATCAGAGTTACGTTCGGTCATATACTGAGCGAAGAGATAATACCCAAACTATTTTACAACTATCCCAAAAAAATTAACTATTCACTTTAATCCCATTATTATTCCTTTAAGCCATGGCCACTACTATTCAACCACAATCTATCCCTATTCCAATATTCTATGGAGAAAATTATGATTTTTGGAGTACTAAAATGACAACCTTCTTCCGGTCCCAAGATTTATGGGATATTGTTGAAGAAGGCTATACTATTCCAGAGGATACTTCAGCTCTTACTGCAGCTCAGAAGAAAGAGTTGAAGGAAAATGAGAAAAAAGATGCAAAAGCATTATTTATTTTGCAACAAGCCTTGGCGGAGCCTATTTTTCCAAGGATAATGGGAGCTACAAGCGCTAAAGAATTGTGTGGACTACACTAAAGGAGGAGTTCCATGGTAGTGAATGGTATGCACCATTAAACTTCAAACTCTAAGGCGTGAATTTGAATTAATTAAAATGAAAGAGTCTGAGACCATCAAAGACTATTACTCTAAAATAAAAGAAATAGTCAATCAATGAAAGCCTATGGGGAAAATATTCTTGACAAGAGAATTGTCGAGAAAATTTTAATTTCTATTCCCCAAAGGTATGATTCAATCGTCACTACGATTGAACAAACCAAAGATCTGTCTACCCTATCGGTGACAGAACTAATGGGCTCTCTAGAAGCTTATGAGCAAAGTTTGAGCAGGCATAATGAAGAATCATTAGAAAATGCCTTTCAATCAAAGCTCAAATTACGGTCTCAGAAAAAAGGAGATGAAAGAAAAAATAATGGTGCGGAAAACTCTAGAAACAAGGAGATTTCTAGAGACTCCTCTAGAAACAATCAAAGCATATATCCTCCTTGTGGCATCTGCAAGAAGTCAGGCCATTCAGAAAAATATTGTTGGTACCGAAAAAAGCAACAATGCCAACACTGCAAAAAATATGGGCACTCGGAGCAAAACTGTCGCAATAAAGACAACCATCAGGCCAATTTCACGAAAGGATGTGAACGTGACCAACAACTATTCTATGCCAACCAAGTCCCAAGATGTGACAAAGAAGAAAAATGGTACTTGGATAGTGGTTGCAGTAACCACACGGCAAAGGATGGGAGCATTTTCAAAGGTATTGATAAGTCCGTCAGAGTACAAGTTCGATTGGGCAATGGCACCGTGGTGGAGTCCAAAGGCAAGGGCACTATCATGGTGGAGACATAGTCAGGTACGCGACTTATCAAGGACGTGCTACTAGTTCCCAACCTTAAAGAAAATATTTTAAGTATTGGCCAAATGATGGAGAAGGGCTACTCTCTCCACTTTGAGGGAGATACATGCAAAATATACGACAACAATAGAAAACTTGAAGTAGCCCAAGTAAAAATGGAGAAAAGAAATAGAAGTTTTCCAATAACTCGGAAATATGCTACTAATATTGCCATGAAGGTGCAAGTTGATGATTCATGGCTTTGGCATCGAAGACTTGGCCATCTCAATTTTCATGCTCTGAAGCTTTTATATAAGAAGCACATGATGAGAGACCTTCCATCCATAGAAGAGATCGAAGGAGCATGTGAAGGGTGTCTATTTGGGAAACAGCACAGACTACCTTTTCCACCAAGCAAAGCATGGAGAGCGAAACGCTTGTTGGAGCTTATACACACCGATGTCTGTGGACCAATGAGGACACCATCATTAACAAACAATAGGTACTTCATCCTATTCATCGATGATTTCTCTAAAATGACATGGGTCTACTTCATTAAAGAAAAATCAAAAGTATTTGGAGTATTCAAGAAGTTCAAGACCCGTGTCGAGAAGCAAACCGGGAAGCACATAAAAGTACTCAGAAGCGATCGTGGCAAAGAGTACAACTCCCGCGAGTTTGATAAATTTTGTGAGGATGAAGGCATTGAGCGTCAACTAACAGTAGCATATACTCCGGAACAAAATGGAGTATCTGAAAGGAAGAATCACACAGTAATGGAGATGGCTCGATTGATGCTTAAGGAGAAAGGATTGCCAAACACTTTTTGGGATGAAGCAGTCTACACTGCAGTCTATATAATGAATAGATGCCCAACAAAGGCAGTTTGAGACAAAACTCCTATTGAAACTTGGAGCGGTAGAAAACCATCAGCAAAACATCTAAAGGTGTTTGGATCTATCTGCTATGTCCATGTCCCAAAACAAAAAAGACACAAGCTTGAAGATAAGACGATAAGAGGCATATTTCTGGGATATAGCAAGCAGTCCAAAGGCTACCGCGTTTACAACTTGGAAACAAAGAAACTCATCATCAACCGAGATGTGGAAGTTGATGAAGGTGCTTCTTGGAACTGGGATGAACAAAAAGTTGAGAGACGCAGTATCACTGTGCCATCACAACAACAACAAGTAAGCGAAGAAATAGAATATGCTGAAGATGATCCAGGTACACCCATTGCATTCCGACAAGAACAAAGTTCACCAGAATCTACTCCAAGACGAGTAAGATCCTTGGTAGACATCTATGAGACTTGCAACTTGGCCCTAGTTGAACCCAGAAGCTTTGAAGAAGCCTCAAAGCATGAAGTATGGGTCAAGGCAATGGAAGAAGAAATAAAAATGATTGAAAAAAACATGTGGGAGCTAGTAGACTGCCCAAAAGACAAAGATGTCATCGGAGTCAAATGGGTTTACAAAACAAAACTCAATCCCGATAGCACTATACAAAAACGTAAGGCAAGGCTAGTCGCTAAAGGCTACTCACAACAACCTGGAATCGACTACGATGAGACATTTGCCCCAGTTGCTCGCTTGGATACGATAAGAGCACTAATAGCTCTTGCAGCTCAAAAAGGGTGGAGCATTTACCAGCTAGATGTCAAATCTGCCTTTCTCAATGGAGTCCTACAAGAAGAAATCTATGTGGAGCAACCGCAAGGGTTCGTCAGCAAAGGCAACGAAGATAAAGTGCTACGATTAAAAAAGGCTCTATATGGTTTAAAGCAAGCCCCTCGTGCTTGGTACAACAGAATTGATCAATACTTCACTGATAACGGACTCGGGAGGAGCAAGAGTGAGCCTACATTGTACATCAAGACCCAATGTCAGTATGACACTCTCATTGTCTCCTTATACGTCGATGATCTTATTTGCACAGGAAACAACATGAATATGATAGACGAGTTCAAGCGAGACATGATGAAGACATTCGAAATGACCGACCTTGGCCTAATGAACTACTTCCTCGGCATTGAAGTAAGTCAAAGAAACGAAGGCATATTTATCTGCCAAAGGAAATATATAGAAGAATTGCTCAAGAAATTCAAGATGCGAGAATGCAAACCAGTTGCTACTCCGCTGGTGACGAACGAGAAGTTACAAAAAGAAGACGGATCTCCAAAGGCAGATGCATCGCTCTACAGAAGTTTAATCGGAAGTCTTCTATATCTCACTGCTACGCGACCAGACATCATGTATGCGACAAGTCTCTTATCAAGGTTCATGCAAAGCCCAAGTCAAATTCACTTTGGAGTTGGCAAAAGAATTCTAAGGTACCTGCAAGGAACGAAGGAGTTCGGCATATGGTTCACAACAAACACCAACTCAAGTTTGATTGGCTACACCGACAGTGATTGGGCAGGTTCGGTAGATGACATGAAGAGCACGTCAGGCTATGCCTTCTCACTAGGATCGGGAGTAATCTCTTGGGCATCCAAGAAACAAGCAATTGTCGCACAATCAACTGCTGAAGCAGAGTATGTAGCAGCTGCGAAGACTACAAATCAAACTATATGGCTTCGACGAATACTTGGCGATATGGGAGCTCAACAAAGCGAGCCGACAACTATCTACTGCGATAACAAATCAGCAATAGCAATATCGAAGAATCCAGTGCACCACAACAGGACAAAGCATATAGCAATTAAATATCACGTCATCAGAGAAGCAAGCGAGAGCAAAGAAATAAAGCTCGAAATTGCCAAACTGAAGAGCAAGTTGCTGACATATCCACTAAGGCGTTACCAAGACCAAAGTTCGAGCAACTACGATCAATGCTTGGAGTTACACAAATTTGCATCAAGGAGGAGTGATGAATTATGATGCAAATTATTAAGAAAAAAATAAATAAATAAAAAACGAGAATAAAAAAGAAGTAACTAGAAGCAAGTAGAAGATAATATAAGCATCCAGACAATTGTATTGAGTTGAGAAGTATCTAGACAATTTTAACATAAAAATTTTATAACCGCCTCCATTATGGCGGTGCAGCAAGGCTATAAATAGGTCCCCTAGTGTCATTTGTATGCATGTAATATCAAAGTGTGCAACACTTTAATAAAGCTTTCCTATTGTATTGTTTCACCACATCAGTGCTCTCCTCCTTATAACCATCTTTTGGTCTTTTAACTAATTAATCAAAGAACTCCATTTTTTATCAAATACTAACAATAAAGGTGTAAAAATTGTAATCATAAGATTTCTATATAAGGGGAAAAAAACTACACTATCTTATATGTGTTTTCATTGAAGAGCATTTGCATTTTGGGAATACATCAAAATTAAAATTGAATTCACTCACATGCTTGGCGGGTTGTTTAAAAATTGTGACATAGGCTGCCAATCCGATGCTACAAAGCATGATGAAAATGGAGAAAATCATATTCTCTTTGTTAATCTCGTTGATTGCAAAGTGGAGAGAACAAAAATACCTGCACAAAACACTTAAATAATAAATTCATCTCCAAATTTTGACCTATTGGGCCAGGTAAATGTGTACCATTTTCTAGAAAGGACAAAATTTCATTCCAAAACAAGAGAGAAGCACAAGAAAAATTCCTCAAACAGTATATAGTCAATCCAAAACCAAAAACCAGAGAAATCAAAACAATACTGTGAGTATCACAGCTAATTAAAACACAGGAAGAGAAAGCCATTTAACAGAACCCCTTACAGTCAGCCTTAAAACTCGAGCAACATCAGCAGAGAAAAACAAACTCCAGCAGCAAAATCAGCAGAGAAATAAGCTACCCACCCCACTGTAACATCATAAACAAGAGGAATGCACTGTCTGCTATATTTCAACTTGAATTCAAGAGCTTAGCAACAGTATGATACTAAGTTGTAATATGTTCCATGGATTGGGTTCAAACAAAAAAATATGTAATACTAATGAACTTTTATTTTGATTAAAAAATATAGAGGATATAGATGGTGGAACAGTGAATCGGTGGAGACTGACACACATGGACGAGATCTGTGTCCCCTTAAACATGTGGTCACGGGTTCGCGGGTTCGATTCCTTCATCATGCGAATTCCCTAAACAGATTAGTCATGCAGTTACACGGCCCGTGGGTTCACCCAAAAAAAAAAAGATGGGGGAAGCGTGGATGTTATTTTGCACCACCAAAGGTTCTTTTTTCAATGATATGTCCAATTCTTTTTAAACTTTGATTTTTCAAATATACCGACCCTTCATTGGTCCTAAACGGTGATTTTGCTAATGACATTCTTATTGTACTTGCTTGAGAACAATCTCATAAACAACAAATATATGAAAGCAATTAGCATCCTCCTTGTCACAATGAACAACTTTAGAATAATAAATTATGAACGTTAATAACTGGATTGGAATGAGGACAATAGAGAAAAGAATTCCGTCATCCTTACCAGCCAAGACGATTTGAACAGCAGAGGGGTTACAATTTCGGAATGCAAAGTGATTTCGGTACAATTTGCAGGCTACACAGCCAGATCTTTAGGAGTTTGAACGTGATTTGGAATCTCTGAACCCTACTCAATGCTGAGCTTTAGGCACGACGGCAAAGTGTATTTAACCCTACTGTTAGTTGTTGTACTTCCTCTCGAGATAAAACTGCCGAGATATTCGCAGATTTTTTATTTATATTCATTTCTATCTATGTTTTATCGATATATTACTCCCTCTTTTTCGTTTATGATGTTTTTTTTAGCATTTGTATTATATTTGATGAATTCTATTCTTTTATAAGGTTTTGGCTAAACAACAACAAATATATTTGGTATTAAAGATTAAAGTACGTCATGTGTTAATTTAATAATTGAATTTATTTACAACATGTTGAGACAACTTCATATAAATTAGTCAATAATTAATGGAATTAACTCTTTGGTATATTTAGTCCATGATTAATGGAATTCATTGCGGAAGGCAGGTATCTTAATTCTTGGGTTTTTTATTTAAGTGGGGTAGTTTTGAAACAATTTACAAAAATAGAGTAGTTTTGAAACTATTTACGTAAGATAGGGCAGTCAACAAAACTATTTCAAAAAATGGGGCAGTCAAAGTCAAATTTTAGCTGGTCAAACAAGTCATTCCAAATGACTTATCCTAAATGACACGTGTCACGCTCTCATTGGGTGTCCGGATTTTTTTTGGATAAAAAAAACCATCAAACAGGCCCGCCACGTGGCGCAATCAGGTGAGTTGTGTCACTGCGGTTGACACAACATGTGGCGTCAGACACAGTGACGCAACCCACCTGGTTGGGCCACGTGACGCGCTTGTCCCTCATTTCTCCCACTCGCCTAGCTGCCTCCCACTCCCCCAATCCTCTCTTCTTCTTATAAATACCTCCTTCAAAACCCTACCAAATCATCTCATTTTAATTTACTTCAGCAGTACCCCAAAATCACCGGTGTACTTTCTCCACCCTACTCTTTACCTCTCAGCTCCCCAACATATCAACATGTATCATCCATATATATTTTTCTTTACTTCCAACTATCAATCTACACCAATTTTTGGTATAATCTTTAAGGTAAAATTTAATATTTTATTTCTATATTTTTCTTTTAAACTTTACTTTTATATTTTTATTAACATGTACATAGAAAATGATAGTCTTATTTAGTTTTTTATTTTTTAGCATTTATAAGTAGAGCGTGAAACCGTAAATTTTTTTTTTATGATTTTTATTGTTATACACTTGTGCATGTTTAATGATACTTTTATTGTTTTGTACGTAGATGATGATAGTGTTTTTTTTTTCTTTTTATTTTTTTTCACTTGTAAGTACATATTAATGAATTTATATGTTTACGAATTTTTAGTTACAATATTATTACAATTTATAATTTTGTAGAAGATGAATTTTTACGTGTATGAAATTTTTATTTATTTATTAGTTTGATTTTTAATGTTTCGGTATTAGTTTGATTTTTTATTTATTTATTAGTTATTTTTTTATGTTTAGGTATTAGTTAGATATTTTTTAAATTTTTAAGTATTATTGAGATTTTTATTTATTTATTATTTTTTTCTATGTTTAGCTATTAGTTAGTGATATTAGTGATATTTATTTATTTATTGGTTAAAAAATAAAACTAGTAAATATATAAAAATTCTCAATAATACCTAAACATAAAAAATATAACTAAACCCTAAATATAAAAAAAACTATTACCCAAATAAAATCAAACTAATACCTAAACATTAAAAATCAAACTAATAAATAAATAAAAATATCCAACTCCTAAACATAAAAATAAAACTAACTAATAAATAAAAAATATCAAACTAATACCTAAACTTAAAAAAATAACTAATAAATAAATAAAAAATCTAACTAATTCATAAGCATTAAAAAATCAAACTAATAAATAAATAAAAAATCTAACTAATACATAAACTTAAAAAAAAACCTAATACATTAATAAAACCTCAAACTCATACCTAAACATTAATAAGTCCATAAAAAATGTAATTAATAAATAAAAAAAAATCTAACTAATAGCCAAACATAGAAAAAAACTAATAAATAAATAAAAGTCTCCCTAATACTTAAACATTAAAAAGAAATCTAACTAATACCTAAACATAAATAAAAAGTAACAAATAAATAAAAAATAAAACTAATAAATAAATACAAATTCTAACTAATACCTAAACATAAAAAATCTAACTAAACCCTAAACATAAAAAAACTAATACCCAAATAAAATCAAACTAATACCTAAATATTACAATTCAAACTAACACCCAAATAAAAAATTTAACTAATACCTAAACATAAAAAATATATAATATAACTATTAAGTAAATAAAAAATTCTAACTCATACCTAAACATTAAAATTCAAACTAATAAATAAATAAAAAATCTAATTGATACCTAAACATTAAAATTCAAACTAACAAATAGATAAAAAATCCAACTTAGTATAAAACATAAACATTAAATAAAAAGCAATAGTATAAAACATTAAATAAATATAAATAAATAAATAAGTAAAATAAGTGCATGATGATACCTAAACATTAAATAATATTATAAAACATAAAAAAATAAATAAATGAAAGAATCACTAATTATGTACAAGTGCATAAAATTAAAAAGCAAAAAAAAAATTATATAAATAACAATGTCATACTCTATGTATTAATGCGTAAAAATAAAAAGTATAAAAAAATTAAAAAAGAGTATTACTTCTTATAGACCATTGTATAAATTTAAAATTACTAAAAATTAAAATAAAAATAATTATAGAGGGATAAAATTTACCTCGAAAAATATACCGAAGATTTGTATAGATTAATGATTGAGAAAAAAAATATGACAAAAAGATATATTTAATTTGTCTTATACGAATGTTGGGAGTTGGGGATGTGGTTCTATTTATAATGGAAGTACGCGGAAGGAAGTATGAAGGGAAGTGGGTGGGAAGCATGTATTTATTGGGTTTGTTTCGGAGGTATGCTGGGAGTGGGGGAAAGGTACGGTGGGCTTGGGAAGACAGCTGGGCACGTGGGAGACAAGGGGGACAAAAGCGTCACGTGGCACAACGAGATGAGTTGCGTCACTGCGGCTGACGTCACCTGTTCCGTCAACCTCAGTGACGCTGACGCAACCCGCCTGGTTGCGCCACGTGGCGGGCCTGTTTGGTGGTGTTTTTTTTTACTTTTTTATCCAGAAAAAATCCGGACACCCAATGGGAGAGTGACACGTGTCATTTAGGATAAGTCATCCGAAATGACTTGTTTGACCAGCTGATATTTGGCTTTGACTGCCCATTTTTTGAAATGGTTTTATTGACTGTCCTATGTTATCTAAATAGTTTCAAAACTACCCCATTTTTGTAAATTGTATGCAAAGCTATCCCACTTAATTAAAAAAAACCTAATTCTTGAAACTGCAAGGACAATGAATCATGTTGGTCTAAACAATTTTTTCCCAACAACCTATTGTTATTTGTAATTTAGTATTACTATTGATATCTACAAGACTACAACAACACTAAACATGAGTTAAATATAAATAAATAAATTCATAAACCCAACAAAAGGACAAATATTTATACTCAAAACTATTTATTTTAAGTAGCAGTTGCATCAAACATATATTGCAGTTGCAGTTGCAGCCATCCGATCCATTGGGCATGCAGGCCCGGCCTTGGGGGTGGGCATTGAAGGCCACCGCCCAGGGCCCAAAAATTTTAGGGGCCCCAAAATTTTTTTTAATAGTACTTATACTTAAAATAAATTAATAGTTGCATATTTTTTATCTTTTAATTATTAATAGTTTAACATAATATTTTAATTTATTTTTTTATTTGCTCACTTGACTTATAAATAGGTTAACTTATGAACTTTATTTTAATAACTTACTCCCTTTGTCTCTAAATATAACATCATTTTGATAATTTTATTTTGTCCTTATTTATAAGACCTAATACAAATTTTCAACGACAATTAGGTACTTTTTTTTTCACAAACACCCATATTTACTCAACAATTTTTAGATTCTCAATAATACTTATAAGGATAGTTTTGAAAAAAAAAACATATAAAATGTTCACATTTTCAATGTAATTAACTAAATTAACCAACTTTAGTAATGAACGTGAATTCAATCAAAAGGATATTATATACAAAGACGGAAGAAGTAACATGAAAACAATTTTAATTACCTATTTAATTAATAAATTTTTTTATTTTATTTCAACTCTATTTTATATAATATCTATTTTTATTATTGATTGTTATCATTGTTTTAATTAATTAAATATATAAATAAATAGTTTTTTAATTGATTTATTTTTAATAATTTTTTTTAGTAGGGCCCAAAAAAAATTTCGCCCTAGGACCCAAGATAGATTAGGACCGACCCTGTGGGCATGCACTTATAAATTTTCTAAAAAAAAAAAAAAAGAGAGAGAGAGAGAGAACTTGATTCAGCAGCAGACCCATGTCGCCATTGTATCATTAAAGTATGGTTAAGTAGAAAGAAAGAAATCGAGATCCAAGGAACGGAAGGGAATGGGTGATTGGAAAACGTACCCAATGAACCCCGGATAGAGATGAACTGAGAAAGAAAGAAAGAATTACTGGATAGAGAGAAACAGAGGAAGAAGATCAACGAATGACTCAATGCAATGTCATGTGATGCCATGAGAGAGAGAGGGTGATGGTTTAGTTTGGCATCAGATGTAATTTACTCCGTTCTCCCTTCTGCTTGAAATATAAACTAAATAAAACGATGTTCTCTTGATTTAAAATATACACAAAGTTAAATAATTTTTTTAAATTTTATTTTATTTTCAATGCTATTTTTTGAAGATATTCCTAAAAAATTGTTATCTTATTTAATTTTTGTTTTATTTTCAATGCAATTTTTCTAAAATACCTATATTCTTTTATAAATTTAAAAAAATTAAATACAATCAACTAACCGACCTCCTTGACAAACATAAAATTATTTACTTTTATTTATAATTTGAGCACGAGGCAATGAACACTAACAATCTCTAACACTGCTCCCCCCAGTGTAACTGATGTGCTTGCTGCTCTGTCTTTGTTTTTTTTTTCTTGATTACTTTTCATTTACTCCTTCACCCTCGTTTACATAAGATACTGTTGAACAAATTTATTTGTAATTATTTTTTTTTTTTAAGTTTTGTTGAGATTAACCGACACTAGTGCACTGTTTCACCAACAATTGAAGAGTTTTTTCTTTAAAGTATTATGTCAGATTCAATTTTCTTTTATGAATATGAAAAATATTTTGTTGGTAAAAATAAAACTCAATTTAATAATTTTTATGTTTTAGAAGAGATTAGTCATCTATTATCTACTTAATAATATCTTGATGAAAAATTATAATGTTTCAAACGTGTGGGACTATTGCATAATGCTTAAGCATTTTCAGAAACCTTTTGTAGAAAATTCAGGAGAAACTAATATTTTGATTGGAGCACGTACGGAATGAAAGAGCTTAACATCTTCCTGAAAAATGTAAGCAGGTATGAGGTCAGTTCCTCCAGTAAGCAGGTAGAGGCTGCAGAGTGCAGAATGCAACAGAGAGTGACTATGAATAGCAGTCAATTCAAATAATGATTTAACAATTTTATGCAGTTATGTTGACAAACCATGAGGAGGGATGATTTCAGAATATTCATAACACAACTGCAATGTGGGAGGGAATGGGTTTTTTGGATGTAAAACCTGGATAAAGAGAAAGACAACAATAATAAGGGATAAAATGTAGGGAGTTACTAGCATGCAATCCAATTTTGGATTGTTGGCATGCAATCTTCTCATCAACCAATAGCAAGTTGTCACTTAATTCATTTGTGCCATGTCATCATCTCAAGTAGTAGTGCTTATATTTCCGATACTAAAGGCATTGGCGGACGACGTCTGAGGCATTTGGATCGGAGGTGATGGTGGCCGGTGGTGGTGGTGGGGAAGAAGACGAACCACCAGCACTTCAGAAGCTACTTTGATTTTTTTTTTAAATTATATTTTTTAAAATTAAAACTTATAATTTATCAATAGGTACAAAGGACTAAAATTGTAATTTACTTTTTAAGTTGGACCAAATTGCAAAAAATTACATTTGACTACTTGAGATGATGACATGGCACAAGTGAATTAAGTGGCAACTTGCTATTGGTTGATGAGAAGATTGCATGCCAACAATCTAAAATTGGATTGCATATTAGAAAAGTCCTAAAATGTAATAAATGCAAGAAAAGAAAGGTCGAGTTTAAATTAATAACAATATAACTAAATTGTAGAACACTAACAGCACGGATGAAAGCACTGAACACAAATGAGAAGAAAGCAGTAGAATCGATATGCCCGATATTGCTTTCCGCAGAGAAGATAACCGATGCTTTATGCCAAACGGTACTGTCTTGGAGAACCTTGACAACGCGGATGCAACAAGGAAAACTTTGAAATACTTCCTCCTTAAATTGGGCCCCTCCTCCATCCACGGCTACGATGTATGAGCACAATTGATCTTGTACTGCCCTTATCATCTCCACAAATCGGGTAAAAATTTCTGATTTTTTTGGAAGGTTTGGAATCAGGACGCACAGATGACTGAAGGGCTATAAAGGGCCAAGGCTGCATTTTGGAGTGAATTGGATGAGCAATTGCAAATAATAACAACTATAGGTGAAAAGTGCACAACCACCCCTTAAACTTAATTCTTTTTGCAAATAGGCAAATTGAACTATGTTTTCTTCCTTATTTATCCTTAAACTTTGCCTAATAGTGAAATTGGTCCTTCTTCACCATTATGCTACTAAATCCATTTGATTCCGCTTATTTAGTTCGCTCCCAACTATTAACCTTGAATCCTAATAACAATTATTTTGAAATTTGAATTGCATTTCCTTGATATTACAATTTATAACAGCAGAGCATTCGGGATGAGAATGAACATCAAAGGACATGTAGAACCTGCGAGAACTATGGTAAAATCAAATCAGTATCAGTACTGATCTAAAGTGAGTGAATCAATCATTCATGAGACGTTGGTTAAAGGATTTTGTTGGCAAATAATTTAGAAATACATGTAAATATCCATATACCGTGTGACTTACTCTTACTTTAATAATGATTCTATTAATAAGAAATTGTGTTTCATAATCTTAATGCTGTGAATTCAAATTTCGTTGCAAATGTAAAAATTTTGTTAATAAATAATTTATAAATATAATATTAAGTGCTTATAGAAGTTGATCATAATGAATCTAGAAACACAACTCACCTAATAACATTTTTTTTTAAAAAAAAAATATCTTTTTTTAATTCTCTCTTTCTTTTTAATAATAAATAAAAAAAGATGTCGCTGCTTACTATTCCTAATAGGTCTTTAAAGCTGACCCTAATAAGTCTCAGGATATTTTTGTTTGCTCTAATAGAGTTCAAACTTGTCCTACTTTAGACAGACTTACTTATATCATTAAAAAAATCTGATTCAATTGGGAGACCCCTGCCCACAAAATGAAGTTCCGTAGGGTCGAGGTGGATTTAGTTAGGCCGTCAAAGTGCGAAAGCCCAGACACCACATGCGAAAGCAAAAAAAAAAAAAAAAAAAAACTTATCTCTATTTAAAGAGTTTTTACCAAAGAAAAAACTTATCTCTACCGAACATGGGCAGATGATATTTTGTGAGCATTATAAATTAATAATCAAGCTATTTTAACTTGAAGCAATAAGGCCTAAACACGACTATATAATCCCAAAATGCAGTCACATGGAGGGTTTGATTATCCAGAGAAGAGTTCATTATTATTTTTGGAAAAAATATTATTCATGATATTTTATTTTTTCTATTTTGCCTTTCTATAATTTCATCATTCCCATTAAATCTACCATTCAGTTGAGACATCTGATGAACATAAGCAGATTTAAAAAATTATGATCATAACAAATTATAATCTATATAACTATAATCGTAATCTAATTTTTTTTCAACTATACCAAACACATACTGAGAGTAAGTTTATAAAGTTAATTTTGGAGTAACTTTTCCCTCATTTGGAAATGTTATACGACTCTATAAAAATGTAATTCTCACCACTTAACCGAACACTTAGTTAAATAAAACAGCCAAGAATTTTGATATACTATATTCACACATTTGATATAGCAACCAACAATTTTTCAAGGATATAGCCGTACCCAGAGCAGTAGAACTCCATAAAAATTTAAATCAGCCAGCTCCCAAAAAAAAAAAAAAAAAATCAAATGATAGCTATAAATCCTAATAGAGTTGAAAGAAATAAACAAGCATAAAAAGCTCTATTGAAGTTTCATCTATAAATCTTAATAGAGTTGAAAGAAATAAACAAGCATAAAAAGCTCTATTGAAGTTTCATCTCTTTGTTATGCATTGCCTTGCTTGATACTAGAACACCTGTTGGGGGACCAATCTTCTCTATCTGGCATCTGCTATGCAGACAGGAATATCAATGGATTATAGACACCATACGAAGACTTTCACTCTCACCCTTAAATGCTCCTCCTCCTCTTAACCTTCTGCTTTCCACCTGATGAGGCAAAAAAAAAAAAAAAAAGAGTTATAAAGTTTTAAATACGAGTAATTTTGGAATGACAACATATTTTTTTTTATAAATTTGAGAGTAATTATTACTTTTTTTAATATATGTGAATTAGGTAGAAGTAGCTTATATTAAGAAACGGATGGAGTATTTGATATTCTAAAACGACTTATAAAAATGATAAAACCAATGTGCAGAAATGAATTTCAAAGGAGTATATACGAGACAAACATAATCCATTGACGGACCAATGTGCAGAAACGAATTTCAAACCAGGTTATCTTCATTCTTCTACCACTATTCCAGCAAACTCACATATGGAAAATCCCTTTAACTTGCAATTATGTTTTTTGACTATTAATAAAAAAACTTTAGACAACTACACACTGATTTTAAAGGAAAAAATATAATTGTATATAAGTAAATAATAAAAATAATAAGAGTTAAGCGATACTTTGGTCCCTCAAGTTTTTCGAGAGGGACACTTTAGTCCCTCAAGAAATTTAATTCATTTTTAGTCCCTAAAGTTTTCCAAAAGTACCAATTTAGTCCCTGTCCTATTTCCGTTAGTCACTTCGTTGAGGGACTAAATTGGTACTTTTAGAAAACATGAGGGACTAAATTGGTACTTTTTAAAAACTTTGGAGGACTAAAAATGAATTAAATTTTTTGAGAGACTAAAGTGTCCTTGCAGAAAAACTTGAGGGATGGTACCTTCACTCAAATAATAATTAAAAAAACATGTTCATTCAACCTTCGCAAAATACTTTTTGATAATATAGTAGTAATAGAGACTCTCGAGAAAATAACAAATTAAATTTCTTGTGTCCATCTAGGGATGGCAACGGGGCGGGGATAGGGCGGGGGGTACTTTCCCATTCCCCATCCTCGGGTCCCATTCCTCCCCCATCCCCATCCCCAAACCCCATCTCGGGTAGAAATTGTTCCCCATCCCCATTCCCCACAGTCCCCACGGGGTCCCCAAACATACGCGAAATTTTTTAAAAAAAATCGTAACTTCCATTTGACTCGTCATAAAATTAACCTGCTTAATAGTATTTTCAAAAGATGCATAGTACTTAAAAATAATCATTAAAAGTCAAATAATTCAATCTAAGAAATAGAATAAAAATAATCAAAAAAACCAATTCTTTTAATTACATAAAAGTTAAAAATAATCATTGAAAGTGGGATGTCCGAATGGCTGCTGCAGTGCTGGTATGTAGTTGAAATTAGGGTTGAAAGGTAAAATTACAAAAAAAACCAATTCTTTTAATTACATAAAAGTTAAAAACTAAGGGTGTATATGTAAAATAGGCGGGAAACGGGGCCCCGCGAGGACGGGGGGACCTATCCCATTCCCCGCCCCGGAATCTGTACGGGGAAAAAATCCCCCCCATCCCCGACCCCGACGGGGAAAAATCCCCGAAATCGGGGACCCGAACGGGGCGTTCCCCGCGGGGATCCCCGAATGGCGTTCCCCATTGCCACCCCTATGTCCATCCCACCTTTAGTTGCAAACACTTTACATTCAATACAAGTAAATCATAACTACTGACCGTGTATCCTACAGACCAATGGTGACCCCATAATTACTGGCACCACAAAAGCACTAACTAAGCATAAGAAGAGCTTAGGTATGCTTTTTGTTGATTCCACACTAAACATTTTTATTGTATTAAACAACTAAGAGTTAATTAATTTTACAAACTCGTGTCTCTTGATTACCTACATGAGCTTTCCTTCAATGACGCTCCATGTTCCTGGGCGCCAGCCTCTTCAAACCATGATTATCTGCATATAGTATCAAAATTATATGATTATTCCTTAATATGTAAAATAATGATATAACACAGTACTAGTAACTCTAAATATATATATATATATATATATGAACACATGAGTCAGGTAAAAGTGAATGTCAATACTCCATGTGGTGCCCCACTTTACGCCTTGGCTTCTAATTTCATAGGCTGTACGGCCATCAAAATCTGTGAAGCAACATAATTACAATTATTCAATGACTCATGAAATAACTATACCTTAATAGTAGTATAGTCTTTGACCTTTGTTACTACTACTAAATTACCTCTAATGTAAGGATTTGCCCTGTATTTTAACAATAGAACCACACACGGCACACTACCTGTTGATGCTGCTATATGCTGATGCATAAGAGAATAAAAAAATTAATCAAAACTATATAAATATTAAAGAAACTAGAAAGTCCAACAAAAAATATTAACCAAAGCAGTCTCCCCATTCTTGTTGGATTCGTTAGGATCAAAACCCCATGCTAAGAGTTGATATAACAATGAATCATCATCCCTTGATATTATGTTATGGAGACTCAGTGGAAGCGGACGCTTCATCCTTCCACGACGTAACTTGCCCTCGTCGTCCGTGAGGTATTTCATTAGGTCCAAATCTTTTAAATGCTACACCCACACCAATTCACAAAAAAATATACATTACATTGGGGTATATTATGTATAACACATGCAATAAAAAAAATAATAAACAAGTAATGTGACAATCTACCTCAAACCAAAATGATAAAACCAATTAAAAAGACAAATCAATATGATGCATTTGTTCTATTTGATGGTACTCAATTTAAATTTCTGCCACTTTTATTTTTTTTGATAAAACAAAAATTTTATTAATACGACGAAAAAGACCAGCAGTATAAGAAATACACTCAGCCACAAAATAAAATACAATATATATTTTATCAAGCAAAATCCCCTCCAAGCCACCAATGCTATTACCCATGCTTCTAATTCTGCCACTTTTAACTATATATCTCAAGACATAAATTCCGTGAAATACTTGGAATGCATAAATTTAAAAAAAGTTAAAATAAAGATGAAATATAAAATTACAAAAGAAAAAATAATTGAATTTGGTTTCATTCCCTATTAAACATGTATGGTAATAAAGCATACTAGCATATACTCCCTCCGTCCCTTGTTATAGTGCACCATTTTGGTAAAATTTGTGTTTATAAGTCATTTAGAATATCTAGGTAGTATTAAAAAGTTTATTTCAAATACACTCCTCATAATTGCATAGGGGTGATAGATAATAATTACAATAGAGAGAGAAATGAATAGAGTTGTAAAGTTTTAAATATGAGTAATTTTGAAATGACAACATATTTTTTAATAAATTTGAGAGTAATAATTATTTTTCTTAATCTGCATAAATTAGGTAAAAGTGACTGATATTAAAAGAAAGAGGAGTACCATATACCTTGAGTAAATTACTCAGGATTATGCTAGGGTCTTCCACGAAGTCCCTTACAATGTCCAAAAAAGTTTTGGCATCCAATCTCAATAACATGCATGATGTCCTTGTTTGAAATTGAAATGGTTGTAATCTATGAAGCAGCACCCCAATATCGCCACATACGTCGCCTATTACACATGTTTCAATGAATACACTAACGCCATATGGGCACCTATATGACATTTTCTGGCAAATAATTCAAAATTCATGAATAGTTCACAAAATCAAATTTAGCCTAAATTAAAAAGCAAAATGAAATACAGCAATACAGTAAACATAGGAATTTACCACTTCACCGCCGGCTATTATATAAAGATACGTGGGTGTTTCGTTCTGCAACATAAAAACTGCTCCGGGAGGTAATACCTCAACGTTCACATCAGATGCCTTCGCAAAGTTAAATTTACAAAAAAAAAATAAAAATAAATAAATAAATCAATACAAAACAATCAAAAATATCATTTGCATGTTATATGAAATTTTGATATTTACCAACGGGATAACCAAGTCTTTTGGTAATCCGTCAAACAAATATATATGCTTTATCAATCCAAAAGAAAAATTTTCTACCACACTTGTACGATTAGCTTTTGACAAAGAGTCCTGTAAAACAATATAAAAATATTAGTAGTTATTCAAAAATACAAACACATAATACTCATAATACTCCTAAGCTATTTAAAGTCACTCCTTAAATATTATCATCTCTTTCCATTAATAAAATGTTATATTCATAAGAAAATGATAAAAATGTAAAAATCATAATCATTCTTGCCTTGTTCACATTTGTTTAATTTTTTATGTATAAAAATATAGAAAACTACACTTTATGATAAATATTGGTAGTTATTCGAAAATTCAAATCCATAATATCCCTAAGCTATTTAAAGTCACTCCGTAGATATTCCTATCTCTTTTCATTAACTACAAGTTATATATTAATAAGAAAAATTATAATTCATAAGAAAAGGATAAAAGTGTAAAAATTGTAATCATAAGATTTCTATATAAGGGGAAAAAAACTACACTATCTTATATGTGTTTTCATTGAAGAGCATTTGCATTTTGGGAATACATCAAAATTAAAATTGAATTCACTCACATGCTTGGCGGGTTGTTTAAAAATTGTGACATAGGCTGCCAATCCGATGCTACAAAGCATGATGAAAATGGAGAAAATCATATTCTCTTTGTTAATCTCGTTGATTGCAAAGTGGAGAGAACAAAAATACCTGCACAAAACACTTAAATAATAAATTCATCTCCAAATTTTGACCTATTGGGCCAGGTAAATGTGTACCATTTTCTAGAAAGGACAAAATTTCATTCCAAAACAAGAGAGAAGCACAAGAAAAATTCCTCAAACAGTATATAGTCAATCCAAAACCAAAAACCAGAGAAATCAAAACAATACTGTGAGTATCACAGCTAATTAAAACACAGGAAGAGAAAGCCATTTAACAGAACCCCTTACAGTCAGCCTTAAAACTCGAGCAACATCAGCAGAGAAAAACAAACTCCAGCAGCAAAATCAGCAGAGAAATAAGCTACCCACCCCACTGTAACATCATAAACAAGAGGAATGCACTGTCTGCTATATTTCAACTTGAATTCAAGAGCTTAGCAACAGTATGATACTAAGTTGTAATATGCTCCATTAATTGGGATCAAACAAAAAAATATGTAAAATTAATGAACTTTTATTTTGATTAAAAAATATAGAGGATATAGATGGTGGACCGGTGGAGGCTGGCATACATGGACGCGATCTGTGTCCCTTAAACATGTGGTCACGGGTTCGATTCCTTCGTAATGCGAAATCCCTAAACAGATTAGTCATGCAGCTACACGGCCTGTGGGTTCACCCTAAAAAAGGATGGTGGAAGGGTGGAGGTTATTTTGCACCACCAAAGGTTCTTTTTTCAATGATCTGTCCAATTCTTTTTAAACTTTGATTTTTCAAATATACTCTTCATTGGCCCTAAACGGTGATTTTGCTAATGACATTCTTATTGTACTTGCTTGAGAACAATATCATAAACAACAAATATATGAAAGCAATTAGCATCCTCCTTGTCACAATGAACAACTTTAGAATAGTAAATTATGAACGTTAATAACTGGATTGGAATGAGGACAATAGAGAAAAGAATTCCATTATCCTTACCAGCCAAGACGATTTGAACAGCAGAGGGGTTACAATTTCGGAATGCAAAGTGATTTTGGTACAATTTGCAGGCTACACAGCCAGATCTTTAGGAGTTTGAACGTGATTTGGAATCTCTGAACCCTACTCAATGCTGAGCTTTAGGCACGACGGCAAAGTGTATTTAACCCTACTGTTAGTTGTTGTACTTCCTCTCGAGATAAAACTGCCGAGATATTCGCAGATTTTTTATTTATATTTATTTCTATCTATGTTTTATCGATATATTACTCCCTCTTTTTCTGGTCATTCTGCAATGCATGTAAATTTTAACTTGCACTGATGCAAGTGGCAATCCTAACCTTAGATTTAGGCTGATGTGGTTTGTAAGGTGGGGATTTGTTCAAGGTAACTGTTTGATACTTTGTAAAAAAAAGGTCAAAGAAAATTGCAGACTGGGCATCCCTAGCCTCCCAACACAACCCCACCCCCAACCTTTTATCAACCACCGGCAACCATTAAATCGCTGCCGCTGCACCTTCCTCTTCAACCTCACCTTTACATCGTTTCTCACTCTCTTTCAAACCCCCCAACCTTTCAGTAGCCTCTACCGATCATAAAATCTTAGCGGTGGGGTCAGCGAGCAGCGAGTGTTATAAAATAAAAAATTATAATCATCGCGTTATAAAATCAATTTTAATCAATTATAAAAAATTATAATCAATTTTATAACCCTCGCTGGGTGAGAGTTATAAAAATTAAATTTTTTTAGCAGCTGATTAAATTTCTTCAGCAGCTGATTGTACCTGTCACAGGCTTCATCCAAGTGTTCTCCCTCTTCTTGCATAAAACAATTGACATCCTGGCGCAACTTCGCTTGCTTTCTCGCTGGAAGAAACTTGTCTATGAATTTCTTGACATGAATTTCCCAGCTGGAAAGGCTTCCTGGTGGTTGGTTCTTCATCCATGTGTAGGCCTGTTCCCTCAAGGAGAGAGGAAACATCCTCATTTTGATTGCCTCCTCCGAAGCACCCTCGATTTTGAAGAAGTCGAGCATGTTCAGGAAGTTGGCGACATGCTCCGTGGGATCTTGATGTGGGGCGCCTGAGAATTGATCATGTTTGATGAGGTGGATATATTGGGGATCAATCTCAAAAGCGATCGCGGTGATCGCCGGTCGGACTATGCTGGAGATGTATATGTCCGGATCCACGGTCGTGTAATCAGCCAATGTCTTCCTGATCGAAGGTGGTGGTGGTGGTGGAGTAGATCCAACTCCTTCAGCCATCTTTCTCTCTTGTTCTTTCCTCTCCTTTTTCGCTTGCTTCTTCCTCCTTTTTGCACTCAACTCCAAATCAGGATTGAATCGCAAAGCTTCTCGGTTACCTGCAGAAAGCAAATGCATAAAGAGGTTAGCAACACTTGTTAATAAAAGAGAAGAACAATTAAAATTAAAAATAAATTTCACTAAAAACTACTTCTAAGTGCCGAAAACAAATTGAAACGAATTTCAATCCCTCACAACGGTGCCAAAAACTTGTTGGCTTACCGACAAGTGTACCGGGTCAGCAAGTAATATAGTCAGTGAGACCAGTTATCGTCCCACAGAGATTGTAAATTATTTCAACTATTTTCACCTAAGAGTAGTTTAAAAGCAAAATCTATTAACTAAAATTATTTTTCAAATTGTTTTTGAATTGAAATTAAAATTAAAACTAATGCTGAAATTTAAAAAGGTTTTGAATGCAGTCGAGAAAAATGGTTAGGAACTCGATTTCATTGCATGCATCGTTTATTAATCATGAATCATTGTTTTTCCTTAAATCAAGAACAAATTCCTAAAGTAGTAATTACTGTTTATTACTGAGTTTGATAATCCTTAATCCCTTAAGTAATTAAACCATTGAATAATCTTAATTAAAACAGTGGAATTTATGAAAAGTTATATAAGAATCCAAAGGTATTCCTACGAGTTGGATAGTTATACCGTTTGATTGAAAGACCTATTCTAAATCCTAATTTTCCAATTGAAGATTTAGAGATCCAAAACATGAAGTGATCAAGTTCATGCATAACAATTAAAACACAATCAAACGCTTGATTTAAAAACGGAAAAACATTAATTCATAAATGAAAATAAACTATCCATGCAAATTCACCATGTTCCTAACACAAGGGTTTTAGTTACACATAGAGAAAGGAAGAACAAAAACAATAATTGTGGAATTCATTCCTAAATTACCACAAAGACGCTTTGATCTTCAATGGATTCCTTCTTGAATGCTTCCTAGATGCGTAATCTCCCTTCTAACAAAGCTACTAACCTAGTTTCTAATCCTAGTTTAAATAGAAAAATACAAAACCTAAGAGAATCCTTAAAAACTGCTTAGAAATTGGCCCAACCGGGCCTGATCGAGTGACATGCGCATGGGCGCACCAGGCTCCACGCCTGGGCGCGCCAGGTCTGACCATGTACATCAGCGTGGTGGCTGCCCCACGCACCTGGGCGTGAGCAACCTCTTTCAACTCTGTTTCGCTCCGTTATTGTGCCATTTTCAAGGTCTTTTCGTCCTCTTTCCAGTTCCATATTTATTTTCTTCAATTAAGCAACAAAAGTACCTGAAATCATGAACAAACGGATCAAAACATTCAAAGGACTCTATTCCTAATAAAAATCCTAAAACTAATAAAAACATCCTAAATTTACAAGAGAAACAAACCAAATCCATAGTAAAAGGAGGTGAAATTAAGCCCAAAAAATCATATATTAGACCCAAATCAAAACTCGTGTTCCTATCCCCAAGTTTAATCCATTTCGATCTAGACTGATGAAACCAATACGTCTCTTCGTGCGCCAAAATTAACTCATATTCACTCCACAACTCCTTCTTCAGCTCTTGTAAGAAAGTACTGTTCTTTGAATCCATTCTCCTTTGGATACCTTCCAGCCTGTTTAGGGTTCTTCTTTTCCTAGCAAAGATGTTACCAAAAGTATCACGGTTCCAGAGGGATATTTGGTTAGTGAAGTTGCTCATATTCTCCCCCCAATCATTAGAAGAAACCCATGTATTACGAACCTGGTTGATAAAGTCAGGGTGATTGAGCCATGAAGCAAAAAATTTGAAGTGTTTCTCACCATTTCGTCAAGTACTATTGTCTATATTAATCCAAAGAGCAGCGTGATCAGAAGAGGAAAGTTGAACATTAAAGATTGAGAAGTTCATGAACATTTCCTTCCATTCCAGACTAGCCACAACACTGTCCAAATGTTCACGTAACTGACCTCGCGGCCAAGTGAAGAAGGGTCCTTTGCATCCCATATCTGAAAGGTTATACTCCTATAATCACTCCCAAAATTTATTGTAGGCCAGTTGATCAATACCCGCTCCACCTTGTTTTCATGGGAATAAAGCACTTGGTTAAAATCATTACCGGCAAGATACCATGGTTCATTAATATTAGCACCAAGAGTCCGAATCTCATCCCAAAGTGTATCCCTAAGATTAGCATGTGGACTAGCATAAATGACGATAAAAAGCCAAGACGAACATCCAGAGGAAACGCAACGCATATGCACCATGTAATTTGACGTAGAGAGAATGCGAACTTTCTCCTTATCTATGTTCCATAAGCACTAGATTCCTCCCAAAAAAACCCACTGCATCTCCTCTGTATTCTTTGTCAAAACCCAACTTACTAATCATTGAAGTAGTTTTGTTACCACTAATGTGTGGTTCAAGAATAGCCAAGGAATCCATACGGTATTTCCATTTATAGTCTAGAATCAACCCTAGAAACAATCTACCTCCAAAACCTCTTGAACTTCAAACCATAACATTCATCATAACAAGATAAATAAAAGAGAAGAGAACGCGTATCAATGCATTATTAATCATTGTGGAGATTGACTCCATTTGTAGCAACCTCAGGTTCTAGTTGATTAGTTTTATCTCTATCAAAGATGACAAGCATATTGCTTCCAGAGCCATCATAAGCTAGGTTTAAGGAACCCTATGCATCCTCCACCTTATTCATTCAATGTCTTTGCTTCAGTAACTCCAACTCCTTGTTGAGGTTGTGGATTCCCATGACACCAAGGAAATCATCGCAATAATTTCCTTGTTTATATTGTAGTCATATCTCCTCTTGCTTTTTATGCATGATATCAAAGCAAACTTGCTCAAATCTTCGTTTCTCTTCCTTCTCGTGAAGGGGGATATCTTTACTCGAATTTGAATTGTTCATGATTTTATTAGCATCAACATGCATGGGAGTGGGCTTTGAAGTACGTTGCTTAGGTGTGGACCCCATGCTTCTATTTTTTGCACCCCTTCTTCTTATGTTTCCCTCTAGTATCATGTGGTTAATTTCCCCGATGAACTCCACGTGAATGAGCTTCAATGTTCTTGGGTTGGGCCGTAGCTTGATCTGGGCTACTAGATTCCCCTAGTGCATCAAATTTATTACTAGAAAGAGTTGACCTGGGCTCACCTTTTTCAGCTTCCACCTTATAGGATTTAACTGCTCTTATTTGTAGGTCCTTAATCTACGCAGGAGTCCCCCGCTTTCGTTGAGTTTTTGTACCACCATCCACGGGCCATAATTGTTCTGTTCCATAATCTCCTCTCTCTTATCATTTGCTATTAACCCCTCCTTCGTGGCAATAACTCCTTTCGCCAATTGGGGAATATTCTCCTCCGATTTTGTAGAATTATCCAGATTCGCAGATTCTCCTAGTTGTCTCTCCTCCTTTACCACAATGGGAACTACACCCTTCACTGAATTATGATGCACCATAACTTGTAGGCAGTTATTCTTCTTATGTCCATATCTACCACAATGAAAGCAAATAAGATGTAGGCCTTCATACTCAAGTTTGAATTCCCTTCAAGGGCATAGATGGCAGGTTTTAGTTTCCTACAAAGGCCCAACTCCACACAGATACGAGCAATCATGGCCCTGGAATGGATAAAGGTGTATTTATCGATTTTTAGCATAGTCCCCAACATTCCACCTTCTCTCCAAAGGAACTTTCTATTTGACAATTCCACTGGTAAATTAGGAATCCTTATCCAAGTCGTTATCTTGTGAATTTTATGCTCGATAGGATTGAAAAAAGGGCGTCATTGTTTTACTTGGATACAATGGCCAACATAGTTCCATGGGCCCTCATACAGGATGTGCTTGTAGTCCCCTTCATCCTCAAACCAGACAAGAAAAAACCTTCACTGAGATCCATGACTCTAATCGATCTTTTTTTCGCCCATATATTCTCCAACTTTGTTACCACGTAGTTAAAGCCAACTTTCCTACCTAGGACATTAACAATGAGTGCATATTTCCAAGGTCATTCTTCATGCTACTCAAGAGATACCTCCACAGTGGATGCAACCACCTCGTCAGTCTCATCAATAGACTCACTAGACTTGTCCTCCATATCAATACAATTTTCCTCCTCTGTCACCATCTGAGTGATCACATCATTATTTGGCGTGTAGCCATGCACTTGCATGGCCTTCTCCAAATATGAATGTTTTCATTGGATTTGCTACCGTTATTATCCTCAATTCAAACCGAAACCTCCTCTTTCGTTACACTATCGTCTATAAGCAGGGCCGATCCTGACATATTCAGGGCCCTAGGCAAAATGAAAATAAGAGGCCTCTTTTTATAAAAAGTTCCAAATTTCAAGTAGATTTTTTATAGTATAAAATATTATCGATGTTCACAAGTCTACATCATTAAATGCAATCAACAAGATTATGTGAGCTACATATATAATAAAGCTTAATAGTGTGATATTATTTAAAAAAAATAACAAAATGGGTACTTAGAAGTAGACTATCCTCCACGACTTGCCCAAATCCTAATACTGAAACGTTAGTTACCATGTAGTAAGCGATCCTAATGTGATTTTACAAGTTTGTCTGCTAGTTTTCTTTTTTTTTTCTTTTTTTCGCATCCAGACAAATATTTTTTAGGCACCATTTTAAAAAACAATACAATTAAACTATAAAGTGATCAATAACACCTAATACCTAGAGAATTCGGGATTAAGAGATCGGACACCAATTACAAATGACATCATACAAAGCAAAAGAACAAAAAATTAAACTATTTAAGGTACAATACTACAATTGAAAGATTAATTTATGCTAATTTCTAATTTTTTTTATATATGTATAGATATTAAAAAATTTGGGACCCTTAATTCTCTGGGCCCTAGGCCTGCGCCCCACTTGCCACCCCTAAGGGTCGGCCCTGTCTATAAGCACCTCCACATACACACTGTTTTCCTTCCTCTCATTCGTCTGTACTTTCTTTCTCCGTACTACGGTCTTTAAGGTCAACTACTTCTTTCAAAGAGGGTTTGGTATGAGGTTCCGGGAGCGCACTCATGTATCTTAAGATGAAGATGAAGTAAAAATATAAATCAAATCTCTTAAAATTTGGTATATATATTAGGTAAAATCCAGCAAATTCTAGCAAAAATAAAACGATCGAATCAATTATAGAAACCAAATAAATACCTAAACAATAATATTAATCAAATTTTTATACCGTTAAGCCTATCATCAGTACTTCTTCCAATCTAAAAGTCTTTATCATATCGTTTTTACCTCTTAATCCATATGTCTTCACCATTCACAAATTCAATACATAATTGTCATAACTTTTTTCAACTATACCCTTATTTATAACTACCACTTTTTCACCTCCAATATTTTCCTCTATCCTATCTCTATAATTAACAATTACGTAATAATATTATTGCAGTTAAATTACATCAAATATTTACATAATTTAATTTTTTTTTTAAAATTCATGCATCTTCCATAAAATTTATCAAAACTTTTGGATTAAAGGGAATAACAATTAAATATCTCAACTCTCATCGTTATTATACCAATCCTCCCGATCATCATCATCGTTATAATCAATCTCTCCATTTTAGCTGCATATCGTTTTTTAGCTGTTGATTCATGGGTAATGTTCAAATTATGACTATATATTGGGCATGTTGACATGATTAACAGAGCCACCCGTGCCCGCCCTTGTTATGTCCTATTTTGCTAACTTTTCGCTGTTTTATATATGATTCAGCATTTATTGAAGAAGACACTTATTCCTCACATCCTTGTGCACCTGGCTTTAAACAAAGGTATGTATATAGTCAATGTGACTACAAGTTATCATTTTTTCAAAGTAGGAACCATTCTAAATGCAAATAACATCTTGTTAGATTTCTTGTCAAATTTTATTTGGGTGTTGAATAAGGTATAAAGATGTGAGTAAAATTTTCAACATGATCTTCACTTAATGCGCATGCCTTCACCCTTCTAATGATATTTTCTCCGCATACTATACGTTGACAAACAGAAACTCTAATATATAAGGGAACTTTTGTTATCCAAACTTAATTTAAAATATCACAGAATAAGTATTAAAGGAGTATGATATAAGCAACAATAACTAATGTCACATGTCAACTTCCATCTTGTTCATCGTGACCATCACACAGAGAAAGAATGAATGTATCTTGAGGCGATTTGCTTGCTTCTTTTTATATTGCTATGCATTTTGTTGCCTTGCAAAAAGATAAAGATAATAAAAGAAAATGTAGTGCAAAAAACAAAGTATGCAACATTGACATAATTTGATTTAATTTAACCTATTGAATTATATTTTAATGTGTTTCATTAATGAGTTGTTGTTGAAAAGAAATGTGTGGAGGATTTCAATTCAAAGTGATTTAAAAGATGTTAATGAAGACTAATTACGACATGATGAATAACCCTTGAAGCATTTAGCGTGTTTTATGTATATAAATGACACTCACCTCATACGAAATTTAATTTTGAAGGTTGTTGAAGGGAGTACGTGTCCAAAATTAATACTTATATTTAAGAATGGAAAGAGTAGTGAGGAATACTTCCTCTGTTTCACCCTAAACTATAATTTTGGTATAAAAGGTGATTTTTTAAATATATATATATATATATTTAAAATTCAATCTTTATATTTTCAATTTGATTCTCTTTAAATTCAATCTTTATATACTTCTTCCGTTTCTAAACTATTTTCAATTTGATTCTATTTACACAGTTTGTAATAGAGAGTTTTTTACCGTGATTGAATTAATGATTTGTATGTATAAGTATCAAAGAAGTCATTCCTCCATTTTATATGTCGTACTCCTTTCGGTCTTAAATATAAGCAAGTAAAAACATTTTATTAGTGGTTTAAATACAAGTAAAATTTAATAAACTTTATATTCTCTATACAATTATTCCTAAAATATCGTCGTTGTATCGTTTAATTTTTGTTTCATTCCCAATACAAGTTTCCTAAAATAGTTTACTCGTTTTTTTTTATAAAATTGAGAAAATTAAATGTACTCAACTAACTTTCTTAGTAAGTACTCCCTCGACTCGAAATATAAGCAAAAACAACTAATTTTACGCTTATTAAGAAAGTTAGTTGATTGTATTTAATTTTCTAAAATTCATAAAAGAATAGAGGTATTTTAGGAAAGTTGTATTGGGAATGAAACAAAAATTAAATAAGATAATAGTTTTCTAGGGGATGTTTTAGGAAAATAGCAATGAAATTAAATTTAAGAAAGTTGATTAGTTTTGCTTATATTTTAAATCAAGATAAGTATGTTTTTTCTTGTATTTCAAGCAGGATGGAGTATGAAATTAATTATTTTTGCTTATATTTGATATCGGAGAGAGTATGAGAGTATGTTTTAATAGTATGCACATATTTCAAGAAATCAAAATGGTGTTAATATTTGGTGTATTTTAACTATAATTCCCCTATATAATCATTATTGAAGAGAGAAAAAGATATTGTAAGTGATAAAAAGAATATAATATATATATATGAGTACATTGATAAAAATAACATTAATTATGCATTGAATTTTGTAAAATATATATATATATATATATGTATATATATATGAGACATTAGATAAAAACTCTAAATGCTACATATGAAATGGAGGAAGTATATTTTAGTCTCTATATATAAAAAATCATTTTTCATTTGATTTCGGTATTTTAAATCCAACAACAATGTCACAAGAGTATTTTATTATAGGATCAAATAATGGTAAAATATGTATTGCTATTTCTGGTCCAATTTGGAAGATCATTTGGGATTTTTGTTTAATTAAGGAAGGTAGTTAAATTTGTTAGTTGTATTGGAAATGAGAAAATTTGATACACATATATATATATATATATATATATATATATATATATATTTTAAATTACCATTATAATTATTATTGAGACTCTAAAAATATGTTGAGTTAACATACAATAGTGTTTGTGGAAAAAAAATAATTAAATGCTATTAAAAATTGAAATAAAATGTTATAAATATGACCAAAATATAACCCTTAAAATAGTCTTGTATATGTGACCGGAAGAAATAATGGTGACTGAATTGATTTTTTTTTTACGTATGTAGATAAAAATAAAAAATCGCATTAGGTCTAGGGGCCAAAATTAGAGCAAATGCTGAATATGATGTTACTAATAACATAAGAGTAATATTTCATATAGATATTGCATAGGAGATGGTCTACACTTTAGGATTCTGCGATTTTGGTTTTGAAACACGACTTTAGGACAACTCTTTTGAGAAGAAATGGAAGAAAATTGAAAATCAATTTAGTTCAATTTGAGAATTAGGGTTCGGTTTTGTAAGGAAGAAGGTGACCTGCTAGAAGGACACCAAATTATTACCCAAAAACGACATCATATAATTTAGTTAACAGCCATATGTGTATTTCGTTAACATTTTTGAATGACAAAAGTTGTCAAGGACTAAAGTAACTTTCTTCAAAATGAGAGACTAAAATTTTTTTTTTTAAAAAGTAATAGATTAAAGTGAAAATTCCTTACAAAAAGAAAGTGTTAAATTGACAAATTACTCTTTTTTTTTTCAAAGCTTCAACCATATCATGTCTGCCTTTATTGGAAAGTATGCTGATAATCAAATCTCATTCTCTCCTCACTTGTTCATTGAAATGCCAACCTCTTAATTATTCTCACTTCACACTACTATATACAATTTTTATTATTTAAATATACATGGCCCGACCTCATTTTTCAAGCACATATACTCTTTTTATCGTCTCTATATATATGTATTTAAAATATATAAAAAAAGCAACATAACATGAATTGAGGTTAATATTTTGATATACAAAAAACATTTTCCTTTTTTATTATCAAAGTATATCTAATTCCACCTTGTTTTTTATGCACATGCCCTTAAGATGTGTTACAATCGTTACTTGTTGTGTAACATAACCTCGTCGTTAGTTATTATTCATAAGTGCCAAAACATATACTTTTTCCGTCCTTAATTATAAGGTCTCTTTGGAAGATTTTAGGTTCATTAAGAAAGTTGATTAATTTAATTAATTGTATTGGAAATGTGAATTTTTGATGTATATTTTCAAAATTGTCCTTATTAATATTATTGAGAATCTAAAAAGTGTTAAATAAATATGGGTGTTTGTAGAAAAAACGTAATTAATGATCATTGAAAATTAGTATGAAGTCTTATAAATAATGACAAAATAAAAGTGTCAAAAAGATATTATAATTAGGGACAGAGAAAGTATAATATATAACCTTAATCTTCGTCAAGCTTAAGTAAATCATATATAATATAATTCTTAGGATTTTCTTAAACTTTTTGGCTCCAAATGTGTTGTTTTTTTTACTAGTAATCATGCCCGTGCATTGCACGGGTTTATTTTTTGTTTTGTAATTAGATAATTATACAAAATATTGAGTAAATTAAAAAAATTAGTTGATGCTCTCGCATTTAATTCGTCTTTAAACCTTTTTTTTTAAATCTTATATGAATAAGCATAAAAAAGTTACTTTTTAAATTTCATTTAAAAAAAGCTTCGCTTATAATCATGTTTTTCCTTTCATTTATCAATTGGTTGACTCGATAAAAAATTAATGTGAGAAATAATCTATTTCCTTTTTATGTTCTAAAATTTTAATTTTTATTTAATAATTAAATTACATCATGCATTTTGTATTATAACAACATTTAGTTTGAATTTTTGAAATTGAAATACATACATTTTTATAAATTTAAGAAAAAAATATTGTTAGCTATTTTGACATTTTCAATTTTATTCTTTAAATGTAGAGCATATTTTCAGGCATACAAACCTTGTATTTGTACATATTTATTTATATACTAGCTCTTTCCCCGTGTAATCCACGGGTGTAAATATTTTAAATTTTTATATAAAATATTTTAAAATAAAGAATATTTTTTAATAATAAAGTGAATATTACGGAGTATTCAACAAAAATAATTATACAAAAATAATTGTTCAATTAATCTAAATGATCTTGTTGATAAATTTTGTAGTTTCTCGTATGAATAAAAAATAACACAACACTTCTTACATGAGATATTCCTTAATTATTTGATGGATAAATTAATATTTTTATATGGTTATCTACTTTATTATGATGAATTAAAATTAAATCAAAATTAAACATGTTGATTTTTTTTGTTTTATTGTATTATCGGCGTAATTGATAATAAATCAAAATATCTCTTATTTCATTGGACATGAATTCATTGGAAGATAATGATTGCTTGTTTGTTAAATTTTATATTTGTTTTATATAAATTCGATTATTTATTATTTATTTGATGAACATCATTGTCTCTTTTATTATAGTAGTATTGATTAATATAAATTAAAAATTCTAATCCTTTTTTGTTTGTGATTATCACATACTACTGTTTTTTTTATTAGTATTATGATATGTATGGGTAAATGAATTTGAAATATTTTAATTTTTTAAAATAAAGATAAGAATTTAGAATTAATGAATTATCTATTGATTTATGATAATAAAATTAATAATAATAATAATTTATAATTATAAGGTATAATATAATAATTATAATTTGGATTTTGAAAGAATAATAAGTATGAGTGGTAATTTATTAGATTGATTTTTCTCTCTAATCAATTAGAGAATGTAGGAAATTAGATAAACTATAACCAACATTTTTAATCAAATAAGTAAAGATGATATTATAGTGAATGATAAACAAAGTTATTCTTTATTTTATTAGACATGAATTTATCGAAGATAATAACTATTTTTTTAATATTACATTTGTTTTTATATGAATCATAGTATTCTTTATTTATTTGATGAATATCATTATCTCTTTTATTATAGTATTATGATTAATTTGAATTAAACATTCTAATATTTTTTTTTAAAATTATTGTTACATGTTATTGTTTTTTTTATCATGATGGTGTAAATGGGTATAAGAATTCGAAAATTTTCAAAAAATTTTAAAAGCAAAAATAAGGATAATAATAATAATAATAATATTTATGAGTTAATTGTCACTTTGGTCCCTGAAATTTATGAGTTCAAAATTTAATAGATTGATTTATTTATGAGTTAATTGTCACTTTGGTCCCTGAAATTACATACCGCTTTCACTTTCGTCCCTCAAATTACGAAAATAACTTTGAGGTCCCTGAATTTGTAAAAACATGTGCACGTTAGTCCCTGGAGTTAACCTCCGTCAACGTCCGTTAACGGAGGCATGACTGTGAAGTCAAGAGGTTTTGATGACAACAAGCATCTCCAAGAATGAACAAACATACAACACAAGAAGAAGATTGCTAGTTAGATTTATTACTCCATAATAGTTTAGATGTATATTTTATATTCTTATTATGTTTCTTAGTGATTAGGAAATATGGGGTAGGAGTCTATTAGGTTGCATTGAATCTCATAAGTTTTAAGGTAATTATGCTTGAGAAAAATGCATGATTAATCTTGGAAAATAATGCATAAAAGAAAAATATTTTTAAAATTGAAAAATGCATTATTGAATGGCTTTGGAAATGGTATTTAGTAAAAAGAAAAACTTGGGTGCAAAACTGATTTTTGATTTAATCTTTTAAGTAAATAAAACAGTATGTATCTAACTGGTATCTGACTGATAGGTTACCTGTAATCAGATACATAGCTGTCTAGTTTTTTATAACAGAAAAGACAAACAGATTGTTAATACATGTGTGAGAAAAGGAGTTCTTTTCTTTTTACAAGATACCAACGCCTTATTTGCTTTCATTTTTGATACAGACACGGTTTCTTATTTTCCAGAAAAGCCATTTTGCTTTCTCACTTTTGATATATACTATTTGAGTTTCCCAAATCCTTTTGGCAATTCATTCATAACAGTTTCCAAGATTCATCTTCTTCTTCATTTTCTTTACAAATTAAATTGAATCTCTCAAGCATATTCATCTTAGATCTAAGAGGTTGAATTAGTTGTGTTCTTATTAGTGATGTAAATTCACACATTAAGAGGTGCAATCTCTCTACAACAACAACCACGTTATTCATTCAAATTGGTAAAGGTTTTACCGAAGAGGTTCCTTGAAGGTTTCAAGGGAGTTGGACTTTGAAGGTTTCAAAGGTTCAAAGCTTGGTGAAGGTTTCACCTCAAGTGATGAAGGTTTTATCGTGTTCTTGAAGGTTTCAAGAAAGAATTGAAGAGTGTTGAAGGTTTCAACATATTCACAGCGATTGAAGAAAGGTTTGAGATTTTGAGTACGATTAGAGTAAGGTTTACTCGGTGGGGTTTTTAGCAAAGGTTTTTTGTAAAAACTCATTGTACTAATCTACCTTTTTCATAGTGAAGCAACTCTCCCGAATCAGAAAGGGAGGACTGGATGTAGCCTTGAGTTCAAGGCGAACCAGTATAAATTGTTGTGTCTTGCTTTTCTTCTTTTCTTTTTATCTTGATTAATTTAATTAATTTTTGATAAGTGATAATCTAACAAGAACTAATCAATAATTGTGTTAAATCAACGTGTTGTTGGTGGTTATAATATTTTAGCATCTGCTGCATCTGATTTGAGTATTGGTATTATTTTGATTGTTAGTTTTCTGGTTAGATTTGTATAATTTTGGAAAATTCTGGTTTCTGTTATCTGACCCATATCTGACCCATATATGTCTGACTGTTAACTGATATTTTAATTGTTACTAGATTTTTGTTAGATATCAGTTAGATACATAGTAGATATCTGGTATATTTTTTGAAGAATCTTTGAAAATTTTCAGAGGTTCACATTCACACCTATTCACCCCCCTCTAGGTGTTTATTCACCCACTTGTATTCCAACAAGTGGTATCAGAGCTCGGTCGAAAGAACCGAGCATAAAAAGCTTTTTCGAAAAGATCCTTGGGAGAATACAAATGGGCTCAATAAACATCTTTGGTGGTGAAGGGGCCTCAATAAACCGCCCCCATTGTTTGCCGGAGAGGGCTATGCCTATTGGAAGGTTAGAATGAGAATATTCATTGAAGCTATTGACCCTTGCATTTGGGATGCCATTGAAAATGGTCCTTATATCCCCAAAAAGAAAAGACCTTTTTCTTTTCACACCCCCCATTTTTCTCCCCACCCCCCATTTTTTCCGCCTCACATGAGGCGGAAGTGTAAATTTATTGGGTTTTCCGCCTATCAAGAGGCGGAAAGGGTGAAAAAAAGCACTTCCGCCTCATGTGAGGCGGAAAAAATGGGGGGTGGGAAGAAAAATGGGGGGTGTGAAAAGAAAAACTCAAAAGAAAATAAGTGAAACAATTGTTGAGATTCCAAAAGAAAGTTGGAGTGATGATGATCGTAAAAAGGTTTCTTATGATTTGAAAGGTAAAAACATCATCACATCCGCACTTTCTTATGATGAATTTTTTAGAATCTCTCAAGGTAAAAGTGCAAAAGCAATGTGGGACACCTTGCAAGTCACATGAAGGCACAAGTGAAGTTAAACCTGCTAGACTTATTACTCTTATGCATGAATATGAGTTGTTCCATATGTTACCAAATGAATCTATCTCCGATATGCAAAAATGATTTACTCATATTATTAATCATTTAATTGCTCTTGGAAAAGTGTTTATGAATTGTGAAGTTATTGACAAAGTTCTAAGATGTCTAAGCAGGGAATGACAACCAAAGGTTACCGCAATTGTAGAATCAAGAGATTTGGACACTATGGACTTAGCAACACTTTTCGGAAAACTCAAAGAACATGAGATGGAGCTAGGACGTCTCAACTTACATGAGGAATCGGACAAGAAGAAGAAAGGTATCTCATTAAAGGCAACTTCTAAGATGACAAAAATGCTAGATGAGGGCTCACAAGAAGAGGATTCGGATTTGGTAATTGATGAGGCAACAATGGGTTTACTTGTAAAAAGATTTAGCAAAATTCTTAAGAGGAAGGGAAACTTCAAAAATGCAAGAGGAAGAACTTCAAGTGACAATTCAACCAAAGAGAAGATCTCTAATGAAAACTTCAAGTGTCATGAATGTGGTGGAGTGGGGCACATGAAATGGGAATGCCCTACATATTTGAAGAGGAGCTAGAATGACAAAAGAAAGCCCAAGAGAGCGTACATTGTGTGGGATGAACCGGAGAATGATGAAGAGGTATCCTCTAGCGATTCGGAAGAAGACTTAGACGGCCTATGCTTGATGGCGAATTGCGATGATGGAGCTTCGTCAAGTGATAGGACGGTTGTGCTAGATAGCGAGGATGAGGTATCTTCTAACTCTTCATGTAGTTCTAATTCAAATTCAGCATCTAGTGTTGATTTGCAAAATGCTTATGTAGAAATGTTAAATGAGTTTAAGAAGGTTATAAAAATTAATGAGGAAAGGAGAAAACAAATTTTGAAGTATCAACAAAAACTTATTGAAATGGAGAATTTTATAAATAAGTTGAAACTTCAAAATGAGTCCTTGGAACTCATTAATTCTAAACCTACATGTGATTGTGCAAAATCATGAGGTTGTTGTCCACCCTTGTGAAAATTGTATTAAGCTTGAGAAAGAAATTTTTGATTTGAAAAATAGGCGTAATACTTTTTCCAATGGTGATAAGAATTTAAATAAGCTACTTGCATCACAAAAAGATCATTCGAATAAGACAGGATTAGGATATGTTGTAACATCCTCAATTTTAATTTCCAAGTAAATTTATTATGATAATTACCTTAGGATATTTAGAATGTGGAATTTTATCAAACTAAGTTGAATTTCGGAGTAAGTTTGATTTTAAGAACACTCTAAGTTAGGAAATTTGAAATAAATTGTTCAAGCCTTCAAACACAATTTCCACCGTTGGATGTTAAGTTTAGGGTCTTAGAAAGCTTGTCTCAAAATTTGAACAAGATCCGACGGGTAACGAAGAAATACGGCATTCGTAAAGGTGAAAACAAAAATAATAATAAAAAATTAAATTAAAATAGTAACTGGTGCGTGGCACCAGCACAGCCATGGAAATTGGCTTGTTCATGAAGCCATCTACTCTTAATCTCCCTTCATGCATCAGACCCCATGAGGCACCCAAGAACACTCATACTCCCTCCTTCACTCCATCAACTACGTATCTCTCTCCCTAGATCACCTTAACTCCATCATCATTTCTCCTCTTTGATCATCAAGCAAGCTAAACCCTCTTCATCATCATCACTAGCAAGCAGGGTAAATGAGCTAAACCCATCACTCTGTTTCTCTTCCCTCTAGCTCACGCCTCTCACTCTCTCTTTCCCTTTCACTTTGTTGTTTTTTTTTTAAGCTTAGAATCATGGAGACCCCCTTACCTCATGCCTTCTAGTCAAGATCAAGTCAAGAGCAATCAACTTCCATCATTCAACCCACATAATAGAGTGATTTATCAACATTGGTTATTGGCCTTGTGGAGGTGGCAAGCAAAGCTAAGAAAGTTCAAGGTCCCTAGATTCTAGAGCTCAAAAACAAGGTTCTTTTTATTGTTGGGTATTTTGAGGTAAGGAGTGAGTTTTACCTTATCTTAGGGATAAGTTTCTAGTGTGTATATAGTGTCTGCTAAGATTTGGTTGTTATTTAGTATTTTTTTGTACCTTAGGGTAGTTAATAAATTGATTAAATAAGCCTAAAATCTAAGGAGAATAAATGAAAGTGTAGCCCTATATGTGAATGTTGTTGTTGCTATGCTATATGTATTCCTGCTACATATATTGTTTGGCTAAATATCTATTTATTTTGGAGTATATTAATGTGGAGGATAATTAGCAGACAATGTTTAATAAGGAAAAGGTAATAATAATAAGCTAAATTAAAGAGGGAAGTAACCAACAAAATAAATATTATTTTGTGTGGAATCTGACTGCGATGTGTTCTCGAATCGGATAGTCCACGTTAAGGAATAAAGAGTTGTTTGGTGTGGAATCCGACTACGATGTGTTCGCGAATCGGATAGTCCACGAACGATTTAAGGGGTAATTCCTTGTAGCCGACTGCGATGTGTTCGCGAATCGGGTTCCGACTGTGATGTGTTCACGAATCGGATATACTACGATAGAGGAATTACTTGGTGCTCCTTGCAGCCGACTACGATGTGTTCGCGAATCGGGTTCCGACTGTGATGTGTTCACGAATCGGATATACTGCGATAGAGGAGTACGACTCAACCTCTTGCGTCCGACTACGATGTGTTCGCGAATCGGACAGTATGCATGAGGGAAGGTTATTATGAAAATTGCTAAGAATGAAAAGAATAAAAGAATTATGCGGTGCAAGAAAATGCTTGAAAAAGAATTAAGCTATGAGAGGAGGTATAAAATGAGAATGTTAAATGTATGAAAAATGGCCTTACTTGTAAGTGAACATGATGTACTTTGCTTTTGTGATTATATGTATTCTTGTGCTAAATGTGTTTGGCTTAGTTGGGTATTATGTCATATTTAGAAACTGTTATTCCTACTTTATGTGTAAAGCTCATCTCCTTACCATTTTTCAGGTACTGAGTCGGAGCGTGCACTTGACCCGGCCGAGCAGGATTACTCTCCCTTACAGGGAGAGTAGGGGTTTATTTTAGGAGGACGTGATGACGTCCTGGACCTCATGACTGGGTGATTATGTGATATTTCTGTTTTGATGTATATGTGTAAATAGTATCTTTTGGAGGTTCAGGATAACTCCTTAGGAAGAAGGAGTTCTTTTGGGAAACCAACTAGTTCCACCAACTTGTTTATTGCTGTTACTCTGATATACTTATATGCTGCTATGCGAAATATGCTGATAGCCCTGTTGGCTTGATTATGATATGATTATGTACTAAGCAGGTTGTAGGAAATTTTGGAAAAGTTCGAAAAACAAACGAAACTCCGTCCGTTTGACGGGTGAATTTTCATAAATATAAACCGAAAATTTTAAGTTCAGGAATTTGTTAATGGGTAATTAAGGGTAGAAGTGTAGGTGTTACATTTATGGTATCAAAGCAGTTTCCCCTCGGCCTTGGGAGTAGCTCATTACTCCAGTGATTACTCACCAAGCGAGTAATCGATGTTTATAATTTTAGAATTTAGGAATTAGGATATTTATGTTTTTATCTATTTTTCTAAGTAGTAATAGTCTGTTCCTCCCTGACTTAACAGTATGGCTGGTAGAAGGGCTGGTAATGATGACATCAATGCTATCCTGGATCGTATGGTGCAAATGCAGCAAGCTCAAGCTGCCAATCTTACTGCTAGTATTGCACAATTGCACCACAACCAGGGAGAGAACATTGCAGCAGCAGCAGCAGCAGCAGCCGCAGCAGCAGCGGCGGTGCAGCCTCCACCTCAAGCTCCTAATGAGATAGACTGGATGGCGCGATTCAGGAAGTGTGAGCCGCCTAGATTTGAAGGAGGCAATGATCCTGATGGGGCACAGAGATGGCTCCAGGAGATCGAGAAGGTTCTTCGCTCTCTTCAGCCACCTGCTGAGCAACGGGTGAGATTGGCTGAGTATATGCTAACCAGTGAGGCTGAGCACTAGTGGGATCAGCAGAGGAGGGGATTGGAGATGTCTAATCCGGCGATCACTTGGGAGTTGTTCAAAGCCCGCTTCCTTGGAAAGTATTTTCCGGAGGATGTGCGCAGGGAGAAGGAGATTGCTTTCCTTCAGTTGGTACAAGGTTCGATGACAGTCAGTGATTATGCAGCGCGGTTCGAGGATCTGATCCGCTATTCTGGCAGTTACAGAGATGCTGATGAGCGCACTAAGTGCATTAAATTTGAGGCTGGTCTTAGGGATGATGTTCGTCTCTCTTGCGAGTATCATAATATTGACAATCTCTCCCAGCTGGTGAACATGGCAAGTACTTATGAGAAGGGTCTTAAAAGGAAGCAGAATAATGATCGCAATAGAGAAATTCAGCGGTCTGGTGGCCCTGCTAGGGGCAGAGGTACGATGCAGCGATCAGGACCCTATCCTCAACCTAAAACAAGCCAGGCAATGGGTGCTCCTGATCATATTCCGACTTGCCCGCACTGTGGAAGGCAACACCGGGGAACTTGCTGGAATTTAAATCCACAAAAGAAAGAGGTAGCCTGTTATCGATGTGGACAGAAGGGACATTTTGCTAATCAGTGTGCTAGTGATACAGTTAAGAAAGAGGTGAATGTGGCTAGGGCACAAAAAGCTGGTGGCAGTCAGCCACTTCTGAGAGGCAAAGTTTACACCATGGATGGCGAGGAAGTCTCTGATGCGGATGAACTGATTAGAGGTATTGGTTATGTTAACTTTATACCCTGTGGTATTCTGTTCGATTGTGGAGCAACTCATTCATTTATTTCTATTAATTGCATGAAGAGGTTAGGATTAGCTGCAGTTGAGATGCCTTATAGATTATCTGTTTCCACTCCTACCAATGCGGCAGTAGTCACATCTTTAATGTGTTTGAATTGTTCACTTAGAGTGTTGGAGCGGGAATTCAAAGTAAATCTGGTTTGTTTGCCTTTAGCTAATTTGGATATCATTTTGGGCATGGATTGGATGTCCCAATATCGTGTCCTAATTGATTGTCATCAGAAGTCAGTTACTTTTGGTGATCTTTCCTTGTCGGCTATGGAAGTGGATGAAAAGTCCGATGTCAGTCAGATCCCTGTAGTCTGTGAATTTCCGGAAGTCTTTCCTGCTGAGATTCCCGGACTACCTCCAGTTAGAGAAGTGGAGTTCGACATTGATCTTATGCCTGGCATAGGTCCAATTTCTATAGCACCCTACAGAATGGCACCTCCAGAGTTGGCAGAGTTGAAGAAGCAACTGGAGGATCTTTTGGCTAAGAAATTAATTAGACCGAGTGTGTCACCTTGGGGAGCTCCGATTCTTTTTGTTAAAAAGAAGGATGGGAGCTTTAGGATGTGCACTGACTATCGACAATTAAATGCTGTGACAGTGAAAAATAAGTACCCACTCCCTCGCATCAACGATTTGATAGATCAGCTTCGGGGAGCAGCAGTGTTTTCGAAGATTGACCCCCGATCTGGATACCATCAAATCCGTATCCGAGAGGAGGACATTCCTAAAACCGCATTCAGGACTCGATATGGGCACTTTGAGTATGTGGTTATGCCTTTTGGTCTTACGAATGCTCCTGCTATTTTCATGGATTATATGAACAGGATTTTCAGGCCTTACTTGGACTCGTTCGTCATAGTGTTTATTGATGACATTCTAATTTATTCTAAAAGTCCAAGTGAACATGAGGAACACTTGAGAATCGTGCTTAAGGTTCTCAAAGACAAACAGCTTTATGCAAAACTTTCTAAGTGCAGCTTCTGGTTAAAAGAGGTGCACTTTCTGGGTCATGTAATTTCGGAGAAGGGTGTTGCAGTGGATCCTTCTAAGGTGGAAGCAGTATTAAAGTGGGAGAGACCCAGGTCAGTGACCGAGATCAGAAGTTTTCTTGGCATGGCAGGCTATTATCGGAGATTCATTGAAGGTTTCTCTAAAATAGCTCTTCCTTTGACCATGCTAACTAGAAAAGATGTTCCTTATGTATGGTCTGCAGAATGTGAGCACAGTTTTCAAGAGTTGAAGCAAAGGTTGACTAGCTCACCTGTACTGACTTTGCCGGACACAACCCAGTCTTTTGATGTGTATTGTGATGCGTCCAAGCAAGGGTTAGGTTGTGTTTTGATGCAACAGGGAAAAGTTATTGCTTATGCATCAAGGCAACTTCGTCAGCACGAACAAAATTACCCGACTCATGATCTTGAGTTGGCTGCAGTTGTCTTTGCTCTTAAAATCTGGAGACACTATTTGTATGGCACGAAGTTTGAAGTCTTCAGTGATCACAAGAGTCTTCGTTACCTCTTTGATCAAAAAGAGTTGAACATGAGACAGAGGAGGTGGATGGAATTCCTCAAAGATTATGACTTTCATCTCCAGTATCATCCAGGCAAAGCGAATGTGGTGGCTGATGCACTAAGTCGCAAGACTTTGCATGTCAGCAATTTGATGGTGAAGGAGATGCAACTGATCCAAGAGTTCAGTGATCTCAACTTGAACATGCAGGTGAAAGAAAAGAGCATTGTTCTGGAGATGTTGCAGGTTACCAATGAATTGATTGATCTTATCAAAGAAAGACAGACTGATGATGAAGAGTTACAGAAGTTATTTGAAGGAGCATCGGGCAAAGAAGAGCCCGATTTTGTGAAGGGTTCTGATGGTATTATTCGATTTAGGGGCCGAATATGTGTTCCTATGGATTTTGAAGTTAGAAGGGATATCCTATGGGAAGCTCATCGAACCAAAATGAATTTTCATCCCGGTGCAACGAAGATGTATCAAGATTTGAAGAAGATTTATTGGTGGCCAAAGTTGAAAACAGATGTGGCAGATCATGTGTCTCATTGTTTGACTTGTCAGAAAGTTAAGATTGAACACCAGAAACCAGGTGGTCCGTTGCGGCCACTAGACATTCCTGAGTGGAAATGGGATAGCATTGCTATGGATTTTGTATCCGGTTTACCCAGGACTGTTGCAGGATGTGATGCTATTTGGGTGGTGGTGGACCGATTGACAAAGTGTGCTCACTTTATCCCGATAAACATGAAGTACAGTTTGGAAAAGTTGACACAGTTGTACATCCGGGATATAGTGAAGTTACATGGTGTACCTTCCAGTATAGTATCCGATCGTGATCCACGATTCTTGTCTCGATTTTGGCAGAGTCTCCAGCAGGCTTTGGGTACCAAATTGAGATTCAGTACAGCATACCATCCACAAACTGATGGGCAATCTGAGCGCACTATCCAGTCTTTGGAGGATCTGCTGAGAGCTTGTGTGCTCGAACAGGTTGGAAGTTGGGAACAGTTGTTACCATTGATGGAATTTACTTATAACAACAGCTTCCACTCTAGCATCGGTATGGCACCGTTTGAGGCACTCTATGGCAGGAAGTGTAGAACGCCTCTTTGTTGGTTTCAGATTGGTGAAAATTTATTGACTGGTCCAGACATTGTACAGGAAACTACTGAGAAGATCACTATGATTAAGAACAAAATGAAAACTTCTCAGGAGCGTCAGAAAAGCTATGCAGATAAGAGAAGGAGACCTCTAGAGTTTGAGGTTGGTGATCATGTTTTTCTGAGGGTGTCTCCTACCACAGGAATTGGTCGGGCCATTAAGTCCAAAAAGTTGACTCCACGGTTTGTTGGACCGTATGAGATCTTGGAGAAAGTGGGGCCGGTTGCTTATAAGATCGCTCTTCCTCCTCATTTGTCAAATCTTCATGATGTATTCCATGTCTCTCAACTCCGGAAATACATTCATGATCTGTCGCATGTAGTTACAATTGATGACTTGCCCTTAAAGGAGAATCTGACTTTTGAAGTTTATCCGGTCAGAATTGAAGACGAGCAGGTGAAGCAACTTAGAGGCAAGGACATTTCTTTAGTCAAAGTGATTTGGAACAGGAGCAATGTGGAAGAAGCTACCTGGGAATTGGAGAGTAAAATGAAGGAGTCCCACCCACATTTGTTCGCTGACAACTGAATTTCGAGGACGAAATTCTGGTAAGTGGGAGAAGATTGTAACATCCTCAATTTTAATTTCCAAGTAAATGTATTATGATAATTACCTTAGGATATTTAGAATGTGGAATTTTATCAAACTAAGTTGAATTTCGGAGTAAGTTTGATTTTAAGAACACTCTAAGTTAGGAAATTTGAAATAAATTGTTCAAGCCTTCAAACACAATTTCCACCGTTGGATGTTAAGTTTAGGGTCTTAGAAAGCTTGTCTCAAAATTTGAACAAGATCCGACGGGTAACGAAGAAATACGGCATTCGTAAAGGTGAAAAAAAATAATAATAAAAAATTAAATTAAAATAGTAACTGGTGCGTGGCACCAGCACAGCCATGGAAATTGGCTTGTTCATGAAGCCATCTACTCTTAATCTCCCTTCATGCATCAGACCCCATGAGGCACCCAAGAACACTCATACTCCCTCCTTCACTCCATCAACTACGTATCTCTCTCCCTAGATCACCTTAACTCCATCATCATTTCTCCTCTTTGATCATCAAGCAAGCTAAACCCTCTTCATCATCATCACTAGCAAGCAGGGTAAATGAGCTAAACCCATCACTCTGTTTCTCTTCCCTCTAGCTCACGCCTCTCACTCTCTCTTTCCCTTTCACTTTGTTGTTTTTTTTTAAGCTTAGAATCATGGAGACCCCCTTACCTCATGCCTTCTAGTCAAGATCAAGTCAAGAGCAATCAACTTCCATCATTCAACCCACATAATAGAGTGATTTATCAACATTGGTTATTGGCCTTGTGGAGGTGGCAAGCAAAGCTAAGAAAGTTCAAGGTCCCTAGATTCTAGAGCTCAAAAACAAGGTTCTTTTTATTGTTGGGTATTTTGAGGTAAGGAGTGAGTTTTACCTTATCTACGGGATAAGTTTCTAGTGTATATATAGTGTCTGCTAAGATTTGGTTGTTAGTTAGTATTTTTTTGTACCTTAGGGTAGTTAATAAATTGATTAAATAAGCCTAAAATCTAAGGAGAATAAATGAAAGTGTAGCCCTATATGTGAATGTTGTTGTTGCTATGCTATATGTATTCCTGCTACATATATTGTTTGGCTAAATATCTATTTATTTTGGAGTATATTAATGTGGAGGATAATTAGCAGACAATGTTTAATAAGGAAAAGGTAATAATAATAAGCTAAATTAAAGAGGGAAGTAACCAACAAAATAAATATTATTTTGTGTTGAATCCGACTGCGATGTGTTCTCGAATCGGATAGTCCACGTTAAGGAATAAAGAGTTGTTTGGTGTGGAATCCGACTACGATGTGTTCGCGAATCGGATAGTCCACGAACGATTTAAGGGGTAATTCCTTGTAGCCGACTGCGATGTGTTCGCGAATCGGGTTCCGACTGTGATGTGTTCACGAATCGGATATACTACGATAGAGGAATTACTTGGTGCTCCTTGCAGCCGACTACGATGTGTTCGCGAATCGGGTTCCGACTGTGATGTGTTCACGAATCGGATATACTGCGATAGAGGAGTACGACTCAACCTCTTGCGTCCGACTACGATGTGTTCGCGAATCGGACAGTATGCATGAGGGAAGGTTATTATGAAAATTGCTAAGAATGAAAAGAATAAAAGAATTATGCGGTGCAAGAAAATGCTTGAAAAAGAATTAAGCTATGAGAGGAGGTATAAAATGAGAATGTTAAATGTATGAAAAATGGCCTTACTTGTAAGTGAACATGATGTACTTTGCTTTTGTGATTATATGTATTCTTGTGCTAAATGTGTTTGGCTCAGTTGGGTATTATGTCATATTTAGAAACTGTTATTCCTACTTTATGTGTAAAGCTCATCTCCTTACCATTTTTCAGGTACTGAGTCGGAGCGTGCACTTGACCCGGCCGAGCAGGATTACTCTCCCTTACAGGGAGAGTAGGGGTTTATTTTAGGAGGACGTGATGACGTCCTGGACCTCATGACTGGGTGATTATGTGATATTTCTGTTTTGATGTATATATGTAAATAGTATCTTTTGGAGGTCCAGGATAACTCCTTAGGAAGAAGGAGTTCTTTTGGGAAACCAACTAGTTCCACCAACTTGTTTATTGCTGTTACTCTGATATACTTATATGCTGCTATGCGAAATATGCTGATAGCCCTGTTGGCTTGATTATGATATGATTATGTACTAAGCAGGTTGTAGGAAATTTTGGAAAAGTTCGAAAAACAAACGAAACTCCGTCCGTTTGACGGGTGAATTTTCATAAATATAAACCGAAAATTTTAAGTTCAGGAATTTGTTAATGGGTAATTAAGGGTAGAAGTGTAGGTGTTACATATGTTCATGCAAAGAAAAGAAAATAATTAACCAAAAAGATTAAGGGGTATGAAATTCCTTCTGCATATCTGAGATGAAGTTTCATCCTTGCTCTTTTATGGACAATGTTTAAGTAATTAAAAGTGTAAAGTCAATATTGAAAACTGTGTACCAAAAACAAAATATTGAAAACCTTCAAAATTTACTCTTAATATATTAAATATATAATTTCAGGGATGTAGGTTTTACATTTTTAGTTGCATAAATATTATCTTTGGTGCAATGAAGAGAAAAACTCAAATAGTGTTAATAAAAAAAAACTCAAAAAGAACGGCACAATTTGGAAAACATACAAAACAATGTTTTAAATAGTAAAACAACACTTTGGTTCATGAAATTGACTTTGGATTGGTTGATCCTTCATATTGTCAGTTAATATGGTTGTTGAGGAAAAACAAAATTAAGATTTTTTCAGCACCAAATTGATTGATGATGAAATGCAAAGTTAAGGGTCAATTTGACATTTTCCTTAAGTCTAAGTGTATGTTTAGATCTCATGTAAATGCATGTTTGTGCCTCCCAAACGGATTTGAGCATTTTGAATAGTGTTTGGTAAAAATTTTCAAAAGGTGATTTCCCTTTCCAAACTTGATTCCAGTTGAAGCTAAATTTTCTAAAGGATGGAACTTCATCTCAGATATGCAGATATACAGAAGGTATTTCATACCCCTTAATATTTTTGGTTAATTTTTTACTGATTGTTTGAGTTAATCTGGAATTTGAGCTATACTGATATAGGGACTAAAGTGAATAAATTGTATAGTTTCAGGGACTATAATGAATAACTTAAAATTATTACAGGAACTATAGTGAATTATTTAAAGTGATTACAGGGACTATAGTGAATTATTTAAAATGCATGTCACGCATCCGTTAACGGATGTTGACGGAGGTTAACTCCATAGACTAACGTGCACACGTTTTTACAAATCCAGGGATCTCAAAGCTATTTTCGTAATTTGAGGGACGAAAGTGAAAGCAGTATGTAATTTCAGGGACCAAAATGACAATTAACTCATTTATTTATTCATTTATGATAATGGTGATAATAATAATAATAATAATAATAATTTATAATTATAATGGTTATAATCAATACTTTTAATCGAATAAGTAAATATAATTTATATGGGACAAAAAAAGTAACTTTTAATCGAAGGCCAAAGACCTATTCTTAAAAGACAATAATAATACGAAAACATCGTATAAAAATAATTACAATAAATAACCGTAATTGAAATTTTGGTTTAATATTAATAAATTATATCAAAAAGTCTCTTTGATCAATCAAGCATCCACATTCCAATTGTTGACACTCAATTTTGTCCCCCCAAAACAAAATAAAAATGTTTTTTTTTTAAAAAATGAAAAATGAAAAATAAACAAAAAAATAGAAAAGATTTTGAAAAAGTATTTTTTTTTATTTTTTTGTAAAAAATAAAAAAAACGAAAAATAAATAAAAAATAAAAAGATTTTGAAAAAAAGTATTTTTTTTTGTAAAAAATAAAAAAACAAAAATAAAAATGTTTTAGTAAAAGATTTGGTTAATTTGTGAAGATAAAGATAAAATTTGGTTTTGTTTTAAAAGGATTATCATCAGATTTGTTTTTATTTTTTTAAGATTTAATTGAGGAATAAACCAGGGAAGATTTGTTTTTATTTTTGTTTTAAAGTGTGTACTATTTAAATTGGTTATGTTTTGGTAAGTCAACTTTTCTCACCCAAATTTAACACAGTGGTGGGATCTCTTGTACTTACTCTTCACACCAAAAATAAATATATAAAATAATTTTCTTTAAAATAATAAGAATTAAAAATGTAGATTTTTTAGTTTATGTTTTAAAATTTGTTGCATTTTGGTAAGTCGATTTTTCTTTCCCAAATATAGTGGAGAGATCTGAATTTCCTCTCTGCATAAAGTAAAAAATATTATTTACAAGATAAAAACATTTTTTCAAAAATTAAATAGATTTTTTTAATTAATTATTAACAACGTTTTGGAAATCCACCTTTCCTTGACTAAATGTCAAGGTCTTGTGCATGTTCCTCTTTGCATCAAATCCTTTTTTTAAAAAATATATATATAAAATTAAACATTAATTTAATCAGAACTACATAGCCTTGATTCCTCATTTTATGAGGATACGTAGGATCAGGGGCAACCTTGTCAGGCATAACAATAAAAAACAATTATTTTTTGACAAACCAATTATTTAGGTCTTTTAATTAAAATCAATCAAAGGTACCATTTTCGAATGGGCGAACGGGGTGCTAATACCTTCCCCGGCTCGTAACCGACTCCTGAATTCGGAATCTACCTAGTTCGAGACCAAGCTTTATCCGTTTTAATTAATAATTATTTTTTCCGCGTTTTTGCAACAAAATGCGGTGGCGACTCCATATTGGGTCAATCGACCCCCACTCGTAGGCGAGGCCCCGAGGGCGACCCGGGACCTCGGCCGCGACACCAATTTTTGGAGCATTCGTTACAGTAAATTGTGTTGTGGTGTTCAAATTATTTTGCATTATGTTGAATCTTCGTTTTTTTTCTCCTGAGCTCCTAGTAACCTTAATCTTGGTAAAGTTTAGGTTCATTAAGAAGACGCAATTTTCTCAATGAAACCTTCAACCTGTAATTTAGAGTATATATTCATCAATTATATTATTGTCAATTAGATTTATGACTTAAAAAAATCAAAAAGTTCAAATAATATAAAGAAATAATAAGAAAATCAAAATATAAACTCACCATTGCACTAAATCGGCACTCGCTTTCTTTTGCTACAAACACACAACAAAGATCAAATAAGAAATAATTCGAATATAAAATAAGAAATAAAAGGAGAAAACAATTTTGAGAATTAGAGACATAACTGTGAAAAAATGTAAAGATTGAACATGAGAACCTACTTATCTTCTGCTGCAAACACACAACAAAGATCAAATAAGAAATAATACGAATATAAAATAAGAAATAAAAGGAGAAAACAATTCTGAGAATTAGAGACATAACTGTGAGAAAAATGTAAAGATTGAACATGAGAACCTACTTACCAATGGACTAAATTGACATTCTTTGCTGCAAACACAAAAAAAAAAAAATCAAATACAAATATAAAATAAGAAATAATAGGAGAAGAGAATTTTCATAATTAGAGAGATTCAAAGGTGGAAAAAAATGTAAAGATTGAAGGTGAAATTCTATTATATATATAGTGATTTTTTTTTCAACAAACTGATAATTTTCGTTGAGATAATAATTTCTTTTTTTTTTTACAAATTGGTAATTTATTTGATTTAAAATTATAATTTTAGTTGGAGATAATAATTATTCACCTACAAACGCTCTTGTGCGAGTATAATATAACCGAACATACACGGTGCCTCGAAAATTTTTCCGACAAACGTAGTGTCTCGAAAATGGATGTTTTTATATAAGTATAGTAGATTTTTATGATTTTCAATTAATATTTTTTGTCTATAACACAGTTATCATCCATTCAATAAAGACACACAATTATATATAAATATATGAATTAGATAGTAAATAATAACTAAGTGAGCCAGTATTATTATTTTTATTTGAAATAGTTAATTTTCTTTTAACTCGACATATGTAATTTTTAGTGACTTACATGTGCGTATTTTGACATATTTATAAATTCCTGAAAATTATTTTGACATATTTATTAGTGTTTAAATTTTTTTTCCAATTTGTTAGATTTATAAATTATAAAAATAAATCCAAACTCATTATCGGTACCATATTTAATTTTTTTAATTGCCTATATCTAATTTATTAATACAATTCACAAATTATTCATTGCATAAATTAATTTTTATGGTAGCGATAAAATTAGAGTCAAGAAACCAACATGAGCTGCGACTAGTGCTAAGCGGCTCGGTCTCGCTTAAGCAAGATCTCGGATTTCATGTGGATACAGAAAATTCATGTTGGGAGACTCACCTGCCATAACCAGACACATGACCCAGGTCGGATCTGGATGTATCTAAGTAGTACTTAAGAAACCGTACAAGCAACAAAAAAAATTAGAGTCAAGAAGCAACTTATCCCTATTTATATTCTATAATTGGAATATGTCATTTCATCTGTGTTAAAAGATATTAATATTTTTAATTTATACCAATTGGTAATTAAGCTACCAACACTTTTTATTTTTTATTTATGACATTGGTATCTTGAATTTTTCAAGTTGAAATACACAAATTTTTATAAATTCAATAAAAAAAATATGGATGATTATTTTGATACGTTGATTACTTTTTCTTTACATGTTGAGTATATTTTATGTCAAACAAAACTTTTATATTTTATGTCAAAAAAATATTTTATGTTAATATTTTTTATGTCTTTACTTCAATTTTTTTTTTTTACTTTTTTAATTATGACTTCATATATTTTGATTATTTTTTTTCAAAAAATTACACGATTGAAAGAAATGAAATTGAGTAGCGTGTTTGGAACAACGGTGCCTTATGTAGCATTGAGTAGCGTGCGTGTTTTTTTTTTTATTTTTAATATGAGATAGGAAAGCTGAAAAAGATTACAGATTATGTTATTACGTGTTACTTGCATTTGCAGGAAAATTACATTTCATTGTTTATTATATATTACAAAATGCAAATAGTAATCTCTTCGTATGTAAATTAAAAAAGACATTGCAACTGCAACATTAAGTGGCAAGTTTCAATGCTAATTTCAAATGCAAATTACTTTTAATATACCAACAAACCATATATAAGTGGTATACATATGAAACAATATAGAAGTGGTATTCTCTAAATCTGAAATTTAGGCTTTATTTTTTAATTGAAATAAAATTAATAGCCTTGGTAGTTTTCTCAATTGAATATCATATTTATACAAATTGTATGTTAACCTAAATTAAATAGGCAGTTGCATAATTGCAAATTAGAGAGAGAGTGTGTGTGTATATATATATATTATTGTTGGATGAAGTATAGGCATCTATATAACAGAGACGAGAGTATATATATTATTGTTGGTTGAAGTAAGGTACATAATTTGAAATCAATTATGTGGCAGTATCAAAAACATGAATTGTTAATGAAAATTGAGAAAATAAATAAAATAAGTAGTTTACTTCAAGAGATGAGTATTTACAAGGAATGTAAATAAAGTAATTTATTATTGAAATATTAAGTTCAACATTTTTGGATATATAAAATACATCATTTTTCTATATAAAATTACATATTTTGTCTCTTTAAACAATGCTTAAATAACACTTGTTAACATTTCCCAATAAAATATTATCAAATCTAATAGAATAATGGGTTGTATGACTTGATTTTTTTTCCATATATATACATAAATGTAAATATATATAATATACAACAAAAACAAGTTTAGTAGATATATTTTGCGTTTTGCCATAAATACTTCCGTTTCAACACCATGGAGAAGCATATGGTGTATCGCAGATTTAAGAGTGAAGGGACACTTTAGTCCCCCAAGTTTTTCGACAGGGACACTTTAGTCCCTCAAGAAAATTAATTCACTTTTAGTCCCCCAAGTTTTTGAAAAGAACCAAATTAGTCCCTGCAATAATTTCGTCAGCTGCTTCGTTAGTCACCGTTACCCACTCCGTTAACCCTGTAGCCAACGTGGCTGTTAAGTTTCAGCTGAAGCAAAACGAAGTCGTTTTGCACTTGTTATTCATAACCCAAAACGACGTCGTTTTTCATTTACCCTAAAACGACCCCGTTTTATTTCAGCGCCAAACTCAAACGACGGTACATGAAAAGTTTAGAAGGTGAGAAGGTGAGAAGAAACCCCATGTCAGAAGCTTAGAAGGCACTGTCATTAGGTGAGAGAGTGAGAGAGTGTCATCGATCTAGTAAAGAAGAACAAGAATTTGTGCATGTGATTGATCGAACAAACGAAGTCAGAGCCATTGAGGGATATTATTGTCGAATGATCTTTTGGGTGATGCCATTGTTGAACGATTCTACAAAAGAAGGCAATCATTGAAAGGTATGTATGGTTTGTGTATGAGTTTGAAAATTTTTGTCACCGTAGTTGCTCTATTGTTCATTGTTTGAACTCTGTTAGTTTGCTTTGATAGTTGGGGTAAGGTTTTTTTCAACCTCTGTTGACTTCATTTGTAGGTGTTGGTAGCTCTGTTTTGTCGTTCCTTTCACTGCATGTGCTTTTTATTGTTTTTTTTAACTTTTGGTATTGATCTTGTTTTTCTTTATTTTTAGATGGCTGAATATGTGATTTTTGTGTATCATCATGGTGGAACATTTGTGAGAGATGATGAGGATGGTTTGGCCAAGTACATATTAGGCAGAGAAGATGAGTTACCTCCAATGGATATTGACTTAGTGAACTTGAAAGATATGAAGAAAATGTTCAAGGAGTTTGGTTATGATGATGTTGACTTGAAACATATGTACTGGCTTAAACCTGGAGAAAGTGACTTAGAAGTTGGGTTGAGTGGTCTTGATTGTGATAAGGATGTTAATGATATGTGTGATGCAGTCTTAGCTATTGGTATGGATAAGGAGGGTGCAAAGGGTAAGGCCAAAAGAAAAAAGAAGGTGATGAAGAAGCAAGATAAGCAAATGCACATCTATTTCGAACATCCAACAGATTCTGATATTGACAGTGAAGAAGAATCATCATATGAACATGAAAGTTCTGAGGAAGTGATGGACATAAGTGACGATGAAGAAGAAGTATCAATACCAAAGAAGAAAAGAACCCCCAAGAAGAAGACTAAAGTGGCTGATGAGGAGTCAGAACAAGTGGCTGCTGTAGTTCAGGAAGAAGCACCAACAGTACAAAAAAAGAAAAGAAAGAGCAGGAAGAAACAACCACCAATGAAACCCACTGGTCCAGTTGTGGACAAGGATGGCTATGACAGTGTTGGCTCGTTTGAGAAGGGTGGATATAACTCCAATGAGGAGTATTTACATACCCCTGTTTCAACTGATGATGAGCGAAACATTAAGGAAGCTCTCCCGTCATTTAATGAAACTGCTCCTTTTGGTCATGTTCAATTAGAAGTGAACATGGAATTCAAGAACTTGGAAGCTTTTAAGGATGCAGTAACAGATTTCAACATTAATCTTGGAAGGCAGATAAGGTGGAAGAAGAATGATTGTGTTAGAGCTAGGGCAGTGTGTGCTGAACCTGAGTGTAACTGGGTGGCATTTTGTTCCTGGAACAGCAAGTTGAACACATTCCAGCTGAAAACCTTGATTGCTGAACATACCTGTTGTAGAACCTTTGAGAATAACACTGCCTCTAGAAATTGGGTTGCCAAGAAGCTGCAGCACAGGTTATTGACACAACCGGACTTGAAACGGTCCCAAGTTAAAAACTACATGAGAGAGGATTTCTTAGTCCATTTAGATAACAAGAAAGTGACAAGGGCATTGAGGAAGGCAAGAGAAGCTGTTGAGGGCACAGAAAGAGAGAAATATAGTAGATTGTGGGATTACCTCCATGAGGTGCACAGAAGCAATCAAGGTTCCATTGCCTCAATGGAAGTCATCTCGATCCCACAAGCGCCACCGATATTCCATAGGTTGTTCATATGCCTTGATGCATGTAAGGAAGGTTTTAAAGCTGGATGTAGGCCATTCATTGGCCTAGATGGATGTTTCTTAAAAGGATACTTTGGTGGCCAACTTCTGTCTGTTGTTGGACAGGATTGCAACAAGCAATTCTATGTTATTGCTTATGGTGTGGTGGATGCAGAAACAACAGAGAATTGGAAGTGGTTTTTAACTCTGTTGCAAGAAGCTATCGGTGACCAACAAATGTATGGCTGGAACTTCATTTCTGACCAGCAAAAGGTTTGAAGTTTGCTAACACTATATATGCTCTTTTTTGTAGATTTTGTTTTGGAACTCTATATGCTCTGTTTTGTGTCTGTGTATGGTGTGTGAAGACACTGTTTTCTGAATTTCAGGGGTTAGTTGCTACCTTAAAGGACATAATGCCACGTGCACCACATAGGAATTGTGTGTTGCACATATGGAAAAACTTTATCAAGTTTCATAAGGACAAGGAGCTTAGAGGTATGGTGTGGAAGTGTGCAAATTGCACCGCAGTAGCAAAGTTCAACAAAATTATGAGTGAGTTGAAGTATAAGAACGTTGTTGCATGGAGCTACCTGAACAACATTGATCCACATTGTTGGGTGAAGGCCTACTATAGTCATTGGCCAAAGGTAGACAACATCACCAACAATCAATGTGAAGTGTGGAATGCAAAAATTGTAGACTACCGTGAGAAGCCAGTGCTAACAATGCTAGAGGAGCTAAGGCTTTACATTATGAGAAGGATGGGTAAACGCAAGAGAACTTTAGGATCATACCAAAGGCAACCTACCCCCTGTTCAACAAAAAATACTTGACAAGCTTAAAGTTGATATCTACTAGTGGGAGCCAATCTGGACAGGGGATACTGATAGTCAAACCTTCCAAGTCAGAAGCAAAGGCACAAGCGTTGGGGTTAGTTTAACTAATAGGACATGCACATGTCAAGTATGGCAGCTCTCTGGGATGCCTTGTGTCCATGCAGTTGCAGCAATTGCATTTAAGAATGAGAGACCTGAAGTCTATGTGCATCACTGGATGACAATGGATGCATTCCGTTCTACCTATCAACATTGTGTTCAACCTGTAAATAGCCAAGAGTTTTGGCATGAAACTGGAAAGCCAAAGCCTAATCCACCTAAGCTGAAAAGGCCAATTGGAAGACCAAAGAAACATAGAAGGAAAAATGCTACCTCAGAAGCTGCACCAAATGATTCTCATAAGGCCAAAAAAACCTGGGAGGTTATTTGTCCAAAGTGTGGAGAAGGAGGTCATTACGCGAAGACATGCAAGGGTCCTGGTATGCCAAGAACTGTGAAGAGAAAGAACAAGAAAAAGGCTGCAGCACAAAATGATGCAGCACAAAATGATGGAGCACAAAAAGAAGCAACACAGAAGGAAGCAACACAAACGGATGCAACACAAAAAGATGCAACACAGGTTAAAATTGAATTGTTTACAATAATTTATGTGCTTTACAATACTTGAATTGTTTAACATTGTTTTCTATTTTGTTCTTTAAATGTAGTCTGTTATCCCTGTTTCAAATGAGCCTCCTGTAGGACCGATAACTAGATCTGCCTCAAGGAGATTACCACTGCTATTGGTACGTTTTTCACTTTTTTGGACCAATTTGGTACTTTGTCGAATTCTTTAGGGACTTAGTTGGTAACATGTGATTCTTTAGGGACTTAATTGGGTTTTTTTTTTCAGTTTGAGGATGACATATCCTCTTCCATGAGGGTACCTGCAGTAAGGCCACCTCTAGTAAGGCCACCAGCACAAGCACCACCTATGGGCACTCCACCAACACAAGCACCAACTATGGTATCACCTATGGGCACTTCACCAGCATACTCACCAAGTGTTGGGAGGCCACAAGCACCACGAAATGAAATGTTCCAATTTATGCCAACTCCTGGATTTAGGCCTCAATCAAGCAAGAATGACATAAACAAAAGTGGCTGAATAGTATTTGTCTTTCTTATGTAATTTGAAGGGGTCATCTTTTGATATAATGTTTTGACCCCTTATACATTAGTAGGTAGTTTATGGTCATGAACCTGGATTTGTGTTTGATGTGTAATTTAGCGGGGGTCATCTTTTTGGTATTATGTTTTGACCTCTTCTTGGTTAATAGGTGCTATTTGGTTAAAAGAAACCCCTTGGTTCATCTTTTGGAACTTATTTGAACCAAAAAACTTATGCTGTAATGTTTTGACTCCTTCCTGGTTAATAGCTACTACTACTACTTTCTGGTTAATTGTTTTCCTGGTTACCATATTTTCCTGTTACCTAATTTTCATGTTACCATATACTTATAGTGTTAACATATTTTCCTGCTAAAAATAGAGACATTGTGTATAACAACATTCAAATAAAAAACAACACACATATATGAAAGAATCATTTTCATTCACTAAAACGAATAAAAGATACAAAACAAAGGGAGAAGAAACATCCAAGCCTAACTACCTACTTAAACAAATAGATTGCAGCAATTACACTCAACATGATTAACATAACTACACCAAATGTTTTCCATTCCATAACACATTTGCCACTACCACTCCTAATTTCCTTCACTTTCAACTGCAATTCTTTCATGTAAACTTGCATCTCCCTTAGTTTGAACTGTATGTCCTTCAAATTAGAATGAAATTCATCCATCTCTCTGCTATGTTCCATCAACTTTCCATCTTCAATGTCAGAGTTTTGAAGAAGCCTTTGTTCCCAATCATCCACCCAAAAGAAAAATGAGCAATGGGTCTTCTTCTCCTGTGAAGGTTTCAAAATGGTAAACCTAAGTAATTTATCAAAGAGTGAAAAACAAAAACTAAGTGCAAACCAATAAATAACCTTGAAATATGGGCACCCATAGAATTGTCTTCCAGGATTCAAAGCCGTTTTTGAAGTGTACTTCAAACTTTCAACCTTGCACTCACACCTTGGAGGTGGAAGTCGTGTATGATTCCCACTACCGCCGCCATCCACACTTGAAGAAGAACAAGAAGAATACCAAGACATATCGCGCCTGGACCTCATATCACGATCATTGTCGTAGTTTCTCATCTCACCGTTTTGCAAGGGAGGAAGGGATTTGAACGATTGGTACCAGAAATTTGGGATTTGGGTTTCACAAAAAGAAATTTGGGATTAGGGTTTAAATTGGGGATTGGGAGCTGCCAAAACGACTTCGTTTTGCTTCAGCTGGCACTTAACAGCCACGTTGGCTACAGGGTTAACGGAGTGGGTAACGGTGACTAACGAAGCAGCTGACGGAATTATTGCAGGGACTAATTTGGTTCTTTTCAAAAACTTGGGGGCTAAAAGTAAATTAATTTTCTTGAGGAACTAAAGTGTCCCTGTCGAAAAACTTGGGGGACTAAAGTGTCCCTTCACTCCGGATTTAAAAAATTCGTCAAACCGCGCTTAAAATGGTCAAATAATTTGATATTTGATCAATTTTGATCGATTTGGGTCTAATTCAAAGTGGCACACTGGTAAAGTTAAATGACTCGATTAAGATACGAAAGGAAAGTGGCTCCCAATTTTTTCGGGTACATATTATATTAGGGTTGAGAAATGGGAGCATACTTTTCCATGGGAAAGTCATCGGGAGAGGTTTTGAAATTAGCCAAATTCTTTGATGCGAGCTTCTCTTTTTAAATTATATTTATGCACCTTTTTTATTTTTGTTTATGAAAATTCTTTTTTAGTTTTGCCTTTAATATCAAATTTTATTTATTTTTACCTTACTTTAATTAGTCCAATATCACTCACCTTACTTTATCATTGTTGTTGCTATATCTTGTTTCACATATGATAGTCATTTCACCAGTGTGACAACATCCTTGATCTCAAAAATTTTGGAAAAAATGATGACCATCTATTTTCTCATTTAATTTATTTCCTTTATGTATTAATGTTAATTAAAATCAATACTTGGTTTATTTCCTACAATTTAATGTAATTTTTTTTACCATATTTATGACTTTCCATACAGATTAAGTATATATGGATTAAGAGATAGGAGTATTACTAATTACATTTGCTTATTAGATTTAAATTTTTATACATTTACATTTTTTTCTTATAAGATATTTTTTAACGTCAACTCTTAAGACTGAGAGTAAATATCCTGAAGTAAGTTTTTTTTTTCTTTTCATGAAATTCTAACCACTTTAAGATGTTTATTCCAATCCCAAAACATGAGATTAATTAGTAAAACCATTAATAAAATGTTTGTTTAAAATCCATTTTTAAGTAATTTAGCAATATTTGCTTATATCTTAATATTTACTACATTTGGGTTCGTTTTTTTCCTATTATTTCAATTACTTTACAAATAGATCTATTATTCGAACAAAAAATTTATAAATGGGTGATCCGTATGCATGCTTTCCCTTAACCAAATGATTGTAATTCCGGTATAGCATATGAATGAAATTTTCGCTAAAGAAACTAACCCAACTATCCAACAGGTATTAGTATTACCAGCTCATTGTCATTAACTGAAAATTTAAAAAATAGATCCCTTAACTGAAAAAGCAACAAATTTTGTACAATTTTTAGCATATGACACCAAATACCCTTTGTCATTTTCATTTGTATATTGGTGCATTTAAAAAAGGCTTAAATATCAAAATGGTCCCTATAATTGTTGCTCATTTTGAAATTAGTCCCTATAAAAAAATTTCTTTGGTTTTGGTCCCTGACATTATTTATTGTTTTGGTTTTGGTCCCTGACATTATTTATTGTTTTGGTTTTAGTCCCCGATGTTTAAATAGGATGGAAATCACTTACGTGACCTATCAGAATAGTGGTCAAGAGGCTGTTGCTACTGGGAATGGTGGTTAAGAGGTTGTTTCTACTGAGAACGAGCAACCATCTGCACAGTCATGTAGAAAGAGGGTTAGATCAACTGATAAAGCCTCTTTCTACATGACTGTGCAGGCAGGTTGTGTAGATGAATGATCATTCCTAGTAGTAGCAGCCTCTTGACCACCATTCCCAGCAGCAGCCGCCCCTTGACCATTCCGTTAGGCCATGTTAACGATTTCCATTCAATTTAAATGTGGGGGACTAAAATCAAAACAATAAATAATGTTAGGGACCAAAATCAAAGAAAAAATTTTATAGGGACCAATTTCAAAATGGACAACAATTATAAGGACCATTTTGGTATTTAAGCCTTTAAAAAATGCATCCAAAAAATCAAAGGGACAATATTATCAAAAAAAACAAAAAAACCAAAAAAAAAAAAAAAAAAAAAAAACCAAAGGGACAATCCCCTTTTGTTGTTTTTTCAACCATCTTCCTAACTTACCAACAAAAATTTAAGAGGCACATGGTACCTCAATGCAAAGTGTAACAACATTCACCGGTCACATGCAACTTAAACCAACTCACGTGCCACCACGATTTTTAGTGTAAATAAATAATCTTCTCCCTTTCTCAACCATTATTTTAATAACAAACAAAACAAAAAGATGACTGACTTAGAGTCTCTTCCTCCTGTTCTCCGCCACCTTAATTAACGACCAGCTGGCCCCTAACCAAGCCCTTGATGCTGATGATGGCAGCAACCTTCAAAGCTTAAACCATGATGTTGGCAAGAACAATTTTGATGAGGCTTGCAAGAATTGGGGGCTATTTCGTGTGGTCTAGAACTCAGAGCTCCTGGCTCAGCATTAACTCAGCAAATTCCAACGTTTTTCTGTGAAATTCTCATTAACAATTATGAACCAGAAAAACAAATTGTGAATTTTGGCCAAGTATAACTACTATGAAGGGATCACCACATGCTGGTCATCATCGTCATCTGTTCCGAAGTAGTGATCTCCAAACTCGCCCATGCCAGGTATGGCACGAAAATCTTCATTCAAACCAATCTCAATCTCATATGTAACAATTTTGATTCTAGGAAGAAAGCTTTCGCAGACCATGTGCACGTACACCTTGAGGTGCCTGGCAAGTTAAGAACACAAATGTAAATCATCACCAGGATACAAGAAATGAAAATGGCAAGAGACACAGCAATTATGGCATCAGCAACTTACTTATACTAGATTAAGAAATATAGTGTTTCAGTTTCAAATATCCTACGTACAATTAGACTATTGAATAAAGAAAACGATCAAATCACCTTTATTATTATTTTTTTGAATTTAGTGATTGCTCGTTTTCTTTTCTCAAAATGCCCTTTTTTGCGAGCATTTGACATTCCCTTAGTCTTTGCAAGAACAGGATTTAGAATTGGAGCATGTTGATTCTCCTTACTATGAACATAATTGTTGTCATTAATTGTTGCTGCCATTGGCAACTGAACATATTATTATTTCACATGCTGAACTCCAACATCAAGTAAATTCCACATAATTTGTTGAGTTTCTCTATGTTCTAGAGTTTCCAAAACTAGATTATAAAATGATTTCATAATAGCATTACGGTAAAGAAAACTAGCATCATCGCCATTGGTCATGGAATATAATTAGAGCCAGAGCTAGAACCTTCTTTCAAGCCTCCACCTACAATCTCATAAATAATGGATATTGCACTCTTTGACTATTTGATCATCTTTTCAAGAAGTATTGAGTGGGTATTCTCAAAATACCTTTAATGTTGTAAATTTGCAAAGCACGACCACAGAGAATGCCCATTTCGAATCAAATTTGTGGCAGCTACAATTAATTATGGCAGTATAAGAATCAAGTGTTACAAAATGCCTCTTATCAGGCATATCATTCAATATGACTTCATGATAGAATTTATTATCACATTCCTCAATCTCTCGATAAATGCTTCCACCTATTCCTTCAAGATACACGTGCAAAAAGAATTTGAAGATTTTGTGACTTGTGAGTATATATCATGAATGTTTGTCGCAAAGTCTCACTTATGTTTATAATGCGAGGAGGCTCACTTGTGCTATTTTTGTATCCCTTCTCGACTTCTAATTGGTGCCACTTCTTTACCATATTCTCAAATAACAATAAGAATTGTGAGAGGCTAGTCGTTATATTTACAACCTCACCCAATGCACTGTTTGTATCTGGGTAGTTAATTGCGGATAGCGGAGCAGAGCGGTCAACCTGAAAAATGACATTGCGGGATAGCGGGTAGCGGGATGACCGCTACAATCATAGAAAAAATACTAAAATATACCAAATTAAACACACATTTATAACTAATGATCATGTATTCATTATAGTCAACCAATCATAATCAAACCTACATGGTTTCACAAAATAGCAAGTAGCAAGCCACTAAGGTTTAAAAAATATAGGTACTAAGTCCCATGACTTCAAACATATAAGATGAAGAAGATGAAGTCATGGCTGTAGGAGAAGGAGGAGGCTCGCGTGAGGGAAGCTTCACTGCTTGAGGAAGAGGAAACATACATTGAAGAAAGAAGGAAAGATCGTGAATTCCTGATGTTGTTGCCTCTTTTATTTGTCAATATTTGTTAAATGGGTAAAATAATTTGGGTTTTGAAAAGGGGTAAAAAATTGGGCTGATTTGGGCCCAAACTAAGGGCAAAATTGGTTTTTCCTAATTAAATTAAGGGCAATTACGTATTTTACCCTTTAAAAACTAGGGCTCCCAATTCCCCTTTCTGGGTGCGGCGCGATTTGCTCTGCAAATCATCATGGCTGTCCTGCTCCGAGCTGCAATCTCCCGCGACGGTTGGCCGCGCCGCTCCACGCTGTGTTGTGGCGTTCTAATCCCTCCGGTCACCGCTCCGCCGCGTTCGCACGCGATCTCACCGCGATTAACTACCCAGGTTTGTACTATCTCTTCATTGAGAGGACTTGATATCAACAGAAAATACATCTTTGGTAAAGGCATTGCTCCACTTGTGACGAATTTTATACATAGTATCTAGCCAATCATGATCGTAATCACCCAACATTTGCTTTCAAATTCTTCTTTTGAATCACAACCTTTCATGCATTTTTCGAATAGGCTTTGAAACTTATGTTCTAGGTTGAGACCACCCAAATTAGAAGGATCATTTTTAGCTATATGCCATTGACACATTCGATGACAAGTATTTGGCATTACCTGTCCAATTGCTTTGGCCATGGCCATGGCTGCATCTTGATCGGTAAAGATTATTTTTGGTTGTTTGTTTCCCATACTCTCCAAAAACACTTTAAACAACCAATTAAAAGAAGCTCCAGTTTCAATAGCTAACATGACACACCCAAACATAACATTTTGCCAATAATGATTTACAACAATGAAAGGAGCACATATTAAGTTGTATTTATTAGTACGGTAAGTAGTATCATAAACCACGACATCCCCAAAGCAATCATAATTAACCTTGAATTTACCATCTCTCCAAAAAACATTCGTGAAACGTGACTCTTGGTATAGCTGCATGGTGTAGTAAAACATTGGATCTTGCGTCGTCTCGACTTGGTTACGATTAGCATTGGCAATTGCGCATGCCCGCATTTTTTGCGAGCATTCCCGTTTGCCCATTAAATTTTTTTGGGCGAAAAATTCATGCCCTGCCCGCCCTATGCCCATAGGGCGGGCTGGGCGGGCTTGTGGGCAGCCCATTTAAATTAAAAAAAATTAAAAAATGAAAAAAGACCCACAACAACTATCAAATGTGACTGGATTTTGATTCTTGAGTTAGGAACTTAGGATCTTGAAATGTGACTGGAGTTAGAGGACGACGGAAGACTGAGTGTGTATGACATAGTTTGAGACTTTGTTTAGGAGTAGGTTAGTTTTTTTACTTTTTGGGCTTGCTTTTAGGCCTTTTGGGTCATTTATGTTTTTTTTTAAAAAAAAAAAATTGGCTAGTAGGGTTATTTTTTACTACTGTGTTTGATTTTTTTAAAAAATTAAATATTGGGCGGTTCGCTGCCCGCCCGAGAATGCCCGAAAAAATGGGCAGGGCGCGCGGATGGGCATTTTTTTTTAAATTGGGCACAAAATCAATGTCCTACCCATAAAAAATGGAGGGCGGGCTGGCGGGCTCCATGCGCATCGGCCCAAATTGCTAATGCTAGTTACTATGGCCGGGGTTGAATGGTTATGGTTAACAAAATGAAGGGCACATGCTACTGATGATCAAGGATGAAAAAGGGGTTGTCTTTTGGTGCTCAAGGACAAAGAAGAAGATTTGGCGCTATGTTTTTCTACTCTATAAGGTGGTATGCATATTTTGAATTTTATTAATTTCTCTCTCCCTTGATATAAGTCACTTTTACTTAATTAACGCATATTAAGAAAAATAATTATTACTTTTAAATTTATCAAAAAAAAAATGATGTCATTCAAAAGTTACCCCTATTTAAAACTTTACAACTCTATTTATTTTTCTCTCTATTGTAATTATTACCTTATCATCCATATGCAATTATGAGAAACCTTTAATAATTAATATACACTACCTAAATATTCTAAAACGACTTATAAAAAATGACACCAATTTTACCAAAATGATGTCCTATAACAAGAGACGGAGGAAGTATTATTGTTTTAGTTTTTAAATTATTTTATTTTGATTACTTGTAAAAAAAATAAATAATAATGTGCTATTGATGAGTTGTGGTTGGCTGGGGCCACCACATCATGTTTGGGTAAGGGTCCAAACAAGATTTGCTCACCTTAAATTAGCAATAAGTAGAAAACATAACGGAACATATTTCATACTCTATGTGCTTCCTTAATTTTCGCTCTTTTAGGATTTTTTTTTCATATATTTTGTCCTTTTACAATTTTAATGTATAAATGTTTTTTTTTTCAACTTTAATCTTCTGCTCAACCATTTTTCTTATCTCTCATTAATTATACTTTTATCATCTTTGCAATCTCTAAATCATTATAATTAATTGGTTTATTTATGGTTTTAGTCCTTAAAAGTTCAGCATGTTTTGGTTTTAGCTCCTAAAAATTATTTTGACCGTGACTGGTCCTTAATTTTTCAAACATTTTGGTTTTGGTCTCATTTAATTTGTTGGAAAAAATCAATTATTTGTTGACGTAGTTAACGAAAATCTACACCAACAACTACGTGGTGTAAGATAGCGCCAAATAAATATTGTGAAATGGATGATTCAGGTCCATAAACGCAAAATTCTGCGTATGAGATCATTTTGCGTATGAGACCATTTTGTGTCCATCGATTTGTATCATCCATGTCATATCACTTATTTGGTGTTTTCTCACACTATGCTGATATGGTGTTCCTCTAGCCACGTCAGCAAATAACAGTTTTTTCATAATGGAGTGGATCAAAACCAAAATATTTGAAAAATTAAGGACCAGTCCCGATCAAAATAACTTATAGGGACTAAAAATAAAACATGCCGAATTTTTAGGGACCAAAAGCATAAATAAGCCTAATTAATTAATGAACACATTTATTTATAAAAATTAAATACTATTACAATTTTCAATAAGTATTAAATAATAAATATATTTAGTCAAAACACATCTAAAATTTACAATAATCAACAATTTTTTTAACACGTGTTTCCAAATTTTTTCTCTCATCATAACAATTTTGCTCTCATGTGTTTCCAAATTTAAAAGGCCAAAAGTCAAGGAAATGGAGAATGGATTGGTGAGTGGGTTTGGTCTGCCTTCATCAATATGTTGGAACAATTAACTTTAGCCCTAAAATATAAATTTTAAGAGTAATATATATATATATATATATATATATATATATATATATATATAAAAGTTCGAAGGGAGTATAACGTAAGATTCTTTGATCAATAAAAACGTTTTTATGTGAAAATTAATTTAATAGTATTGAAAATGTAAATATTTGATATATTTTTTTCAAAACTTATTAATAAAATTGACTATTAAAAATGAATTTATATCAAATATCAATTTTTTCCCAAAAATAATTTACATTTAAGACCTGAAGCAGCATTCTCTTAATGTAATTAAAGGGTGATGTTTACGAGAGAGTTTAAGAATGAATGTTTGTATTGTTTTCCTTTGGTCAAGGTTTATCTGCTTTTTTAAAAATCTTTTTTCTCTCGCTCTAAACGTAGAAAAAAATTATATATGTGATCAAATTATTAGATGTTCCAGCGAGGAGATTAGTCACTGCGGTCGGCGGTGGACACTCCGGTCATAGAAAAAAAAATTATTAGATGTTCAGGTTATGAAGTTTTCTTCAAATTTTATGCAAATTTTGTGCTATTTTTTTAAGAGATTAATGGGTATATGCATTGACGGTGTAAAGTTTTTTACATCATCAGTGCATCATCAACCATTCATTTGTATTACTTTAATTTAAAAACCAATAACCATACATGGATGAATGGTAGATGATGCATTGATAGTGTAAAAAATTTTACATTGTCGATGCATTACTCATTTTCTCTTTTTTTAATATAAAAATTATGTGTTTTATCTAAAATGTCTATATTTAGTCCTTATTATCGAAAATTAGTAGTATTTTTATTTTTTATTTTCTTAACCTTAGTCCTTAGGGTTAGGATAAGAACTTATAAGGGAATAAGTTTTATTAAAAAATAAATATAAAGTCTTTAAATTCTTTCAAAATAACAATTCCCAATAAAATCCATCCCATGTTAAACTCTTATCTTCAGTCCTAAGGACTAAGATTAATAAAATCCTTTAATTTTTATTAGGTAGTGTGATCATTAATTAATGTATAGTTGTTTATTAAGAGCGGAATAGAGATGAGATAAAGTAGAATTAATAACAAGGAGGAACAAAAGTAATTGAATGAAGGGTTAAACTTGAAAGGAAAAAAAATATAATTATGAATTGAAAATGTAAAAAAAATAAAAAATTATGTAATGAAAAAGAATTAAAAGGCTAAAAATAAAGAAATGAAAGAAGTACTTAATTTTTGAAATATATTCATGATGGCAAGAATTATCAGTTTACTAAAGAGACTTATAAACTTATTGTTGCATGATGATAACTAAGTTAAAAATTTTGTATGAATGTTTTCCATAGATAGCTCAATTAGTATAGATAACTAATATATAATATACGATTACTTGGGTTTGAACTCTATTAGTGGCACAATTTCTCTCTTTTTTTTTTTTTTTACATGTCTAAAATTTTGCCTATAAAAAAAAATTGCATTTATGGTTTTGTCGCTTACGGGATTATTTTGATAAGGATATCAAAAATGGTTTTCTAGCAAAAAAAAAAAAAAAAATTCAAAAATGTTTGGCGTACAATTTTTTTACGAGACAGAAAGCTTGAAATATAACTCAACTTTTTTTTTTGAGGGGAAATATAACTCAACTTTTTAAAGATATTATTAAACAATAATTATGATTTTATACAAAATTAATTATTCTAATTTTAAATAATAATGTTTTTCTTTTTTACAATATAGTGATAATCGTATGAATAAATTTCATATAAATATTTATCTATTTATTTTTTATAAGCATTTATGTTTTTAATAATATATATGGATAAAAATATGGGAAATATATCTTGAATCTATTCATATAAAAAATCTTCACCAAAGATACATCCGTTCATCGCACGGGTATAGATACCAGTATCAAATATTTTGATTTATCCTTGAATCTACTCATAATATCATCAAATAAAAAATATCAAAAAATATAATTTTGATTTCACTCTAATTAATCATGATAAATGTAATAAATAATTGTATATAAAAACATACTAATTCATCGATTAATTAAAGAGAGAATACATTAATTTAATATGATCTATACATAAATAAATATATTATTTAAAAAATGAATAGTCTTTATTTTCCAATAAATTTACTGTCCAATGAAATAACGAATATTCTGGTTTATCATCAATATGCTCATAATATCATAAAAAAAAATCGAAATGCTTAATTCTGAATCATTATAATAAAGTTGATAATCATATAATAAATGTTAAATAAATAAGAAATATCTAAGATAAAAAAGTGTTATTTTTGATTCGTACGATGAAATTCAAAATCAAGAAGATAATTTATTAGATTAATTTTTTTTAAATGTAAGGTTGATCTGAATTCCTGCCTTTTTTGTGTAATTATTTTTCTTTGTTGTTTAATAATAATATTTACTTTATAATAAAAAATTAATAATCATTATTTTAAATATTTAATATGAAAAATTTAAAATATTACTAATGTGTGCATTGCATGGGATAAAAGCTAGTTATATATATTTGAAAAATCACAGCAATAATAAATGTTTATTAGTCAAGTTTTTTATATTAAAAATAAGTAGCACATGTTGGAAGAGGGCGAGTGTGATATATAATGTAACGTTATAAGCACATGTCTTGGGAGATGATTTTGAAAGCATGCTTGTAAGTTATCACGATGTATGCACAATTTACATATGAGTATATGCATATTGCTAGCCCATTAAAACTGTTTTTAGACTTTAGTGTAAGCAGAGGTTTTATGTCCTTGCGTGTATGTGGGGAGGTGATAAATAATGCACCTCTGATGGATAAGAAAATGGTGAATGTGGTACTCAATTGTGCAGAAAAAACCAGAACTAATATTTAAAGGTGTTTTCTTTGCTTATGCGATAAGAAAGACAAATGAATATTTCAGAAGAATCAAAGGTTCTTATGAATACTTCTGGAACTGGCTTAGGCAATGGCAGTAATGCTAGATACTCTAGCAATTATAACAGAAATGGAGGTCCAGCACTACTGCAAATCAGACATTTCACATCTGTTTTTTCTAGCAATTATAACAGAAATGGAGGTCCAGCACTACTGCAAATCAGACATTTCACATCTGTTTTTTAAGACATTTCGCATCTGTTTTGGAAATGATGTCCTGTGAGAGATGTAGATAGTTATGATTTTTGGCATCATTTTTTAAAACAGATGCGAAATGTCAGAACTTTCTGCATCACTTATATAACTGATGCGAAAAGTACATATAACTGATGCGAAAAGTATACCTTCCACATCACTTATTTTATAACAGATGTAGAAAGTATAATAACTGATGCGGAAAGTACACTTTTCGCATCTATTATTTGCAAATAAAATATGCGAAAAGTGTGCTTTCCGTATCAGTTATTTGAAATAACAGATGCGAAAAGTGAACTTTTCTCGCATCTATTATATGTAAATAACTGATGCAAAAAGCATCTATTATATGTAAATAACTGATGCGAAAAGTGCATCTTTTATTTGCAAATAACTGATGCGGAAATAATAGATGCGAAATGTGTTTTTTTTTTTTTTTTTGCAATTTTTATATATATCTAGTGACCTGCATTCTTTGCTTTGACTACCAAAAATAAAATTTTAAAACAATTGAATCCAAAAAGCAAAATATATATATATATATATATATCTAATAATTTCAATACAACTACCAATAATTTCAATACAAGTAAAAATTCTACCAAAACTATGTTAATTCAATGCTACCCAAATCTCTTAACCAAAACTATGCTAAGTCAATGCTACCCAAATCTCTTATATCCACTAAGTACAAATTCTACTAAAACTAATTCTATCCAAATCATTCTCATCAAAAGTTGAGATTGATGTAGCTTTGTCATCTTCTTTTTGCAATTTACCCCATCCATAACAAGCATAAAAAGACTGCCCTGCTCCTGCATTATTAAAAAAGATATGTCAACATAAATACTCAATTTGCCTCCCCAATGGGTAATTCTACTTCTACCTGATACCATAAAAAACATCTATCAGCAAACCATTCTTAAATCTCAATCAGGTAAACAAAAAGCACATGCGGGTAATGTAATGGAATAATTACAACTTATTTTCATCTATCAGTAAACCGTAGTTCAAAGAAAATAAAATAAACACGAACAGCAGAATCTTAAGGGCATAAAACACCATAGATATGTATGTTTTAGGTCCATGGAGACAATGAACAAAAATAAAGTAAAAAAGCCCATAAATAAAAACAATAGCAAAAAGAGCACATACAGAAAAACAAGCAATATCTAAGAAGAAAATGAGGAACAGTCATTGGATTACAAAAGGAAATTGTTATGATGAGTTGAATAAGACATGCAAAATCTTCACATTTAGATAAATTAACAACAAAGTTCAACATAAGACTAAAATTTCACCTTTAGGACATAACAAATCTCAGAGTTGATGCAATTCCTTCTATATGCCTAATTTGAAGTAGAACCTGCAGCACAAGATGTTTTAGTATTATCATCTCTCACTTTTACGTAATGTTTTTAAAAAAAGTAGACAGCTTAATAACAGGAATTCTTTGTTGGGAGAATTCCAGAGAAGTCAAGCAAAGCCAAAATTTTGGACCTAGAGATAACTGGGTGGCTGGGTTAAGATTAGACTCAGCATCATCGACATACCAGAGCAACAAACAAAACATTTTTAACAAATAATATAAGCATGAGCTGGTTCACTTACGCAGGCAACTTTCGACTTATGATCAAGCACAAAAAGCGAGTCTGTTAAAAGTTTTTCTAAATAATTCAGGTACCCTGTTGCAAGAAAAAATAAAAGTGCATAAGCTTATGATCAAGCAAAAGCGAGTATTCAGGCGTGAAATTAAAATTTGGTACAGGTAGTAAGGTTAAAGATTCATGGATGCTTCCTAGATCAAAAAGTACCTTGGTTAAGTAAAGAAAATAAAATCTAGAAAAGAGAACTTGAGTATATTAGAGAGAGAGAGAGAGAGAGAAAGAAACCATTGAAAGTTAGATGGATATATAATAAAAAGTGTGCATGCTACCAAAGCTGGTCTCAGAGTGACAAGGAAGCTAAGCAAGGTCTCCATTAGAGCATTGTGAATGAAAAATAAAAGAAAAAATAGAAGGATGAAGAGATCTGTCCTCTTGGTGGCTTATTTTTCTGCTGGACATAGATTGGCTGAGACATAAAAGTATGCATGCTTTACTCAGTTTTCTTCATTCCAAGAAACATAAAAACAAACAAAAAACAGAGAGAAAAGAAGAAAAATGAAGGAATGAATAATCATACCAATTTTGATAGCAGTGACTCTGAGACCACAAGCTTTGAGAAGCAAACCAATACTACTGGCTGTAACTCCTTTACCAAGACCACTAACAACACCCCCAGTCACCACCACGTACTTCATTTTCTTAATTCTTCCTCCTTTTTTTTTTCTTCACTTTATCAGAACACACTCGCTACAACTATGGTGTTTTTTTTTTGCCTTAGAGAGCTAGCTAGGAAGCAACCATGAATCTTAAACAAAAATATGTTGAAAATAAATATAACCTGTGAACTTTGAAGCATAAGAGAAGGCTGTTGCTTTGGAAACTGAGTGGGAATTATGAAGTGCACCTGATTAACAAAACTATCAGAACCTTCATCCAGCACAAACACATTAACTAGAATGAAAGAGAGTAATCAAGCATATGTTATCAAAGTATTAGCTTAACAAGGTACCTGAACTTGACCAAGACATGTACTAATGTTATCAAAATATAAGAACTATTCAAGAACTCCAAAATCTTCTTAAAATTTAGCAATCATTCAAATGCAGCTACTTCAACAGAGAAAAATAAACTTACTCCAAAGGAAACCAGCACCTACAATATCAAATATCTATCACATTTTAATCATAAATAACAAAAAAGAATTATTTATTTACTAATGAGAATTGAACCATGTTAAGAGAGTAATCATTTTGTAAACTAATGAGAATTGAACCATGGTTCACAATAATCTAATCTTGGAGTTTGAACTCAGTAGCAATAATGTCCACATAGTATAAGCAGGATTTTGAACGGTGCCTGTTATAATATCAATTCAGCAAGACTAAAATGTTGCATGAAGCTGCGAATCTTTGCTAAGAAATGTGTCAGCAAAAATATGGAACCACATAGGGCAACCAAAGATAATTGATAGGATTTTAGATATATAACAAATGCTAGAATCTGAATGGTGAAGGTAATTGATAAGAACTTTTAGTTTTCAGACTCAGATTTATAAAATCCAATAACAGAAAAAGAACAAATGGTCTTGATACATGGTCTTGTATCAGAAAAACAAAATCTTAAACTAGCGATTCTATAGCTAGTTCAATTAACTAATTACAATCATTCTAAATTAAAAGATCAGATTGCATTATTAGAACTTGGAAAATAAAAAAGAGGTTGAAGTTGATTCTTATCTAAACCTGATTTTTTAACTGCATTTTATTTTTACTTTTTAGGCCCATGTTCAAAACTTACTTCAGTTACTTGAATTGGTCAATAGATGAAATTAGTGTATATATATATAGTAGATCTACTGTCTCAGGTAGATAAAATGCTAACGTAGTATACCAAAAGCTAAAATAGGCAGAGACAACTGAAGCTAAAAAGTGATTTCAAAATCACAGCACCATTAATTAACTAATTAATAATTAATAATACAGTAATAACAACATAACCAGCAGCAGCATCACACATTGTAACATACTACAAGTTCAGCTTTTGCTTGAGCTATATAACAACAACAAAAAAAAATAAATTAAAAAACATCAATAGTAACATTAATGATTAATTAGCAATTAACAATAACATAAACATAGCATATGTTACTTATATCCAAGTTCAGATTTTGCTTCAGCTATATAACAAAAAAAATATATATATAAAAAGAAAAAGAAATTAGCAAACCTAAAAAGAGAGCTATTGGAAAGAAAAGTAGTGATTAATTGAGAGAGAGAGAGAGAGACCTTGCCGAAAACGACGTCGTTAGAAGAGGGTGAACGAATGTGACCATGGAGAACTTGAAGAACGACGCTGCCTCTGAGAACACACTTAGAGAGGTAGTAGCGTCTGGAGACGGAAGGGAAAGAGCGACCACCACCGCGCTTAGTGGAGGAGCACTCTTCTTCGGAATTGAAAGGGACAACTGAAACTTTCATACACAAGAATTAAACAAGAAAAATTAAAAAGTAAACAAAAAACCTAGAAAAATTAATTAGTAAACAAAAAAAACGGAGAGAGAGAGGAAAAAAACCTAGAAAAATGGAAGACGAGGAGAGACGGAGGCGGCGGCTGCTTCGCTGTCGGAGGCGGCGGCGGCTTTGCCGTAGGAGACGGTGGCGGTTTTGCTGTGTGTGAAGACTCGTGCCGCCGCTCGTGCCGCCGCTCGTGAGAAGAGACGAAGACGAAGAGAAGACTCGTGGCGGCTTTGCTGTGTGTTTGTGACGAAGAGAAGACGAACTCGTGGTGAAGAAGAAGAACTCGAACTCAAGGAGAAGAGAAGATGAAGAACTCGAACTCGAGGAGAAGAGAAGATAATGAACTCGAACTCGAACTCGAACTGATGCTCTGCTCGTGAATTGGCGCAGGAATGAATTTTTGGCGCCGTACTACTCATGAAATAATAAACTAGGTTTTAGTCATTTTGTAAGATAATCCACATCATTTATTTTTAACATGATGCGAAAAGTAGGATAAACAAAGACATTTCGCATCATTTATTTACCAGATGATGCGGAAAGTAGCATAAACATGGACATTTCGCATCTGTTATATAAAATATGATGCGAAAAGTAGAATACACATTGGACATTTCGCATCTGTTATACAAAACATGATGCGGAATGTTTATAACTTGAATTTATTATATTTACAAGTTTGTCACCGCACTAAACATTCAGCATCATTTATCTAAAACCTGATGCGAAAAGTAGGAAAATAAAATATGACATTTCGCATCACTTATCAAATAACAGATGCGAAATGTTCAATAAATTATTATTTTTTGCATCAGTTATAAAAAAAACCTGATGCAGAAAGTTTTTTATCTCAAACTTATTTACAAGTTTGTCACCGTGTTTGGTTTTTACATCTTTTTTTTAAAACTGATGTTAATTAGGCGATGTAAAATCCATATATTCTACTAGTGCAGGAAATTCCAACTCTAGCAATGCTAGAAGAGGAAAATCCATCGAGAATGATTGATCAAATATGACTGGAGAGGTTGTTGTGGTAAAATAGAAGGGTGAATTGATATGCACATTGGGTTGTAATGTAACTTTGGTGCTCCGAGATTCTTGGTTAATATTTTCTAATAAAACCTATGTTGCATCAATACGGGTATGGTACTGGATACGGGTACAGCACCGGATACGACAATATAATTCTAATTTTATAAATAAATATATATAAGCAAGGTGAAAATAAACGATTTTGGCATTGAAATAGCATATGAGTATCGTAAAATTATAGGTTGATGCTCAAAATAAGTCAAGATATAAGTCCGAAAGATTGATTATAACATTAAAAAATATATTATATGGCAAAAATTACATTATTGGTAAGATCCACACCTAAAATATACCTTAACATACATACTAGTTACAAGTACCCAGGAGTACGGTACGTGTACCGGTATCCAAGGTGTACCGGGTACGGGTACATCACCAGTTTAGGAGTATCCATGCTTCATAGAATAAAACCTAATTGTTGGTTTTGGCCTCAAAATTTCGAGAGGGGGGTGAATCGAGTTTTATTAATGTATTGTGAAATCCTTTACAAATAAAAAATTGTTTTGAGATAGAGAGATTAAGCGTTTGAAACAGATCGCGAAGACGATAGACAAAATAAATTGAGTAGCGCGGAAACGTAAATAATTGAAATATGCGGAAAATAAAGAGATAGGGATAGAAAAGCTTGCACCGAGAAATTTTACACTGGTTCAGCTTTCCCGTCGAAAGGCCTAGTCCAGTCCCCAAGCGACCCGCCTGAGAGTTCTATAATTAGCAATAGAGCCGCACCCTATTACACCCAAGAGCACCCCGCACACTACTAGGAACCTCCGTTCGCTAGGGGCCTCAAATCACACAGCATGGTTCCTCGCCCTACGACGTATCAAATGTCCACTAAGGGATTCTCTCCCTAACCACTAAGGTTTCAAGTACAATGAATATGAGAGTGATTACAATAGCAAAGTGTGTTCTCAACAACACAGATACAACAATATGCTCTTATGATAATGAAGTGCTTTTTCTCTAAGAGTTACTCAGCCAATAAGGTTTTTGTTCTTCCAAAAGTATGAACGTGAAAACCAGAAGATTAGAGAAGAAGAAGAGAAAACATGTGATCAGAAAAGATGTTAGATATGAATGAATTATCAACTGAATGTTGGAGTGAAATTGTTTCTAAAATAGAAAACATTTTTGAATCAAAAAGATTTTATTCAATAAATCAAAATCACTTTTAAATCAAATTAGAATAAAATAAGATTTTGAAATAAGTTTTAAAATCAAAACTAAATCAAAACGATTTACAAAATAAAATAAAGATTTGATTCTTAAAACGAAAAAGGAAATAATTCAAATTTAAAATCATTTTCGAATTTTATAAAATAAATCAGAATCTTTTATATAAAAACAAATCAGGAAATAATCAAAATGATTCTGACACGTTTTTCAATAAAACCTGAAGTAATCGATTACTTTCTGAAGGTAATCGATTATTCCTTCAAAAATAGAAATTCTTAAATTCATTTGAAAAATAAGTAATCGATTAGACCAACAATGATTAATCGATTACACCACTCCTGTTCAATATGTGATGCAACTCTTTTAATCGATTAACACTAATCAATTAATCGATTACCGAGTCTCTGTTATGCATATGATATACTTGAAGTCCATAAGAGAGTTTGAAGCATACCTTCTAACACTAGCGACTTCCAACACTAGTAGCTAATTTTCCGTCTCAATCTGACTATCTGACAATGACCTACGACGATGGGGAGCTTCTGGATGCAGAATTCCTGCATACAGAAACAACAAAACAAAATAATATGATTACATGTAAATAAAAGAAGATAATATCCAAATACATGAGTCACATAGAAATAAAAGTCAATACTCAGTGTCGTCCATGTGTCGCCCCAATTCACGCTCCTTTTTCTAACCTCATAGGCTGTCTTGCCTTCAAAATCTGCGAAATAGCACAATTACTTATTCCATAACTCATAAAATAACCTTGATATATTATTTGTTTTATTACTAAATCACCTCTGAGATTGACATCCGTCCTATTTGAATCTGACAATAGCATCACACACCTTTTACTGCCCGCAGATGCTGCTCTATGCTGATAGATGTAGAAAAAATTAATTCATCAGCACTATAGTATAGAATTTTAGAAAACCCAACAAAAAAATGTAAAAAAACTTTCACTGACCAAAGCTGTCTGCCCTTTCTGGTCGACTTCATTAGCATTATTAAAGCCCCACTTTAAGAGTTGATGTAACGAGCCAGTATCACCCCTTGACGCCGCAAAATGAAGAGCAAGGGGAAGCGGGAGGGGAAGCTTCCTTCCAAATAACTGGTCATCTCTTTTAGTGAGGTAACTTGTCAGGATAGGACGATTCACCAAATACTACACATACACCAATTCACAAATTAGATACATTAAATAACGCATGCAATAATGAAAAACAATAAGTAACACCCTCCCTTGAATAAAATAGTCTTAAATTTCAAAATGTAAATGTTGACTTTTTTGAAATTAGTCATTGTAAATAAATTTTAGTTTTGGTTTTTGTGTATTTAAAAAATATTTTGATTTTGGTCTCAAATTTGGTTTAGAATTGAACAGATAATGACATGAAATTCAAATTTGATTTTTTACATTTCTTGATTCTACATTTCTCTTATACCCTACTAATTCTTTCAATTCTAAAGACAATTTCCTACATATTGTTGTTCCTACTCCTACACCTATCCCTGAGCAGTAATTTCTGATCATCATCATCATCCTGACCATTTCAGACCATTTCTGAAATAACAAAGGGAAAAAATTTAATTTAGTTGGGGTTATTTTGTTGAAACTGAAATTTAATAATAAAGGTTAAACTACTTCTTTAGTTTTTTTATCTTATTTTTGACTATCAAATTGATATCTCACGTTTTTTTTGGTATCATATTAATCTCTTATCTTGTTTCATATTTATTAGCAAAACTAAAATATTTTAGAAAATAATTAATGATATATTTCAACATGTTTCACGTAAAGATTTCCTTAGTCATTTTCTATTAATCATTAGTACCATGTTAATAAAGCACATAACATCAATACATACCTTAATAAGATTATCCATGATTATGCTGGGGTTTTCCGCATAGCTCACTAATATGTCCATACAAGATTTGGCGTCGAGCTTTAATAATGTGCTTGAGGTTGATGTTTGGCATCGAAATGGTTGCAGCGTCCCAAGCAATACGCCAAAATCACCGCAAACAGTACCACTCGTAAGCGTAGCAATCGAGACTGTATCAGAACCACCAGGCTTAGCCACGGTACGTGACACCTCCTGACAAATGATTATTCAAACATTTCATAAATTTATAAATAGTTTACCTAATCAAATTTAATCAAAATTTTAAAGCACATCAAGTTAAACATTGTAGTCTTAGAATTACCACAACACCACTAACTACGATGTAAAGATCAGTGGGTACTTCGTTCTGCAACACGATAACTACTCCGGGTGGAAAATCCTCAACCGTCACCTCAGATACCTTTGCAAAGTCAAATTAAAAAAAATCATTACTAAACAATTAAAATATCAATTACCACACTATATGAAATTTTGAATTACCAATGGGATGATCATCTCGTCTGGTAGTCCGCGAAACCAATATACTTGTTTCATCACTTTATCGTAACCTTTTTCAAGAAGAAAAATTGTGCGCTGAGCTTTTGTGAGAAAGTCCTGTGAAATAATATGAAAATATTATTGGAAGATACAATTGGATGATAGCCCTAAGTTATGACGTAAAGTATGGAAAAAGCAAATGGTCATAGTAAAAAAATATTGAATTGAGTTTTCAAGAGAAGAAGTCACTGAGATTTATGTTTTTTTTTTTTTAAATACTTGTTAGCAAAACACTTAAAATATTACCCATCACTCCTTATGTAATACATTTCCTTTTAAGATGATGACAATAATAAGGTTTCGTCAATTAGTATCTTGGGGCATGCATATTTAAAAAATTGACACATATATATCAATTTCAATTTCTGATGTAAACTTATTTAACATGTTATGAAACACACATTAAAATAAGAATAATAACAAAAGTGTAAAAATCATAATAATTATTGTCTTGATTATTCTAGGAAAGGGGCTCGCAAAAAGCACTTGTTGTTATATTTTTAGCTATAGAAAACAACATTAGAAGTCATAATTTTTTCATCTATCAAAGGAAAATAAGATAAAGAGTCGTCACTTTCTAATACTATGTTTTTATTTCGGATTTTACTTTGGTACTCTCTAAAAATAGATTGTTGCTGTATCTTTTCTATGTGGTCCAAGGAAAACGGCATGTGTCTTTTTTTGCCACCTTAATTAGGAATATTTTTAATTTATAAGTTTTGCAATTAAGTCCCTTATTTTAATACTATTACTTTTCATTTATCCAAAATATCCTAATTTTAATATTATTTTTCATTTACAAAAAATACTCTCATTTTAATATTATTTTTTATCTACCCAAAATACCCTCATTATAATATTATTTTTCTTGTACCAAAAATACCATCATTTTAATATTATTTTTCATCAAACAAAAATATTTGTATGTTAATATTATTTTTTATTTACCCAAAATACCCTTATTTTAATATAATTTTTCATCTGCCCAAAATAACCTCATTATAATATTATTTTTCATATACTCAAAATATCCTCATTTTAATATTATTTTTCATCTACCAAAAATACACTCATTATAATGTTATTTTTTATCTACCCAAAATACTCTCATTTTAATATTATTTTTCATCTACCCAAATAATAATATTATTCGCATAAAATACGGTATTTTGGGTAGAACCATCGTAAAGAAGATGGTTCTTCTTCTTCTCTTAAAAATCGTGTTCTTCTTCTTCCGAATATATTCCTATTCGAATGAACCAATTCTTCCCCTTCAAAACCCCAATTTGAACCCCAATTCTATAAAACCCTTGTCACCTATTATTTTTCTCATTCAAATGAATCCTAATTTGTTGGTTTCTTCTATTGGAACCCTAATTCCGCCACTGACTGGTGTTCTCTGTTCGAACCCTGATTAAGTCGCAAGTGTCCTTTACAGGGTCTTGAACGGAGGACAACGATGGTGAAATTGGTGTTCTTTATTCAAACCCTAATATCACTTAAAATGAGGATATTTTGGGTAGATGAAAAATAATATTAAAATAAGAGTATTTTGGATTTATGAAAAATAATATTACAATGAGGGTATTTTAGGTTAATAAAATATAATATTGAAATGAGGATATTTTCGATAAATGAAAAATAACATTGAAATGATGGTATTTTGGGTACATGAGAAATGATGATATTTTGGGTAGATGAAAAATAATATTGAAATGAGGGTATTTTGGATAATTACATTAAGTATAAAAATAATATTTTTACATAAATATATTAGGGACCTAATTACAAAACTTATAAATTAAAAATATGCTTAACTTATGTGGCAAAAGAAATCCCTAACCTTTTTTTTATTGGATCACGTAAAAATGGTACAACAACCATTTATTGGATCACGTAAAAAGCCCATTTAGTACATTAGACTCTTAACAAGCATTTGACTTTTAGATGAATTTTTTTTAAAGACATAAAAAATTAAATAATTTACTCACTTTTTTATCGTGTTGAAAAAAGCCAGATGTGTTGCCATTCACGTAGACTGCCAACCCAACCGTAAAAAGCATGATGAAAATGGAGAAGATCATCTCTCCCACATTCGTCGCATGCAAATCTCCGTATCCCACAGTAGTAAGTGTCGTCATCCCCCAATAAAGCGAAACAATATACCTGGTACCCAAGGTACTGGTATTATAGTCCTGCAGCCATGTCTCTGTTGTTGAGGGCATGTTATGTCTGCCAAGGTAATGGAAGGAACATGCACAGCAGTGGACACTCCAAAGAATGACCTACAAAAACACTTCAATAAATAAATTTGTCTCTTTGAACACATCTCTATGCAATAATTAAACATCATATCACCTCTATTTAGCAGTCAGTTTTTTTTTAGAAAAATGAATTTACTTTTTCCGTTTCTCATTAACTTTTTTTTAGAAGTTTTTTCTTTTTCATTTTTATCAGTCAGGTTTTTTAATGAGTTCAAGAGCGTAGTAAGTGTTATTTTCTTTGTTTACTCCTATTTAATAGGTATTGGTTTACATAAATGGTAGGAAAAAAAAAGAAGTAACGCTTATTTAATTTTTAGTCCTGAACTTAGGTGCTCTTTTGAAATTGGTCCTTCAACTTTTTTTTCGATGTTTTGGGTTCCTGAACATTGCTCAAATTTTGGAAATGGTGCTTTAATCACTTAAGTGATTATATGACCGATGACATGCCACATCGCCTTTGTGACATCAATAGATAATGTGTCAGATAATCCCACATGAATTTTTTAAATTAAAAATAATTATATATATATTAAGAAAATCGAATTTTTTAATAATTTTTAAAAGAAATTATTTTTTTAATTAAAAAATCATGCATTGCCACGTAATGCTACATAATGTTGGGTTTCCTTCCTTATTTGATGGGAAGAGATAAAAAGCCCAAGTTATTACTTGAAGAGAAAGTCAAGGTACTTGGAGAGCAAGCTTACTTACTTAGAGACAAAGTCGAGCCACTTAGAATGGACAGCAAGCAATTGAAGTGGGAAGCAAGTCAGCGCCTCCAATCCAAACAATATAAATAGAGCTCTTTAGGAGAGAGCAAGATGTACCAACACCACCAAACCTCAAGAGAGAGTCTTACAGAGTTTTTCCACCACAAAGTGAGTATAGAGAGTTTCTAGCGAGACACTGGAGAGAAATCCTAGTGTTATACTAAAGATATTTTATTCCATCCTTTTAGGGTGAGATTGACAGCATTCCTCCTATACACGAAGAGACACTTTATATTCCTACTTTTTCATAGTGTGGAGATTAACTAGCTCGTGCCCGTGGTTTTTTACTTCTCTAATTTGGAGAAGGTTTTTCCACGTTAAAATTCCTAGTATTATATCCTCTACTTCTACTCTTTATATTTCTCAATAACTTATTTATCTGCATAAATATCGCTCGTCACACAAAGGAGGGAAATTAATTATGGTTTTTTCAACAGTGGTATCAGAGCTTGCAGGTTTATCCGGGGAGTGTTGCCTAAGTGACTCAATATTGATGGGATCGCTAGCTCTGCTGTTTCATATGATGGAGACATGTTCAAGTTGACTACAGATAATTACTCTTATTGGAGGCCCATGATGAAGGATCACTTATACTGCAAGCATATGCATCAACCTATCTCTTGCAAGGACAAATCTATAGATAAGACTAACGAAGAATGGAACCTTTTGAACCAAAAAGTAGTAGCAATGATTCGAAAGTACATTGATAGAAATTTGTTCGAGCATGTGTCTACTTACACCAATGCTTATGAATTATGGTCCAAGCTTGAATCTATGATTCAAAAGAAAACTCAAGGAATAAGGCTATGCTCGTCAGAAGGCTGGTAAAGCTCGACTGCAAGGATGGTCAGAGCGTGAGGGAGAATTTGAACATAATCAAGGGGCTAGTCAATCTCTTGTTGACGGTGGATATGCAGATTGATGACGAGTTGCAAGTACTTCTGCTACTCAGTTCGCTCCCAGAGAGCTGGGGCACGTTGGTAGTGACACTCAGCAATTCTGTGCCTGAAGGTGAGATCTTAATGAATACTGTTACAGATAGTTTATTGAATGAAGAATCTAGGAGAAAAGAAAAAGATATGTCCTTCCAGTCCGAAGCAAATGTTGTGGACAGACGAAGGAGAGGAGAAGCCCGTGGAAGAAGCAAAGGTAGAGACAGAGGACGTTCCGAGTCTCGTTCCAGAATTGCGTGTTTTTACCATGTCATTGAAGGCCACAAGAGATTAGTTTGCAGATCCCTGAAGAGAGACCAGAAATCCGGAACAGTTCATCCAGATAAGATTGATTTGAGGAAGAAGGTAAATTGACAAGCCTACCATTGTCGTCGCAGCAGATGACGATGACATATTCCTCATTGGAGCAAACAATTACCTCAATGTTGCATGCGGCGATTGCTCTTGGATCGTTGATTCTGGTGCCTCTTTCCATGTAAGTCCTCATACGGATTATTTTTCTAATTACATGAAAGGTAATTATGGTACTGTGAAAATGGGAAACCATGTTACCAGCAAGATTGCATGTATCAGAGATATTGTATTATTAACTGATATAGGTAGCAAGCTTGTGCTGAAGAAGTTGAGACATGTCCCGAATACACGTCTTAACCTTATTTCAACGGGAATGTTGGATGATGCTAATTATGAGAGCCACTTTGGTGTTGGAAAATGGAAGCTAGCCAAAAGAAACCTGGTAATAGCCAGAGGAAAAAAGGAAGGCTCCTTGTATATCATGCAAGGAAGCATTTGTTTTGGAGAAGCAAATGTAGCTGCAGACTCCAAAGATCTATGGCACAGATGATTGGGGCATATAAGTGACAAAGCACTCCAGATGCTCGCCAAAGAACACTTGACAGGTATAAAAGGACAAATATTGGAATCCTGTATTAACTGTATTCCAAGTAGACAATGCAGAGTCAATTTTCAGAAACCAGATGAACCCTCAAGGAGAGAAGTACTTGAGTTTGTGCATTCAGATGTTTGTGCACCATCCGAGAAGTCCCTTAGAGGAGCCTATTACTTTTTCAAAGTCATCGATGATCACTCAAGAAGAGTATGGATATACTTGCTAAAGAGTAAAGATCAAGTACTATCAGCATTCAAAGAATTCCATGCTCAGGTCGAGCGTGAGACTGGCAAGAAGCTGAAATGTCTAAAGGCAGATAATGGTGGAGAGTACAGAGGTCCGTAAGAAGCCTATTGCAAGGCTCATGGGATCATATTGTAGAAAACCCCACCAAAAACTCCTCAACTGAATGGTGTGGCTGAGAAGATGAACCAGACAATTGAAGAGAAGATCAGATATATGCTTAAAGATGCAAACATTCCCAAGTCTTTTTGGGGAGAAGCCGTGAAGACTATAGTTGATTTGATAAACCTGACTCCTTCAAGACCCCTCAAAGGTGAAAACCAAGAGGAAGTGTGGTATAAGAAGAGAGCATCCTACAACCATTTGAGAGTCTTCGAATGCAGAGCCTTCGTACACATTCCTAAAGACGAGAGAAAGAAACTAGATGCTAAGACCAAGGAGTGCATGTACCTTAGGTCTCCCAAAGATTAGTTTGGGTATAGATTGTGGGATCCTATCAACAAGAAGGTTATTAGAAGTAGGGATGTCGTGTTCTTTGAAGATAAGACAATTAAAGATATTGGTCAGAGCAGGCAACCAAAGACTAAGTATTGCAATGATTCAGGGGGAGAGATTCTTCAACCTCAACAAGAAGTTCCTGATCAACAACCGGATCAAAGACACTAGTAGAATGACCCTTTCTAAGCAGAACATGAAGTTCATGATAAAACATATGTGTAAAAGAATCCTAATCAGACGAATCAAGACGCACAAATGGAAGAAGAACCTAAGCTAGCAGACTATCAGATGCAGGTTGAACTAAGGTGTTCCCTAAGACCACCAGTACCTTCTACAAGGTATTCCCCTAATGATTACATATTATTGACAGATGAAAGTGAATCTCAGTACTTCTCAGAAGCCTTAAGAGACTCTTGAGAAAGGAGAATGGATGAAAGCCATGAAAGAGGAGATGAACTCTTTACAAGAGAACAAGACATATGATTTGGTAGAGCTGCCCCAAGGAAGAAAAGCTTTGAAGAACAAATGGGTTACAAGCTTAAAACTGAAGAATGAAGGTCAAGACCAAGGTACAAAGCTCGAATTGTTGTGAAAAGATGCAATCAGAAGAAATAAGTTGATTTCGATGAGATATTCTCACCAATGGTGACTAGTGGTGAAGTACCCTCCCATCAGATTAGCCTTGGGTCTTGCTGCTTGCCTTGACCTTGAGGTCGAACAACTCGATGTTAAAACCACATTTTTGCATGGAACACCTTATATGCCGCTTAAAGAAGAGTCTGTATGGTCTGAAGCAAGCATCCACACAATGGTACAAGAAGTTTGAATCCTTCATGACCAAGAACAGTTTCAAGAAAATAATTGCTGATCACTGTGTGTTCATAAAGAGGTATGAAGAAGATAATAGTTTTATTATACTATTATTATATGTCAATGATATGTTAAGCATAGGTCGTGACCAAGCCAAGATCACTAGTTTGAAGAAAGCATTGAGCAAGTCTTTTGCCATGAAAGACTTAGGTCCTGCAAAGCAGATCCTTGGAATGAAGGTGATTAGAGATAGTTCCAAGAACTTGTTGTGGCTATCACAAGAAAAATACATTGAGAAATTTCTCAAAAAATTCAACATGGATAAGGCAAAGTCAATCAGTATTCCACTAGTCGCCCATTTCAAGCTGAGTGCGATGCAGTGTCCAATTAGTGAAGAAGAGTAGACTTGGATGAAAATGTGCCTTATGCCTCTGTGGTAGGAAGTTTAATGTATGCCATGATTTGTACAAGACCAAATATTGCCCGTAAAATTGGAGTTGTTAGTCGATTCTTGTCCAATTCTGGCAAAGAACACTGGAATGCAGTAAAGTGGATTCTCATATACTTACTTTTCTGATTTGGAGAAAGTTTTTCCACATTAAAATTCTTAGTGTTATATCTTCTACTTCTGCTCTTTATATTTCTCAATAACTTATTTATCTACATATATATATATATATATATATATATATATATATATATATCGCTTCCGCATTGTATAGCCTATTTTGCATCACACAGAGGAAGGAAATTAATTTTGGTTTCCCAACACATAACACGTCACTCGTCGATGTTGTAAAAGTGACGTGGCATGTCGTAGGTCATATCATCACTTAAGTGTAGGGATTGGCATGGGTGCCCACGGATGCGGGTAGTGCATACCCATGCCCGTATCACCTGATATTTGCGGATATTTGTGCGGGTAACAACATGCGAGTATTTACTACTTTTAAATTTTTATTATATAATTATATATTTTTTGATAATCATTCTAGATAAAAATAATTACAAAATGAACAATTACATACATATGATAAATTTTTGGCATTATAATTTCATCTTTAAAATTCATTATGAAATATAAATAAAAGAAAATTTATATGTTATCAAAGTAATAAAAAATATATTAATATATATATATATAATATTTATTAGTAAAATATTATTATATATGTGGGTACCGAGGGGCAGATACCATAATACCCATCCCCACCCGGCCCGCAAGAAAATAGTGCGGGCACCCGTTGCGGGTATTTTTGCGACTACCCACGGGCATGAGTATTTTGTCCATCCCTACTTAAGTGATAAAATTATCATCTTCAAAAATTTGAAAAAGTTTAGGGACCTAAAGAATTTAAAAAAAAAAGTTTAAGGAGCAATTCCAAAATAGTACTAAGTTCAGGGAAAAAAAAATTAAATAAGTCAAAAAGTAATGATTACAGATATAGGACGAAAAATAGTATGGAAAAACATAATTAATGCATTGAAAATATAAGTATTGATTACAATTTTTAAAAGTTGTGTTTTGTTTGAAATATGACAAATAAATAGGAAGAGACTCGTTAATATTGTTGATAAACTTATGAATTGGGCAAAAAAATTTCCCAAGTGAAGCTTATACCAAGAACGATAAGGGGTATTTTGGTGATAAAAAGACAATGATTAAGCATACATTATGCATCACACATAAATTCTTCAATTAATCTTAGACCTAACATCATTTGACATTTATAGCTTATATAAATATGATCAAGTTAATAAGAAACTTGCTTAAAAAAATAAAGAAACAAAGAAACTTACATATGAGACCTTGGCAAAGTGAATCCAAGTACGGGGTACAAAGCTCAGATATTGCTCTCCTCTGTTAAAAAACAAAATTAAAATTAAAATCTTACAATAAAAAAGCAAAACTTCACCAAATTTAATTAAGAGGGAAAAGAAGCTACCTAGAAAAAAGTGGGATAACCTTCCGGTGATAACAGATTGAAAGCATGTAAAAAAGGTAAATCACCGGCGACTGGATCGAAGTATGAAGCCATAAGAAGACTACACACAAAACATCAACCACCAGCCAAGGTTGCCTGAACCTTATTGCATTTTGAACTATGCCCTCAGCAGGAACGATGTCATAACATATTCGCCCAAGTGAGACAAAGACATCCAAGGCGAACACACCACCAACGAAGAACGTTAAGTTGGAGAGTGCTTGAGGAAGGTTATCCAACAGTCCAAATTGAACGGGTATCATCCAGACTGTATACAGGCTAACCAATCCAATGGCAATCTCCCGAACTCTGTAGAAGAAGGTAAATATCAGCATCTATATTCAGAATTTGCAGGTCGAAAAACTTTAAAAATATCACAAAACTCATCCATACTTGAGGCAATAATAAGAGTGTTATTAATCAAAATAGTAGGCATTTTAGAAATAATACAATTTGTCATATGGATATATGTATATCGCACCGATATGGGTACAATAGTTATACAATAATATAAATTTAAATTTTATAAATAAATGTATATAAACAAGATATAAAAATGATCTTATATTGAAATAGAATTTTTTTTAGGGGATATTGGAATAGAATGTTAGTATCTTAAAATTAGGGAAAAATTTAATATTTAAGTCTATTATAAAATACTTCCTCCATTTCATAAGGATGATTACAAATTAGAAAAATTGAAAAATTAAGGAGACATGAATTTAATGATTTGTATAACACATCAACCAATTACCAAACACCTAATTTAATGATTTTTGCATTGATCAACCAATCACAATTCAAAGTTTACAATTTTTAAACTTTTTATTTATTATTTTAATTTTAGTTTGAGACAAAAATTTTTGTCATTTTTAACCATCTTGTGGGACGGAGGGAGTATGTGTATAAGAACCTATTTTCTAATTTAACCATACTTTGGCCCCGTAGACTAGCAATTGTTGGTTAAAATTTCATTACTTAAAGGATTATGCTAACGTGTAATTTTTTTTAAGCAAAGATAATTTTGACAATATAATGCAAATATTATAAACCGTCTGAGTGTGAATAGCAAAAATATGAGTGTTAATAAAATCCTCTTTATTTTATTTTGCAAAGGTGTAGCGAGCGTGAAGCAGCCAAACAGATCTTGTTTTTAATATTCTCTATCTAAATGGATGGTTCGGAATGATTGGGTTTTCAATAATAAAACCACTAACACCCGATAGGTTATAGCAAAGGCTCACACACTTTCTATGCCTTTGAAGGTAATGCAAGTCACTGAATCTGAGATGGACTTGACCTACGACCAACCATTACGGACCATAATCGACCATGACACCCCACGACCGATTAAGGCCGACCCAAAATCTCCCATCAGGGTCCAAGCCGATTGACACGAATTCGGAACCAACTACCAAGTATCAACACTTGCGTGAATATGTACAGACTTGGGTAGTGGTAACCCTCGGGTAACTAAACCCTTGAATACCGACCCTATAGCCCCACAAGTCTAAGATTCTCTCATACTTTCCCACAAGGGATAATCATGTGTTTATCTACAGAGGTTCTACAAAGCTTATCTAGCTACCACATCTCCTAAACCGAGGCAAACACATCAACCCTACAAGCCTATGCAAGCCAATACGCACGCAGCCACTCCCCCTATAAGTAGCACCACGTTGTTAGGGGCTAAGGTACATTATCTCATCCCTAAGTTAACACATGCACACACTCTTGTTGACTAGGGAGACCCATGTTATCCTCACTGGATAGTCAGAAACCCACAAGTCCTACATTAATCACTTAGCCACGTGAAGGTAAAAGGCTATTCCTAGGTCTTAATACTCATTCTGGTTAAGGACATTGCATTGGCGTCGTTTGTGGTGATCGTATAACAAATACCCCCACCACCACCATCATGGTTACCATCAGAGGAAACAACTGCTATCTCTGGGACCAGATAACCAATAACCGTACAGATGAAGCACGAGGAAATCCCAAAGATCACTTGAATCTAAACAAGGAAGGAAGGGACTTGCGAGACCACCTGAATTCTAACAGGACGCGGGACTTCCTATCTCCCCTGATAGGATTCTCCCTCTCCTTGAAGGGCCCAGAACTGGAGATCGACAAACACCCCTCCCCAACCCCAAGACAGGAAAGGAGCCCATAGAGGGGCTAGGATCGACAGGTCTTGACAAGGAGAGTTGGTCGTGAGGGGTATTCAAGATACAGCAGACTCTAGTGCCTCCCCAAAGTCATAACCGGATTAGAACCAATTAGCCCGTCAAACTGTGACTCGTAATGATGCTTCCAACACAGCTGAGGATCGCCGGTTTGTTCCCCGAGTCGATCACTTGAACGCAACCAGGTCTCGAAGAACTGGTCCGAGCAGGAGAGGGGAGCCAAGCAACTCCCAATCGCCAGATAGGTCCCGCCACGATTGATCCCCAATGAGAACCTAGTCGACAACCGCCTCAGCTCGCTTAAGTATAGAACAAATAATGGAAATACTCAGAAAAAAAACCGAATTGATCCAAAAGTAGAATAGGGCCATCGCTAAACTTTAGCAACAGAGTATGGCCTGAGTAGCCGAACAGGTCGTCGTCATGACCCCGACACAAGAAGACAACCCAGCCAACCAACATCCTCTTATTGCCGCGTTGCCACCACCCTCATGGGCCCTGCCAACCATCCCTAAACAGGACCTCGAGAATGAGCACTCTAGTCACCCTTTTACCTCACACATCATGACCTTTGAAACCCCTCAATGCTACTTAGGGCCGACTAATATCCCTCTTTATGAAGGACTAACCGACCCTAAGGATCATATTGTATTTTATGAGTCGGCTATGAATTTTTATGGTGGGGGAGATAGAATGAAATGCTGAGCATTTTCTATAACGCTCCAAGTTGCTGCCTTGAAGTGATATGCATCGTTGCCCTAAAATTTAATCAACTCCTGAGGAGAAATGAGGAGGGCATTCTTAAACAAATACACCGCAAGTATTGCTCAGCCCAAATCTGACCATTCACTTGCGGGAGTGGCCCAAAGGTCAGACGAGTCCCTCCGAGACTACTTAGCACTGTTCCAATCAGAGGCTAGTGGAATTTCAGGGCTCAAAATATGGAGTTTTAGTTCTCCTTCTCACCCAAGGACTCCTCCCGAGAGATTTTCGTAGCTCCTTAAATTGAAAACTCCCTAAGGATATGGCTGAGCTTAGACAATGTGCCAAGAAATTTATCAACTTGGAGGAATTAATCAGAATCAGAAGTCATGACAAGTGAGGAACAAGGAGGAGGCAAGCTCGTCACAATGGAAGCCAAGGAGGGATGACAAGTTTCAATACAATAAGAAAGACAAGAAGGAAACCCCCTCCAAAGGATAAGTATGACAAGTACACTCCTCTCATTATCCCGAGAAATCAAATTCTATGAGAGATAATGCACACAAAACTACTCAATATAACAGGGCCTCGAACCTTAAGGAAGAGTGCTTAATGTGATATGACAAAATATTGTAAGCACCATGGAGGCTATGGCCACACCACAGATGAGTGCACTTAGCTCCATGATTTGATCAAGAAAATGATTGAGGATGGGAAATCTAGGAGAAGGTCATCATCCCCGGGTAAATCCAAGAGGTCGGAGAACACATGTCCTCATCCCCTGGGACATGAACGTCACCTCAAGCGGTCGGAGAAACAAACCACAAACTTTGGAAGCCAGCTAGAGATCACTCAACACAGCGGTTGGATTGAAGGGTCAACATCTCCTCGGCATAATGTGAACTCGACACATGTTTTTCAAAGCCTTCTCGAGCTGGGGGCTTATGAGATGGAGTTGACCAACGACAGATCATAACCGGCCATGATAGCCCACGACCGACAAGGGCCATCCCAAACTCTCCCATATGGGACCACACCAATTGACACGAATTCGGAACCCACTGCCAAGTATCAACACGTGCGTGAATCTGTATAGACTTGGCTATGGTAACCCTTGGGTAATTACATCCCCGAATACCAATTCTACAGCCCCACGAAGTCGAGATTTTCTCCTACTTTCCCGCAAGTCATAACCACAAGGGATAATCATGTGTCTCTAGAAAGCTTATCCAGCTACCACCTCTCCTAAGCCTAGGCAAACACGTCAACCCTACAGGCCCATACGCACGCAACCACTCCCCCTATAAGTAATACCATACTGCTAGGGGCTAAGGTACGTTATCTCATCTCTAAGTTAACATATGCACAGACTCTTATTGATTAAGGAGACCCTAGTTATTCCAAGTGGGAAGTCAAAACCCCACAAAGTCCTACATTAATCACTTAGCCAAGGTATAAGGTTATTCCTTGGTCTTAATTCCCACTCTGGTTAAGGACACTACAAAACCTACTCAAGTAGGTCAAACCGTGGCTCATCAACAGGAGGAAGGGATTTTTATAACCAATATTGATGCTCCTTGGAATTTTGAGCATTGAAGCATGTCTCTTGGTTAGGAACGGGAACTTGAATTTTATGGTTGATGCTTGATTTCTGTCGACGTCCATGGATGCTATTGTGGCCAAGGCTTGCTCGCTCTCTGTCTTATAACATTTATCAGGTGGTTGGGCCTTTAGTCTTGCCTTCTCTCATCTTGTGAAAGCGATGAAGCAAAGAGGAAAACGAAGACGCGGTAAAGACTACACGATGGCACCAACGATAAGGAAGTAAGTAACGAAGATATGATGGCTCAAAACGGAGGTTGTGCAATGGTGTTGGTTTGAGGCGGAGGTCGCACAAGTGGCAGCAAGCTCAAAACGGAGGCCGCAAAGGGGTTAAGGGTTTGAAATGAGGACGTGAAAAGGTGAGGGTTTGAAACAGAGGTCGCACAGGTGGTGGTGGTTGGCACAGAGGCCATTGATTAATTGCAACATTGAGAGTCAGAATTATATATTTATCTTGATCTCAAATATATAATAAAAAATTAACTAAGTTTTTATTCTCAATATAATTATTTTTAAATTATTTAAAAAAAATGGTTGTCTCATTTAATTTTTGTTTCACTCCTTATGAGTTTAAAAAAATAATTCTCTTTTTGTCTCATTTGCTAAAATAATTCTATTTTTATTAAATAAAAAAATTAATATACTCAATTAATTTTTTTTCTTATAAAAAAGATAGGTTTTCTTATTTGATAAAATAAATATATTTTTAAGAATTTAAAAAAATTAAGTGCACTCAATTAATTTTTTTAACAAATATAAACTTTTTTTTTGTTATAAAAGAGAAAGGTTTTCTTATACTGTAATAGAAATAAGAGAACTTACCTGTGAAAGTTCTGCAACATGTTTGCTATAAGTCCTGGCTGGTGGCTGCTGGAATCAAGAATAAAAACAAAGAAAGTAACTTATTTATTAGATAACTAAATATAGTAAAATTGTAAATACCAAATAAAGGCACGCATACTGAGCACAACAAATATTAATTATTAAGAAATGATTATTTATTGTAAATTTTATATGTATTTTGATTAAAATATTTTTATTTAGTTTTTATTCAAATTTGTAATAATATTTAATTTTTATTATGTTGTTCATTAATTAATATAAGGTAGTTTAGTATGAAAGATAAGATAAAAGTATATAAGAGTGAAAAATAATTAAATGAAATGTTAAAATTGAAATAAGAAATATGAATATATATTAAAATAATAAAAAGACAAAACTTATTAAAAAAAAGTTTAAAAGCCAAAAATTATGAAATGGAGAACATGTTACAAAAGGAAAGCCAATGTTTTGGCATTTAAAAAATAAATAAATAAATAAATAGTTGCAATTAAGAGAATGAATCAATTAGGTCATATGGCTTTGGTCTCTCCAACCAATGTAATTTATATGCATCATTTGATATCAAAACAATCCATCGTGCTTCTCAGTTGCAAACAAGTGCAGGCGATTTTCTCTCAACTTTGTGGCACATGAAGGTACATGAAATGTGATGCAGAGAACGTTATCTCTTTTATAACAACGATATGAAACAAACTTTTGATTCCGGTTATAATCTGGGAAGGCATTGCATTTTCAATTTCCCTTAATTAGTCTGGTAGACATCACATGTAGCTCAAAAAAGTAGCCCGAAACATGGACTAAGAGCAGAACAAGACCTGTGACCTTGTTTATATTTATGGGATTGTTTAACGGCCCTTAGCTGAGGAGGATAAGAGTTTCAAAAGTGGTAACAAAATCTTGGAAATATAAATTTATCATCTTTTAAACATTTAAGATTTAGTTTTTCAATGAAACACAACCTTTTTAAGCCTCTTAGGGCTGAGGTTAAGAAAATCTCATATTTATACATGGGGAGCCACTTTTGGTTTCAACCATTCTTTATTAGTACTTCATCCGTCCCTAATTATAAGGCACTCTTGACACTTTTATTTTGTCCCTATTTATAAGGTTCTTTACCAATTTTCAATGAGCATTAATTATTTTTTTCCACAAGCACCCCTATTTATTTAACACTTTTTAAATTCCCAATAATATTAATAGGGGTAATTTTGAAAATATATATCAAAAGTTCACATTTTCAATACAATTAACTAAATTGTTTCACTTTCTTAATGGACGTGAAATCTCCAAGAGGGCCTTATAATCAGGGACGGAGGTAGTATTATTATTTTTTTATTTTTTTTAAAAAAAAAAAAAAAAACTAAAACTGGCTTTTAACTACCACAGCAGTTTCACAAAGGGTTTCACAAAGGGCTAGACCGCTGGAGGATGAAAACTGCTTTTAATTAGAGCAGTTCCTCAACTACTGATGATTTTTTTTCCCCTTTTTCGTATCCCCTATTCATTTTCATGTTTGAATATAGTAAAAAAAATAAAAAATAAAAACACAAACATACTACCCCGTCCGGTCCTATATATAGGTCACATTCTAGAAAGTTTTTTTGGTCCTAATTATAAGTCATTTTATATTTTCTATGCATCATTTATTGATTTTTCTCTTTTTTGCCCTTATTAAACGCTTTGACTATCTATGTGTTTTTTGTTGTTCATTAATGAGTGCGAATTTTCCAAAAAAAAAAAAGTTAAGGGGGTAAAATTGTAATATTACAATATATTCTCGTAGGATTCATAAAACCAACCATTTTCCTTGATATGTGTAATTCGGTTAAGTATGCCTTATAATAAGGACCGGATGGAGTAATAATTACATAAAAACACAACCATAGTAATGCGTGTGGATAGACGCAAGATACACCAGTGTATATAAAGACGTGCAGCATTTTATAAGGAGGCAGGAAGAGAGAGTGTGTGAAAATTGAAAAAGGAAAAAATGAAATTGTGAAATGGTTGAAATTAGGGGTGTTTGTTTCAAGATTGAAAATTTTGGAGAATTGTATTCCTAATAATGTTATCATTGGGTGCAGTCCGTGCCTTGTATTTAATTGTACTAGTACATTGGAAACCAACATACTAGTAATAATTATTTATTACAAAATGAGGGGTATTTTTAGGATGTTAATACTTCCTCTATCCTTTATTATAGGGTATCATTTTGATATTGTCCCTTTTTATAAATCGATTTAGAATATTTAGGTAGTATTAAAGAGTTTATTCCAAATATACCCCTATAATTACATAGGTATGATAGAGTAATAATTACAATAGAGAGATAAATGAGTAGAGTTGTAAAGTTTTAAATATGGGTAACTTTGGAATGACAACATATATTTTGATAAATTTGAGAGTAATAATTATTTTTCTTAATTTTCTTGAATTAGGTAAAAGTGACTTATATTAAGGGATAGAGACATTATTTAGGCTTATTTATGTATTTAATCCCTGAAAGTTGGGAGTGTTTTGATTTTGGTCCTTGAAAGTTTTTTTTGACCTTGACTCATCCTTAATTGTTTTAAAAATTTGGTTTTAGTCCTTGTTGTTAAGAAAAATCTGTTAACTACTGACATGGCTAATGGAACTGTCACATCAACATAAATGTGTGCAAGTACGGAATGTCATGGTAGGATGACGTGGATGATCCAAACTCGCAGGAGCAAAAGGGCCATAGCCCAATCCACAAACACATTTTGGTTGGGCCTTGCCCCTTTTGCTCCTGCGGGTCCGGATGATTCATGTCATCCTATCGGTGACATGCAATAGTTGCACACGTGTATGCTGATGTGGCGTTTCATTATCCACATCATCAATTAACGAATTTTTCCTAACGCATGGACTAAAACCAAATTTTGAAAACAATTAAGGATGAGTCGATGTCAAAAAAACTTCCAGGGACCAAAATCAAAACACTCTCAACTTTCAGGGACTAAAACCATAAATAAGCAGAGTATTTAATAGTGCATGATTAGTTAGTTTTTGCTTGTACTCCCTCCGTTCCTATTTAACTATCCGTTTTTGGAGAAGTTTTTTGTTTCTTTTTATCTGTCCTTTTGATTATTTTAAGGTATAATAAATGTTACTTCCATGTTTACCCCTATTTAATTGTGTATTGGTTTTCGTAAGCAGCGGAAGATAAGTAATGATTATAGAGAGAGAAAGGGTATAGTGGGAAAAAACATAATTAATGTATTGGAAATCTAAGTAATGATTGCATTTCTTAAAGGGTGTGTTTTATTTAAAATAAGACAGATAGATAGGAACAGAAGGAGTATATAAAACAATTTTATGTATGTTTTGTTTTTTTTTTCTCATAAATGAAATCGGAGGGAATATTCAATTACACGAAAGTGGTGCGTGTGCTTTGGGAATATTACAACAAAATAGTACTACCTCTGTTTATATTTATATGTAATCCCTATGTTTATAAGTATTTATTTGTCATATTTCAAACAAAACACATTTTTTAAGAAATACAATCATTACTTAGATTTCCAATACATTAATTATGTTTTTTCCCACTATACCCTTTCTCTTTCCGTAATCATTACTTTTTCTCCACTACTTACAAAAATCAATATCCTATTAAATAGGGGTAAACATGGAAAATAACATTTATTACACTCTTGAAATTATCAAAAAGATAGATAAAAAGAAACAAAAAACTTCTCAAAAAAATGACAATTAAACAGGAACGGAGGGAGTATCAAAGGTGATAATAAACAATGATTAAAACATATGCATTTTACTTTAAAAAAAAAATATTTCTTTCGCGAGAATGTTTCTTCAGAACCAGAAATAAATATGAGCATAATTTATAACCCACGTCATATTCTCGAAAATAATATTTGAAGTAATTATCTCCATAGGGGTGGCATATTTGGACTACTCGTGTAGTTCATTTTGCGACACTTTCGAGCTTGGACTATGTTTTGGTCAGTTTAATAAGGTTTGCATATTTTTGGACTGAATAATCATCTATCTGAAGTTAGTAATGGGTCAAGTATATGTCACATTTCACTACTATTTTATAAAGATTAAAGAAAGTAATTTTTCAGATTCTTATTATATGTCACATTTCATTACAATTTTATAGAGATTAAAGAAAGTAATTTTTTTTTAAATATTAAAAAAATACTTTTACATTACCAATGGGGCATGTTTATGGGTCATGCAGAATCAAGCTTAAAAATGAGTTAAGAAGATGAATATTGACACTTTTTCCTCATCTTTGTAGATTGTTCTTACTGCTTATCCCACTCCTCAACCCTTTCACCACGAGAAAAAAAAATTGATCGTGAAATACAGGTATAGATCACAATCCAAATTTTTAATTTGTTGATCAGTTTATAAATCACGATTAATGTTACACCTAATTTTTTTTCTTAAGGATAAAGGTGAAAATGAAAAATAAACGAGGTGTATTCAATCATAATGAGTATATCTTGTAAGGAAAAAAAATTAATCCTTAGCATAAATTGGTGCTTCCTTGAGTAATGAATACTAAATAGACAAAATCATCTTACAAATAAGCATATATACCATAAAAAAAAATTAAAAAAAAAGTGACATGTAATAAGGAAATAACACATAGCACTTCCTTTGGAATATATGCCTATTTGCATGTCAATTTGGCAAGTTTACCAATCATTTTTCAAAAATTAATTAACTAACTATTGATGAATAAAGTTCATTAGTTATCTACAAAATTCACTTTAAAAAAATAAAATAAAAAGGTAAAACGCATTTTAATGAGTCGTAATTAAACAAAAGAAAGTGAACGTTAAAAGGGCATGTTATATACTCCCATCCCATCGATCATTAATATAAATTTTTCATAAAGAATTTTTCTTTCCTATTTAAAAATTCATTTATTAATCAATGCCTTCATTGTGTCTATCGCTAAAGCCACATCACTCTTCCAGCCAATTAGTAGTTACTGTAACATTCAGGATCAAGGTACCCAAGGGTCTCTGTCCGGATAAAACTTTACTAAGGATCTATCATCTATCTGCTGGTAATTTGATTATCTACCGAGGAATTTACCCTCGAAGACCTACAAATGGTTTAACCAAAATGTTATATACTCAAAGGGCTCAGCCCCGATTGTTACTTATTCATAAGTATCTGTATTCACCTCCAATCTTTTACTCAATAATTAATAATTACAAAAAGTATTTTAGTTAAATTACATCAAATTTTTACATCATTAAATTATTTTTAAAATTTGTACATCTTCCATATGGTCAAAACTTTTGGATCAGAGGGAATACAAATTAAATATCCCAACTCTAATAATCATTCATCGTCATTCATCATTCACATCATTCCACCAGATCCTCCGGCTCATGCACATATCTGCAAGTTGGGGATGAAGGAGGTAAAAATTGATGTATAAATTAGAGCTAACCTATCTTTTTGAGATGTTGATTCATGGGTAATGTTCTTTTTGAGATGTTGGAAATGATTAATGGAGCCACCGGTGTGCACACTCCCATCCTTAGATGACCTATTTTGCTAAGCTTTTCGCCGCTGTCACCAGTGTGCATACTCCTGCCTTTAGATGATGACCTATTCTGCAAAGCTTTTTGCCACTTGTCTATATGATTCAGCTTATTAAAGCTATCAAGCAAAGTCTATCATAACTCAGCAGTTATAAGGGATTTACAGATGAATTTAAAATCAAAGACCTACAAATGGTTTACCCAAAATCCCAACTCTAATAATCATTCATCATCATTCATCATTCACATCATTCCACCAGATCCTCCGGCTCATGCACATATCTGCAAGTTGGGGATGAAGGAGGTAAAAATTGATGTATAAATTAGAGCTAACCTATCTTTTGAGATGTTGATTCATGGGTAATGTTCAAATTCTTAACATATGTTGTTCAAATTCTTACCATATGTTGGACATGATTAATGGAGCCACCGGTGTGCACACTCCCATCCTTAGATGATGACCTATTTTGCTAAGCTTTTCGCCGCTGTCACCAGTGTGCATACTCCTGCCGTTAGATGATGACCTATTCTGCAAAGCTTTTTGCCACTTGTCTATATGATTCAGCTTATTAAAGCTATCAAGCAAAGTCTATCATAACTCAGCAGTTATAAGGGATTTACAGATGAATTTAAAATCAAAGACCTACAAATGGTTTACCCAAAATGTTATATACTCAAAGGGCTCAGCCCCGATTGTTACTTATTCTGTTATTCACCTCCCATCTTTTACTCAATAATTAATAATTACAAAAAGGTATTTTAGTTAAATTACATCAAATTTTTACATCATTTAATTATTTTTAAAATTTGTACATCTTCCATATGGTCAACACTTTTGGATTAGAGGGAATACAAATTAAATATCCCAACTCTAATAATCATAATCATTCATCATTCACATCATTCCACTGGATCCTCCCGCTCATGCACATATCTGCAAGTTGGGGATGAAGGAGGTAAAAATTGATGATAAATTAGAGCTAACCTATCTTTTGAGATGTTGATTCATGGGTAATGTTCAAATTCTTACCATATGTTGGACATGATTAATGGAGCCACCGATGTGCACACTCCCGTCCTTAGATGATGACCTATTTTGCTAAGCTTTCCGCCGCTGTCACCAGTGTGCATACTCCTGCCTTTAGATGATGACCTATTCTACTAAGCTTTTTGCCACTTGTCTATATGATTTAGCTTATTAAAGCTATCAAGCAAAGACTATCATAACTCAGCAGTTATAAGGAGGAAAACTTAGTGCGTGTGAGTGCGGTTGAAAATGTCTTATAATTGTGCAGAAGCTCCATGAAAGAGCTTCTTCATTGCATCCTCGCGCACCAAGTCCATTAAACAAAGGTCTACATTTAATTATGATTAATATAAATTATTATTTCACAGTAGCAACCGTCCTAGAGCAAGGATGCATTGTTAGTTAAAGAAAGCTTGGTCCAAAATTCAAGCTACAAACCCTGCAGAACAACAATATAGAGCAAATGCTATATCTAACACTGCTGGGGACAAAAGGAACATGAAAAACCATAAAAATAAGAATACCCATGAATTTACCCTCTAAAGGAAAAGTGGCAAAAGAGAGCAACATCAAATTGTTGCAACTTACTATATTGAACAGTGATTTAACTTTATTGTTAACAAAACTTTTAAAAATTTTGTTTTAAATTTTTAAATTTTTTTTTACTTACTCTAACAATTTTTATTTTAATTTTTTAAATTTTTTGGGAGCAAGATGAACATTCCTCCCTCACGGAATGTTCTTGAGATATATTCCTAGTGCAGCAGCAAAGTTCTAATGAGTTTAGGATTAAATTTATTCAAAGAAACTGAGAAAGAGGAGAGAGAAAGCAATCCAGCATCAATAAATGCAAACAGAAACAACAATCAGCAATGGTTTGGATCATTCAGCAAGAACTCCAACTGACCATGATTTGCTCCATTAACTACGATGTCGAAAGAATCCAACATAACTTGGCAGTGAGGTATCCCTTATCTCTATGCAGATTGGATTGAAGGCAATCCAAGGTGAAAGAGTGATTTTGTTGCCATTCTTAAATTTTAGTTTTTAAATTTTTGCTTTTAATTTTTAACTTACTCTATCAATTTTTATTTTTATTTTTTAAATTTTTTTGGGAGCAGGATGAACATTCCTCCCTCACGGAATGTTCGTGAGATATATTCTTAGTGCAGCAGCAAAGTTCTAATGAATTGAGGATTAAATTTATTCAAAGAAACTGAGAAAGAGGAGAGAGAAAGCAATCCAGCATCAATAAATGCAAACAGAAACAACAATCAGCAATTGTTTGGATCATTCAGCAAGAACTAGAACTGACCATGCTTTGCTCCATTAACTACAGTGTCGAAAGAATCAAACATACCTTGGCTGTGAGATATCCATTATCTCTATGCAGACTGGATTGAAGGCGATCCAAGGTGAGAGAGTGATTTTGTTGCCTTTCTTCGTGAGTGAGAAAGGCCTGAGAGAGACGAGAGTCTGAGAGAGACCTTTCTTTGGATGAGCCTTTATCTGTAATATTTCCAGGAACAATTATGAACTCGATGTATAGTCAATAGTTTGAAAGAGATGCATTAATTCACATTTTCAAAATAAAGCATACAGTATACCAAGCTTATCAGAAGTGAGATCATACTGCCAATGGATTAGAGGTTTCATCAATGCAAATGATTTTACACTTATGTTCCACTGTTGAAGATATTTTCATTTCATCAAAGGAGAAAAAACAGAAAGAAAAGGTGTTATTCAAAAGTAAAACTTACAACTAAAAGTTCAACGAAAAGAGAGTAAAATTTAACACTTTAAAAGTTCCCAAGACTCCTCTGTTACTCATCTTTTTCCTTGCATTGATGATTTGGTTAAAGAATGAGAAGAATAAAAAAATAAATGGGAAGAAAGAGGAAGTTCGCCAGGAGTTTGATCATTTATGAGGTACACGATATTCTTATTATGAATGAGATTTTAAGTCACCTTCAATATTGTCCATTTATCTATTGTTTGTTTGTTACAATTTATACTAACATGTTTTTTATTTGTTGACATGATAAAATGTTTAAATTAATAAATGATGCATAATGAATATATGCAGAAGTTATTAAACAAGGCAACAAATATTGTCAAGTTAATAAGGAGAAAGTAAACCATATAGTTTTCAGCTAAGTAGCAATAGCGGCACGGAGCAGCGGCTTTTGCAACGGGAAACCCGGTCGCGTCCAAAACCTGGTAACGGTCATCGCGGGCGCGAATTGCGCGCCTCGGTTACGTTCGTCGCACCTGCGACAAGGATGACACGTGGAAATGACCAGAAACCCAGCTGTTTAACCTATTTTAATGTGCCCTTTTTGGTCATTTTGCCATAAAACAAAATCCCTAATTTTTTAAACTTAAACTGAAATGGGCCTAAACCTAATGGGCCTTCACAATAGACACACTAAGACAGACTTCAAAAAAAAAAACCTCAATAGATAAGGCATCAGACTTCAAAGTCTTCGATAAAAAATAGAAAACCTTGTTTCTTATTTCTTCCTAAATACATGCAGCACTTTTCATATTCTTTATCAACGTGCAGTATTGTTCATCTTCTTCATCATCGTACGTGCAGCACTTTCAGACTTGTTGCGTTCATCATCTTTTTCATCATATGTGCAGCACAGCCAGCACTTCATTGTTGCCCTTCTTTTTACTCGATTTTGAATTTTGAAAGATTTTGCTTGTCTGAACAGAAGCAAATATGCAGGGATTCTCAAGAAAGTTGATGAGAGGAAGCTCAATATGCATAAAGCTCAAAATGCTTTATAAGCTGATCCTAGCAATCTTAGAAAAGGAGATGTGTCTGAATTTATGAAGACTTATAAGGCTGCAGAAGCTTTCTTAAGGCAAAAGGCTAAAGAAACTTGGTTGAGAGAAGGTGATCAGAATACTCATTACTTTCATTTAATGCTGAAACAAAAGATTTACAGGAACAGAATTTCGAAGTATCACTGACGAGAGGGTTTGCAGGCAGACCAACATAGAGGATATTCAATTAGTGTTTGAGAACTTCTATAAATCTTTGCTTAATGGCCAAGCTAATGGTTGGAATGTGAAGCAAGCCCCTAGGGAAGAATATATTTGTTAAGACAGAGCAGTTGAGAATAAAAAGTACACACAAAAGTAATAACCATATTAGTAGTCAGCCGATATATTTGTAACTTATGAATTAAATAGTCAGTCAGCAGAAAAATTCAAGATAAACGAGAGTAGTTTAATACTTTAATTAACTTGGTTTAAGATTCATACCCATAGTTAAGACAAATTATATTGTACAGTTCTGATTATTGTATGCTGCAATTATATAAGATGGTTTAAGATTCACATAAGTTTCTACACGTGATAGCCTAAAATAGTAAAATGCATATAATGTACTCTCTTTTCTTCATCAACTTGGCACTCCAAGCATATCCAGAAGCAACATATTTAGGAAGAAAAATCTGCTACGGATGAGGCCAAATATGCTTTAAAAGACAGCAGATAAGACACCCTTACCCAAATACAGATAGAACCTCAGCACAAATAACAAGCAGCGGCAGAAAAAAAAATCAAGTACAACAACAAAGAGTCAACCAAGACAGAAACATAATAAGCAACAATAATCTTCTGCAAACAGCAGTGGACGATACCACAAACACAGCAGACAACAGCAACAGCTATCAACATATTACAGTGAATAAAGGTCAATCTGTGTGAAAAAATTTTTTCATTTGGTTTTTGTCACACTGTTACCATAAACTTTAATAAACTTTTCTGAAATAAGCGAAAATCTTTTTTTATAAGCTTTTCCAATAAGATTATTCAAATAAGCTAAAAAAATCACATAGGAAGGTCAAAGCTCATAATCTACTAACAAGTTATTTGGAATTACCTTTCTAAGCAAAGGTATATAGAAGAGGAGTTATTACTTTTCATAGACACAACAAGCCCCTAAGGAATAAGGATATATCCGTATAGTAAGAGCAGTTGAAAATAAAAGGTTGAGAAATATGAATATTCCTTGCATCTAGAAATTTTAAAGCAATACTGAAATATTGCTACTCTAAGATTGGCAAGCTGCAGCCTGAGCTTAAAATGCTGAGGAAGCTTAGGGAAGAAACCGAAAAGGATGTAATGTATTTTGAGCAGAATGCTGTGAAGAGGATCTCTAAGATGGAGAATGCCACAGAAAATACTAAAACCTAATTAAGGGTTCATTAAGGGAAAATCCAATTGAAAATCAAGAACAAAACCTAATTTCAAGATCTGATTTCAAGATCTGGATAAATAATAATCCATCTGATTTCAAGATCTGGATAAATAATAATCCATCTGATTTCAAGATCTGGATAAATAATAATAAATAATAATCCATCTGATTTCAAGATCTGGATAAATAATAATAAATAATAATCCATCTGATTTCAAGATCTAAATAGAAATTGTAATACCTGAAGAGAAATGCTGGAGCGACGGCGGCTACGGCGGTTGGCGGCTTCAATGGCGACAGCGATGGCGAGGAAGAAGGCGACGGTGGTTGGAGGCTTCGATAGCCACGGCGAGCAGCGACGGCGAGCAGCGACAGCAGTGGGCTTCGACGGCGAGTGAGAGAAGAACGACGACGACTTCGATCGCGAGTGGAGGGAGAACGGAGGGAAAGAGGCACAAAATCGGGGAGAGAGAGACTCGGCGGTGGAGGGAGGCGGCTGTGAGGTAGCAAGATCGGGGAGAGATCGGAGGGAGAGAGAATCGGCGGTGACTGTGAGATCGGAGGGAGGCGGCTGAGTGTTCCAATTAGGGTTGGAAATGTGAAGCGTGTGGCTGTATGAAATTGTGAATTTGCCACTCCTTGAGAGACACATTCTAGAAGGAAATCTTTGGTCCTATATATCGGGTATTTTATATTTCCTATGCATTATTAATTGTTTTTTTTTTTTTTGCCTTTATTAAATGTTTTGACTAACTATGTTTTTTTGTTATTCATTAATGAAGGTGAACTTTCCAAGTAAAATAGAGAGAGTAAAATTGTAATTTTCCAATATATTCTCATAAAATTCACAAAACTAAACACTTTCCTTAATCCGGGAAATATGGTTAAGTATGCCCTATATACAGGACCGGAGGGAGTACTTTGCTAGTTTGCTTCCTGGTTTGTGATGTCATTGTGTGTGTATGGTTTTTTTTTAATATTTGAACCATCGATCCGTTCCGGTCTTTGCGGTCTGGAAATTAACTGGACCATGGACCGGACCATTGTAGATCAGTCCACATATTTTGAAATTAGATTGGATCGTGAGACCATTCTGGACCGCATTTTCCGGTCTGGTCCAGTCCGATTTGATCGATCTCGCGGTCCCAGACCGGACCACTTACACCCCTCTAAAATAATTAGGGGTGTTCATGGACCAGTTTATGGTTAAAACTGATCCAAAATTCAGTAAACCATATTAATTGGTTTGGATATATAACTAAACTGGTTCTAAATTTAAATTTGGATCTGCATCGATTATGAACCAGTTCAAAACCAATTCATAGTGCAAATCGGTTTTAAACCAATTTTTAAAATGAAAATCGGGTTTAGGGAAAATCGGATAAAAACCGGTTTTTTAAATGGCTTTTTTTTTCTTTCAAAAAACTGGTTTTTTAAAATGGATATTTTCAAAAAACCCTTTTTTTTTCAAAAATCCAATTTATAAAAAACGGAATTTTCAACCGTCCGGTTTTTTCCATAAAAAAAACTTGTTTATAAAATCACATTTTTCAAAAATCTGTGGAAGGGCAACCTACAGGAAGGGTAATTACTCTAACTGTGGAGACTACAGAAAGGGCAACCTGATTTTTTAATAATCATACATATCAAGGAACATTTTGGAAATAAGTCAAGTCCATAGATAATCATGACAAAATTAGAAAACCAAATAACCAATGCAAGTAAATAGATAAATTAAGGCAAAAAAAATTTCTTAGTTTCATCTATTCGTATTCCTTTATCATACATTAACATATTAAGAATATTTTCAGCTTTAAGAAGTAAGAGCATCTCCAATCCAGGGTTCTTCACCCTGGGTTTCCGTGAAGAACGAGATTGAAGAACCAGAGGGCGTTGGAGGTGGCTTACGTGGCGGCTCTTGGCAAGCACCGTGCCTTGGCCAAGAAACGGTGCTTGAGGCCAGTTGTGGACCCGGCACCGTACGGAAACAAACCAAAAAATTTTTAAAAAAAAATATCTTTCTTCTTCCTCCTGGAGCCAACGCCAACACAGTGAATAAGAGAAGGATGAAAGGGGAAAATACATGCAAAATCACATAATCAACTATTTCATTCCGGATTCGCAATAAAAAAAACACAAAATAGAAAATTAAAATGAGAAGGATGAAAGGGGAAAATTAAAAACCCTAATCCCAAATCTTTATGCCAACACAAAATTGATGCTTGGGGATCGAAATCCAGCCACATGCAAAGCCTTTGGAGTCTCCCTTTGATGTTTTTCTTGAGCAAAATCGCGGATTGGAGTCTCCCTTTGATGTTGATGGATCGGGTTTTTTGAGGAAGCTATTGTGAGAGAGAGAGCGATTGAGAGAGAGAAAGAGGCAAGGATGAGAGAGCGATTGTGAGAGAGTGAGAGAGCGGTTGTGAGAGAGTGAGGAGGCAACGATGAGCAGCGATTATGAGTGTTTGTGGTAGAGTAAGAGTAACGAGGGAGAAGAATGAATAGAGTGAACGTGTGAGGAGGGAGTAGTTTTGTTTTTTAGTTTTAATTTTAATAATAATAATAATAATAATAGCGTAGTAACCGTTGAGGGAGTAGAGGGGTAGTAGTTATCTATTTATCTATTACTACAATAAGAGGGAGTGGTAGTTATTTAATAATAATAATAATAATAATAATAATAATAATAATAATAATAACTACTGTTGATCGAGTAGTAGTTTTTAATTTATTATTTAGTAATATTTTTATGTATTTTATTATTTATATTTTTTTTATGGATTTTTAGTAATTTTATATATTTTTTAAATTATTGTTGTTGAAATATTTGAATTAATTGAATAATAATTTATTTTTTATTATAATAATAATATGTAAAAAGTAATGTGGGGTAGGGTGTGGGGTCCATTCAAGAACCATAGTTGGGTTCTTGGGGTTGGAGCAAATTTGGAGTTAGGTTGCTTAGGATATGGGGAAGTGTGACATAATATAAAAAATGTTGTGGGGACCACCCAAGAACCAAAAGTGGGTTCTTGGGTTGGAGATGCTCTAAGCCTTATGTAACTTTATACTCACCCCGTTCCAATTTAACTGTCACTTTAGCAATTTCACACATATTAAGAAAGTCATTTAATATTTCAATTTTCAAGAGAATTATTAAATAACTTTACTATAATACCCTCAAAGTACATTAATTATCACTCATTTCACATGTTTCAACACATTAAATGCAAGGTTAAAGGTGGAAAAGATCAATTAATACATCCTCGAATTCCTAAAGCGACAAATAATTTGGAACAAGTTAAAAATGCTAAAGTGACAGATAATATGGAACGGAGGGAGTAATTTGTTTCACCTTATACTGCAGCAGCATCTGCATTAACTATTTTGAAAGAATAAAAAAACAACTGCTCAATCAAGTTGTAGCGTGCACGTACAAACATTAATGTTAGCCTCGGTTCAATATGACTAGCATTTAAAAACAAAACAAGTTATCATCACCATTTAAAACAAAACCGTAATCCCTATTAAAGGTCAAAGGGTACCAAGAAGAACTTTCCCACTCTAATTCTGGATCTAGAGAAAGTAAAGTCATCTTAAAGAACAACATCAGAAAGCAACAAAACAGCAACAGAAGGCAACAAAGCAGCAGAAAGTAGCCAAAACCAATAGAACAACAGCAAAAAATAGCACTTTAAACTCAACTGTTGGATTGATCAATTTCATAATCTATAAAAAGTTATTTGAATGTGTAAGTGAATAAGGGTCTATTCGGCAAAATTAGTTGAGAGCTATGAGATTGTAGCTGTGAATTTATAATTGTTTAGCCGATTGTTTGAAATAGTGTTTTTTTTTTGACAAAATTAGATTTTCAAACAGCTAATAGCCATTAAATGATCGAAAAGGACATGCAAATTATATTATTTATATTTTAGTATTTTAATTTATTCATCTTGTAAAAATAAATAGTTAATTAACTAATTAACTAAGTATAAAATTACTAAATTATAATTAACTAAATTCATTATTAATTTATTAATTAATTTGTTAATAATTAATTATAACAAGATTATTAAATTATAATTAATAATTAGAGTGAATACCCAATTTGATCTCTCAAGTTTTTTGACTGAGACACTTTAGTCCCTCAAAAAATATATTTCATTTTCCGTCCCTAAAGAATTTAAAAAATACGACTTTAGCCCCTTTTTTCCTAAAGAATTTAAAACATATCTCTTAATGGATGAAAACAGAGATTAAAGTAGTATTTTTAAAATTTTTAAGGACAAAAAGTGAATTATAATTTTTGAGAGGCTAAAGTGTCCCAGTCGGAAAGTTTGAAGGACCAAATTGGTTCTTCACTCTTGAATTTAAGTTGATCTGTCTTGTTTGGACAGCGTGAAGAACATTATTTTTACTAGATAAATTACGAAAAAGTATGAAGTGATAATGAATTGTTAATGTGTTGGAGTCATAATAGTAGAACAACAAAATTACATTTGTCTAAAAAAATAGTAACCTCGATATGTTATAAGGGAGTTACTAAATTTTGATTATTTTTCCAAAAATATACTCGTAGTAATATGATATTTAATTTGCATTGACAAACAAATACATTAGATGATATTTATTTGAAAAAATAAATAAAACTATAATATTAAGCAAAATCAAACATTCGCTAATAAGACTCAATTTAATTTCTCCAATACAATTTTTTTTTTTTCAAAAAACACGTCTATTAACATAACAACATCTAGACTCGCAGTAATATTTATCAAAATAATTTTGAAAAAATATATCACACCAATTAATTTAACTCTCTTTTATATTGAACAAAAATACCAAAACGTCTCACAAATATTAAAAATACATCAACAAGTATTTTTTTACAATTTCTATATTGTTATATATTTTAAATACTAATTATATATGATATTCATATAGAAATTATTACACAATGATGTTTCAATTGTTATATTTTATTTTAACATAATAATAAACACCTACTTAATTATTGCTTAACTTCAATGATATTTCATTTTAGTCAAGTTTAAATAAAACTCTTTGACATAAATAATAAACAAACTTAAATGTTTTTTAATCATCATCATCATCATACTCCCTCCAACTTTATACATAACATACTTTTCAGATTTTGTTCTATCGATTAAGTACGTATTTGGTATAGCTGATAAAATGAGATAACGATTATTTTTTTTGTTATTATAATTTGATAAGAGTATAAGCTTTTAATATTATAATTTCTTTATATTTGGATATCTTAGCTAAAAATTGAATTTAGAGTCAAGACCCAATTTGGTCTCTCAAGTTTTTTGATTAGGCACTTTAGTCCCTCAAGAATTATATTTCACTTTTCGTCCCTAAAGAATTTAAAAAATACCACTTTGGTCCCTTTTTTCCTAAAGAATTTAAAACATATCTCTTAACGGAATGAAAACAGAGAATAAAGTGATATTTTTTTAAATTTTTTAAGGACAAAGAGTGAATTATAATTTTTGAGGGACTAAAGTGTCACAGTCGGAAAGTTTGGGGGACCAAATTGGTTCTTCACTCTTGAATTTAAGTTGATTTGTCATGTTTGGACAACATGAAGAATATTATTTTTACTAGATAAATTACGAAAAAGTATGAAGTGATAATGGATGGTTAATGTGTTGGAGTCATAATGGTAGAACAACAAAATTATATTTGTCTAAAAATATAGTAACCTCGAGCTGTTATAAGGGAGTTACTAAATTTTGATTATTTTTCCAAAAATATAATAATATGATATTTAATTTGCATTGACAAACAAATACATTAGATGAAGTTTATTAAAAAAAAAACTAAACTACAATATTAAGCAAAATCAAACATTCGCTAATAAGACTCAATTTAATTTCTCCAATACAATTTAATAATTTTTTTTCTTCAAAAAACACGTCTATTAACATAACAACGTCTAGACTCGCAGTAATATTTATCAAAATAATTTTGAAAAAATATATCACACCAATTAATTTAACTCTCTTTTTATATTGAACGAAAATACCAAAACGTCTCACAAATATTAAAAATACATCAACAAGTATTTTTTACAGTTTCTATATTGTTATATATTTTAAATACTAATTATATATGATATTCATATAGAAATTATTACACAATGATATTTTAATTGTTATATTTTATTTTAACATAATAATAAGCACCTACTTAATTTCAATGATATTTCATTTTAGTCAAGTTTAAATAAAACCCTTTGACATAAATAATAAACAAACTTAAATGTTTTTTAATGATATTTTATTTTTTACTAGCGTGTCAACCGTACCAATCCACACACACTTCTATTGTCGTGTTTTTAATATATTAAGAATGTTCGTAACAATAAGTATTGCATGCAAAGAAATAAAAGACGAAAAATGAAATGGTCTTAAAAATAGAATAAAGATTGATAATGTACCTTCAAGAATATTTACTTAGAAGAAGATAGTGAGATATAGGAATGATAGAAAACCATAAATAAAACAAACTTGCAGCACTTTTTGCAAGCACTTTGTTGTATAGTGTTTTTTTTTTTTGGTGGACACAGAACACAAGAAAGCAAAAAACAAAAACAAATTACAAGCCCCTCAAAATAGGGGTCCCAGCAAGATCAACGAGGAGGGGAACATATAAGAAATCCGGAGCCTCCTCATACAGCGTAATTCCATAGTCCAAATTGTGTCCTCGCTTGGAGCAAGCGTCTGCTACGAAATTCGCCTCTCTATATGTATGAACACAAGAAAAATTGTCATCAGCCATTAAGCTCCGAATAGCACAAACCAAAGGGTAGGCTGGATGCGTCTTACGGACCCCGTAATCAATGAAACGCACCACTGTTTGGGAGTCCGTTTCCACAATGGCATATTGAAATCCTTTGTTTAAGGCTATTTTGATACCATACCACACAGCCCATAGCTCCGCCTGCGTTATTGAGCAATTACCAAGTTTCCCAGCGAAGGCGACAATAAATCTTCCATCATGATCTCTAACAACTCCACCATAAGCTGCCATATTCGGATGTTGAATAACTGAACCATCTGTATTAATCTTAACCCATCCACTAGGAGGGTTAATCCATTTGATAAGCAGGTTTCCTGTATTGCTACATCTGATCATAACAGGATTCAGACTAGCAGATTGGAAAATCATCTCAACATGAGATGATATTTGCCTGATGCTCCCCTGGAACGAAAATTGAGATCCTTCAAATATGTATTTATTGCGTCTAGTCCAAAGAATGTCCACGACAACACCAAAAATGACCTGCCATGAAGGAAAAGGAAGCCAATTAGTATTAGATAAATTAAGCAATAACCATTCTTGAATTGTCATAGAATCATAGAACTCGTTTGCCTTTAACAAAGGCAGCCAGTGATTCCAGACAATTCTAGCATGGTCACAATCTCTAAGCACATGAAAACTAGACTCCGGATAGTTGCCACAAAGTTGACAGCTATCATCAGCACTAAGGTGCCTCCGCTTTCTCTCAACATTGCACATGATAGCATTGGAAGCAACTTTCCAAAGTAAACATCTAATTCTTTGTGGACCACTCCAGCTCCAAATAAGCTTAAAGAGTTTCTGGTTGTTATTAGGAGTATAGCTAGAAGCACAATCATAAGCAGACCGGACAGTGAACCAGCCATCATTGGTTAAACTCCAAGCAACAGAATCTTCTGGGCCCTCCTGAGGCGGAACAACAACCATAATTTTGTCAGTTATGTCAGCAGGGAGATAGAGGCCGAGTCTGATTTGCTTCCAATTCCCAGTAGCATCAACCCAATTGCTGAGGGCGAGTTTATTTTCATCCTCATTAATAGGTAGAGTAGCAAAATCTTTGAGAATACCACATCCAGGAAGCCACCTGTCATTCCAAAAATTAATAGATTTTCCATTCCCATGACGCCAAATGATGTTCTCTTGAAGCACATTCCAACCAGATCTGATCCCTTTCCAAACTAAGGATTCAGATTTCCTTCTTTTAACAGCAAGAACAATGTCATCACCACACTTGTATTTGCTTCTTACCACACGGACCCATAAAGACTCTCTATCCACAATCAGACCCCACCCAAGCTTCATCATGTAAGCATTATTAATAAGTCTCGAATGACGAAGCCCAAGACCACCATGAATTTTAGGCCGACAAACATCATTCCAATTCATAAGATGCATTTTACGACCTTGCTCACTATCACCCCAAAGAAATGACCTGGTAATTTTATCAAGATCATCACACACTTTTCTAGGAAGATGATTAGTTTGCATAATATAGGATGGAAGCGCACTTAACACAGATTGACTAAGAGTGAGCCTTCCCGCAATAGACAAAGTTTTAGCTTTCCATGCACTAAGCCGCTGGTTCACTCTATCAACAACAAATCTAAACGTACCCTGAGTCACACGCTTATGATGGAGAGGTATACCCAAATACTTCCCTAGATCATCCGTCCTCTGAAAGCCACAAGCATCACAGATTTGCTGTCTAACATTTCCATTAACATTTTTAGAGAAAAAAATCCTCGTTTTATCCCTGTTTACTTTACTGCCCGAACTTTCACAAAATAGATCCAAGCAAGTAGTTATGCAATCAATTTGCTCCAAGCTCACCTCAGAGAAAAGAAAGAGGTCATCTGCAAAAGCTAGGTGAGAAATTAAAGGCCCTCCTCTGGAGAGCTTTATGGGTTTCCAGAATTTATTATTGATAGCCACATTAATAAGTTGAGAAAGTCTTTCCATACACAGGACAAAGAGATATGGAGAAATAGGATCCCCTTGCCTCACGCCATTCTTTGGAATAATAGGGTCAAGGGCCTCACCATTCCAAGGAAGGTTCATAGAGGTCGAGGAAATGCAATGTTGAATAACGTTAATCAGCATATCAGGAATGCCAACATCCTTAAGCGTATCAATCACAAACTCCCATTTCAGCTTATCATAGGCTTTTTCAAGGTCAATTTTAATAGCCATAAAACCGTTTTTACCTTTTTTATTCCTCATACTATGAATAACCTCTTGAGCTATGATAATATTATCACTACCATTTCTGCCCGGGACAAAACTACATTGAGACGGACCAATAACATGATCCATAATATCCCGTAATCTAGCAGCAATGATTTTAGTGATCACTTTATAAGACACATTGCAAAGACTAATGGGACGAAAGTGCTTGATAGAAGTAGGGATATCAATTTTAGGAATTAAAGTGATTAACGTGTCATTTATTTCCCTAACTTTATGGGGCTGCAGAAAAATATTTTTAACCAGATCACATAAAGCAGGGCCAACCAAATCCCAATGAGCCTGGTAAAAAATGGCTTGAAAGCCATCTTTGCCTGGGGCTTTGAGACTTCCCATTGCAAAGACAGCTTTCCTTATTTCCTCATTGTGGATTTCATTAGAAAGCAGAGATACCTGGTCTTGGTGAAGAGGAGGGAAGGCGCCATGTAAGCAGAACTCAACATATGGGGAATCATCTGCATAGATTGCTTGGAAGTAGTTTTTCGCCAAGTTCTCCAATTGATTTCGGTCAGATATCCAGTCCCCATTGTTATCTTGCAGGCTGAGAATTTTGTTTCTCTTCCTTCTAACCAAGGTGGTTCCATGAAAGTATTTAGTGTTGCGATCACCATAAGCTATCCATTTGCATCTTGATTTCTGGAACCAAAGCACTTCCTCTTCCATGCATACCTGCTCATACTCCTTCCAAAGAACATGCTGCAGATCTTCCAGGTAATTATTCTGACCCGTTGCGAGAGATTTAGCTATACCATTCAGTCTTCTCATACGCTTATTCTTTCTATGGAAGATATTGCCATAGACCTCCGAATTCCATTTAGATAGCCCCTCCTTGGTAAACAAGATCTTCTCATTCCATTGCTCTTTAGCATCCCATAGAGGACCTAATACATTATAAAAATCCTTATGAGATAACCAAGAAGCAATGAAGCGGAAGGGTCTTCTACCACAATTGGGGTCCCTGTCAGCGGCGAAATCAAGCAGCAAAGGATTATGATCCGACTTCAAAGGGGCTAGGTGATGGACTGACATACTCTGAAAAGCAATTCTCCAATCCATATTCATAAGGACCCTATCCAGCCTCTTCAGTAATCTTCCCCTTTTCCAGGTAAACGGAGATCCCACAAATCCTCCATCAATAAGATTACAATCTCTAACCATGGAGTTGAAAGCCCGAGAATCCGAAACAAAATTACTAGATCCACCTGTTTGTTCATACTCATGCAGGGTAGAGTTGAAATCCCCCATAAGGCACCAAGGCCCATTTATCTCCAAAGCTATATGTCTCAGATTACCCCAAAGAATACGCCTGTTCTGCATATGGGGGCTACCGTATATAGCTATAAGAAACCAAGCAGTATTATTTTGAAATTGAACCTTCAAATGCACGAATTGGAAGGTAGCAGCAATAACATCCACCGTCCATAGATTATCTTCCCACAAACACCAGATCCCACCGGCGTGACCCTACGCATCCACCACAAAAGAACCTTTGAAACCAGACCTGTCAATAATCTTCCTAGCTCTTTCACCACTAGCATGAGTTTCATACAGGCACATCAGATTAACATTGTTGACCCTTCTCATATCTTTGATAATGTTCACGAAACCTTTGCTTCCTGTCCCCCTACAATTCCAACTCACAATATTCATTAGGAATTATGGGGTTGTGGATTCTGAGAATCCGATTCATCAGGGACATGATTCCCTTTTCTATTTGCGTCGTCCATACTTGAGCAATGACCATCTTCCATATTGAAACCCGCCATCTCCATTTCCGATGATATATCTGGTGGAACCTCCTTTCTATTGACTCCATTCAACTGGTTAACAAAGTCAAGGGTTTCTCTATTAGGTAGGTACACCGTAGTACTCACATTGGATAGGAAGTCCTTTCCACCATATTATATATTCTTCATGCGGGCCAATATCTCTTTGTCCAACCCATTATTAAATCCCTGTTTTGAGGAGTTTTCCGCTGCTGGTTGATGCTTAATGGGCCTAGATACATTAGATTTGACTATTTCACTACCAGAGCTAGAAGTCTCTACCTTTTTGGAAACACTTTTAACTGGGCCTATAGTATTCTTTGGCCCACGATTTTGGGGATTCTTCCCTCCAGCTGGGTTCCGAATTCTATGCTCTTTAACCACTTCATTTTTCTTTTCCACATCCTTCACAACAGTAACAACACTTCTTCCTTTAATATTCTCCTCATGCAGCATGCACGTGCTTAGAGAATTAACTCCTTCTATTTTGTCCCCATTATCCTCTTCCACGAGGGAATTAAATCTCGACCCAGACATCTTTGGCGAATCAGCAATCAACGGCTGCCCTTTTTTACTTCCAATATTCACTTTGATACCTCCTCCTTTTTGTCCTCCTCGGTCCCGTAATCTTGGAGGTCTCTTGACAAGCATCCATGGCCCAAACGGATTCTCATTAACCAAATCCTTTCCATTATTAGCAATCTGAGATTCTTCGGGAATGGTATGATTTTCATGCGATATTATCTCAATTTCCTCATGGACAGACACAACACCGTTAGAACCCTCCACCGTACCGGATACACTTCCGCCACCGGGTACCCCCTTGTCAATGGAAATGCTTTCCACCGCAGTTGGATTAGTTTCCAGCTTATCAGTTTCCATCAAATTATCAGGACACATATCTGCTCGGTGACCATACATACCACACTTAAAGCAAATCATATGCAGTCCTTCATACTCAAGATTAACCTTTGTTCCAAACACCATCACCATAGGGACAAGTTTCTTCATGAGGTCAATTTCAACGCAGATACGCGCAAACTTACCCTTGGAATGGATCGAAGTCAAATGATTAATCTTGAGCATGGTACCAAGTTTCCTTCCCACTCGACCAAGGAATGTGGCATTATACAATTCGATAGGGAGATTGGGAATTCTCACCCAAACCGCGATTTTTTTTACAGAACTTTCTCCTTCCAAGAAAAACGGTCTCCATCGCTGCACAATCATATAGTGATCTGCCACTTTCCAAGGACCTTCATAGAGAGCATGTAGATAATCCTCTTCAGCCGTGAAAGAAACCAGCAAATAGTCTTTGGGCATCTCTATAATTTTGACAGAGCCTTTCCTCACCCAGTCCCGATTGATTTTATTCTCCACTATTCGGGGGTTAACTCTTTTACCAAAAACTTTCACCATTAACGAACCTTTCCATGGTTTGCACCATTCCTCGAATTCCTCCTTAGCGACATGAATTTCTGGACACGGATTGAAGGAAGCATCATCATAGTGTTCTTCATTATCCTTATACCACTTATTTTCTGGCATATCAACATCCTCATCCACCAAGAACTCATGCATATGATTATCCATAGCCTTCAGCAACGAGTCCTTATAGGAGCAAGCCTTGTTCCCCTCACCAACCATGTCTGTCTCAGTCTCCAAACGCATTTGTTCATCCTCAATGTCAGAAGTTTTGAATTTTTTCATGCTTCTGCCCTTAAGATCGTCTTCTTGAGGAGAAGACTCTTCCCTTGTACGCTCAGTTTTGTCATTGGGTTTCACAAACCCTAGCAGAGGGTTTTTCTCGCTCATGTTATGTAAAAAGATCTATTTGTTGTATAGTGTAACACCCTATATTGACTACCCTTAAATACCCATTTGAAAATAATGAATTTAAAATTTCCTTTTTAACTTATAAAAATCTCCCGTCAAACGGACGGAGTTTACTCTGTTTTATTGACTTTTCCAAAATATACTTTTCCTGTAAAACCTGTGTTAACTAAATTATGTATACAGCAGTAGGCCAGCAGGGCAAAATATATTACAGTTCATTCATTACAACATTTCCAAAATGTAAACGAGTTCTTGGAGTTATTTAGCTCCCAAATTATAAAGTAAATATATACATTAGATGTGGAGTGTACTCCTGCTCGGTCGTGACTCGTGTAAGCTCCTTCTGTACCTGTAATAAAAATAGTAAGAAGGGCAGCATTACACAAAACTTAGGAAATAATCTCTAAAAAGACATAGTAATAACTAAGCCTAATTCTATCACTAACTCACAACAAACATAGTCATCCATACATTTAATCACATTCACCTCCCCATTAACCCTTTTACTTTTCTTTTATTTCCATCATTCTTTCACTTTTCATTTATTCTCCCCAGACCGTCTAGGTTGAATTCTTCTTAATTGTCCCCTGAGTCATTGAGACCGTCAAGGTTGTGTTCTCCTTTGGTTATTTCCGGAGCCACTAGGACCGTCCGGTTAATTATGCCCTAAGTCACTAGGACCGTCAGGGTTGCGCTGATTATCCCCAGAGTCACTAGGACCGTCCGGGTTGCGCTTCGACAGAGCCACTAGCACCGTCTGCCGATATTACTCTTTCCTTTCTCATTAATTCTTTAATTATCCCCTGAGTCACTTGGACCGTCAAGGTTGTGTGTTAATTCTTCCCTGAGTCACTCGGACCGTCAGAGTTGAATTTAGTTATTTTCGGAGCCACTAGGACCGTCCGGTTAATTATTCCCTGAGTCACTAGGACCGTCATGATTGCGCTTGATTATCCCTAGAGTCACTAGGACCGTCCGGGTTGCGCTTCGACAGAGCCACTAGGACCGTCTGCCGATATTTCTCTTTCTTTTCTTACTCATTTTCTTTCTCATTTTTAGTTTATGTTCTCTTTCTTTCTTTCCTTTCATTAGCCACTTATTATCATTTAGGAGTTAACCCACAAATCCAACGTTCATAACACACACACACATTCACCATCATTTCCTTAATATAAATTCTCACATCTTCTTTTATCTTCACAATTAATTTCTCCGCTCATATTCTTATTTACCGTTCATTATCAACTTCTCATACACATCATCATAAAACACATATATTTACAACATCCCAATTCATTCATTAATTTATGCTTCTAATTACTATATAGATTTTAGGTTCATTTCAAATTCTCAAATCCCCTGAACATTTCAAACTACAAATTATTTCATTCATCATTCAACATGCATAACTACATACTATTTAGACATATATTCATAAATATCACATTGGGTTCCATTCATCTTCTCCCATATCCTAGTTATAGCTCATATCACTTATTCTAATTTATTTTACCCTCCAAAGTTACCCAAGCCAACTTATATCATCTTTTATCATTTTCACTATTCGTCACTTAATATTTTCATGTCAATTTCACACATTACCAACACCATCACAAAACATACATTCACAACATTCAACTGGGTTCATTTTCTTTATTTCAATTCTTAACTTATTGTCAGTCTCAATTACCCTATTGTTTATTCTCCTAACTAACCTTTTTATTCCTAGCCATCACTGTAAATAACCTAGAAATCATGTCCTAAATAGAGGTAACACAACCCTCTTACCTTAACCTTGTAGAAAGATAAGGGAGAATGTTTGATTCCTAAGCCTTAGTGTAGAGAGAGAAAGCTTCATAGCCATGAAGGAGAGAGAAACGAACCATGAAGCAAAAGAAATGAAATTAGTTAGAGATTATGGGGAAAAAAGAAGTGAAACCCTAACCGTTGATCTTGATTTTTGAGAGAGAATTTGAGAGATTGATGAAGGAGATGATGTTTGTATGTGATGGGGGTTGATTTTTAGTGGTTTATTATGGATTTGAGTGAAGAAATGAGAAGGAATTTAGAGAGAGAAAGGAGAGAGAGTCGAGCTTGAGGGGAGAGAAACCATGGAGAATGAATGGAGAAGGAAGCCAAAAACACGTTTTATGTTGATTCTGCACGAAGTATCTGGATACTTTGGCCGATATCCGGATACTTTTACCTGATTCGTGATTCTGGCGCGCGGGAGTCTATTGACTTCACATTGGCTACGCCATAACTTCTTCGTTAACCCTCAGATCTTGCTCAAATTTTGAGACAAGCTTCCTAAGACACTTATCTTCACATCCAACGGTGGAATTTGTGTTTAGAGCTATAAATCTTTTATTTTTAATTTCCTAATACAGGGTGTTTCTAACATCGAAAACATTGTCTTTAGCACCCATTTGGTCTTCTTTAAATTTTCTATACGATGTCAATGCTTCTTAACTTCCTTTTGGCACTCAAAGAAATCCTAATCCGTCAACCTAGATCCTTCTTAGCATAATTATTATTTCTTAATCTTATTATTATTATAATTATTCCTGGGATTAAAATTCGGGATGTTACATATAGGTTTGACAAGAAAACCTTATGAAGGAATTGATTATGGAAACCGTAAGAATCAAGTAAAAAGGAGAAAGGAAGGAAGAAGAATAAGTCCCTTAGTATTAGCATTAATGGGTTTCACGGTGGAGAGAAACATCAACTCATATAATAAGGGACTTGTCAATGAAGTTGATTTTTCGATTTTAAGTTGATTTTTTTTTTGTAAGTAGGTTTTTTATTTTTTAGTTGGTTTTTTTTATGAAGTTTATTTTTTAAATTTGCTTTCATATTCAACTTTAAAAAAAAAAATTATGAAGTTGATATTTTTTAAGCTTATTTACAACTTATTTATAACCAACATATTCAGCTTATTTATGATAGTTTTATGAAGTTTAATTTTTTAAGTTGGTCATAAATAATTTTTAACTATTAATAAAGTTGTTTTCATAAATATATGCTTATGACTTGTAGTAAAAAAAATATATCTTTATAACCAAATAATAAATTTTATAAAAACTATATAAAAATTTTAATTAAATTAAAACTGGACCGGATATCGCATGTTTAATATTGGATTGGAGTAACAACTCAACTATGAAATCATTGCTTGTCTGTCTATAACCTTTGTATCTAATTGCACTTTAATCAAACTTCACATATTAATCCAAAAATAATACAGTAAATCAGTTGTATGGCAGGCAGAGCATAGCAGAGAGATAGAAACAGAGTGAGGAACAGAGCATTTTGAATTGAACTGTTCATAGATGAAGAACGAAAATTTTGGATGAAGAAGTCCATCTGGGAAAGTCTTTGTTGAATTGCATCCACGAGATCATCAGAGCATCACTTGCTTTAGCTGATCATAATAAGAATAAGAATAATAGGACGAACATAAACTATTCAGTGGATTCTATGTACAGAGTTGAGACCACATCCCGTTTCGCACAATGGAAGATTCACAACTTGGCTTCCTCCATTTACCGCAAATCCGATCCTTTCAAAATTTCCATCTGGAATTGGTACTATAAATCTCTCTCTTTCTCCCTCTCTAATCGTTAAATAAATTCTATATCATGTTTCTAACAAACTTAGGATGCAGGGGATTTTTTTTTTTAAAAAAACACATGTTTTCAGAACAGGGCAGAAATGGGGTATCCACTGTCCATTAATCATTGAAAAAACCTATAAATCCGAGATTTTTTAGTATGTAGTCTCATAAAATTACAAGGGTCGAGAGAAAGTTTTTCTTTCTTTTTTTTTTTTTTTCGGACAATTATGGATAGACTAAGATTATTGAGTTTTTTTGTTAATTGTGAAATGAAGGTATTTGTCAGTGGAGAGGACAAGGGTTAAGGTTGTTAAATTATATCCAGAAATATCAAATCTAACCAAAGATAATCTCCCTATAGCATCTTTCATTATTCGGTTGCTTAGTTCTGCTGGAGATCACAAGGCCTTCTTGGCTCATTCAAGGTCATCCAACTTCTCTGCTTCTTATTCTTTCTTTATCTTCTTTTGTTGATACCTCAATATAATTAATGCATAGAGGATGTAATTATTGCTTGGATATAGTTTTAAATTATACTCCTACTTGGTGTGAACTTTTTATAATTGGAAACAGAAGATAGCTACTACGCACGTTTAAATAATAGACTGAGAAACAAGAATATTCTCTATTTTCCCTTTATTTTTCAGTCCATATACTGTATCCTTATCATATCCTGTAATCAGATTGTGTATGTCTGTATGGTAACATGATGAATTTCAGTCTGATGTGAAATAGAGTATATAACACCATATCACTCGAAATATGCGGGGTTGAATGGAAATCAAATTGTAAGTTTTGATAGATGGAAAGCTCGAAGAGATACTGGTGGTACTCAATTGAAATATCCAAGATATAACTAGTGATTCATGTGTCCACTTGCCAACATGGTAAACAAACCTGACCTATGTCTCAACTCTCAACATCTGTCACTACTCACCACACCGCAACAGAGCCTTGCCCTACTTGGTAACACAACTGTGGTACTAGGCCATACGTTCAAGGAATCAACTAACAAAGGATATCATACTACTGATCAAATCAACGTTAAGACTCTTTACAAACTAATTAATTATCACCGCACGGCAACATGGACGCAGCCACGCAGGTAAGAGAACGAGTGATCCAGTTAGGCAAAATCATCCAAAATTAATTATTCCTCCCTCCTTGAATACAGGATCCTTTTAAGAATTTTTATGTTTACCAAAAAAATAAATTTTGCATTAAAATTGAAAAGTTTTAACACTTTGTTTCAAAAATACTCTTTGGGCTAATTATACGTTGAGGAAGTGAATTTTTTACTATTGCACTTCCTTATGAAATATGTTTATGTCTTCCCCCTAAAAACTAGAGAATTGCAATTAAATATTATGGGTAATTTTGAAAAAAATTACAAAAGGGTTTTATATTTAGGATCAAAATTAAAAAAAATTATATTTAGAACCAAATTTTTTTTATCCAAAATAATTTTATATATAAAAACGAAGAGAGTACAAACTCGTAGTAAGATTAACATAAAAATTTTGCGACTAATCGATTCAGCAAAATGATCTTATAATTATAGCATTTCTTAACCTCAATCCTTAAGGTTGAGGATAAGAACTCAAATGTGAACACATTTTATGAAAAAATTAAATACAAAAGGTGTTTATTCTTTCAATAGAACATTTTCCCATAAAATTTACACATTTTTAGGTTTTTTATCCTTAGCTCTTAAGACTGAGGTTAAGAAAACTCATCAATATAATATAAAATTGGAGAAGTTGGAGGGTAAACTTGATTTCCCTCCTAAAACTTCTTCCTAATATTATTTCCCTCCTAAAATGCATCATAATGATGTTTTGTGTTTTTAATCTGAACCATCTATTATATTTTGTAAGATTAAATCACAACCGTTCAAACTTGTATATTGAAACACGGTTAAGCTCTCATCTAGCTTCTCTTGGAAGCCAGAGTCTGTTCATATTCACACTCTTCGTTCATGAAAGTGCGTTCATATGAGCGCTTCTCTCTGCCTCTCTAAAAAAATAAAGAACTCCTTTCATCTCTCACACTTTCATCTTCTCTATTTTCTTTCTCTGGCCTCTCTCTTTTTCCTCTCTCTTTCATCCTCTCATCACCAGATTACAAATCACACCACCACAACCATAATCTTCTCACCGCTGCATATCGGTACAAAAGAACCCACGATGCCAAGAATCGTGACTGCCACCACCGCCATCATCATTGCTAACCGCCACCGGTTGGGATTTCGATTTCCTACGTAGATTCGTTTTTTTTTTTTAATTTAAGCTTTCAGTGTTTATGTTTTAGCGTAGGATGAAAGAGAAGCTTGAATATGCCACACCCACAAAGACTTCGATATTACGACTTCGATGTTACGAAGGAGAAACTCAAAGCCTACGTCGGCTCCGATCGTGGGAAGCATTTGCTAATGACCATCAAGGATCATTCTATGATGTCTCTCAAAATAGGTTTTTTTCAACACTTTCTCAACTTTTTTTTTGTTAGTTTTGAATTTTGGATTTTTTTATTTTGTTGAATAATTGTCTTTCATTAGTTCTAAAATTATTTTGCATGTGTTAAAGGTTTTGGTGATTTAGATATCATATATTCTGTTTGAGAAAATGTCTAGGAAAAATGTGTGATTTTTGGTGCATTATTTTTGAGTCACCATAACCATTGTATACCACATGTTTGACAAAAATCCTTGGTGGTAATTATTTTGGTAACTTGGCTTGAAACTGATCATATGTAATTATTTTTGAAACTTATGTTTTGGTAACTTATCCTTGGTGCTGATTTTTTTAAACTTAGTTCAGTAGAAGCAAATGAGAGTTCTATTTCTTAAGCACAAGATTTGAATCTCATCTAAATGCAATGCCAGACTTCTAAGGCTAAGTTGCCTTTTCACAAATGGTTGCAAGAGTTGCAGACGTGGGAAGAAGGCTAAGTTGCCTTTGCAATGATTTGTAAATTGCAGCCAATAAATGTATCTGATTGATCTATTCTGCTATATGAAAATTAGAGACTATATGTTTGAAAAAGCAAGGTATTTGATTCTGTTTTAAAAATGATTTGTCATAGTGTACGATATTGAGTAATAATTCTGCACAAAAGATTTGAATTTACTTCTTTAAATTTTCTAGGGTTTTATTGTCATCTTAGTTATTTGATTCTGTTTTGAAAATGATTTGTCATATAGTGTACGATATTAAGTAATAATTCTGCACAAAAGATTTGAATTTACTTCTTTAAATTTTATAGGGTTTTATTGTCATCTTAATTTCTCATCGAGTAAGCATGCTATGGTTTGGTTTACCTCCACAAAGATGTGGAGTTATTGAACATTATAGATAAATTAACACTGTTATGTATTCTGAATCCTGACTATGATAAATGTATTTGAAATCTGGATAGAAAAAATCAAGAGTGCCTTCCAACACAAATGATGGACTGCTTTGTTTTTTTGTTATTGTATGGTACTATGGTCTATTTGGTATAAGAGGAATGACAAAGTTTTTGAAGGGCTGGATATAGATAAAAATGAAACTATCTTTTTGATTAAACAAAGGCTGGGATATTGGATGGTATATTGGATGGATGGTTGGAATGATAAGTGTCTATATGAGGCCAAATGATGTTGTGAGGAATTTAGAAGCCGTGAGAGAGAGGCTGAATGATGTTGTGAGGAATTTAGAAGCTGTGAGAGAATGGCAAGCACCAAGTATCAAATATCAAGGATCATATCTATTATGTCTCTCAAAAAGTAGGTTTTTTTCAACACTTTCTCAACTTTTTTTTTGTTAGTTTTGAATTTTGGACATTTTTTATTTTGTTGAATAATTGTCTTTCATTAGTTCTAAAATTATTTTGTATGTGTTAAAGGTTTTGGTGATTTAGATATCATATGTTCTGTTTGAGAAAATGTCTAAGAGAAATGTGTGATTTTTGATGCATTATTTTTGAGTCACCATAACCATTGTACACCACATGTTTGATAAAAATCCTTGGTGGTAATTATTTTTGTAACTTAGCTTGAAACTTATGATATGTAATTATTTTTGAAACTTATGTTTTTGTAACATATCCTTGGTGCTGATTTTTTTTAACTTAGTTTATGTCAATGATTAAGCTGTATAGACAGTAGAGGCAAATGAGAGTTCTATTTCTTAAGGACTATCAAGCTTTAAATCTCATCTAAATGCATGCCAAGCTTCTAAGGCTAATGGTGATTTGTAAATTGCAGCATACTTTGTTTCAATAAACGGATATGACTGATCTGTTCTTCTCTATGTGAAAAATTAGAGACGATATGTTTGAAAAAGCAAAGTATTTGATTCTGTTTTGAAAATTCTGTCATATAGTGTACAATATTAATTTCTGCACAAAAGATTTGAATTTACTTCTTTAAATTTTCTCGGGTTTTATTGTCATTTTAATTTCTTACTGAGTAAGCATGCTCTGGTTTGGTTTACCTCCACCAAGAGGTGGAGTTACTGGTTTGGTTTATTGATAAACCGGTTGAACAATTTAGATAGATAGATTAACATTGTTAGGTATTCTGAATCCTGACTATGATAAATGTATTTGAAATCCGGATAGAACAAATCAAGAGTGTCTTCCAACACAAATTATGGATTGCTTTGTTTTGTTTTGGATATAGATGAAAATGAAACTATCTTTTTTATTAAACAAAGGCTGGGATATTGGATGGATGGTTGGAATGATAAGTGTCTATATGTGGCCGCATGATGTTGTGAGGAATTTAGAAGCTGTGAGAGAATGGCAAGCACCAAGATCAAGTATCAAATGGCTGCCCCTCCAGGTTTGAAACTGAAACGGAATGTTGATGAATCCTCAAATGCTAAACCACACCCAGACCGACAGGTATTGGAGGCATAATTAGAAATTCTAGGGAAGCATTAGCTCCCAATTTGCAGCTTCAGTTGGTGTAAGAGAGTCTAATGTCGCAGAGTTCCTTGATGTGATTTTTGCTCTCGAGACTTCATTGCAGCAATCATGGCTCATACATAATTTGCTGCGGGTGTTTAAATTTGTTGAGTTCATGCATACAGGTACGGAGGATAATGAAATAGCGGATTCTTTGGCAAAGCAAGGGAGGGAGTCCTCAGGTACATGGATCCAATGGAATTAAGAATCTGTGAGGCTTTATACAGCCATTAGGTGCATTATTTGCTTTCTGTATGTATGGGTAGTTAAGGGGTTTAAGATGCGTTCGTGGGTGTAATTGGTGTTATTGTTGTTATTAGAGGCTACATGCACTTTTTATGTGATGGTGTATGTTTTGGCAAAATTTAGAGTACTAATTTTTATGCTTGATTTATATTACTCTATTTGATTATGAAATTGTAATTTCATTTTTAGTTGTTTGATTGATTGGTTTTGACTGTTAGAAATGCACATAAAGTGTTCATCAAAATTCCACTTTGTGAGTAATGCCTATTTACATTCTTTTTTATGAGTAATTGTGAGAAAACCCACTTCCGATTGGGGGTTGATCTCTAAGTTGCTGCAGCAATGCAATCACATGTATTTATATTAGAGCAATATGACTATAGGGTAGTTTTACTTTGAATAAACAATTTAAATGTTCTTTTCTTATTGTTCCCTCTCAAATCTCAAGAGCTTTACTGTATATGCTCTATTCCAATTTTATTTTGTTGTCTGGTATATTCTAATCGTAATAGTTTATTCTTTCTTAGTGCGGTTAAATTCATGTGATTATTTTATGATTTGTTCCCATGTAAACAATCCTGGGAAATCAATTTTATAGAGATGGAGTTGCTAGATAGATTTATATGTTTATTGTTTCTTTATATTTTGATTCCACTTTTAGTTTGCCTAATCGGTGTTTTGTTGCATTAGTTTTTCGGATGTGAAATTTATGCCATAGTAAGGAAAACATTGATAGTTAAGTTTAAACCCTTGGTTGAGGAGGGTTGTGTACTTGTGTGTACAGGTTTGCCTATCTCTGTGATTCTCAACACTGGAAATTATAGAGCAACAAGCCAACAACACATGACTACAAGGTATGTTTCACTTATAAGACTAGCATGGCAATTTGGTATAAATATTAAATTCTGAGTTTTTTTAAATTTGTTATGATAAGGATTGAGGTCATAATATCGTCTATAATTTCCTCGATTTTACATATTTTTCTTTGAGATTGACCGTTGATCACGGTTTCTAGGTTGCCATGAAGATGTTGGTATGCTCTCTATTTTTTTAGTAGAGATGAGAATGAGGGAGAAGGAAAGGTCACCAGAAGTCCAGAATGATGGTAACTGAGCTAGCTGACCAGAAGTGAAGTTTCTTTTCACATTTAAAAAAAATATAAAATATAAAATCCTGATATTGTAGGTGCTACATTATGTGCTCTTTTTTTGGAGATCTAAGAGACTTAACTATTATGAGTGAAAATCTGCTATAAGATTAGTCTAAACTCCTAACGAGATCTCATGATAAAGGCTTAATGTCAAATTTTTCTTATTGTAGGTAAAGTTTTTACTTTTAATTTTGTTTTGGTTATGGAATTTATTTTGTGCTTCTCACTTGTGTGTGTGGTTTGGTTAAGGAGTGTTTTATAAAAATTCAAATTCAAAAAAGTATGAAAATTAAATTAACCATCTCCTTTCATTTCATAACTAAACCCCAAAAATATTCTCGTGCATCGCACGGGCGAAATTACTAGTAATTATAAACTTGTAATTCATAGTTATGAGTTTGTAATTTATAATCGTTAAATCAATTAAGAATTTTGAGATTGTAGTTGTGAGTTTATAGTTGTGTAAGCAGTTAATTAATTAAATAAAAGTTGTTGATCAAGATTAACTAACAGTGTCGCAAATTGAAATTTATCAAATAACTAAAAGAACATGTAATATTATATTTAATTTTAAAGTTATTATTTATATATTTCTTAGCTAATTAATCAATAAAAAGATTAAAGTTTAATAAATTAATTAATTCATAGTTGATATATATTTGCTTGTTTAATTAATGATTAATTTATAGTATAATAAATTACTCCCTTCCATTCTAAATATAAGATATTTTTGAGATTTTTTTTCTTATTTATAAGACCCTATAACCATTTTTAATGACAATTAATTTTTTTTCAAACACATTTATTTACTTAACACTTTTTAGATTCTAATAATATTAACAAAGATAATTTTGAAAATACATATCAAATATTCATATTTCCAATACCATTAACTAAATTAAGCAATTTTCTTAATGGATGTGAAATTTACTGAAAAAGGTCTTATATAACTTGACATTAATATTGTATGATTAACTAATTTATTTATTGTTTTTGTATACACCAACTGTTACGCAGATCTGATTTACCCAGAATCCGACTTATTCCGTCATACCCAACTGAGCTCGCACCCAGAATATGTCTCATTCGATCCGACCCAATTGAGCTCGCACTAAGCGGTAGGGGTCTCCCGACAGATATTGCTCCATACCCAAGGTTTGAACTCAAAACCAGTTGATTAATAGACCAAGTGAGCTACCACTTGACCAACCCACGTTGATAACTAATTTATATCTTGTATACCTTCATATAAAAATTCATTTTACGTTATTGGCAAAACAATTTATACTTAACCGTAAATTATAGCATGATGAAAAATAAGTCATGTGTTGCCACCATGACACCATGTTGTGTATAATAAGCCAATGAAAACCAACACATCACTCCCCCTTTCTCTCAAAAGCATACAAGTTGACCACTTGACCATGAATGGAGTAACAAAACAACTATGAAATCATTGCGTGTCTGTCTATAGCCATTGTATCTAATTGCACTTTAATCAAACTTCACATATTAACCCAACAATAATAAATCAGTTGTGTGGCAGAGCAGAGCAGAGAGATAGAATCAGGGTGAGGAACAGAGAATATTGAATTGAACTGTTCATAGATGAATAGCGAAAAAGTCATTGTTGAATTGCATCCTTGAGATCATCATAGCATCATCACTTGCTTTAGCTGATCATAATAAGAATAATAGGACGAACATCAACGATTCAATGGATTCTATGTACAGAGTTGAGACCACATCACGTTTCACACAATGGAAGATTCACAACTTGGCTTCCTCCACTTACCGCAAATCTGACCCTTTCAAAATTTCCATCTGGAATTGGTACTATAAATCTCTCTCTTTATCCCTCTCTAATCGTTAAATAAATTCTATATCATGTTTCTAACAAACTTAGGATGCAGGGGATTTTGAAAAAAAAAAAAAAAAAAACAAAAAAACACATGTTTTCATAACAGGGCAGAAATGGGGTATCCACAATCCATTAATCATTGAAAAAACCTATAAATCCGAGATTTTTTAGTATGTAGTCTCATAAAATTATAATGGTCCAGAGAAAGTTTTTTTTTTTTTTTTTTTTTTGACAATTATGGATAGACTAAGATTATTGAGTTTTTTTTTAAATGTGAAATGCAGGTATTTGTCAGTGGAGAGGACAAGGGTTTCGGTTGTTAAATTATATCCAGAAATATCAAATCTAACCAAAGATAATCTCCCTATAGCATCTTTCATTATTCGGTTGCTTAGTTCTGCTGGAGATCACAAGGCCTTGGCTCATTCAGGTCATCCAACTTCTCTGCTTCTTGTTCTTTCTTTATCTTCTTTTGTTGATACCTCAATATAATTAATGCATAGAGGATGTAATTATTGCTTGGATATAGTTTTAAATTATACTCCTACTTGGTGTGAACTTTTTATAATTGGAAACAGAAGATAGCTACTACGCACGTTTAAATAATAGACTACTCCTACTATACATGCATATCAGCACATGTAAACATACATCACTTTTTTAATTTAACAATCACAGTTAATATGGCCTTGTTTTTTTTTACATAATTATAACACTTTGGTGGTTCTGCACCTTATTCATGTGAGAGATGTGAAAGATAAAAAAGAAGAAGATGTGGAAGTAGTAGTATTTTCCTGAATGCTTATGCCGTTCCTTCTTGCATCATTAGAACTCCTCCTCCTCCTCCTCAACAATCAGCTGTTGAGAAAGTTCAGTATTTTAAAGTTTTAATAATTCAATTTCAATTGCTTCTCATGTTAACTGATTACTTTTTTCTTTTCCTCACTATGATGCAGAAATTAAAGAGAAATTGCTCAGCAACACGGAAGGCTTTGTTTGGCTAATTGAAAGTCCACTACCTGGGAAATTTATCATTGACATTGAGTTCCTGGATTTGAAGATTTCATGCCCAAACGTATGCACACATATCCTTACTTTTTAGTTGCCCCTTTGGTATTGATTCCAATGGATAATTATTTTGAGACACAAGTCTACTTATTGATATATGTAATGCATTGTTGTGATCATGATTCAAAACCACTTAATCCCTTTGTTCGCTCTTGAGGGATTATCACCCGATGATGAATCAGAATCTTAGTAATTAACTAATTAAATATTTAACCAAGTGCAATTAGCAAAGGTAGGTTCTTGTATTGTCTGAGCATTACTATAACACATAGCACCATATAATCATACATTCTACTGGATCAATTAATTATAAAATATTTTCTTAAAGGTTCTTGTTAGAAAAAACTGTTAGTCCTCTGGGAGTATTCTATAATGTCTTGTCTATTACTTTAATTACTACTTTCTTTCTTGATACAGGGTGGAGACCCTTGCTCTATTTGGCCTAACAGATCTGTGAAGCAAAGATCGGATTCTGCTGTTCTTCAGTCTCTTGGTCGAATGCTAACAGAGAGCATCCACACAGATATCACAATCGATGCTTGTGATGGAAGCATAGGAGCTCATCGCGCTGTTCTTGCTGCCCGGTCACCTGTTTTCCACAGCATGTTCTCATATAATCTTAAGGAAAAGGCTCTTTCCTCCATAAACATCTCAGACATGTCGATTGAAGCTTGTCAGGTATTTCTATACTATCTTTATGGGACCATCAAGCATGAGGAGTTTATGACGCATAGGCTGGCCCTTCTTCATGCAGCTGACAAGTATGACATATGTGACTTGAGAGAGGCATGCCATGAGAGTCTTGTAGAAGATATTGATGAAAAGAATGTACTTGAGAGGCTCCAAACTGCATCGCTGTATCAATTACCGAAGCTGAAGATTGGATGCATGCAATATCTTGTGAAATTTGGTAAAATATTTCACATTCAAGATGATTTCGCTGCCTTCTTGCAAAGTGCAGACAGAGATTTGATTTCTGAAGTCTTCCATGAAGTTCTTGATGAGTGGAAAGGATTCTGAATATCTTCCAACTTCAAAAAAGGACAGGAACATAAGAAGTTACTAAATCTACTCACAAATTAGGCTGTTTGGATATTCGTTGGGCAGGATTTGTTTTGATTATTGCAATTCTTTCATTCAGATGGACTTTTTAGCAATTCCAATGTACATATTTATGTAGTACTCCCAATATAACCCCCACAAGGTATTCTTTTTATGTTAAACTTGTTAGAAAATTAGGAGAAAGATACACCGAAAAACACAAAAATAAAAAATATAATCTGAGGCGTGTCGTAGACACTGTCCTTAAGAATCTATTCGCGCACCACGACGATTCCCCAGGATTCAGCAGATCCTTCTGATATAAATATCAGGTACACAGAACTAGCAGATTATTATGTAATGGTATAACCCAGATAAAAGAATTGAAGGAATAAAATATAAGAAGAAAACTTGAAATTAATGTATTTGGAAATTCTGGATTTTTGATGATGTTGCTATAATATTGTGTAACAGAGAAAATTAATAGTTCTCCTAGTTTCAGTCTCTCTCGACATATCTCTTTCTATATTGAGTGCATTACCAAATATATATACAGAGAGACAAGGGATGAAGTGAAGCAACGGTTCACACCCTTGCACCTATTCAAAAGATCCAAACGGCACAAACACTGTTGATAAAGCAGTGCAACTGTTCCAATTTTATAACTAAAATTTTCAAACAGCACATGTAACTAACGTGTCTGCATGAAACAATACCACCCATGGCTAAAAGACTTTTTAAAACTCTACCAACACAACAATGGTTTCAAATCATAACTGCATATCTCAAATGATAATAATATTAGTTTAAATAAATATTTATAAAATTAAATTAAATATAAACAATATATTTTTGAAATAAAAATAAATAGCAATATTTCACAACAAAACTTTGGTGGTTGTATCACAGCCAGAATCTTTTAAATGTAATTTTGTATTAATGCCATATAGTATATATAATGTCATATTTCTTGTAATCAAGCATTTTGTAGTCACGTTATTATTATTGGTAGTAAACTTGGTCTCCTATGTTTAGAGGTGCGCCTCCTTCCTTATGTTAACATGGCCAAAGGGGGATGATGGGTTTTAAGTTGAAAAATCATAGATTAGAGTTCAGACTCTTTGTACACATTAATTCCAAATCAGTAATGATAAATATTCTCATTCTTAAATTATTCATGCTAAAGTTGTATTCGATTGAATATAAAATTTGCACTTCATTTAGGCAAACCGGTAAGCAAAGAATATTCTCCGGTGATTGCAAACTTAAGCAATGCATAAAATTAAAGGAGCAAAGAGGATGAAACATGGGTACACATGCCAAGGTGATGAAAAAGGGAACCACTTGTCAAGTCACACAAATCAGAATGGGCATATCACATTATCATCATTCACCGTCCATGATAGTGAGAGTTTATGCCTCCCACAAAACCGCTAGCTATTACAACTGTTTAGAGGATTAGATATATTGTAGAGAGACAAGAAAAAACAAAAATCTTCACTCTTTGATAGAGTGGTCATATAAAAACATAAATGGATCCAAGTTATGGACAGAAATAAACATAGTAAATCAAGAAGAGATGTTACCCTGCTTTTGCAGTATTCTGATATACAAACACATGGGAAGGATGATAAGAAGACTTTCTTGTACTTACACATGAGGGAGGCAAGAAGGATCTCTTGTTGTCCAAGGTAATACAAATTATTATTCAATATTCATACATTCATAACTTCAGTCAGTGTTGAACAATAATTGTACAATGATAAAAAAAGAAAATTCCATCCATCCAGTCAAGGACAGGAATTAAAAGACTACAGTTCATGCTTACGTGAAAGTTACATAATTATATATATTCAGGGTTTTGTAACAAAACTTATGTTGTCTTTTGAATCATTATTTTAAAATTTTAATCAATCAAATTTTGAATGATTGCGATTATATACTAGAATAGTTTTTTGTCCTTATCAGGGTGTTCTCTGCTTTGGGTCAATGAAATAATACCTTTTGAAGTATTGCGAATGCCTTTCCAAGCAAGTATTGCTTAATGCATTTCCGTTTAGACTTTAAACCAAATCAGAAACAAAAAGAAAAAGGAAAATTGAGTAAATGCGAATATGCGATGTTGTCATGTTGGTTTGGCCTTGGGACAATCCATTTTTCTATGCTAGCTATGTCTATTTCAGCTTGAGAAAATATTTTACCACCACAAATTTTTCAAATATTTCAATACTATTTTTTTTTAATAGTACAGGAAAATTATGACCCATGACAAAAATTATGATTATGAATGAAATTGACGATCGTGATTTTTGCCAATTCATTTTGATTGAAAAACATTTGGATCGTGAGTCGGTCGTGAGTAACTCACGGCTGTAAAAAAAATTGAAATTTTCTTTTTTTTGGTGTACACCAACCGGTACCCGAATCTGGTTTATCCAGAATCCGACTCATCCGGTCCGACCCAACTGAGCTCGCACTAAGCGGTAGGGATCTCCCAGCGGGGATTACTCCATACTCAATGCTCGAACTCGAGACCAGTTGGTTAAGGGACCAAGTGAGCTACCACTTGATCAACCCCACGTTGGTAAAATTGAAAAGCATAGGTATGAAAAATTGAAATTTTCATACCTATGCATATTGATATATTAATTTATCTTCACTTGTTCAATAATGATAAATATTGAACCAATCAACTAAAATAGATATGTGAAAAACGTGTGGGGAGTCGATGTTGGTTCAACTATTTTGATTGAAAAAATTTGGGTCAACCGAGTTGAACTCACGGTCGTATTAAAAATTTGAAATTTTCATATATGTCGTACATGTTGATTCACTAACTCACTTGCATATGCTCATCCCGACAAATCTTCAATCAACTAATTATAAAACATACATAAACTCAAAGCACGTTCACAGAGTTGTTGTTAGGTTTAATTATTTTGGTTGAAAAAACTTAAGTCATAAATTTGGCTTACGATGATAGATTATGAGTTGAACCCATGGCCATAATTTTTCAATTAATCATAACTTCATCCAATTGTTACAATATATAAAAAGGTAGGTATTTAAAACTTTTCATCCTTTTTTTAGGATTAATATACTCCAATAAATAGAAGTCACCTTATATTTTTTATGAGATATTTATTATTTTTTATCTTATTTGTCTTTTTTTTTATTAATGTAAACTAATACATTATGAAACTTTCAATGCACAATTAGAGGATAATTATGGTTATTAAAATTTCAAAAATTATAATTATTTTTCTTGATCTATATGATATAGTTAAATACTCTCTCCAGTCTCTAACATAAAAAAACAAGACATATTTATCTTTGTCTCAAATATAAGAAAAAGTTAATTAACTTTTTATTTAATTTTTGTTTCATTTATGATCTAACTCAATCTTCTAAAATAACTTTTTTTTTTTTGTGAATCTGAAAAAATTAATTACACTAAATAACTTTCTTAATACATATAAATCAAAAGTTCTGATTTAAGTGTAAGTGAGTAACAAAGGATGTTGAACACGTAACTAAACAATGTTTGGGTGACCGGCATATTAAACCTTGAAACCATCACAACAAACTAAACACACCTTTACGGTAAGAGTACACATCCCCCTACCCAAAATGCGCACGACTCGGACTGGGATATATAACCACGTTCGTGCTGATAAAATCAACCATAAAATTAAATGAATTTTTTTTTTATTATGGGATAAAATTAATTGATTTTTTTAAAATTTAATTAATTGATTTTTTTATTATCAACGGGGTTAACGCCCAATTAATTAATTAATTGTTTTTTTGTTTACATGAGGTCTGAGACTAGAACCCATGATCAGGGGATGAGGAAATCCTAAGTGTCCCTGCAGTTACCAACTGGGCTGTCTTACGCGGACATTAATTAATTGATTTTTAATTGCAAAGAATAAACAGTTTTAACATGAAATTAAAGGTATGGAATACAAAAATGACACACAACAGAGGTGGATTCAACACTTTCGTCACGAATTTTCGAAATTCCTCATTCTCTCATAACAAAATTAATGCATTCATCTTCTATTTCTTAAAATCCTCATCTTAAATCTCTCTACCCACCAAATGCGTTTTAATATGAAAAAACTTAGTTACTTACCGGTGCACGATACAGTAGTACTCCCTCCGACTCGAATTATAAGCAAAATCAACTAATTTTACGCTTATTAAGGGGGTTAATTGATTGTATTTAATTTTCTCAGATTTATAAAAAATAGAGGTATTTTAGGAAAGTAATATTGGGAATGAATAAAAAATTAATTAAGATTACAATTTTCTAGAGATGTTTTAGGGAAGTGGCATTGGGAATGAAACAAAATTTAATAAAGTTAGTTAATTTTGCTTATATTTTAAATCAAGAGAAGTATGTTTTTTGTTGCTTATAATTCGAGCTAGAGGGAGAAATTATTTTTTCAAAAATACGGAGTAGAATTCATGAAGGATATTTTCCAACCATATGGGATGCATGTTTGTAGTTCATAGGAATCAAATATTTGTTCGACCTGGTTATCCAAGCGAGGAAACTGGTAAAATTAAAAACTTAAACTTATAAACATAGTAAATCAAGAAGAGATGTTACCCTGCTTTTGCAGTATTCTGATATACAAACACATGGGAAGGATGATAAGAAGACTTTCTTGTACTTACACATGAGGGAGGCAAGAAGGATCTCTTGTTGTCCAAGGTAATACAAATTATTATTCAATATTCATACATTCATAACTTCAGTCAGTGTTGAACAATAATTGTACAATGATAAAAAAAGAAAATTCCATCCATCCAGTCAAGGACAGGAATTAAAAGACTACAGTTCATGCTTACGTGAAAGTTACATAATTATATATATTCAGGGTTTTGTAACAAAACTTATGTTGTCTTTTGAATCATTATTTTAAAAATTAATCAATCAAATTTTGAATGATTGCGATTATATACTAGAATAGTTTTTTGTCCTTATCATGGTGTTCTCTGCTTTGGGTCAATGAACTAATACCTTTTGAAGTATTGCGAATGCCTTTCCTTTTTATCTGTCATATTTCAAAAAAAACACGTCCCTTAAGAAAATCAATCATTACTTAGATTTCCAATACATTAATTATGTTTTTTTCCACTATACTTTTTCTCTTTCTATAATCATTAATTTTTCTCCACTACTTACGTAAACCAAGACTTATTAAATAGGGGCAAACATGGAAAATAGCATTTATTACACTCTTGAATTTCTCAATATGACAGATAAAAAGAAACAAAATAACTCTCCAAAAAATGACACTTAAAAAGGAACGGAGGGAGTATTGCTTAATGCATTTCCGTTTAGACTTTAAACCAAATCAGAAACAAAAAGAAAAAGGAAAATTGAGTAAATGCGAATATGCGATGTTGTCATGTTGGTTTGGCCTTGGGACAATCCATTTTCTATGCTTGCTATGTCTATCTCAGCTTGAGAAAATAATTTACCACCACAAATGTTTCAAATATTTCAATACTATTTTTTTTTTAATAGTACAGGAAAATTATGACCCATGACAAAAATTATGATTATGAATGAAATTGACGATCGTGATTTTTGCCAATTCATTTTGATTGAAAAACATTTGGATCGTGAGTCGGTCGTGAGTAACTCACGGCTGTAAAAAAAATTGAAATTTTCATACCTATGCATATTGATATATTAATTTATCTTCACTTGTTCATAATGATAAATATTGAACCAATTAACTAAAATAGATATGTGAAAAACGTGTGGGGAGTCGATGTTGGGTTCAACTATTTTGATTGAAAAAATTTGGGTCGTAAGTACTGTACCCATAGTTGTATAGAAAATTTAAACTTTTATACCTTTCATGCATATTGATCCATTAACTCATCCTCATTCATTTAGAATGGCAAGTTTTAAATCAATTAACTATACTGGGAGATGTTATTTGCACCCTAACCACTACTACTTACACCCAAGTTTTATAATTTTTTACATCAATTTTCCAAAATTACCCTTAACCCATTACTCACACCCATATATTTATTATTTACACCCGCTCCTATTATTTACACCCTAAACCTATATATATCAATACTCACGTTGGTATATTACTACTCACACCCACTTTCTTCTCCATGAAAACCTTCTTCTCCATAAAAACCCTACTCACCAAAACCAAACCACCAAAAAAAAGAAAATTATTAAACTCTAATTTCAACTATATCTGTTTTAGAAACCGATATTGAAGTTCACACAATTGATCCTGATACAGCCTCAGAAAAGACTGATCAGCATGTTTTAATTCCACTTGTAGTTGGGATGTCACAAATTGGAACAGTAGATGAAGGGAAGTTTGTGTATTACAAATTTTCAATAGACAATGCCACGTGGGAGAAAATCTCTACTGGGAATTCTAATGTGGAGGTAAAATTGGAATCAGACACTGATGAGGGAAATTATTAAACTCTAATAACCCAAATTATTAACGTTCAGAGTTTAATAATTTTCTTCTTTTTGGTGGTTTGGTTTTGGTGAGCGGGGGTTTTATGGAGAAGAAGGTTTTCATGGAGAAGAAAGTGGGTGTGAGTAGTAATATACATGTGTGAGTAGTAATATACAGGTGTGAGTATTTATATATATAGGTTTAGGGTGTAAATAATAGGAGCGGGGGTAAATAACAAATATATGGGTGTGAGTAATAGGTTAAGGGTAATTTTGGAAAGTTGGTGAAAAAATTATAAAACTTGGGTGTAGATAGTAGTGTTTAGGGTGCAAATAACATCTCCCAACTATATTTAACTATAAAACATACGAGAACACAAGGCCCATGTGTGGAGATTGTAGTTGGTTTTAATCATTTTGGTTTAAAAAGTTTGGGTCAATCAAGTTGAACTCACGATCGTATTAAAAATTTGAAATTTTCGTATCTCTCGTACATGTTTCACTAACTCACTTGCATATGCTCATCCTGACAAATCATCAATCAACTAATTATAAAACATACATAAAGAGTGTGTTTGGTATGACAAACTTATAGCTTATGTAGTAGCTTTTAGCTTATTGATTTGGTCAATAAGCTACTAGAGCTGTTTGGTGAACAAAAAATAAAAGAAACTTATAGCTTTCAAAAAGGAAGCTTATAGCTTTTGAAAGCTAGTTTTTAGAAAGCTACATCATGTAGCTTTGAGAAAAAAATAAGAGCTTTCAATAAATCATATATCAGTTTTACCCTTTTTTATTAAATTATATTATTATTTATTCTGGCCCAAATTAATATTATTTAAACTATCTAATAATTTAATAATATTATTATTAAATTATATTATTTACCCCCCAAATTTTTTACTTTTCCCCCTCAAATCCAAAAACCTAGAATCCTTCTATATATTCAACATCTGTACGCACCACACCAAAACCACTCATAAAGAAATCCTATATTTAATCATTGATTCAGGAGACATAAAGGTGTGTGATATTTATTTTAACATTGATCATCAAAATTCTCTTTCACTTTTTTGTTATTATCAAATTTTTTTTTATTTTGTGAATTTGGTTCAGATTGGATTTTTGTGATTTTGTGATGGCGGCGTGTCCAATCAATAGGCTAAAAGTTTTGTCCTTCTTTCGTGTCATTGTTAATAAAGATACCGTGACATTTTTATAAAAATAATAAAAATGTTTAAAGTGCAGTAGTACTTAGTAACAATTATTATGAATGTTATAATTTTTTTATCATTTATATATATATGAATGAAGTATATGTCTTTCTTCATAAGCTACTAGTGTAGTATTATCGTCATTGAAACATGAATGTCAATATTAATTATTATTCTACATGTTATATACTTTTCAGTCATTTAACATGTTTTAATTAGTTGCACAGCTAGTTTTGCCAAACAGCTATAGTTCAATAAGGTAGCTATACAACTATAAGCCCACAGCTATAATCCCACAGCTATAAACTAGATTCACAACTATCAGCTATAATCTCACAGCTATCAGCTACAAGCTCACAGCTATAAGTTAGTTTTGCCAAACAAACTCAAACTCAAAGCACGTTCTTAGGGTTGTCGTTAGGTTCAATTATGTTGGTTGAAAAACTTAAGTGGTAAATTTGGCTTACGATAATAGATTATGAGTTGAACCCATGGCCATAATTTTTCAATTAATCATAACTTCATCCAAATGTTACAATATATAAAAAGGTAGGTATTTAAAACTTTTCATCCTTGTCCGTGTAAAACAGCTCAGTTGGTAGCTGCAATGACATTTAGGATTTCCCCCTCCCCAGGTCATGGGTTCTAGTCCCAGACCTCTCATGTAAAAAAAAAAAAAAAAAAAACTTTTCATCCTTTTTTTAGGATAATAATATACTCCAATAATATTGGGATAGCAAAATATTTTTTGGAAAATAGAAGTCACCTTATATTTTTTATGAGATATTTATTATTTTTTATCTTATTTGTCTTTTTTTTATTAATGTAAACTAATACATTATGAAACTTTCAATGCACAATTAGAGGATAATTATGATTATTAAAATTTCAAAAATTATAATTATTTTTCTTGATCTATATGATATAGTTAAATACTCCCTCCAGTCTCTAACATAAAAAAACAAGACATATTTATCTTTGTCTCAAATATAAGAAAAAATTAATTAACTTTTTATTTAATTTTTGTTTCATTTTTGATCTAACTCAATCTTCTAAAATAACTTTTTTTTTTGTTGTGAATATGAAAAAATTAATTACACTAAATAACTTTCTTAATACATATAAATCAAAAGTTCTGATTTAAGTGTAAGTGAGTAACAAAGGATGTTGAACACGTAACTAAACAATGTTTGGGTGACCAGCGTATTAAACCTTGAAACCATCACAACAAACTAAACACACCTTTACGGTAAGAGTACACGTCCCCCTACCCAAAATGCGCACGACTCGGACTGGGATATATAACCACGTTCGTGCTGATAAAATCAACCATAAAATTAAATGATTTTTTTATTATGGGATAAAATTAATTGATTTTTTTATTATGGGATAAAATTAATTGATTTTTTTAAAATTTAATTAATTGATTTTTTTATTATCAACTGGGCTAACGCCCAATTAATTAATTGTTTTTTTTTACATGGGAGGTCTGGGACTAAAACCCATGACCAAGGATGAGAAAATTCTAAGTGTCCATACAGCTACCAACTAAGCTGTTTTACGTGGACATTAATTAATTGATTTTAATTTCAAAGAATAAACAGTTTCAACATGAAATTAAAGGTATGGAATACAAAAATGACACACAACAGAGGTGGATTCAACACTTTCGTCACGAATTTTCGAAATTCCTCATTCTCTCATAACAAAATTAATGCATTCATCTTCTACTTCTTAAAATCCTCATCTTAAATCTCTCTACCCACCAAATATGCGTTTTAATATGAAAAAACTTAGTTACTTACCGGTGCATGATACAGTAGTAATTATTTTTTCAAAAATACGGAGTAGAATTCATGAAGGATATTTTCCAACCATATGGGATGCATGTTTGTAGTTCATAGGAATCAAATATTTGTTCGACCTGGTTATCCAAGCGAGGAAACTGGTAAAATTAAAAACTTAAACTTATAAAATCTACATTTGTACGATCCTTAACATGCCACAATAGAAAATTAAAAAAAAAAAAACTATTTTTTAGAATGACAATACTTAAAATATTCGCCTATTTTGAATCCCAAAAAATTGAGAATACAGCACAATCTTTTTTTAAAAAAAAAAAAAAAAAACAAAATTGGAATGCTAGTGAGAAACTTTTACCCTAAAAAGAGTATGGCGTAACGGTTGATCTTAAAATCGAGGTACAAACAAGGTAAGGTACAACAAAACAAAGAAGATCGAAAACATAAACAGTAACGGCATAGGAAAAACATGATCAGAAAATCAACATTTATCTGTAACGCAAGATTAGAAACAATAATAATTACAAATACCAAGTTTAACATTATACTACTAACCTATATAATTAAAAATAATAATAAAAATAAAAAAGGCTAAAAACAAAACGAATCCGGAGTATATAAAATAAACAAGAATGAATTTAACAAGGGAACAATAATAATAATAATATTTAATAAACAGAACAGAACTAGAAAAATGGCTGCGGCGGCGGCGGCGCATAACCCAAGAAGGGCCTTCCTCCTCCGCCGCATGAATCGCAGTAACTGACAGTGTCCTTCAGCTTATGGTATCCATGCTTGAAGACACCGAACCCGAACAACATTCCGATTGTGATCACCACCGCAATTAAGCACACGCATAGCATGCAAATCCTACCCGGACAACACATCTCGACCAAATCAGCAAAGCTTCAATCTTTTCCTCAAAGGGTGTTCGGATCTGAGAGAATCAGGTGCTGAAGATGAGGGAATTTGGGAAGATAATGCAGAATTTAAAAAGGGGAACAAAAAAACATAAGATAGAGAGAGAAGTACTTGGTTGGAGTCTCTTTCACGGATTGAAAACGTTTTGACGCTTTTTATTCTTTTTCTCTCTCTCCTCGCTTATAAGGAAAGCTATATCATCATCTTCTTCTTCTTAAATTAATTTTTTTTTTTAAAAAAAAATTAAAAAGGGGAGGAAAAGGGAAATTTCCTTTTTGTAATCTTTTTAGATTTTAGATTTTATAGAGTGGTATATTTATCCATACATCAACACGTCTTACTATTATTAGTTTTTTTTTTTTTTTTTTTACTTTTATTAGTTTTTAGTTAAAATAAACGTGTTAATATTAGAAGTGCTTGACCTAGATCTCATCTACTCACGCGTTTCGGTTAAAGTTTTGGGATGAATTTTAATGAAGTGTTGTTTGTCTTATTGGTTTTTTTTAACCAAGTGATGTTTGAGTTTCACATTTTTTATGATCTAACTAATCCATCTTGGATCCGCGAATTGTGCCAGTTTTTCACTAAACGGTATGGATCCTCCCTAAAAATTGTTATCTCACTGGGTACTCGAGTCTTTGATTCTGAAATCCGTAAGCGCCTGACCAATTTTCACTAAGTCAATCCACTTGGGTATTTGCCTTATTGTTTTTTTATAGAAGACAAACATATGTTCATATATTCATTATCGATGAATATGTAATATTAGTCATATATTTTTTAAACAAGGAACCACCTTACCTTACTTTAAAATTATTTTTTATATAGTAAATTTTAATTTTACAAGTTCAATGGGAGTCTAGATAAACTTTAATACTTGAGTTGTTACTTTTCTTGGTTAGGTTGTTTTGTTTTTTGTTTTTTTAGGCCAGTTTCATCTGTCAACAAAAAATAGAATATGTGTTCATTATTTTTTTAGCTAATTTTATAGGTACATCACTTTATTTTGAAATTTAATTTTCAAATGATTAATTTAGCAAATAAAACGTCTAACATTAAGTTTTTTTATTAGTACTCGTTCTAATCTTATTTGTAAGTTATAATTAACCACATTACAAAGATCAAATGTTAAGAAATGTAACTGTATTTTTAGATATTTTTAAAATGTATTTTATCATTATAATTTTTTTAATCTATTAAATAGCATTAAAAATTTTACAGAATTATTATTTCTCATTAATGGAAAAAATGACAAATAAATAAATAAATATCTCCTAAAGAAGTATAAAATAATTTATAAGTAATACCAAAAAATTCATCTAAAATATACTCTAACTTATATTAATAAGATAACAAGAAATAAATAAAAACTAATAGAGCATCACTACTCATAAGCCTCTAAAAAAAAATTGTTTTGTACTATATATATCCAACTTATTGACATGGTGGAGACTTGGAGGTTGATGCGTTAAAGGAGAGTGGTGAAGTAGTTGAGCACCTTCGCAATTTGAGATATAGAGCCTAAAAATTTGGTAATGGGTCCATCGTGAAGTTGGCTACCAATCACATGGCGATAACCCGTGAAAGTTACCAGTTACTTAATCCAACATCATGAAGCATTGCGTCCTTTTCTTTGTTTTCCAATCCTTGATAGGTTTTGATGTAAAAAAATAAAAATATTATTTATTTCCTTCGTCCTTCCTTACATATATTTTTTTTTATCTTTATTTATAAAATTTTATAACAATATTTAATAATAATTAATTACTTATTTTCATAAATATTCATGTTTGCTTAACACTCTTTTTTATATTCTCAGTAACATTAACGTGTAATTTTAAAAATATATATCAAATATTCATATTTTTAATATTATTAACTAAATTAACCAACCAATTTTCCTAATGAATATAAAATCTACCCAAACGTTTTTATAAACAGCTACATAGGGAGTACAACTTCCGTTCCTGTATTGTTTGAGGATGTAGGGTGTAAATTAAAAAAAAAAAAGTGAAGGGACACTTTGGTTCCTCAAGTTTTTCGATAGGTTAGCCCCTCAAGAAATTTAATTCGTTTTAGTCCCTAAAGTTATCCAAAAGTACCAATTTAGTCCATGTCCTCTTTCCGTTAGCCACTTCGTTGAGGGACTAAATTGGTACTTTTAGAAAACATGAGAGACTAAATTGGTACTTTTGGAAAACATGAGAGACTAAAAATGAATTAAATTTCTTGAGGGACTAAAGTGTCCCTGTCGAAAAAACTTAAGGAACCAAAGTGTCCCTTCACTCAAAAAAAATATATATCTAATGTAATTTTTAGTAAATCAATATTTATTTTATGTATTTTGTCATTTATTTTTTATAGTAATTAGTTTTTTTTCTCCACTTATTATTTGTACTATTTACTAGAGTTATGAAAATAAGGTAAATATTAACAAGTGTATGTGGTGCACTTGTTAAGAAACTAAACATAGTAAAAACTAATGAAAAAATATAATAGTTTTTTTTATTCTCGAAATATATAAAAATGCTATTATTTTTCCAATATTACTATCCATAACAAGTGTTAGCAATACCCCTAAAAATAACAATTAATACTGCATTGACTTTCTAAAATACTACTACAGTAACAATTAAACATGACAAAACTCTTTTAGCTGTTATATATCTAGGAATGAAGGTAGTATGTTTCATTAAATTTTCAGCCTAAACATTTAATATATATATATATATATATCAAAAACTGTTATATAATTTTGAGACCAAATACTGAATCCAGAAAGTTCCTCATGAAAACGGAGCTCTCACAATAAAGAATAGGAAAATGGGCACGTATGAGATATGACACGTGTCACGTCATTCATCGTTTAAAAACATAAAAAAATCTTGAAAAGATATGTCTTATGAAATAACACATTTTCATAATAGTTTTAAAAAAAATAAAAATTTCTTGAAAAGATATGACTTATGGATTAACACCCTTCATAGTAGTTTTTAACAAAATAAAAAAAAATCTTGAAAAGATATGTCTTTTTGGATTAACACCCTTTCATAATAGTTTTAAAAAAATAAAAAATTCTTGAAAAGATATGTCTTTTGGACTATAACCCATATCACTTTATCGTTGTAATGACATATCACTTCAATTCACTATTGAAACGACTTGTCAATTGCGATAACTTTTTTTTAATTATCAAAATATTAATTTTAAATTACTTGGAAAAAAATTATAATATCACCAAGAGATATATTGTTTCAAATTAAATATCACCAAAAATATATATTGTTTCAAACTAATTCATGATTAGATGGCAACGATTCAATATAATAAAGTGGTGCAATATTTCAAACTATTTAAGAGAAAATTAAAATATCAACTAATACAGCTTATTAATACACATGTACACATAAACTAATGCTCCTACTCTATTGCATTAATTTATTGCTGGAGAAAAAATTCCACTTCACGATGTGTACTTAATACAAAAAATTCTACTGCATAATAATCCTTGCATTTCTAATTTTTTCTATTTATTTAACAATTTTAAACAATAATCCTGATTAACTCATTTATTTTTAAAAATATTTCTTACGTGCAAAATGTTTAAAACTTTAATTATTGGTAAATAAAAAACTCATAACCCGTGCTTTGCACGGATAAATACTAATATATATATATATATATATATATATATTCATATATGTATATATACATATATGGGGTCTGCTAATTTATGTAAAGTGATTTTTCAGTTGGTATATTTTAGCATAGTGTACCAGTGTTTAGTAGACAAAAAAACCTTCATGCTTTGAGAAGACATAGTTTTTTTTTTTTTGAAACTAGAAGACATAGTTTTTAACACAATCGTATTTTAATAATTTTCATTTTTAAATTTTAAAAAAAATCAAAAATCCCCCCAAACCCTTACTCTCACCTCTCTCTCTTCCCTCATTTTTCTAAACACTTTCTGTAGTGTCCTTGAACACTATATGTCCTTAACCCTCTGAGCCCTCAAGATTATGGTAATCAGGAGTTCAAGAGAAGGTCAAGTATCTATGTATGACCTTATGGTTTTTCTGCAGTTCCAGTTGGGAAAAGCAGGGTTTCCCCAGTCAACAAGTGTGTGCAGAGTGTCAACTTAGGGATGAGAGTACGTACCTGAAACCCTAGCTGTTGTGAGCTATTTATAGGGTTTGGAGGAAGTTGATGTGGGCCGTATGGGCCTCGTATCAAGGTGAGCTGAACCGGGATTCTGTGAGGAAATATAGGAGATTTATTCCCTTAGAATCCGGATAGGATCAACTCACGATCCCATGTAGAGGCTGTTGCGAGATTCTAGGAGAAACGGGCGGAAGAGATAGGAAGCCTTGGTGAGACTGAGTCAACCTACCAGCCGACGTTATGTCTCGGTTCTAGAATCCCGAGCCGATGGAGTGAAGACCGTTGTTGAGGCTCGGTCCCATCAAGTCCGAGCCTGGTGTTTTCGTATGCTCGGAATGAACGTGTCCGAGCGTGGGACGTTTGTGTTAAGTAAACCGAGGGAAAGGTCCTTGGAAAATCCTTTATATAGGACTGTAGTTTTTATACGGTCGGCAGACCCTACACTTTCTCTCTCAACCAACCACCGCTGCTCACAACCAACCACCGCCACCAACAGCACCGGCGATCGACGACATCACTGCTCCGACGCGTTCCACTTTAGACACCACTGTTTGTGCTGATGGGGGAAGGGTCGTCGTGGAGGGTTGATGGGGAAGGGTCACGGTGGAGGTCTGCAGAGGTGGCGGATGTGACAGGAAATCGCAGGGGTGATGGTGTGTTGAGGGTAGAGAGGAAATCGCGAGGAGGAATCACAGAGGTGTTGGATGGCGGTCCTGGACGGTGGGTGAGGCGGGGATGCTACGGTGGTTGGCCGGGGCTGGGGACAAAAGTTTGAAAGGAACGAGGAAGAAGAAGGGCTGCAGCGGTGGAAGGAAAGAAAGAAGAAGGGGGTGTATGTGGTGGCTGGGTTGGGTTTGAATTTTATTTTTTATTTTTTTATTTATTTTCAAAAACAAGATTATTAGAATGTCCTTATCTTTAAAACTCATGTCCCATGATATAAGGGTATTTTTGTCTACAATAATTTGGTATACAATGCTAAAGTGTTCCAACTAAAAAACCACTTTACGTATGTTAGCAAACTCATATATATATATATATATATATATATATATATATATAATACAAAGGCCACCAAATTGGAACCGAATCCCATTTTCAGTATAAAAATTTCAAAATACCCTTTGTTCATTCCTCTTTTTTTTTTTTTTTTTTTTGATTTGGACGTGTATAAAAAAATTCAATACCCCTTAAAAAAAATCTCGTGCAAAAATGCATTTTTCAGACGACAAAACTTGGATGGAAAAATGAAATAGAAAGGAAAAAAATAGAAAGAATATGCAGGAGGAGGAAGAAAGGGGAAAATGGCGGAGGTTCACGGTGCCGTTAATGACCAGCTAAAGTGATGTGCAGAGAGTAGCCAAGGATCTTAGGAGCAGGCACTCATATTTTTTTAAGGTTTATATAAAATATTTGCGTAACTTGACAATTGCGGGAAGTTGGTGTATGGGAAGGAGTGTGACTTTAAACCAAGGAAGCGTGGGTTCGACTCTGCTCTTGTCCATGGATTAGACCCCACGATTGGTATAGTATTAGTCTGTAATACAAACCAATTAGGCAAACCATTTCATTGTAAATATAATCAAAATTTTAATTATAAATACTCAATTTAAGTTTCTATAATTCTTTTTTGGCTTATTTATGGTTTTAGTTACTGAAAAATGGGAATGTTTTGATTTTGGTCTTTGGAAGTTTTTTTGACATTGACTCATCCTTAATTGTTTTAAAAAAATTGGTTTTCGTTAATTGCTGATGTAGTTCACGAAACGCCACATCAGATTACATGTGTGCAAGTATTGCATGTCACCGATGTGATGACGTGAATGATCCGGACCCGCATGAGCTAAAGGGCCAAGGCCCAACCAAAATGTGTTTGTGGATTGGGCTATGACCCTTTTGATCCTGCGGGTCCGAATCATCAACGTCATCCTATCGTGACATTCCATATTTACACACGTGCACACGTGTATGTTGATGTGACAACAAGGACTAAAACCAAATTTTTGAAACAATTAAGGATGAGTCAAGGTCAAAAAAACTTCCAGGGACCAAAATCAAAATGCTCTCAATTTTAAGGGACTAAATACATAAATAAGCCATTCTTTTTTTCTTGAAACATTTTTCGCTACTGCACCCCCTACTCTTTTTGTCAAAATCCACCACTGCGTGCAGAGGTGGTGATAGCTATTATATGTTTTGCATGGTGCGACTTTAAGGGTGAGCATGTCGATGGCGTGAGGTGACAATCTTGATGAAAGAGGAGAATCATGATGGGAGTCATGATTCGTCGGAGCTAGATGTCGCTGGTTGACAAAGCATCGTGAGATAGAAGGGATTTGAAAGAAGTGGTGATCCAAGGGTAACAACATGGTGACTGTTTTTGTTGGCTTGCAGTTGTTCTGAAAAAATTAAATAAATATGATTAGAGTTTGGTTTGGTTTAGGAATACAATAATGCCAAGTAGGTGGGAAGGAAGAAAAAGAAAGGAGAGAGAAGCTATGGAGATGGCAGTCACCGGGTGAGAGAGGGGAAAAAATAAGGATTTTTCTATCATATGCATCTTGTGTATAGGTTAGTAAAACTTTAAAAAGAAAGTGTGTATTGGGAATTGATACACTTAAATGAATTAAAAAAAATAATTATTTAGTTTTCCAATATAGTTTTATCATTTATATTATCTTGTCCTATGCATATGCATGAGATGCATATGATAGAAAAAAAAAGGGAAAAAAAGATAATTTTAAGTTTTTTGAAAAAATTAGGGTCTAATTCTATTTTTGTGCATGTATCCCAAGCTAATGAAAAACTTATTTTGGATCCATCACGAGTAGAGCCGTCAATTCGGGCTGGCCCGACCCATTAGGGCCAACAATTTTTTGGGCTGGGCTGGGCCGGCCTATTTTATTTCGGGCCAATCATTTTCACAGCCCAGCCCAACCCACTTATTTTTCGGGTTGGACCGGCTGGCCCATGGACCAATGTTTATTTCATTTCCATGAAAAATAATAATTAATCATAACCAAATTAAAATTTTATAATATTTTCTTTTGATTAGGATGTCATTATTAATTATGAAAATAATAAATGAAAAAGCAAAATGCTTTATCTCATCTTAATCTTATTATTATTAACTCCCATTAATTGTAAAATATTATAACATATTAATAAGAATTTAAATTCGGACCAAACAGACCGACCCAACCTATATCGAGCTGATCTGTGTTGGGCTAATGAATTGTCGGGCTGGACTAGAAAAAAAAGTTCGGACTAAAATTCCCTGGCATTTTTAACAGCTCTAATCACGAGGCTCCATGGTTCAACTTTTTCATATGAAACGAAGGTCCATGTATGCATTATGGGCTTTTAGGCAAAAACTCAACTATCAAAGCCGAACATACCCTGTAAACGATAAATTATATAGGATGTTGTCAATATAGTCCCTCATGTACTTATGCCCATCATGAAAATTTGTTATTATTATTAGTAGTAGCATTAAAAATGTAAAATTTTGATATATTTTTTTAAGTTATGTCTACAATTATTATTATTTGGAGTCTAAAAAATATCGAATAAATAAAATTATATGTGAAAATATTCTTGAAAATTTGTTATTATTATTATTAGTAGCATTAAAAGTAAAATTTTGATATATTTTTTTTTAAATTTATATCAACAATTATTATTTGGAGTTTAAAAAATATTGAGTAAATAAAATTATTTGTGAAAGTATTTAAATGTCATTAAAGACCAAGAGAAGTATTTATTACATCAACTAGGCATTAATGTTTTATTTTATTCATTAACTAGTTATTAATATTACATTTATCTCATCTTAAAAAAAAATGATTACACTATTCTCATACTCCCTCCATCCCTATATAAGTAACTACTATTTGATTAATGATCAACGTACTTTTTATTATCCTAAATACAAGATCTGATAAATTTTTCTAGTACTATTTATAGAAAGTTATTTTAATTTTATAGAAAATTTATTTTTTTCACAAACATTTTTATTAAGTTGCTATTTTTAGAAACTCAATGATAATTATAGAAATAATTTTGAAAAAAAAAATAAAAATTAAACTTTACATTTCCCCAAGCCAATAATAAAATTATCCAACTTTATTAGTGAATGGAGTATAAAATTTTTCAAAAAAACTTATTATATATAGAGGATTGGAAGGAGTAATGTTCAACATTGAAGTTAAGCTGAATTTAAGAACTCAAACTCAATATCCTAGTGAGGTAGCTAGATAGTTTTGGTTAATACTGTAATATGAGTTAGCATATAAGATTACAGAATAAAGTATCTCCTCATATGAGGAGATAACTTCTCTACTTAACCCATTAACTAATTGACATGTGGTTTTAAATTTTAAAGTTTTTTAAATTAAAAATAAAATAAAATAGATGGAAGAGGCAACAAAAAAAGAACGAAGCAGACACAGAAGCTACGCGCAGCAGTGAGAACGAAGAAGCTCCTCCACCACCGCCACGCCGCGCGCCCACCGCCACGCCGTGCGCCCACCGCCGCGCCGCTTACGTGACTCTTCTTCTACTTTCTACTCATTCTTTCTCTCTGTTCTCAATTTCAATTTGATTTATTTTAGGGTTCCCAATTTCAAATACTGTGATAAGATACCAATGTCACCTAACCCCTATCACCAACAATCAATATAATCTGTATATGCACACCAAATACATGTAAAAAATTTCACAGTACAGGACTATGTTGGTTCCCTTTTTATACTGTAACCAATCCTTCTATATGCAATTGGTTAGATAGTTCGTGGGTGAAAGTAGGAGAGGGTAAGGATTTTCCTTTGTGGGAGCATAATTTATGCCAGGATTGATTTTTTTTTTTTTGTGGTTTTGGAATGGAAACACTATATTTTTTCTTTGTAATGGAGAATTTTTATTATTCTAGGATTGTATTTGTGCCGGTGAATAATTATTTTCTTTTTGAACTACGCAGGGAATGCCTCTCAATGAAGATGAAATTTCTGAAAATCATATGAGGAAGGGGATGAGAGAAGAGGAACATTCTCAAGTTCAATCAAAATTTGATGAGAACTTCACTTCTTTTGAGGACCCACATGTTGGTATGATATTTGAAACTGATCAAAAAGCTTATGATTTTTACAATGCATTTGCATTTAGAGAGGGTTTTGCAATTCGAAAAAATTGGAATTATAAATCAAAAAACAGTGAAATAGTCACAAAGTATCATTTTGTTTGTAACAAGGAGGGCTTTAAAAAACCGGATAAGAGACTTGAAGGAAAAGAAGTAAAACGTCGTCGAGATGAAAGGGAAGGGTGTAAGGCGCTCATGCATATCGATAGAACAAAAGAGGGGAATTGGGTGGTGCAAAAGTTTTCTAATACACATAACCATGATTTGATAGATAGTCCATCCAAAAAGTGTCAACTGCGTTCTCACAACAAGGCGCATAAGAACCCTTGTATTAAGAATCTTGTAGATAGCATTCATGGTTGTGGGTTAGGTCCAGCACAAATTTCACGTATTGTAAATGTCATGAATGAAGAATCAGTTTTGGTGACACCAAATCAAGTAGCTGGGCAATTGAGAGAGAATAGGAAAAATAATATTGGAAAAGAATGTATGAGTGTTCTTAACAAATTCTTGGAAAGACAAGCTAATGACTCTCAATTTTTTTATGCTTTTGAGATTAATGAGAATAGTGTTTGTCGTAGTATTTTCTGGGCTGATGGTAGGGCAAGAAATGCATACCTAAAGTTTTGTGATGTTGTGGTTTTTGATGTCACATACAAGACCAATAGCTTTTCGATGCCATTTGCACCATTTACCGATGTGAACCATCATAGACAATCTACATTGTTTGGTTGTGCTCTTTTGGCTGATGAGAGAGAAGAAACCTTCGTTTGGTTATTTAAACAGTGGTTGAGGTGTATGTGGGATAAAGCCCCAGGTGCAATTATAATTGACCAAGATACTGCTATTGGGAATGCAATCAAGAGAGTTTTTCCTCATTCTCACCATCGTTATTGTTGTTGGCATTTATCTCTTCATGAGGATGGACACATTCGATCTTTTCGTTCAAAGCCAGAGTTCGATGAAGTTTATACAAGATGGGCTAAAAAAAGCAGATCAATTGAAGAATCAGAACAGTGTTGGAAGACATTAGAAGAAAAATTCAAACCTTCTTTTGTTGGTGTTTTGAGTGAAAAACAAAGAAATGAAATGAAGGCTTGGAAATGGTTGGAAGATATGCATGAAAATAGGCATCACTGGGTGAAAGCTTATTTGCGAGGCACATTCTTTGCAGGTACTTACTTATTAGTATTGTTTGTTCAAATTTAACTTATTTTGTATATGTATGAAAAAAAACCATACGCGAGTTACATTGAATATTATTTTATTTATGTTAGGGATGAAATCAAGTCAAAGAAGCGAAAGCATAAATGCTTTTTTTGATGGCTTTGTACATAGCACCACTCCGCTAGATGAATTTGTTGATCAATATGACAAGGCATTGGCGGATCGTCGATCAAAAGAGGAGAGTGAGGACTTTGTTTGTATGAGAACCCGTCCTGACTTGGAACTTTTGAGTGAGATTGAGGCACATGCAGGAAAAGTGTATACGAGGAACATTTTTAACCTTGTAGCTGAAGAATTTAAACAAGTTTGGAGTTGCGAGCATAAAAAATTAAGGAAGGAAGGAGATTTTACCACTTACGAGGTAACATATAGTTGTAGAGGAAAAGTTGTTTCACACAATGTAGATGTTAATGTGTCTAATTTGGATTTTAAATGTAGTTGTGCAAAGTTTAAGACTTGGGGATTACTTTGCAAACATATTTTTTATATCATGAAACAAAAATTGTTTATGAAATCGATTCCAGATAAATATATTTTACCTAGGTGGACACTTGGTGTTCGTTATAGCACTACATGTCTTGGTAGTCTGAAAGAGACAAGTGTCGAGTCGATTGAGAAACCACCAACTCTCATGGAGATTTGGAGTTTTCGAACTTTGCTTAATAATTTCTTTGATAAGATAACTAGTAGGCGAGAGTTCTTCCAAATTGGTGTAGATCTTTTGCAAAAAGGATTTGAAAAAATTTCTATCATGGAGGAAGAATCAGATGGAGTTACACAACAATGCAGTCAGGTTGATTCAACCATCAATGCAAGTCAAGGTTTGGAAAATTCAAATATCATGATCCGTGATCCAACAAATATCAGGACAAAAGGAAGACCAAAAGTGGCTACAAGATTTCCATTTGGAAAGGTAGTGGCTCAAAGTCAGTCTCAAGTACGAACGCGAACATGTAGTGGTTGTCATGAAAAAGGTCATGGCATAAGGAAATGCCCAGCTAACAAGGTATGAGATTATGACTAAACATAGTATAAATTTTACTAAGTTTTCATATTTTAAAACTAATAAGTTTTTTATTTTTTTTTTCAGGGAGGAAATCCAAGCAATCAGGAAGATTAAAGAAGTTTACTTAGAAACTCCAACTTTTTTATGATTTAATTTTGAACATGTTTGCTTCAATTGTATTAGAAAGATTTATGATATTATAAGAGTTTTATAATTTGATGTTTCACTGGATGATGTGAGGAGATAGGAGAACGCAACAGAGCACACCACCGCCGCGACGCGCCGCTCGCCCACTGCCGCTCCACCACCACCACCGATCCTTCTTGTAGCTAGTTATCTTTAGCTTTTGGTTTTAGGTGTCTAGGTTATTAGGAGTTTTCTTTTTATGTAATTTCAGGTTTATGTCATTAAGTTCTAAGATGCAATGTGGTCAATGTATTCAAATTTTGATGTAATCTTGTTTTTCAGCATTGCTTTTGATGATTTCAAGTTTTATGTACTTGAATCATGGATATTATTATGATGTATGCTGAAATGAATGAAAGAATTATTGACCTTTTTCTAAATGAACTTGGGTAATATCTTGATTGCATGGACTGATTCTAATAGCTTATGATTTTGACTTCATGATCATAAATTGGCTATTGGGATGCTTCTTGAAAGTGGCTGAATATGACTTGATATATTGATGTCTTTGCCACTGTTTTAATACGAATTCAAGACTGATATTCTGCTACATTCATGCTATTTTTGGCTGCTGATTTGGGCTTTAAATGTTGCTGAACTGATGTTTTCAGCATTATGATTTGTTCAGCTCATTGATCTATGTTATTGATATGATTTGTTCGTTACTAATTTGAAGATGGCATTAACTGTAGCACAATATTATGCAGTATTTGGCACCATTTTATCACTGAAATTTGCTTAGAAATGAATGGCTTTAAGTCTGCATTTTTTTTTGTCTAAATAATTCTGGTGTCATGACCTTAATTGCTGCTGAGTTAACATGAAATTTTTTATACTAATGCATTATGATTTGCAGCTATTGTGTCTTGTACTAGTTTGATATAGGTCTGCATTTTTAGCATTAACATATTTGCTGAATTGGCCTGGAATTATTACAAAATCATACTTGAAATGCCTTGACTTGGTTATGTTATGTCTGTTGTCCTGTTTATGACTAAAACACATGGTTTTGATTGCCATATCTTTCTTTGTACACAGCATCTCTCCCTATATCATGCTGGTAACAAACCAGAAAATTAATTAAAATTGAAACAAGAAAATTAATTAAAATTAAAATTAATTTAAAAAGAATCCCTGTAATATTAAAAAAAATGCAGACTTAAAGCCATTCATTCTGAAAGTACCATAGCAGAATAATATCAAAATATAGCTCAAATTGGAGACCAAAGTGGAACAGAGATTCCATCCTATCATTTTTACATGATGAGTCATCTAATACTAACAAATTCAGAAATTGGTATAGCCAACTAATATCAACACAAAAGTGTTTGACTATTGGTTAATCACATTCACATCAAAAAATGCAGATATGTTATTAATGCTAAAATTGCTAATTCATCAGATATGTTAATGCTAAAAATGCAGACCTATATCATCAAAAGCAATGCTGAAAAACAAGATTACATCAAAATTTAAATACATTGGCCACATTGCATCTTAGAACTTAATGACATAAACTTGAAATTACATAAAAAGAAAAACTCCTAATAACCTAGACACCTAAAACCAAAAGCTAAAGATAACTAGCTACAAGAATGATCGGCGGTGGTGGAGGAGCGGTGGTGGGCGAGCGGCGCGTCGCGGCGGTGGTGGAGGAGCGGCGGTGTGCTCTGCTGCGTTCTCCTATCTCCTCACTGCTTTGTCGTTCTCTGCACCGGGGCATGGCGGTGGTGGAGGAGCGGCGGTGGTGGAGCTGTGTTCTTCTTTCCTTTCACTGCTTTGTCGTTCTCCTCATGTGGCGTTCTTCTTTCCTTCTCTCAGTCTCATTTGCGTTCTCCTTTCATTCTCTCAGTTGCTTTGTTTCTTTTTTTATTTTTAATTAAAAAAACTTTAAAATTTAAAGCCACATGTCAATTAGTTAATGGGTTAAGTAGAGAAGTTATCTCCTCATATGAGGAGATACTTTATTATGTTATTATATTCATTATTATCTAGTACTTCGTACAACCTTGTGTTGCAAACATAACTAACTGTTATCTGACAATGTATGCTTCCATTTAATTCGGAGGTTGTACATATCGTTTAAAGAAATTTTAAACAGAATTTTTAATTTTACCTGCGTATACTGTATAGACAGCACAGTTCGCCATTCTGTCTTGTATTATTGTGATAGAATAAGATCGTAAGCTAGGTTATATATATCCTCCCATTTTTATATATCCTCCCATTTTTTAATATATTGTTCTGATAGGAAGTGCCTATTGGTCAAGAGCTATGAAGAAATTGAGCTTCTTCTCATTTATTGATATGCATGTCTTATTCTCATAATAGACTTGGAAGACTCAAGAAATTTCTCTTCTCACTCTTGGATTGTTCATATACAATTCACAACCTTAAAAATAATCACATATTCTAAATATGTTATCTCATTCAATCAAAACAAATATATATATATATATATATATATATATATATATTTTAAAAAAAAAGTCTTAACATATAACCTTTTCTACTAGAATACATGGTATTTGTTATGCTCAATTCTAGTTCAAATGGTATTTGTTATGCTCAATTCTAGTTCAAAATATATATCTCATACTTGATCTTAATTTAGTAGTGATTTCAAGATAACTTATAAAATTCTACAACTTTTCTTACATGATAGATCTAATAAATCATTTATCCTAAAAAAAAATAATATTTAGTATCAACGATCATCTTATTTAAATGTCTATAATCTATACACAACCTCATATTCTTATTTTTTTCCCCAACTAGAAGTAAAGGTACGCCACAAGATATATAAAATTGTTAGGCTTAATAAATTTATGAGCTAACAATATTTCTAATTGTTTTTTTAAATTTAATTATATCTAGTATGAATATGGGACCGGATCTTGGAATTAAGTTTGTTGAGAACTCTATGATGTAATCTGCAGAGTATTGCTTGTACTCTGTTTTTATATATAATTATATTTTCTTTGTTGATAAAAAAAAAAGTTTGTTGAGGACTCTACTCTACATATTGGTAAAGTACAATTTTGTCTACGAAAAATATTTAAAAACTCACTTTTTCTACCAATACAATATAATTTATTATTATTAATATAAATCCAAAACATTCAGCAAAACACAATAATATAATTAAATAATGACATTATACAAATAACACCGTATGTGATATAAATAATGATTATTTATTTATAATGAAGACATAATTTACTATCAATCAACACGTAATGTAATTTTCCTACATAGTACTTCGTATATTAATAATATATTTATAATTGTACAAAGAATCATATTTTGTATATCTGCATATTATAAGATAACCTTAACGATGAAGTAAAAACAAAACGATATTAATCCTATTACAATAAAATAACAATGAAGTAAAAAAATCTAACATCCGCACTTAGTAACGATCTATATGAAAATAGAGTTTAACATCGACAAGTATGTTCAAGTCCTACAAGTGATTTACTTAGTAGATGCTAGACAGATACAGTTTTAAAGTAACTAAGTCGTGAGGATCGAGTAGTGTTAATGTAATACTCCTACTAGTGTAGCACTGTGACGTTTTTTTTACTAGATTCGGTTCTATTCCCTCCGATCCTATTTATAGGGCACATTCTAGAAGAATTATTTAGTCTTATTTATAAGTCATTTTACATTTTCTAAAAAACATTTATTGTTATTTTTTCTTATTTGCCCTTTATCCATTAATATGAAATAATGCATTATGAAATTTCCAATACAAGATAAGAAGATAAAATTGTAAAGTTTAAGTATTTTTTTAAAGTTTCAAGAAATTTAAATATCTTCCTTAATTCATGTGATATGAATAAGTATATTCTATAAATATGACCAAAGAGAATAATTGTTTCAAAAATTATGAGATAGATCATAAAGTAAAAATTTTGAAATTCAACAAGATCATGAGATCAGACTAGATTTTTTAATCCAATCTAATTCAATTTCAACGTTACGGTTCAAGACCGGATTACTTACATCTTACACTAAATATTCAAATAACATTATTGAAAATTAGACTGATTAATTAGTTGATGAAATTGATGATTGCATTTTGCACGTCCACTTGTCCATTATTGACCTATAAAAAACAAATGCCAAGTCAGATCTGACCTGATCTGCTAATCACTTCAAATCTTAGCCACCAGCTCATTGCCACATCCTTTTGTGAATTCAAACTATCGTCACACCCTCCTCGTTTTCGTGAATGAGCATGAGCCCAACCCCAATTGAACATTTGATCCTGTGAAGACTTCCTCATTTCCTCGATCAAACAAACAATGCATCCAAATGCAATGTATCAACATTTGTTAATATAAATTTTTATACTAATATTCCCCATCTTATATTTAGGGCATACTTAATCATATTTACTAAACCAATAAAAGTAGTTAGTTTTGTGAATTTTATGAGAATATATTGTAATATTACAATTTCGTCCTCTGCACGTTACTTGAAAAGTTCACATTCATTAATGAATAAAAAAAAAACATAGTTAGTCAAAATATTTAATAAGGGCAAAAGAGAAAAAAATAATTAATGATACATAGGAAATATAAAGTGTCTTATATATAGGACCTAAAATTTCTTCTAGAAAGTGCCCTATATATAGGACCAGAAGAAATATACTCTTCCGATCCTATATGTAAAATTTTTTGGAAAAAATTCACGTCCATAAAAAAAAGTGAATTAAGATCGTTATTAATATTGAAAATGTAAATATTTAATAATATATTTTTTTAAAATTATCTGTATAATTATTACTAAAACTAAAAAAACAATTAAACTTAATATAAGTATTTTTGAAAAAAAATAATTAAATGTTATTTGAAATTGATAAGTAGTCTTATAAATAAAATTAAATTTTTTTGATAAAATTTTTTTATAAATAAAACTGAAGGAAATAATGTAATAAAATGGAGTACATGTTAAAAATTAATACTCCGATTTATTGATAAATTTGTATACAAAATTTATATTGTTAATTTACTCGACTTTTAAAAATTTGTCAATTTTAAATGCAAATTTATTATGAGTATATTTAGAATTTAACATAGAGGAAGTACTGTATTATATTTAGGCAAAATATTTTTGTTTTTTTTTTTTTTAAATTCCTATATAAGATCAGAAAGAATTGTTACAACTTACAATCCCTAGATATGACAGTTACGGACGCCAAACGAAAAGGATCACGTGTGCTTTTTCTCACTGGATCATTCTTTCAATGATTAGATATTTTTCTCTCACTAAACATGACCAAAGCAAACAAGACCTCATCCATATTTGGAAAGGCAAATTTTCATATTTTTCAAAATTATAACAAGGGTTTTGCTAATATATATTTTTACGATACTGGTTAATGTTTCTAAAAGTAATAAAATAATTTTAAATTAACATTAATAATTTTTTAGAAAATTTCAAAAATCACATCTTTCTATGATAATATAGTATTAGTTTAGGTTTCTTATCAACTTGTCTTTAAACATTGGTTAACATTTTTCTTAAAATAATTTTTTTGGCTTATTTATGGTTTTGGTTCCTAAAAGTTCAGCGTGTTTTGATTTTAGTCCCTAAAAATTATTTTGACCAGGACTAACTCTTAATTTTTCAAATATTTTGGTTTTGATCCACACCATTATAAAAAACTTGTTATTTGCTGATGTGGTTTGCAAAATATCACATCATTAGCCACATGGTATAAGGTGGTGCTAACTAGGAGGTGTGACATGGATAATTCATGCATATGAATGCAAAATTTTGCGTATGAGATCGTTTTATGTATGAGACCATTTTGCGTCCATAAACATGTATCATCAACGTCATACCACCTACGTGGCTCCACATCATACCACATAACTTTTGATGTGGTGTTTTGCTAGCCACATCGGCAAATAACATATTTTTACTAATGGTATGGACCAAAACCAAAATATTTGAAAAACTAATTAAAGACTAATCTCGGTCACAATAACTTTTAGGGATTAAAACCAAAACACGCCGAATTTTCACGAACCAAAAACATAAATAAGCCTAATTTTTTTTACTCCCTTGTCATTAACTTCTACATCGAGATTAATAAAATGTTTTATTTTTTTAAATAATCTTTTTAATTTCTTTATTTAGTGCATTAGATGATTAAATTCCAAAAAAACAAATTTTTCTAAGAAAATGATAAACTCGATAAATTAAAAATGATTATTTTATTTCTTAAATACAAATTTATTTTTTATATTCTACTCTCTCCGGTCCTATATATAGGACATACTTAACCATATTCCTCGGACCAAGAAAAGTAGTTAGTTTCATGAATTCTATGAGAATATATTGTAACATTACAATTTTACCCTCTCAACTTTTCTTGAAAAATTCACACTCATTAATGTACAACAAAAAACACATGCATTTAATAAGGGCAAAAAAGAGAAAAAACAATAAATGATGCATAGAAAATTACAAAATGTCTTATATATAGGACCAAAGATTGCTTCTAGAATATGTCCTATATATAGGACCGGAGAGAGTATTATTTATGCATCTCATCATGCATATGGTAGAAAAATCTTTAAAATAATTCACATGTTTAACGCGAAAACGTCTCCCTCAAAAATGAATCTCATGGGAAAGCCACGTAGCTCCAAGTCACGCTTCGTGTTCATGAATCATGATGCTTGATTTTTCACCGTCCAAAATGATACGCTGTATCGCCATTGCATCATTCCCTTTACACCTTCTCACAGTCATAAGATTTTATCCAATCATGTTATGTTATGACTTATGATGCAGAATTGCAGAAGCCAGATATTGTTTGGTTGATTTTCCACCGTCCATAATGATACGCTGCATCGCCATTGCATCATTCCATTTACACCTTCTTAGCGCAATTAATGATATTATTAAATCAAAATCTTATTATTCTATAAAATGTTGTGTATACGAATATCAAAAAATAAATAAAAAATGTTGTGTATATTTATTATTTATCTCTCATATATTTTTAATTATTTTATTAGTATCCATATTACTACGCCAATAAAACACTTTCTGTTAAATATATTTATTAGTTTAACTTATGAACCGGATGAATAAGATAAATCAACCTTAAAAAATAAGCTAATGTAAGAAAATGATATATTTAAAGATAAAAAATGATTGTTAGGTTTCCTACATAAATTTATTTCTTAAACGTACTCATTTTATGCATCAGGCCAGGGTGTTCTTTTTTTTTTCCTTTTTTTTCTTTTTTAATTTTTAAATGCATCAGGGTGCATTAGATAAATCTTAAATACACACCCAAAACTACGAACTAAAAAAATGACGGAGTATATGTATGGTAAAACAAGATAGTTAATATTAACAACAAGAAAAAATAGAGAATGCATCGACAATGTAAAATTTTTTTTACACCATCAGTGCATCATTCATCATTCATTGATCATTGACATTTAGATTAAAATAATACAAATGAATGATGACTGATAATATAAAAAAGTAAAAAACTTTACATCGTTTGTGTACATTAATCTCTAACAACAAAAGTTCCTAATAAAATTATTAGCATCTAAATAAAAATAGCGTACGTGGATTTGTCACAACTTGTTGATCTACACAGTAAATGTAGCTATAAATAAATCTTAATTCAAAACAAAATATCTACGTTACAGTCCAAGCATCTCAACAGATTAACACTAATATGAAATTAAGAAAAATTATGTCATTCCAAGATATTTTAATAGATCCTGTACTTGCTACTCTAACACTTCCCTACACAAAAAGTACAAATAATATCTAACCAATTACATAGGCTAATAGAAACTTTTCCTACAAAGTACCATCGAGAACAACATAATTGATAACTGAAGTTTATAAAGCATGGTATATATTTCATTGATAAAGTTTAAATTTATTTTGTTAATCTTTATGTTTCGAAAAAATTAGTTGACAATTGCGAATTGAATAAAAGAAAAAACAACTTTTAACAGATAACACTCTCTCTATTTCTATTTGTAAATTACATTTTAAAATACTCCAATTGTTTATTTTTGTATGGAGTTGTAGGTCATTTTATATTTTTTTTATGAGGTTTTTAACCTTTTTTCCTAGACTATCTCTATTACATGTATTTTACAATTAACTAACTTTGTTATTATTAATATCCCATAAATACAAATAAAATAGATAAAAATATTAAATTAAAAATTTAAATAATTGATTATCCATCATTATAATGTATTTAGTGTAAATGTAAGGTGTAAATAGTAAGTAACAAAAACTTCATTAGTTTTATACATAGTATTCATATAATTTTGTTTTCACTGTTTCACACACACATATATTATAAATTTAATATATAGTTAATATTGTTTTTCCAACTATAATATTATTTATCATAATTTTTTTCACCTCAATATATTTCACTCTTTAATATTGATTGCATAAGATTTTATAATAAAAATATCTCAAATTCTTATTTCATTTAACCATTTCAAGAAAATGTATGTATAATTTACTTATGATAGACTAATTAAAAAAAAAAAAAAGGCATTCGTACCACACCACCACTTGTCATCGAAAGATGTGAAATGCAATATTTATTTTTTTTTAATATAAAATTTGAATTGCAACTCATTTCATAAGCCGTAGATTTTAACCATATAAAAAGGAAAAAAAGAAAAAGCATTGCTTCCAAAAGTGAAAACTTAAAAAGGCCACTTTCATCAATATGGTGTCAGGTTGGTGCCACCACCACTTTCATTTTATTTCTTTTATAGTTAAAGTCCTAAAGTCCTTTAATACACTTAATACTAACTCTTTAAACATTTTGGCTATAAATACCCTCCTTGCTTCTCATGCTTCCTTCGTATGTATCTCACGTTCTCATTTGGATTAGGAACATCCACAACAGCAACAACAACACTTTTGGCAAGGGCTGTGTTGTGATTACACACACACACACACACACACGCTATAAGGCTTTTGGTTTTTCATTGAAAGGAGGAGGAGGGGGGAGGAGAAAGATGACTGTGGGAGCAGGAATATGTGTTGGAGATGGGAAGTTGATGGTGTTGGGGAAGAAGGTGCTGAGTGAGGTGAATGATAATGTTATTATGGTGACCCCTGCATCAGGGGGTGCCCTTCTCAATGGGGCATTTCTTGGTGTTTCTTCCCATCACAATGGTAGCCGCATGGTCTTCCCCATTGGAAAGCTTCGGTATGTTCTTTTTCACTTTTTATATTTTCCTTTTTCCTCTTCCTTTTTTTTTTGGTTTAAATTGTGTTTTAGTTGTTTGTTTCATTTTTGTTTGTTGCATGGATAGAACATTATGAAACATGTGGTTGATGTAAATATGCTGTGTTTGTTACTTCATTTTTTGATGTTGATGATATTAGTTGGTTAAACTTCTAAGTTTTCCCTTTGGTTTTTTAATGTTTGTTATGTGTGCTAGTGATATTGTTTAAGGTAACTTAAGAGTACTGAGTTTTATTTTATTTTTGTGGTTTTTGCTTCAGGGGATTGAGATTTATGTGTGTTTTCCGCTTCAAAATGTGGTGGATGACACAGAGAATGGGGAATTGTGGGAAAGAAGTCCCCTTTGAGACACAGTTCTTGCTAATTGAAGCACACAATGGCTTTGAAATTGATGGAGGAGGAATAGAAGACCAAGCAGCTGCTACCTATGTTGTTTTCTTACCTCTTTTAGAAGGAGATTTCAGAGCAGTTCTTCAAGGGAATGATCAAAACGAGATAGAGATCTGTGTCGAAAGTGGTACATGGCCTATTCTTAATGAATTTCTTGTATATATGGTGAATTTTATTTCTGTTATTTATAGTGACGAAATGTGGGTCTGGTCATTGCAGGGTGTCCTGCTGTGGAGGAATTTGATGGGACTCATCTGGTATTTGTTGGTGCTGGATCAGACCCTTATGATGTCATTACAAATGCTGTAAAGTGAGTTATAATATCTTATCCACAGTTTGATTTACCTTTTCAACTCATTTAGTATATTTTCTTTTGTGTTGTTGGGTTACGAGGGCAATCCCACCGTCATCGCTGCACATTGACGACTCTGATGGGCAACCCCGCCTTTACGTTATAGCCTGCAAACTGTCCGGAGGAGGTCAACCACTCCCAAGGAGCGACAGACTATATTTTCTTTTGCGTTGTTGTTGTTTCAATGTTTTTCCTAATCACAAGTTTTTCATCATCCATCAACAGTAACATATAAGGATCTGCTTTAGCCTTTCCATCATTTTACTCTTTAATTATTATTGAAACTGGTTTTCATGTTGCATTCCTTATTATCATGATCCTGTACGAAGTTTTAATCATTTGAAAGTAATGTGAGTTAGAACAGGTTCTATTATTAATTACCCCAGCAATGTGTTTGTTTGTCTTGACCAGACTAATGTGCAGTTTTATTATACATGTGTAAATACTAAAGTCAATGATTTGTTTTTATTTCCAATTTTTTTAGGACCATTGAGAAGCACTTGCAGACATTTTCTCACCGCGAGAGAAAGAAGGTACACATCTCCCCCCTCCCTACAATGAAAATTTCATGTATGAACTGCCTTATTTATTTCTGAGTAATGCATCAGTGCATCCTAATGATAAGAACCTTAAACCTTTTTTTTCCAACTTGTATTCAGATGCCAGATCTGTTGGACTGGTTTGGCTGGTGTACATGGGATGCATTCTACACTAACGTCACTTCGGAGGGTGTGGAACAAGGATTACAAAGGTGTTACTCTTTTACATTGACAATGGTTTAAGTTATACAATATATATGTCACATGGAGAGTAGTTAATGACTTGGGTTGATGTTTTTGCAGTTTTGAGAAAGGTGGAATTCCTGCTAAATTTGTAATAATTGATGATGGATGGCAATCTGTTGGCATGGACCCTAATGGTATTGAATGGAAATCTGATCATGCAGCCAAGTAAGTAGTACATTTTTTCTATGTTTCTTTATCAGATTAGAGTTCTCTCTATTTACCATGTTTAATAAGTTTCATTAACTTGCTTTCTTCTCTGACAGCTTTGCAAATCGCTTGACGCATATACAAGAGAATCACAAGTTCCAGAAAGATGGCAAGGAAGGTCAGAGGGTAGAGGACCCAGCTCTAGGACTACGTCATATTACAAAAGATATCAGAGAAAAACATGCCATAAAGTATGCTTCTATTTCCATTTTATTTCTAATGTTACAAGAAAAACAACTTCACATAGTGAAACTTGTGTAGGCACATGCTTATATAGGCACAACAAATTAGAATCTCAAGATAATTGTATCAAGGACTTTGTTACGTTTTTAAGTTATTGTTTAAATGACTAATCAGATACTGAAAGCACGTGTCTATACAAGGTTAACTCCAGTTCATATATTCAGTTTACTCATACATGATGGTCTTTTTGTTTACAGGTACATATATGTGTGGCATGCTATAACAGGATACTGGGGTGGTGTTAAACCTGGTGTGAGTGGCATGGAGCACTATGAGTCAAAGATGGCCTATCCTGTTTCATCTCCGGGAGTCCAGTCAAATCAACCAGATGAAGCTTTAGACACCATTGCCATCAATGGGCTTGGCCTTGTGAATCCTGAGAAAGTTTTTCACTTTTACAATGAACTCCACTCGTATTTGGCTTCTGCTGGTATTGATGGTGTCAAAGTTGATGTTCAGAATATCCTTGAAACTCTAGGGGCAGGACATGGTGGGAGGGTAAAACTAGCAAGGAAATACCACCAGGCATTAGAGGCATCAGTCTCTCGGAACTTCCCTGATAATGGAATCATTTGTTGCATGAGTCACAACACCGATGGATTGTACAGGTAATGATTGCTTATAAAAACTTGAGTGCTTTCTTTTGACATTCCTATGGAGTTATTGATTAGTAATGATTATTATTTTTTTAAAAAAATTAATTTACTTGTGTAGCGCAAAGCGTTCAGCTGTTATTAGAGCATCAGATGATTTCTGGCCGAGAGATCCTGCATCCCACACAATTCACATTGCATCTGTTGCTTACAACACCATTTTCCTTGGTGAATTTATGCAACCAGATTGGGATATGTTTCATGTAAGTTCATAAATGCAGGATCCTTTTTTTTTTTTTTACATTTTCTTTCCTTTAAAAAGTGCATTTGCTTCTTCGGTAGCTAATTAACTTTGAATACTTCATTCTTGACAGAGCTTACATCCAATGGCTGAATATCATGGTGCTGCAAGAGCAGTAGGTGGATGTCCAATTTATGTTAGGTATGAGATGAGTGATGGTGATGTCTTTTTCTTTTTCATACTTTGACTTAACTGAATTATATGAATGATCTAACCTATGGATGTTGCCACATTGTGCAGTGACAAGCCTGGACATCATGACTTTAATCTTTTGAAGAAACTTGCACTTCCTGATGGTTCTATATTAAGGGCTAAACTTCCTGGAAGACCAACCAAGGATTGCTTATTTTCTGATCCTGCAAGAGATGGAAAGAGGTAAAGATATAATATAGAAATGATTTAGCCACGTAACGCATAACCAATGGATATAATAATAATAAAAGTTAATTGTTCTTTACTTTCTTCTTCATAATAATAGAATATGCTTCTATATGTTCTTTTATGTATCTTTTTTCCCTAGCTCATTTGTTGCTGCTTTTGCAGTCTTTTGAAGATTTGGAACATGAATGATTTTTCTGGAGTTGTTGGGGTATTCAACTGCCAAGGAGCTGGATGGTGCAAAGTTGGAAAGAGGAACCTTATCCATGATGAGAGTCCAGGCACTGTCACTGGTATCATTAGGGCTAAAGATGTCAATTATTTATCCAAGGTTGCAGATGATAAATGGACAGGAGACACCATTATATTTTCCCATGTTGGTGGTATGTCTCTAGCCTTCACAAGATAGTAGTTTCGAAATTAACCAAACTTTTCATCTGAGTAAATTTTGTTAAACGATGTCAACTTGCAGGAGAAGTCATTTACCTACCAAAGGATGCATCTATTCCAATTACCTTAAAATCACGAGAGTATAATGTTTTTACAGTAGTTCCTGTGAGGGAATTGAACAATGGTGTTAAATTTGCACCTGTTGGTTTAATCAAGATGTTCAATTCTGGAGGGGCAGTCAAAGAGTTCAACTCTAATGGAAGTACAAATGTTGAGCTCAAAGTAAGGGGATGTGGCCAATTTGGAGCTTATTCATCAGCTAGGCCTAAGTTGGTAACAGTTGATTCAGAAGAGGTTGGATTCGGATATGATGAGGAGTCTGGATGGGTGACTATTGATTTGAGTGTACCAGAGAAAGAGCTATACCAATGGAGCATCTCTATTGATTTGTGAATAGTTTTTTTGGTCTCTAGATGAGTGAAGCTGAATTGATGAGGCTGTGCACACCTGTGACAAGAATTGTTTCTGGTTCCTTACTTATCCTTGTTATGCACAGTCAGATTCGTTAACTTTGATGTGGTGCCATCCAATACGGCACCACCGGTGGTACCAACAGTTCTGTCCATTGATTTTTGGCTTATAAACTATCAATGGTTTACAACAATGGACCGGCTACCTGTTTTCCTAGTTCCATATACGCAACCGTATTTGATGATAATAAAAGATTTGGTTCGTTGATTGAGATGAAAAAAGCATCCAACGGTTAAGGCATATAAGTAGTATACATAGCTCCATTAAAAATAATAATAATAATTAAAAGGAAAATGCTAACAAGTGCCATTCCTTAAGGGCACTTGTTAAGGGCACTTGTTAAGCAGCTAAGTATAACATATAAGTGTTGGAAAATGTAACTTTTGTGGTTTTCGAGAGAGAGAAGATAATATTGAGTTATTGCATTTTTTCCACCTTTAGTAACCTTAACAAGTCTTCTCTTTCCTTTCTCCTCCTGTTTTCTATGCTACTTTTGAACCTAGAACAACAACATCATGCACCACTAAATAAAGCCAAACATTTAATAAATGTTTAGTTTCAAATAGATGATACAAATATGCAGAATTGAATTTCCTTATTTATTGTAGTCCAAGAACAATATATATAATTTCCCTATAAAGCATGAACCACATGCTTCTTCATTGAGGAGTAATCTCATCCAATGATTAAGGTTAGAAACAACATAACGGATTAAGGTTGGAAACAACATAATGTAATGAACAAATGGAATGGAATATACTAATTAAAACATTTAATTTCATCTGAAAATGCCATTCAATATAACACCAATAGAAAAATTACAAGTATACAAAACTGAATGAAAAACTAAGACTATAAAATTGAAAAAAAAAAAAAAAACTGAAAGCACCGTAACAAATCTACCCAAATACCCTCTTTACATTTCCATTGAACCCAACAACCAAAGTAGATAAAGGAAAAATAATGCAGAAGTTGCTTTCAGAGTCATTCATCGAAGCTTCAGAGATTCCTAACCAAGCTTTCATTGAAACAGTACAATGTAATTAATGATTTACTGGAAATAGTACAAAAATTATGGGCTTTTGCTAACTGAAACACCTTGATGTGTATACTTGAAAATTTGGTTGTTTGAATGCTTAAGAGTGAGGAACGCTTCGGGTCAAAACCGACCCGATTTGCTTTAGTCAGGTAAGAAAGAAGAACGTGGTTCGCAACATTGAGTTAAGCAACAAGAAGAACCTCCTACAATATAAAACCCGACGATCAACACTATCTTGCTTCACAATCACAACAAAAATTCAGAGAGGTGTTTTCACACCATTTGAGAAAATAGGTGTTTGCTTAATGTACTGGTTTTTTTTTTTTTTTTTTTTTTTCAGATAAAGGAATGTGAGAAGAACACAGGAAAAAAATAATAATAAAAACTGAGCGAATTTAATATTTTTTTTACACTTTTAATAACCGATTGCTTTGTACTCATCAGTCCAATTTTAACTCCCTATGATCAGGGACCGTATGTCCTCACCGGTGGTTCCGTACATAGTAGGGGTGTAAGTGGTCCGGTCCCGGACCGCGAGACCGGTCAGATCGGACCGGACCAGACCGAAAAATACGGTCCGGTCTGGTCTCGCGGTCTGGTCCGGTCTGAAAATATCTGGACCGATCTATTATTGGTCCGGTCCGCGGTCTGGAAAATTTTTGGACCACCAAGACCGGACCGGACCGATAGCTGAAATATATATATATATAAAAAATAAAAATAAAAAACTCAAACAACCTAAATTATTGTATGCTGTCCAATGGGAAAAAAGGATGGAAATATTATGTTTGATGCTTAAAAGCCTAAATTATTGTATGCTGTCCAGGATATCCAGTGGGAAAAAAAAAAGAAACAGGTTATCCTGTGGAAAAAAAAAAGAAGAAGAAAAAAACAGGTTTTTCATTTTTTTTATTATTGTGGTCTAAATAGATCGGACCGGACCGCTCATGAACGGTCCGGTCCGGTCCGATCTTTACAGATGAATAACGTCAGGACCGAACCGGACCGGACCACACTAATTTAAACGGTCCGGTCCATGAAAGACCGGACCGGACCGGACCGTTACACCCCTAGTACATAGACGGGACCACATTAAAAAATAGGCTTATTTAAGTTTTTGGTCCCCGAAAGTTGACCGTGTTTTGGTTTTAGTCCTTATCTTTTTATTTGACCGGTCCTAGTCTTTAAAAATTTAAAAAAAAGTTGGTTTTGGTCCCTGCCGTTAAATTTTTCCGTTAATGCTGAGGTGGCAAACGGAATTTAAAAAAAAATAATAAAAAAATAATTAAATTTATAAAAAAAATAAAAAAATTAAAAAAAAAATTATTTAAGTTTTTGGTCCCCGAAAGTTGACCGTGTTTTGGTTTTAATCCCTATCTTTTTATTTGATCGGTCCTAGTCCTTAAAAGTTCAAAAAAATTTGGTTTTGGTCTCTGCCGTTAAATTTTGCCATTCATGCTAACGTGGCAAACAGAATTTAAAAAAAATAATTAAATTTATAAAACAAAAAAAATTTAAAAAAAAAACCCCAAAACCCATACCCAACCCCACCCCACCCCATCCACCCTCCCCTCTTCCTCTCTCTTTGTCCCTCAATCACTTGGCTCTCTCCCACCCTCATGCCACTGCTCTTCCCTCTCTCAAGGCAAAATCACGTCTCTCTCACCCCTCACCAAGGCCTCACGGCCTCATCTCTCTCACTCACGTTTTCCCTCTCCTTACCTCTTCCCTCTCTTCTTCCCTCATCAAGGCCTCATCCTTCATCTCCAATCGACACACGCAAGCTCACAAAGTGATGTCTCTTCCCTCACAAATCACGCCCTTATAAAAGCTCCGATCGGCACATGCAAGCTTCTGCATCTCCGATTTGGGATTATATGATGTATTTCTGGAATTGACGGTGGAGAACGGTGGATCTCCATGGTGCATCTCCGATTTGGAATTAATTTTTTTTTTGGGATTTTATCATTTCTTTTTCATTATTGATTTGTATTCTTAATCTAAATTTATGGAATTGACGGTGGAGAACGGTGTATTTTGATAGCAAATAATAATATAGGCGGTGGCGACAGATTGACGGTAGAGAAAGAGAGAGGAAGGGGGGAGGGGATGGGGGGTTTCATGGGGGAGAGAGGGAGAGGAAAAGGGGAGAGTGGGTGGGGTGGGGTTGGGTTGGGTACAGGTTTCATGAGGGAGAGAGAGAGGAAGAGGGGAGGGTAGGTTGGGTTGGGTATGCGTTTTTTTTTTTTGAGGGGGGGGGGGGGGTGTTAATTTTTTAATTTTTTTTATAAGTTTAATTTTTTTTTTATTTTTTTTTTAAATTTGTCACGTTAGTATTAACGGCAAAATTTAACGACAGGGACCAAAACCAAATTTTTTTAAACTTTTAAGGACTAGGACCGGTCAAATAAAAAGATAGGGACTAAAACCAAAACACGGTCAACTTTCGGGGACCAAAAACTTAAATAATTTTTTTTATAAATTTAATTAATTTTTTTTTATTATTTTTTAAAATTCCGTTTGTTAACGGCAAAATTTAACGGCAGGGACCAAAATCAAATTTTTTTGAACTTTTAAGGACTAGGACCGGTCAAATAAAAAGATAGGGACTAAAACAAAAACACGGTCAACTTTCGGGGACCAAAAACTTAAATAAGCCTAAAAAATAAATGAGTTTCACAATGCTACCAACAGCATAGATAAAAAAAAAAATCAAATTGTTCACTATAAATATTGATTTTTTAAAATTAGTTCTTACAATTATTTTTAGTCTTTGCATTAACGTTCCGTTTTGGTTTTGTTTTCCCTATTAATTATTGTTTAAAATAATGCAAATATAATTTCAATTTTGGTTCTCATATTTTTACTATATAGAGTTTTTATTCCTACTTTTTGTTTCGTTTTAATTTTGATCATTGTTTTTCATTTTGTTTTGTTTTGGTCTATCTCATTAGATCAATTCAGCATTTTTCATTTAAAATTGATGGGAGGGCTTAAAACCAAAACGAAATAAAAAAACAAAAACAAAAAAATATAAAGACTAATTTTAAAGATGTTAATATTTATAAATACCAATTTGATATTTAAGCTAATTATTTATTATTTATTTTTTAAATTATTAAATATAAACTACAAATAAGTTTATTGAAACCTATAAATATGTTACTTACACAGGCATTCAATTATACACATTTATTCAATTAGTATATATTAGACTTAAACACTAATTCGTGTATGATGTCTTAAAGTCAAAATCTCCTAATTGACCCTAGCAAGTTTGTTTTCAATTGATGAAGGATAATTGTGGTTTAAAGATTAGAAGAAAAAAAGTTGTGTTCCTTGTTTTCTTAATTGTTTTTTTTTTCTTTTTCATTTATAACTTGTTGTTATATGTTCCTTTCTTAATTGAGTACGCACATGGAATGTCGTAGGCAAGGGCTTAGTGTATATGTTCTATATTTTTGGTCCGGTGTCTAATTTGACATAATTCTTCTTTTTCTTAACGTAATTTATCACTAGTGAGGCCTACGTACGAACGACCAAATTTAAAGTTATTGCGTGTTGCTATTAAGAAAGGAAAGAGTCGTGTAGAAAAGGTTGTGTTTTATTTTTGGTTAACTTTCAAACATGTTTTTGTTCGTATATCTATATATGGATTATTCGTGCAGAACTTCTCGTATATAGAAAATAGAAAACACCGACCAGGAAAAAAAATATCTCATGGGTAGAAGATTGATTTCACACATATGAATGAAAAATATTTCTATGCGTAATCCAAGCTTATAAATCAAACTTAGACAACTTTTTCTTAAGAAAATAACGAGAAGAAATGTTATATATATTTTTTAGGCTTATTTATGTTTTTAGTTCTTAAAATTTCAATTTGTTTTGATTTTAATATCTAAAAGTTATTTTGACAAGGACTAATTTTTAATTTTTCAAACATTTTGGTTTTGTTCCCCTTTGTTAGGAAAAATTTGTTATTTGTCGATGTAGTCAACGGAACATCACATCAGAAGTCACGTGGTATGACGTGACGCCAAATAAATGGTGTAATATGAATGATTCATACCCACAAATGCAAAATTTTATGTATGAGACCGTGTGAGATCATTTTGCGTTCTTGGGCTTGTATCATCTACCTTATATCACCTATTTGATATCATCTCATACCAAGTGACGTGACTGCTAATGTGGTGTTCTGTTAAACACATTAGCAGATAACAAATTTTTTCTAACGACGGAAACCAAAACCAAAACATTAGAAAATTTAAGGATTAGTGCTGATCAAAATAATTTTTAACGACTAAAACAAAAAATACTAAACTTTTAGGAAAAAAAATATAAATAAGCCTCTTTTTATAAAAGAAATGTTATATTTAAGTCCAGCCTTTACCTTCTCGACTAGACGACTATTATTAGTTATAACTTGTATACCACCAAGTACTTTTCTTTCTTTAATTAATAAGCAAAAGTTGCGTATAATTTTTAAATTTATAGACAGTGGAAGTTCAAAATAATGTTATCAAACTACAGTATATTGGACTCTTTCACGATTTTGCTATTGAAGAATGAAAAGGACAGTTAGATGTAAGAAAAGGGCGTGAAAGAGCTGTTTCCACTTTTCACAAATGTCCCAATTTTCATGAACATTTCTTTGGTCAATAAATAAATAAATAAAGAAAAATGTTAGGACACTGGTTAAAAGAGTTAAAAATAACATAAAGTTCTTGAAAAATGAATGTTTTGATATTTTTTATAAAAGAATAAATAAAAATTTGTAATGTTTTTTTCCTATTATTATAGAAACTTTAACGATTGCCCTTTAACAAGACCCACAAATAAATCCATATATAAAAAGAGAAAGATTCACTCCAATGATCCATAACCAATTAACCATCGCTAAGGTACTTAAGTGTATGTCTCTTCCATCTTCAACTTCCTTGGGCAAAAACTATATGTCTCACGCCTAATTACTTATAGTAGTTCTTCTCAATCACAAGGACGACGTAATCGTTCACAATATATATACTAGCTTATTTTCCATAACTTATAGAAGGAATAATGGGCGAGGAAGCAATAGATTATCCCCCCTTAATCCAAAGCTTTTCTTCCGATGATGATGTGTCAAGAGGACAGCCTGCTCCGAGAACTGGTAAAATTGTTGCTAGCTACTACATACTCTTTGTATTTCTAATTTCCGTTGGCTTCATTAATCTTCAAACATAATTTGCTTACCAACGGGGCTTGGTTCAGTTGGTGTAAGGCCTCAACTGAAATCTTGGGAATGGACACGGTTGTCAGTAGTCCCGGGTTTGATTCCCACTAAAAACATCCGCTGGGAGAGCCAGTCACGCAATTTGCTCCGGATTAGTCTTAAGGGCTCTCTAGTATTAAGGCTGCTCTTGGAGATACGATGTTTCCGCAAGGAATGCGGACAAAAAAACATAATTTGCTTACACATATCAAAGATATGGTTAGTAGAGTTTGGGAGAGTGAGTTTTATATATGCATATTATATTATTCTTCGTGAGGGAGATTATAGGGTAGTTAGACAATTACTATTGCTTCTAATTATTTTATGAATTTTATCAATATTACACTAGTTAAATAATAATATGAATATAATAATTCCAATTAATACTATATCTGTGATGTGAAGGTAATGTCTGGAGTGCAGTGGCACATATAATAACTGGTGTGATAGGGGCAGGGGTGTTGTCTCTAGCATGGTCTGTGTCACAACTTGGTTGGATTGCTGGTCCATTGTGCATAATACTCTTTGCAATCATTACACTTGTTTCTTCATACCTTCTTTGTGACTGCTATAGATTCCTTCATCCTGATTATGGCAACATTAGGAGCTCCTCCTACATTGGTGCTGTCAAATTGTACTTAGGTTGGTGGAACACTACATAAGATTTCTATTTCTACTTCTGCTTTTCCCTCACTTATATATTGGGAATGATTTTGAATTGTGGTCCGCAACCTAGACCACAAGTGCAATTTTAAATCACCTTTTGAAATATTTGATTTAAATGAATTAAACTCCTTATAACTTTATAAATAATTAAGAAATATATGTTATGATAAATTAGGTGAAAAAAGAAAAATAGTGTGTGGAGTGCTAGTGAATGCAAGCTTATATGGGTGTACCATTGCCTATATCATTACAGCTGCTACCTGCATAAGGTACGATCTTTATTTTTGGCATATATTTATTTTTCTGCATAAGGATGATCGTAATTTGGTGATAATATCAGGAATTGAATACTTTTCGCTTGAAATTTTTTGGTTGAACTCCACCAATGAATATATGACAACAAATTTTATTTTTTATAAGCCAATGTTGTTGTTTGTTTGTTTGTTGTTGTTTTTTTTTTCTTCATTTAAACGGGAGAGGGAGTGCTATTGAATCTAAGCACACATAACTAATGTCCTATAGGTTTATCAACAAAGTAAACAGAGTTTATGCAATTTCACATACATGATCAAAAATGGAAAGAAATTTCATAACTTAATATATGAATTAGACATAGTCTAATTATTAAAAAATATGATGGAGTCTTCCAATCTTATGAAAAATCAACTTTAAAAAAAAAATAAGTTAACTTTTAGGTTATAAAAATGTTAATATCTACCTTAAAACTTAGGTTAAAAAATGAAAATATAATTTGATATTCATCCCAAATTCTTTCTCTATTCTTTCGTTAGTGGGTAAGCGCTAGCTACTATTGGGTCATATGATAATTATTTGAGTTCAGGAGTTCAAACGTCAAAAAAAAAAAAAAGGAATAAAATCATATTTTAAAGGTAAGATGACCATGATACCCCTTTGTTTATATTTTTCCTTCCAAAACTTATTCAACTTTCAATACTCTTTGTTTACATTCAAACCTACACCAAAACTTATTCAACTTTCAACAGAACTTTCAAACCCCGTAATCCTCCTCACCCTCCTTCTTCTTCTAAGCCTACACCTTTTTAACTTCCTCACAAACACCTACTTTAAACCCAAATCATAATTAATTTCAAGAAAATAACATTAAATCTTCACAAATAACTTCGAACCCATACACAACAACATGGTGACAAGGTTTCAAATTTGTGCTTAAACAAGCAGTGAACACAGACAAATTAATTTGGAGAATCAGATCGCAATCCAAATCTCTGAACAATACAAACACAACGACAACAACAAAATTTTGAACTGAAATAAGAGGTACCGTATGATAGTGATGGCGATCCTACCATGGATCAATATTGATCCATGATAGTAGGTATGATGAAGGCTTGGGGTTTGATAGCGCAAAAGACAATGACAATGACGGTGGGGGATGTGAAAATGAAGGATGACTTTGACGAGGGGTGAGAGAGGTTGGGAAAAGTTTGGAGAGATTGGAATTATGTTTGAGGAATTGAGATTTAAGAATAAAAAAGAAAGAGAAAAAAGGAAAAGTGTGAAAGTGATAATTTTATAATATAATGAATTAAAATTAGGGCATTACTTCCATGCAGTCGAAATTAAGATGGTAGTACAACAACCCACTAATAAACCAAAGGTCGGGTGACAAGTAATTCAATAAGACATGCATATCATCATCTAATGGTCAAAATTGATTGACTTGTCACACAACCATTGATTTTATTAGTAAGTCGTTGTACTATCATCTCAATTTTGATTACATGATAAAAATATTTTTAAAATTATGGGGTTTGATTCTAATTTCCAAGGTTTGAATTTCAAAACATATTATTTTTGTTTGGTCCAATGATTCCATTTTACAAGGATTTTGATTTTCTAACCTCGCAAGTTGGATTTTTGACCCCCTTTAATTATTTTTTCATAAATCCCCTTCCTCACTTCTTCTTCCTCCTTTTCTTCTTGTTCACATCCACTTCTCCTCTTCTTCTTTCTCACCCCCACTCACATATCTACTATTTTGTTTTTTTTTTTCGTTTAAAATGTGTCATACGCCTATGTCGAAGCGTATGAAATATACTAGTACGTCTCGACAAAGGCGTAGACTTTTTTTTTTTTTTTAAATTTCTCAGTATGCTCAGGTCCTGACGTACCTTTTTTTTTGAAAAAAAAAAATTCCAGTATGCCCCTGGTAAGGCGTAGGAACATTTGTTCTTCTCCTACTACTTTTTCAATTTTTTTTCTCTGCCTAAAACTTCAAAAGTTGGGGTGGCAAATAAGAAAGAGTGAGGCTAAAAACAAGACTATTCATGACCTTTGTAGATTCACTCCTAGCATGTTATATTGCTTTGCCACGTATGCTTGGCCACAAAGAATTTCCAATGAAAAGTGCTACGCCCTAACAGGGGCGTACTGGAAAAAATTACAAAAAAAAAAGCTAAGGTTTGGGCGATTAACACGTATGCCAAGGTCTAAGCGTATCGATAAAAAAAAAGCATACGTCTTTGTCTGGTATACCAGTATGTTTTGACATAGATATAGGGTATATTTTAAACGGGAAAAAACAAAATAGTTGATATGCATGTAAGTAGGGGTGAGTTTGAGGGTGAGTGAGTGAGGAAGAAGAAGAAAAAAAAAGAGAAGGAGAAGTGGGTGTGAGGAAGAGGAAGAAGAAGAGGAGGAAGAGAAAAAAGAAAAAAAAGTGGGGAAGGACATTTTTAGAAAAAATAATTATAGGAGGGTCAAAAACCCAACCTGAGGAATTAAAAAATCAAAACCCTTTTACAAAACCGGACTAGTCTTACTAGCCCAACATAAAATGGATCTTCATCTTCTTTGCTTAGCCCAACAGTACGACTTAATGAAAGCAGAAAAAGTGGTTGCATGCATCTACTAACTCAACATAAAATAGTTCTTGGGGAATAAAAATATGAAATTGAGTTTGACTAAATTAGGTGATATGAAATATTAGGTCCTCAGTTCAAATTCATGTGATTGCACTTTTTTCTCTCTCAAAAAACATGTTTGACTATAAGAAAAAATTGAAGCTGGATTGAGAAATTGTTTATATAATATAAAAAATAAAAAGAGAAATTATTTATTCTAAATTTTTTGTGGCACATATAGTTTTAATTACCAGGCTGCCAACCTCCTAGCATCTGACATATCTCAAAGGATCTTCAATGTCTACTAGCTAGTGTTGGGTGGACAGAAGAAGATAAAAAATGGCATATGCCCCGTTTGGCCACACCTAGGGATCGGCATGGTACCCACGGGTGCGGATAGTGTATACCCATGTCCATACACACGGTATTTATGGTTATTTGTGCGGGTAACGGGTACCCACAGGTACCCACAGATTTTAAACTTTTATTATATAATTATATATTTTGTAATAATTATTATACATAAAAATAATTATAAGATGAAGAATTACATACATATGATAAATGTTTATCATGATAATTTTATCTTTAAAATTCAATATGAAATATAAATAAAATAAATTTATATGTTCTCAAAGTAATAAAAAAATATTAATATATATATATATATAATATTTATTAAAAAAATATTATTTCATAATACTTGTCCCCACCCGCAATGAAATAGTGCGGGTACCCGTTGCGGGTATTTTTGCGGATACTCACGAGCATGGGTATTTTGGTCATCACCGTACTCTATTTGCTCGCATTCATCCTCTCTCTGATTGAATTGAAGGCCATCCTCACATGTCCCTTCCTTGTCTTATTATTACACCTTTAGTCCTAATAATCTTATAAGTTGATACCTCTTGTGTCGTCCTCACTTGAATTGAAGAGACATTACGTTAGGCCTACATTTTCCATGCATATTTCACACTATCTTTTTAACTGTGCAAAACGACTTTATAAATCCACCAAATGACCCGAGGAAGCAAATTTATCCTCTCATTATTTTTCTTTTTATATAAATTATCGACTACGTATTTTCTTTTAATCCCCCCTTCATAATGAAAATATTCTTCTTCTTCATCATCATCATAACAATATATTTTTAGTCCATATAAATTAAGATGATTTTAATTTTAGTTTTTCATTTATAAAAAGTGCTTTTATTTTTTTTTGATAGGCAAACAAAAATTATTAAAAATCCAAAAGAGTGAACAAAGGACCCTTATTATCAAAAAAAAAAAAAAATTATCAAAAAAAGGAGTTCACCCTTTTCCATAGTGCAATTTACAAAATGATTAAAAGGCACCTAGTGTCAACAAGCCTACACCTGATTGATACACTCCCAAGGATTAAGTACCCAGTCCGCATATGAGTTACTGACCCCTGCATTATTTGCTTTAATGATAGACCAGAAATGAACTCTAATTTTTTCTACAATACTATCAATACATGCAGACTCATTCTCAAATAAAGCTTTATTCCTTGAAACCCAAAGTTCCCAAGTTATAACCAGCCATAGATTCAGCCAGGCCTTTTTCTTGATGTTATTAGCTTTAATCAAACCTGTGTGATAAGGCAGCGCAACAGAACATTTTGCAGGCAAAACTGTGACCAAATGAAACCAAGCATAACAGTCTTTCCACACTTTGTAAGCGATAGGACAACAAAAGAAGAGATGTTGAACTGTTTCTTCCTGCAAACCACATAATCCACAGCAAGTATTGTCGTATTGATTGATTATGTTTCTCCTCCTAAGATTTGCTCGCGTTGGAAGTCCATTATGCAGCAATCTCCAAGCTAGCGCCGTCAGCTTCAGTGGTGCATTATTGTTCCAAAGCAATTTGAAGACAGTTGGATCCTCTTGATCTTCAAAGGCATAAGATTGTTGAATCCTCGCGTAAGCACTTTTGACTGAGTAGACATGATCATCAGCAAACTTCCAGATCCACTTATCACCTATTCCTTGCTGTAGTGATTCTTCCTCCAATTTCCTGCATAAACAATTAAATTCCAGCTGTTCTCCAGTTTAGTCTCCAGCGCCACTCCCCTTGAATCCACTCCCCATTAGATGCTATAGTGGACTCCCTGTTTTCTGCTACTCTAAATAATCTGGGAAACATTGATTTTAAGTTTTGTTCACCTACCCAAACGTCCTCCCAAAACAGCGTATCCTTTCCATCCCCTATCTTCCTCCTCACACCAGACACCAACCAGTTTGACCCACTCTCCCTATTTAAAAAGTGCTTTTATATTCCTTAAATTTTGAAATATCTACTTTTGACCCAATTTTAAGTTATTTATCTTCCTAAAAAAATGTTTATCTTAAGTGTTTCATGACAATGTAAGACTATAGCACATTAGCATGTGGTAGCGTATGACAGTCAAGGTGGATTATTAATGACTATATAGGGTTAAAACGGACACCGTCAACATAATCTCACGGTTGGGATTAACGCCGTAAAAAAATTCTAATGTAAAAGATTATTTTGATACCAGATAAATGTAAGAGATCAAATTGAAATAAAAAAAAAATATAAAGGATCAAATAAGAAGTTTAACCAAAAGAAATTTGAAGTTGGGTTGGATTGAAGCGAGCACTTAATTAAAAAATGATGTTTGGTATACCTACATGGTAGGGTTGATCCTGAAATAATTAATGGTTGAATATTGAATGGTGATAAAGATGCCAAGGGAAGTGAGGATTCAGTATAATCATCAATTTGATGTAGATATGATGTGGTATGGGAGTTATAGCTAGTGGCTTATAGCTTTCCTATTTGAGAGGCAATCCCAAACTATCTTCAATATAGCATCCTACAAAGAAATCTTAAGCATATAGCCATTCATTTTAAGTAATTAATATGAACTTATATCTACCCTCCAGAGACGAATCCAAAAAGCAACTGATGAGGGGGAATCCGATTATACACATAATTTTTTTTAATGAAATTAAAAATCTTTAGTATAAGAAAAAAATATTACATAAAAATCTCTTAAAGAAGTATTTTTCAAGAAGTAACTTTTTACTATTTTATAATATCAAATTGTATATTTTTTTTTTCTAGTCCATTCCAAGCCATAATGTTACCCAGGGGGTTTGACATATAGAAAAATCCTGCATACACATCACATGTACTTGCACCACTTATATTTAAGAGTTTGTGTGTGTGCAGAAAATGAGGCGAGAATAACTTTAATTGGATGGTACGTGAAAATTGTGCAGATGTGTAGTGATGATGTGTGAGATTAACACTAATTATTAGTATTTGTTTCTTGTAGTGTTATTGTATAGTAGTTATTAATTGTAAGAAGTAGCCTGAACATGGAGGTTCATACATACAAGCTGGTCCCAGATGATAACTCTGGACAATTTAATCCTCTCGGCCAACTTTGGTATCGGTTCATTAGAATTCTGAGTATGTTCTATTATTGCTTCTTAATGCCCCAAAAAATTTGTATAATCCTTCCTTACCAGTAAGGCAGGATGAGCCAAATGATACTCCAATCAATCACAAAGGTTAAAGACCTAAAGTCAGCACAAGGCACGAGTCAAGAGTCAACATAGATGTTACTTTTACGCCAAAACTTCTACATATATATTAGGCAAGTTTTCTACACGTTCCTTCAAGTGAAAAGAAACTAGACGTAAGAGGCTTTAGCTAGGTATGGTACGGAATAGTTGAACCAACTTGCCATTATTATTACTGCATAAGACAAATAGATGAATCAAACTTTCTGGCCTACCAACAATTGTAGGTTCTTTCAATTCAATGGACGACCATGCATCATATTTTCAATCACTTTGGTTTGTTCAAGTCTACCACTTGCAAGTTGCAAGGAATTCTAATTTGTGGTTCAGTAAATAAGTCTATTTGGTTGAAAGATGGGAGGGGAGAGGAGAGCCAGAGAGGCAAAAATAAAAATAATCAACATAACTAAAGTGGAACACATGGAATAATTCTTTTTTCTTACTCCCTAGTCCTCTAAGTATTCTAATATGTAACCATGCACCCATCAACAAATATACCGACCATAGAGAGAATAATTTCACACTGAATATGACACTCCTCAATTATTGGAAAGAAAATTGCTAATCTCACATCCAAACAACACATTTTAATATTATTTATTTGCGTGACATAATCATCGCATAAGTGTGTAGAAAATGAACAAGGTCCATTTATAATCAAACAAGGAAAATTATGAAAGATAAGATGATGTGAATCTTTGTGAATAATCACACCCCGTGGTCCCATACTGCTCCATAGCTTCAAAGAAGCTACAACATCTTCGCATCCATCTGATCTTTTTTTTATTTTTTTTTTCTGGCCTGTAATTATAGATTTATTTTATTTGAACACTTATTTATGACACTCCTCCACTCAGATGTGCATAGGCAAAACAGTAAAAGTGTAAAACTGACTACATTACCGGCTACTTGACACAAGATAAGATCATGTAAACTTCTCTGTAATTGAATTAATGTGAATGCTTTTTATTTTTATATAATTACCAAGTATGTTATTTGTACTTCTAAATTTTACGTACTGAATAACACTGCTCTTAACTCTCCCTCGCTCTTATTCGTACTGAATGTGGGAAATAATAATAAAAAATTTATGAAACCCTTATCCAAAATGAAAGTTGTAGGAGTTGATGGTAAAATTTAGAAATGCTCCCTCCGTTCCTAATTATAAGATCTTTTTAGCACTTTTATTTTGTCCCTATTTATAAGGTCCTTTATCAATTTTCAATGAGCATTAATTATTTCTTTTCCACAATTACCCCTATTTATTTAACACTTTTTAGATTATCAATAATATTAATATAGATAATTTTGAAAATATATATCAAAAATTCACATTTCCAATATAATTAATTAAATTATTCTACTTTCTTAATGGACGGCCAAGAGAACCTTATAACTAGAGACCGTGGTCGTACAAATTAAATAACGCGGTTTGTTTGTTTCTTTAAATATCATGGGCATGGCACACACTTAGAGGGGTATTATGTTCACGGGTACACATAGACAATTGTGCAAGTAATATACTCCGTGTACACTTACCAAAACCTGCTACCATCTCCTATTTTTATACTACTCCATCATGTCCTATTTATAGGGCATACTTAACCATATCACACGGATTAAAGAGGGTAGTTAGGTTTCTTGAAACTTTAAAAAAATACTTCAATATTACAGTTTTATCCTCTTAATTTGTATTGGAAATATCACAATGTATTATTTCACGTTAATGAACAAAGGACAAACAAGAGAAAATAGCAATAAATGTCTCTTTGAAAATATAAAATGACTTATAAATAGGACCAAAGAATTTTTCTAGAATATCCTTTATAAATAGGACAGGAGTGAGCAGTAATTTTTTCTCTGATTACACATGTCACATGGTCTCATTCCATTTTCAGCACAACCATGCCTGTTCTAATTTTGCTTCATAGAGAGACGTGAGTGAGTGAGGGATTTAGTGAAGTGTGAATCCAGCACCGCACCGAATAGCTTGTAATCATTGTACTAGTTAGGTTAGGCCCTTCTATAGTATGATCCAATTGCAGCAAACTCCAAGGACTAAACTTGTATTGAGTTGAGCACTTGGATTAAAAAAAATGGCAGTGCAAAACTCTCTCCAAATAACTAGAAGTGGCACTGGCACTTATGATGATGATGGTCGTGCTAAAAGAACTGGTAAAATTCTCTAGGACAGTCCATACTCATTCCATTTTCATACACATACATGAATTTGAGTCATGAAGTTTAGCCCTTCCATTAATTATTGTACCAGGAACTTTAAGGAATGCAGTGGCTCATATCATTACTGCTGTTATTGGTGCTGGTGTTCTGTCTCTGGCATGGAGTACTTCACAATTAGGATGGATAGCAGGACCACTTTCCTTGCTTTTTTTTGCAGTTGTCACTTATGTTTCTTCATTCCTCCTCTCAGATTGTTACAGAACTCCGGATCCTGTAACTGGCAAACGAAACTACTCTTACATGGATGCTGTTAGAATCTACCTCGGTACTAACACATTCACTACTCTTCCAAAATGTTTTTCATTCGTCTATGCTCGACATACAACTCTTTTATTTGAGTTTTATAACGCAAAGTACTAGTAATATGCATTATAAAATAGAAAAGTTGTCGGGAAAATTGTCCGAATTCTGTCGTACGAATAACACTGCTCTTAACTCTCCCTTGCTCTTATTCGATTACTCACTCTGGCCACAAATTCAAGACATGGCTCAAGTAGTGAACTGGTATCATAATTGTCATACTTTCTAATTTCCTCTAGTGTTAGTTTAGGTAATAAAAGGACATGGATGGCTGGTTCCCTTCAGTATTTGACCTTGTATGGGACGAGTACTGCTTATGTAATTACCACAGCAACTTGTTTGAGGTACTTGTCAAGTTAAACCCCTCATAAAATGAGATGACTATATAATGCTATCATGTGTTTGACTTGTACTGTGATTCATTACCTGCATCTATATTGCTTTTCTTTGTCAGGTTAAATACTATTAGAGAAACTGTCTTACTGATATTTGTTTATGCTCTAGTCTCTGATGATCTATTTATTTTCACATATGCAGAGCGATTCTGAGATCAAATTGTTTTCACAAGGAAGGGCATCATGCTCCTTGTAAATTTGGTGACACTGTGTATATGATGCTGTTTGGACTAGTTCAGGTCATAATGTCATTCATACCAGACCTCCACAACATGGCATGGGTTTCAGTTGTTGCAGCCATAATGTCCTTAACATACTCATTTATTGGACTTGGACTGGGCATAGCAACAGTAATAGGTTGTGTTCATTTTCATTCACTATTTTATTTTTTCTTTGAAGGATTTTCATTCATTAATTTAAGGTTCTGTTTATTTGTCAATTCAACCCTTCTTATCATTAAAACACTAGGGTGAAGAAATAAAAGTATGGAATTTCGATTTTTAATGGCAAAAAGTATGGAATTTCGAATTATGCTTGAACAAACAATATATTATGAAATTTACTTAGAATCAAAGAGCCGAACAATGGATCATAAGACTTATTATGGCTTCACTTGCAGAAAATGGAAGAATTATGGGGAGTGTAACAGGAGTACCGGCTTCAAATTTAGCAGACAAATCATGGTTAGTCTTCCAAGCACTTGGTGATATTGCCTTTGCCTATCCATACTCAGTCATCCTCCTTGAGATACAGGTACATTTCATACTCCAATAGGAAGTTGGGAGTAGAGAGGGTAATGTAAGGTAGGCAAGACACAATTTAAAGCTAATGCCAAATATTGTTTTTTTTTTTTTTTTGAGTGAAGGACACTTTAGAGTCTCCTCCATCAGAAAACAAGACCATGAAAAAGGCCTCCATGATTGCTATCTTCATTACAACATTCTTCTACCTTTGTTGTGGATGCTTTGGGTATGCAGCTTTTGGAAATCTAACACCGGGAAACCTTTTGACAGGGTTTGGGTTTTATGAGCCTTACTGGCTCATTGACTTGGCTAATGCTTGCATTGTTCTTCATTTAGTGGGAGGATATCAGGTACTTGTTGTGCTCTTAACCAAAGTTTGATAGTAAATGTTACAATGATGTTTCATAAACATCAAACTTTGACATTCAAATTGAACACTTACTATTATAGGAAAAAAGCGGTGATTATTTCAATGCATTATTTTTGTCATTTTCTTATTTCTTTACCTAAAATAGTAAGTTCTAATCTTGATGTCAATTTTTGATGTTCAAATAACATTTTAGTTATTCAATCCCTTAATTTTTTCACCACTCAAAAAACATTCCTTATGTTATGTTCACAACGCAAAATATAATTCTATTTCATGAGGACATAAAAAATTTTAAAGTAAATTTTCCTAACCTATATTTTGAAGGAACTCCTCAATGATTCGATATACTCTTTATGAATGAATTACCAATCATATATGTCTAGTCAGAACTAATTTTTTTTTATATAAAAAAAATAACAAATTTTTTTTACAGAAGTGCTGTAATTGTTTCAATTATATAATCTCTTTTATAGAACAAAAAAATTAAATTAAATAGTGGATTACTACTACTAGTGATTGTTGTGTTCTTTCAATATCTTATCATGTAACATGATGAACATTCATAGTTTGTACTAATGATCTTTTCATATCAGATATTCAGCCAACCAATATTCAGTGCTGCTGACAGATGGTGTTCAAGAAAATACCCCAACAGTGGCTTTGTGAATAATCTCTACCGGTTGAAACTGCCTTTGTTACCAGCTTTTCAGCTTAATCTTTTCAGGATATGTTTTCGAACAGCTTATGTAATTTCTACGACCGGACTTGCAATCCTGTTTCCTTACTTCAATCAAGTTCTAGGAGTGTTAGGAGCTATAAGCTTTTGGCCATTAGCCATATATTTCCCAGTAGAGATGTACTTTGTGCAGAAGAAAATTGGAGCATGGTCTAGAAAATGGGTTGTTCTTAGGACATTTAGCTTTGTTTGCTTTATTGTGTCATTAATGGGCCTTGTCGGATCAATTGAAGGGATCATAAGTCAGAAACTAAGCTGAAATGTTTATGCATGCCAGCTAGATAGTCCGTTTAAATGATACTCCTATGCTCAATTATTTGTTAATCTGAGTATGTATAGTTTGGTTGCTTGATTATCTTTCTATTACTGTTAATAATCAATAGCATGGCTGGAATAATTCTGACTTTGCTGCTTAAACGACTCTATACACATACACATGAAAACTTGTACTGTACTAGATTTAATTATTTACCTAATTACAGTATTTAACTTAACTTTAGAGTGTAATGTAAATGAATTAGACCAAAATTATTTGAAATATCATAAAGCAAGTATCTTTACGAGGATTGAACCAAGCCAAAATTCCTTCATCTATCCTATAGTATTTTTTTATGTCACTTTAGTCCCTCATTTTATAAGGAGCTTTCGTTTTGGTTCCTGATTTTTCAATAATTCCTCTTTAGTCCTTCACTTTGAAAAAACTACCCACATTAGTCATTGTCAACCTTGTCCGTTCATATATATTAACATCTTACATACATGACCGTTAAATAACCTACACGACGTTTGGTTGTTGTGTTGGTGCCACAGATTCAGCTACTGTATGTATTTTCTGCGGATGTCACAACTGCCTTGTATGCAGTTGCCTTAGCTTCTGCAACTACTTTAGCTGTCTTTTTAGCGGTCTTAGCCCTTTTTTTCCTCCATTTTCTCCAATTTCTGTGTTTTTGAATTCAACATCATGTGTAAGACGATAACGACCACATGTGTATAAGCTATTTAATGGTCACGTGTGTAAAACGTTAACATCTGTGAACGGAGAAAATTGTCAGGGATTAATGTGAGTAGCTTTTTTTAAAATGAAGGACTAAAAGAATTATTGTAAAGTCAGTGACTAAAGTGAAAGCTCCTTGCAAAATGAGGAACTAAAGTGACAGTTTAGTTTTTTTTTTTAAATATTTTCTACGTGGTTATAATTTTGAAAGAAGTTCATTTTGATGGCGTTGGGTTGATGGACATAATCAAGATCTGTTTATGGATTTTGGTTACAAGTTCAAGAGAGATTACAATTTCTTTTGTTGATTGATGCAATTTCTTTTAACGTATAATTGACCCAAGCCTAGATCCATTGATTCTGTCAATAATTCAAAGGTACTGCTAACAAATGCTTTTAATCCACTTGTTAAAGTTTTTAATATTGAAAAAATTATCATAAATACATATTCTTAGAGTACTCACTCCGTTCCTATTTATTTGTCATATTTCAAACAAAACACGTCCATTAAGAAATCCAATTATTACTCAAATTTTCAATGCATTAATTATGTTTTTTCCTACTATACCCTTTCTCTCTCTATAATCATTAATTTTTCTCCACTACTTGCATAAACCAAGACATATTAAATAGGGGCAAACATGGAAAATAGCATTTATTACACTCTTGAAATCCTCAATACGACAGATAAAAAGAAACAAAAAATCTCTTCAAAAAACGACAGATAAAAAGGAACGGAAGGAGTACTTGTTAAAATTGTTTTAATAGAAAAAAAAATGTTAACATTTATTTTTTTTTAAATCTTAAAAAATGTATTTTTCAATACTTTTAACTATATTTTTTTTTGGTTAACTACCTTTAACTATATTTAATTGTTTATTAAGTGTACTTGTTAAAAGAAAGACGACCCTTTTCTTATATTAAATATTATAGATGTGGCAAAATCGGCCCCATTCATTTCTTTCAGATTATGATCGATGCCGGATTGCCGGTTGGTCAATTTTCATTTGTTTTGTGTTTTTTTAATGAACATGTTGTGTCTCTGTTAAAATGACTTTTTTGCCATTCTCATGGAGAATAGTGAAACATCATCAGCAATAATATTTGATTCATATCTCATCCAGTCAGTCATCTGGCCTTGGTGTTAACAGACAGAGTCCAAATGGCAAGTGACAATAACACCCCATTGTTATTACATTCACCTCCTCCTGTCAAACGAACAGGTAGGTATATACATACGGTTAATTGTTTCTGTTAGTTGTTGTCACATACACTGTCTACATATATATCTCAAATGTTGTGTTGAGTTTATTTATTTATTTATTAATTATGTTTGGTTAGAACTGAATATGAATATTGATGATATGATATGATATGATGGTGATGGTGATGGTATGATATTAGGGACAGTATGGACAGCCGTGGCACACATAGTGACAGGGGTGATAGGATCAGGAGTGTTATCTTTAGCATGGAGCATAGCACAGCTTGGTTGGGTTGCAGGCCCATTCTCCATTCTCATCATTGCTCTCACTACTCTCCTCTCTGCTTTCCTTCTTTCCAACACTTATCTCTCTCCCCAATCCCATCCTCAACAACTAACTAGGAGTTCCTCCTACCTTGATGTTGTTCATTTCAATTTAGGTACAGTGGTAGTAATTCATTACCTACCTCCCTTTTCATTTTCATCCATTTCTTTTACAAATTTATAATCAGATAAGTGTGTGCATTTTAATATGTGAAAGGATCACATTTTGATAACATAATCATATATGGATGATTGATTGATCAAAAGATTTTTCTTTATTTATTTATTTATTTATTTATTTTTGTTGCTGGCATGAAGAACGTGCTATTTTAAATTAAGGTTCTAGATGCAGTAGGTTTAGCAAACATTAAAAAACTCTTAGAAACCAACAAGATCCAGCATGATTGGTAGATAGCTAGGTTCCTTAAGCATCACGATGTCGGGAATTCAACTCTTGCCGTGTGTATAGAAAAATGCTTTATTGATAGAGTCAAAACCTTCTTCGATGATCTCTAGGCCTTGATAGAAATTAAATCAGAGTCGGTGTTCTCTATATCACCAAAAAAAAAGTTGACTTAAACTTTCTTTACAAAAAAAAAAAAAAAAAAAAAAAACAACACTACGCACAGATTTTTTAATTGTCAGCTCTGAAAATGTATTTGGTAAATATTAGATATCTGTGATTATATGCTGGGCTCTTTCATCTTCAATTTTTTCCTTTCATTTCATTAAGCCTAGAAATGCCTTAACGCGTGTTTATAATTTGTTGATTTATATTTGGTTATTTCTAGGAAGAACACTTTGCATGTCAAGAATGCGATAATGACATATCAGTTTAATGTAGTGAGTTTTAATACCTTTCTTAGTCAAATATTGTATCAGCCACAGTTCCTCATTTGGAACAACATCATAATGATATGTTTCTATAGGCAACACTGATATTACTAGATCCTTGATATGTTTCTTTAGGCTTACAAAATCCTTGGTTTGTCACAGGGATAAGGAATGGAAGGCTTTGTGGTCTTCTTGTGAGTTTATGCTTATATGGTTTTGGAATTGCCTTCATCATCACATCAGCTCTCAGTATAAAGTGCGTATCATTCACTTTTCATACTTGTTCATCTTATCATAAGTTCACTATACCAATGTTGCTGCTATTTGTATTTGTGGCTACAGAGCAATCCAAAATTCAAATTGTCACAACAAAAGGGAAGAAGGAGCATGTGAATCTGCAGTAGCAAATTATTATATCTATATGCTGCTTTTTGGGGTTATCCAAATTGTTCTCTCACAGATACCCAACTTCCATAACATCAAATGGCTGTCAGTCGTTGCTGCAATCATGTCCTTTGCTTATTCTTCAATAGGAGTGGGGCTTTCCCTCTTTCAAACCATAGGTATATATGCTCATCAATATCTGATGAGGAAAATGATCATCTCACTCTACTTTTTACCCGCACTTCTTTTTATACTTAATTACTATAACCACTGATCAAAAGAATTGTGCTTTGGAAGAAATAGTAGATGATCAAGGGTTCAAAAGTAGGTGTAGTAAAATTGTGTTGGTAAAAACAGTGTGAGAATATCATTACTCATCTGACTATTAGAGTCTTTTCCTCAAGTTCACCATATAGGCTTTTGCATGGACACTTGAAAGTTGAAAGTGTATGTTTTTATCCATTGCATGTATATAATTTTATGATAAATCATTTGCTCAGAAAATGGACATGTTGAGGGTAGCATTGAAGGAATCAGCACCTCTAGCGCGACTGAAAAGCTGTGGCTTGTTGCTCAAGCGCTTGGTGACATATCATTCTCCTATCCATTCTCAACAATTCTTATAGAAATACAGGTATGTACAATGTGCTGTGATTTCAGATAGTTAGAAAATTGTTTTCACTATTATAATTTCTGGTTGATAAACATCATGCAATTCTTGAAGGATACTTTGAAGTCGCCGCCACCAGAAAACCAAACCATGAACAAGGCCTCAACAATATCAGTCATCATCACAACATTCTTCTACCTCGGATGTGCATGTGCTGGATATGCAGCCTTTGGTAATGATACACCAGGAAACCTTTTAACAGGTTTCGGATCCTCTAGGTTTTATTGGCTGGTAGACTTTGCTAATGTGTGTATTGTGGTTCACCTTGTTGGTGCATATCAGGTACATATTATTATAAACATATCATTGTCAAATTTAATATGTTGCTCCCATTTTATATATCTTCATTCCAACATTTTTCATCACATATCTTTGAGCAGCATGTTGTGAAGGTAAGAGCAAAGAAAAACAAACTATCCCATCATTTTTTATCCTTGTAACTTCTTCCGCTATAATATTTATATAGTAAAATATCCTAGCCAGCACATTGTGCCAGTTCTGCTTTAAATGGCAATTTATATGATGTCCATTTTGAACTATCATAGAATGCATGTTCACTTAACTTCTGTGTCATTTACTTTGTTTTGTTGCAGGTGTATAGCCAGCCACTTTTTGCCAATGTTGAGAATTGGTTCCATTTCAAATTCCCAAATTCTGAATTAGTGAATCACACATATATACTGAAAATCCCAATGGTGCCAGCTTTTGAACTAAATTTTCTGAGGCTTTCTTTCAGAACTGCTTATGTTGCATCAACCACTGTGATTGCAATGATCTTTCCTTACTTCAATCAGATTTTGGGGGTTTTGGGTAGCATAAGCTTTTGGCCATTAACCATATACTTTCCAGTGGAAATGTACTTGAGTCAGTCCAGTACTGAAGCTTGGACAGCTAAGTGGATCATACTTCGGACTTTCAGCATTCTTGGGTCTGTATTGGGATTGTTCACTCTCATTGGATCCATTAAAGGAATTGTAACAGAAAAAATAAGCTGAGTTTAAGACCATTGTAATAATTGGAGCCGAGGAATTTGATTCAGGTAGCATTCCTTTTCTTTCCCTTTGAAAACTCACATTAAACATTCAGATTGTATATCTCTTATTTACTTTAGGACTAAGGGTTCACTAATTAGCCTTTTTTTTTTAATGTATAGATAAATGTAAAGGGTTATGCTTAGAACATTGAAAAATGCATGATTTTGCTGTTCAGGTAGGCCAATGTTGTAGCTGTTATAGGCTTGATTCAGTTGCAGAAGCACATACTGTGAAGAGTGCAAGTCCGGTTTTTGTAGCTGGATTCACACTCCCACTGCAGACAAAACTCACTTTTGGCATCACCCAAAAGGCCTTTGAAAGTTGTCTTCTGCTGGAATAAATTACCTCAGCAATTCTACTTTCTCTTCCGGCGTGTTGTACAAACCAATTGAGAGTTGGCTGTTATATTTCTTGGGGAAAAATCTCAGCTGTATTTGATTTTTGTATTAAGTCTTATTAATAGGAGATTAATCTAAATTATTGGGATAGAAAACATTAATGGGGATATTTTTTTTTAAAGGAGATTTGTACGATTTTATGTGGAGGGGCATCAACTGTTGGTAATAAATTTAGAACTGGATTTGAGATTTGTTGTATGAAAGTTGAATAAATTTATTTCTTTCTGTGTAGTTAAGGTGTTGTGGCTTTGTGTGATAAAAGCAGAAAGCTACAAACTATGAGCAAAGCAGTCAATGGATAGAGAGAAGGAGGAGTTGACCATGCATCTCGTGGGTGAACTACCTGCCACTCTCAACAGCGTTGAATTCTTTAATAAAATCATGCACCTTTAATGCCTTTTCTCCCTCTTTGGTTTGTACCATATGTGATAGCCCATGCAATTCCAATTATATATAAAGAATAGCATAACACTACCAGAATTAACATATAGTTATTCTATTCTACACCTGCTCTCAAAAAAACTTGTTTTTCTTTTGGTGAGGATAGATTTAACAATTAGAAAGAAAAAGCGAGATAGATGGGGCGCATTCCATGCTGTGAGAAGGACAATGTGAAAAGAGGACAGTGGACACCTGAGGAAGACCACAAGCTCTCTTCCTACATTGCTCAACATGGAACCCGCCATTGGCGCCTCATCCCCAAGAATGCTGGTCAGTGCATGACTCCGTTTATATTTATCTCTATCTTATCAGTGTCGATTAAATTGGAACATACTTAAACTTGACTTTCGCTTGTGTTAAAATTATGAACTAGGCCTTCAGAGATGTGGAAAGAGTTGCAGGCTAAGGTGGACTAACTACCTTCGTCCCGATCTTAAACATGGTCAATTCACAGATGCAGAAGAGGAAACCATTGTGAAGTTGCACTCAGTTTTTGGCAACAGGTACATAAAATCTTTCTTATATTTTCTAATCATTCTTTTCTCCACATGATCATCCCTCTTAGATGTCGTTACTTGTAACTTAAGGAATTCTTTTTATTTTGTTATCTATCTATCCCCTTTGATAATAATCACTTGAATGAATGTTCAGATGGTCATTGATATCACATCAGCTGCCGGGACGTACCGACAATGATGTGAAAAATCACTGGAACACCAAGCTGAGAAAGAAACTATCAGGCCGTGGGATTGATCCTGTCACACACAAGCCATTTTCACACCTAATGGCAGAAATTGCAACAACATTGGCACCCCCTCAGGCTGCTCATCTTGCTGAAGCAGCCATCGGTTGCTTCAAAGATGAGATACTCCACCTTCTGAACAAGAAGCCAATTAACTTTAACATTGCCAATTACATAAACCATAAATTAGAAGAAAAGGAAATCAATGCTGAGAAGATTAAGATTGGCCCATCAAAAGCTATGCAAGAACCTGAAATGTTATCCTCAACAATACCTTGGGATTCTGCTGCAGCCACATCTGCAAGTTTCGTTGCAGCGCCTTGCAATATTTTACCTACAATGCCAGAGTTTCAATTTAGTCTATCATGTTTTGGCAACGAAGGGGATGCATCACCATCAAGCCAAAGTGTTTGTACTGGAAGCACCGTGGATCAGCTAGGGCAATTACAAGGAAAACTAGAACCAGAAAATGGAGGATATTTTGAGGCTGCAAATGAAGTTATAAATGCATCCAATATATTCAGCCCAGGCTGTGTCTTGTGGGATTTACCAGATGATCTGGTTACCCTCATGGTATGAGAAAGATAACAATGCAAAAGAGGCTTAGAAGTTCAACATGCTGGGATAAAGAATAAAATATAAAGGTGATCAAAGATACAACGTGAATGAGAGCTCCTTTCACAGATTACAGATACACCAAAATAGAAATTAGATCTTTTACAAATTAAGGACACACCAATATTGGTAGAGATTTTTGTTTTGGTTGTAAGGTATATCTCATGACCGGAATTTTTTTGGCAGTACCTCACTATCCCGACATTAAGTAAAAAAATAATAATAAAGGCAAAGTTGAAAATAATAAAATAAGTGGGGTGTTCCTAGCCACAGGCGGGATAACAAAAGCCGCACTCTTATGCATTTATCACGGGAAAGAAAATGGTCCAAAATCACAATTTTTTTACATAGACCCAATTATATGCTCATAATTTAAACCCATTCATCTTCCAAGTCAAAAATTTTGGGGAAAGTGGGTAGAGGATAAGTAGATGGGTTTTGGTTAAAGAAAGATGAAAGTGGGAAAAAAATTATTTTAAATTTTGAGATTCAAATCTAATAAATGGGATTCAAAATAAAGGTATTATGAAATTTTGTAATTAAAATGGAATTCAGATCCAAAATTATGGGTTCAAAATCCAGCACTTCTTTATAAACTCTACCCATGTCTTATAAAGTTTTGATGGTTGAATCAAAGTAGTAGCATTAATGATCGACCGTTTTCTTTCTGAAAATAACTCTTTTGTGATGTCTTAATATTGTTCCTTTGTATTATGATTTATGACCCGTATAATATTTGCATGGCACCCCAAAAGCCATGCACATCCAAGTAGTGGAAGATAGAAAAGTAAAAAAGGGATACTTGCCCATGCAGCCATGCTGGATTTAATTGAGTGTGACTTGACTCTTGAATGTATTTAAGTAAACCTTTTCTCTCTGGTCTCTGGATCTGGCCTTTGCCTCTGTGTTTATAAGAAGGGTAAAATAATTAAAGAGAAATTAAATTATGGTGGATACTGGTAACTAATAATAAAAAAATACATTTAGCTTTTGTCGTATTGGGGTGTTTAGAAAATGTAGATGGATAACCTTTCACATGAAATCAACTAAAAGTCAAAAAGAGAGTTCGGCATAGGATTCCCCTTTGATTCTTTTGTTTATGCCTTCCACAACTCTACTTGCATAATCTTTTTTAATTTGTTTTACCAAATATTCTTTTTGAAAATAAAATATTGTTTTTCCAAACAATAAGGTTTTCATTTTTTTCCCCGGGATATATTTTACATTTGTCCGGTATAACAATTAATAAAAGAGAAAATAGAAACAATATTTTTTCCCCAATTGACATTATTTTACAATATTTATATGTTCATAGTAATAATAGAAACATATACTAACGAAATATTTGAAAATGGTGATAACAATTGAAAAACATATTTACCTTCATTGATCATATCCATATTTTCCCACGTGTACCATGATTAGGGATATACCTTCAAATCTTTGAGATACTGCAAAAAGAGTCTCTTATTAGCGGACATGATAAATCTATTGATTTTTTTAACAAGCAAAATGAATGATTAAACTAACAAAATATTTTTAGTTCTTTAATTCATAAATCATTATCATTTTAATTTTCGGTGATGTTGCCGTTTGCATCCATTAATGACAAACACATGTAGCTTGATAGTAAATGGTTGAAATAACGCCATTTTGTCACTCTAATATCAGTCCCAACATTCTTATTTCTCAATTGTAAATTAAAACCCTAATTCCCAATTCAATTATGCAAATTCTTAATCTTTTGACACGTCCTTTTTCATTAGTGAGCTGCAAATGATGAGTCGAAATCCCTAACTCTCAATTTTATACTCAATTTGCGATATTAAAATCCTAAATTGCACCTGCAACTAACTAATAAAATACCCCAAATGAGTGTAAAATTAGGGGACTACTTAGGGTACTAAAGGTACTCAAAATGACAAATATAGTGATGATTGTGACATCAATGAAACATGAAGCAAAGTAAAGTGATGGGAAGAGAAAGGGGTTTGGAACTGTACCAAGTTGTTGTTTGACTCAAGATGATTAAAACAAGTTGATGATCTTTCTTTTGTGATAAAAGCCTAACATCGGATTCTGGAAAAGTTGGCATTAGTTAATCAAATTTGATAAAGCTAACCTCGCTTCTCGATCATAACATATTTGCATCACAGCCATTAGCAAAAGGGCTAGACTTAGGAGAGAAGCATCAATCCATACAATTCCCCGTTTCTTTAATTTTACATATCAAAAAATTATGTTTGCCTAAATGCTGCAATTGGAGGAAAAATAAAGAATTTTTAAAGTGCTTACCTTTTTTTTAGTATTATTCATTTTAAATTTCTTATATCATTATTTCAAAATTAGAGAAATTCTCAAATAATTTTAGAGCTCTACTAGATGCAATTAACAAATCATATTATTAATTGTGGATAATTGTTATACTTGATGTGTTCTTAAGAGTGATTAATTTTTCATAAACATTTTTTTGATGGATGAAAGCTAAGCTATTTCGGCATTAAAAAAAAACTAATGATTATCCTAACAAATATTATAAAAATAGTGTTTAAAATATTCTAAAAGAAATAGGTTAATATAATGAAAAATAAAATTTAATATTTTTTGATAAATTACACAAATTATTTTCCAATATAAATGTGCATTACTTTTACATATATAAAGAATATTTAGAATAGTACTCTTTAGCATCTTAAAAACTAATATATCAAACAACATCAGCAAATAGAGTACGTAGGAGCATGTACCAGAGTATGTGGAAAAATGATGAGAAATATCTTGAGATTCTCATTCTGCATAACATATGTAACATATATATATATTTTTTTAAATGTATGTAACATATGTAACATATAATTTAATACGTAGTAATATTATTAATTTATTATGTCAGACCGACCCGCACGAGAGTCTCTTCATTGGATTCTTACATATGTGGGTCTCTGAAGCTCGGAGGAGACAACATCAGTACCTTAATCACACTCTTCTTTGTTTCAAAAAGCCAAATACACACACCAGCCCTTCCTTTACTGATTATAAAAAATTCATGTTTGTCCATGTATGTGTGAAAGAATTAAAATATACTTCCTTCTAAAATCCTTTTGATAAATTTCAAGTTGATTAAGAAAAGTAGTTAATATTGTTAATAATATTAAAAATGTAAATATTTGATATATTTTTTTAAAACTAAATATTTATTTTTATAATTATTATTGAAATTTTAAAAAATATTGAGTAATTAAATGTATTTATGGAAAAAATAATTAAATGCTAATATATATATATATATATATATATTATGTTAAGAGACAGAGGAAGTAGTAACTATTATAACAGTCGTAATTAATAAAGAGTTATTTAAGTTTTTAATCCTTTAACTTAGATGCTCTGTTGGAATTCCTTTAATTTTTTTTTCGATGCTTTGGATCCCTGAACTTTTTCATCAAATCTTTGGAGATGGTCATTTCATCACTTAAGTGCTGATATGACTGAAGACATGTCACGTCACTTTCGCAACATGGATAAGTGACGTGTTATGTAGAGTCACGTGGCACCAAGTGATTTTTGTAATGATTTTTTTTTATTAAAAAAATCAATTTTTTTTACAAATTACTTAAATATTAGATTTTCTTTTTTTTAAAAAAAAAATATGATTTTTTATAAATTGAAATTTTTTACATTTTAAAAATTCACGTGAGATTATCTGGCATGGTACCTATCAATATATATATAGCAAAGGTGACGTGACATATCATCAGTCATAACTTCACTTAAGTGATGAAAGAACTATTTCCAAAATTTGAGTAAAGTTCACGATCCAAAGCATCGAAAAAAAGTTTAAGGATCAATTCCAAAAGAGCAATTAAGTTCGAAGACTAAAAACTTAAATAAGTCTTGAATACTGCTGTACATTTGCTCCCGGTTGAAGAAAGTCGAGGTTTTTTATTCTTGTTTGGCAAGGCATAAATCGGTTTATAAACTAGCTAATCGACTTATTTTATGAAAAATAAGCTTGTTACCATGTTTGATTAAAGGGTTTTACAAAAATTATTAAGATTATAAGTTCTGATTTGAGAAGCCTTCAAAGTAACTTATGACTCACAATCTCCTAACATATAAACCATTTTATATCATTTTACCATTTTTCAGCAAATTTTAGCAAACATATATATTAGCCTATCACACTCTTTAGCTAACTTTTCAACAATTTCCCCAAACACTTAAACCACATGAAAATATTTGTAGCTGATGGGGGTATCAACAAAATGTTTCTGTGGCATTTTCCTTATAACAGCAAATATAACATTTTAAAAAAAAAATCATATCAGTGGAGCAAAAGATAAGTAGAACGAAGAAGAGACAATAAAGGAGCTTTTGCATTGCAGGAAGAAGTATATTTCTATAACAGTACTCAATCTTTGTAGAGCTGCAACTTGCAAGCTCTAACACTTAAAAAGCTCAGTAAATTACGTTACATTACATTACATTTTCACTCAACACACTTGAATGACGACCAGAACATATTCATATATCTATCTTCCACAAATGAGGGAATAAGCTTAAAATCTAAACTAAATCTAAAACTAAATTTAATTAGTAAATGATGATATACTACCTGTTACTTGTTACCTTGCTAAATTAGCATAAACAGTTGATAGAGCTGCAAGATATGAAACATCATAACTGGAATTTAAACCTCAATGACGGTACAATATTTGTCTATAGAAAAGGGGGTGAGTAAATGTTCCCCTTATAATTAAGACCAACCACTCCAAAATCCAAACCTCTATCTCATCATGAATTGATTGAGGTATTGGGAGAAAATAAATAAAGTGAAAGCACTTCAAAAGCCTATCTTCTAATCCTATCACAAGATCTTATACGTTGCAGCACACAAATAATTAGGCCTAGCTAACATAGAGTTGGTAGATAAATATTAGATTTTGAAGTATGACTCGATTCATGTGTATATGTATCTGAAAGGGGCAAGTCTCCAACTATCGATAAGATGACACCTTTGATGCAAAAAAAAAAAATAATAATAAAATAAAATATTACTAGCACATAAATGAAACAGAAACATCTTGAGGAAGCACAACGGATGAGAAGAAGATCTCCAAGTCTGGAGGTGCAAAAAGTGCTGCAGGTGATATACGCAAAGAGCAATTATTTGAAAGTAGCCTTGGTTTCTTCTTTGGTGCTGGTGGGCATGTTGAAACTTCTGGTATCCGAAACTTTGCACCCTTTGGGGTGGAGCATGAACTGCAGGTAGTAGAGACTTCAGCAGCCACCTCATCAGAAAAATCAGTAGTGGATACTTGTTGTTTTTGGCTCTGCTTCTTCTTCAAGTGACTTCTTCTACTTACCTTTCTTCTTGTTCTTGTTGTTGTCTTTGTCCTTCCAGAAGGATTCATTTCTATCTTGAGGTGAAGAAAGAAAAGCTTCAAGTGGGCTTAAAATAACTGGAAAAGCTAAAGTTACTAATAATAATATAAAATGGCATGAATGTATGCAAAAGATGGAAGTGGCAAGAAGAAAAGGCAGAGAGGTAGAGAAGCTAAGGTAGGTATATAACCAAGCAGTAACTATAGGAGGACAAAGATTATTATATCCTATTGGAAAGTGATTTGAAAAGGGATTTTTTATTTTGTGAGAAGTAGTCAGGTAATGATTCTTGAAACAAATTTCTTAAATGTATATGTAGCCAAACTAGTGAAATAAGGAATCCTAGATAAGATTTCTTCAAAGGAGACCGAACCACCTCATGTATATGTGTTACTGTATTCAATATTTTTCAATTGTGCTCTTGCTATATCATCCTAGTATCTGCATCCTCCTAACGATGGTCATAAAGAAATATATATTGATTAAAAATAAAGGGACAATTATCTTGTAAATATAAAATTCATTCAAAACTTAGTATACACAATAATTGTAGCTTTTTATTTTTATTTTAATTTGCTCTCATAATTTAAACAGAAGTTCATATTTTTTTTTTTGGGACTTTGATATAAAAGCTTCACTTGGTTATTTAAGTTTTTTAATGAATCGGTGGTCCTAATTTCTACTTCGTGTCAAGGCTTAAAATGTCAGGACCATGACTCGCTACGGAAGGCAGAGTTAATGTATGCCAACCAAATGGTTCAGTAGTGAGTTCCTTTTTTTATTCATTAATTTTTTCTTCTCCAAAATATATTGGATTTATACTTAAAAAAAAATTATGAGAAGTGTTTGAGCTTGGGCCGGTGACTACGGACCTGCTTATATTTTCTTGAGTTAAAGTCTGAAGAATTACTTCTACCCAAAAAAAAAGTCTGAAGAATTACATATTAAATATAATAATTAGCTAAAATTATAGTTGATTGGTTTATTTCATGAAAATTGACATATTAATGTCCGCGCAAGTCAATTCAGTTGATAGCTGTAGGGACACTTAGGTAATTTAGATCCTCAGATCCTGACTTCTAATCCAGGTACCTCCTTTATATAATTTTTTTTTGATATATTAACATTAAAAAAATGTCCACTAAGCATAATTTAATTAGTAAAGAAGCTTAACTTCCGTGTTCGATATCTGAAACGTTCAAGTGGTTGAATAAATACTCTTTCCCAATTTGATAAGATTCTCCGAATCAAATGTAACGGGTGGATCATAGGTTCTAGATATATAAAAAAATAATTTGAAAAAATATGAAAAAAAATATTGATATATCAACCAGCAAAAAAAATCTACTTACATGTACAAATACATGCCACTCTAATTAAATTAAAGATATTAATATTGAAAAAATAATTTTATGTATGTATTCTTGCCTATCTTAAAAATACAAAAAATAACATTTTTTCATGAGTTTTTACTGTACGTAAAAACGTTAGTTCCTCAAGAAATTTAATTCACTTTTAGTCCTCATGTTTTCCAAAAGTACCAATTTAGTTCATCATGTTTTCCAAAAGTATCAATTTAGTCCCTCAACGAAATGGCTAACGGAAATAGGACATAGACTAAGTTGGTACTTTTGGAAAACTTTGGGGACTAAAAATGAATTAAATTTCTTGAGGAATTAAAGTGTCTTTGTCGAAAAATTTGAGGGATCAAAGTGTCCCTTCACTCTTAATTTTTTATTCTCCAAAAAATATTGGATTTATACTTAAAAAAAATTATGAGAAGTGTTTGAGCTTGGGCCGGTGACTCGGACCTGCTTATATTTTCTGAGTTAAAGTCTGAAGAATTACATATTATATATAATAATTAGCTAAAATTATAGTTGATTGGTTTATTTTATGAAAATTGTTATATTAATGTCTGCGTAAGTCAGCCAGTTAGTATTTACAGGGACGCCTAGGTAATTTAGGCCCTCAGGTCCTGTGTTGTAGCCCCGGGTACCTTTGTATATAAAAAAATTGATATATTAACATTAAAAAAATGTCCACTAAGCATAATCTAATTAGTAAAGGAGCTTAAGTTACGTGTTCGATATCTGAAACGTTCAAGTGGTTAAATAAATACTCTTTCCCAGTTTGATAAGATTCTCCGAATCCAATGTAACCGGTGGATCATGGGTTCTAGATATATAGAAAACCCAAAAAATACATGCCACTCTAATTAAATTAAAGATATTAATATTGAGAAAATAATTTTAAGTATGCATTCTTGCCTATCTTAAAAATACAAAAAATAACATCTTTTCATAAGTTTTTGCTGTGTGTAAAGGTTAGTATTTGCTTTAAATTAAGGGTTTGTTTAACCTCAATCCTTAAGGAGCTAAAAAATGGTAAAAAGGTATTGATAAATAAAGTCCACTATCACCTAAGTATTAAATCTTTAACTTTTCAACGTAAAAATGTTATTTTAAGCCTCTTAACATTAATCTTAAATGCTGAAATTAAGAAAATCATTAAATTAATTTAAGTAAAGAGTACATTAATGATCGAGTTGGATTCCGTCCCTTATTATATGACATCATTTTAATAGATACTCCCTCCGGTCCTATTTATAAGTCACATTCTAGAAGGATTTTTTGGTACTATTTATAAGTCACTTTGTATTTTCTAGGAGACTTTTATTGTTATTTTCTCTTATTTGCCCTTTGGCCATTAATGTGAAGTAATACAATGTGAAATTTCCAATGCAAGTTAAGAGGATAAGATTGTAATGTTGAAGTATTTTTTTAAAGTTTCAAGAAACCTAACTACTCTCCTTGGTCCATGTGATATAGTTAAGTATGCCCTATATATAGGACCAGAGCGAGTATAGTGTTTCTTTTTATAAGTCGTTTTAGAATATCTAGGTAGTATTAAAAAGTTATTCGAAATACACCCCTAATAATTGCATAGAGGTAACTTTGGAATTACAACATATATTTTGATAAATTTGACAATAATAATTATTTTTCTTAATTTATGTAAATTTAATAAAAATGACTTATATTAAGAGATAGGGAGAGTATTTGCAAAGTCCATTATTCAATGTATCGGTGTGCAAAATAAGAAAGAAGATTCAAAACCACGTGTCGAATCATTAACCAAAGTGAAGAAACCGTCCAGGTGAGTTGGCCAACCTAACTACTAAATTTAGAAAAAAAAAAAAGACAAAACAAGAATCCAACGTAGATTTGAATTGGAATCCATTCGCTTTATTCTGCTGGAAAATTTTGGGCCTCAGAAATTTGGCTGGTCGAGGTTCAACATTCACACACACCCTTCAAAATCCTACCTTCCTCCTTTTTCCTTAGCTTGCTCCAAAACACCTCTCTCCAACAGTTTTATTTGACTACTACTACTACACATATACTTGCTCTCAATTTCCAATTTTTTTGGATACCCACGATTCTTATCTTGCAGTTATTTCGTGGGCATCTTTCAATTTGTAAACTTGGCACCATTTTTCATCTGGGGTGTGTGTGTTTGTTTGGGAGCTTGGTTATAAAATAATCAAAGGTTGGATTTTTGTGGAAGATGATAATGGTGGGTGCTCTATCTATTGTGGTGGATGCTGCAGCTGCTATGCCAACAACAACGACAACAACAACAACAATAACAAGTGGGAATCTGAATAAGCAATTGGTGAAGCGTGGTGGTGGTGGGACCACCATGGAACTAAGCAGTACCTTCCTTGATCCTGTGAGGGAGTGGCGCAGCCTTTGTGTTAATAGAAACTTCATGAAGCAGAAGCAGCAGCATAGCAGGTTTCGTAAAGTGGCAATTGTCAACGAGCTTGGTGGACAGTATGAATACACTTTTGATGATGTTAAAAAGGTAAACTAACATATAATCCCTCCTCCTGTCTTATTTATAAGATTTTTTTTAGGTTTTTTACTCTCATAAAGGAGAGTGGATAAAATTGTTAGTGATATTGAAAATGTAAAAATTTGATATACTTTTTCAAAATTACCCTTATAATTATTATTGGAACTCTAAAAAGCGTTGACTTTATAGGGGTGTTAGAGGAAAGAAATAATTAAATGCTATTGAAAATTGAAAAGGAGTCTTATAAATAAGACCAAAATAAAAACCCAAAAGGGTTTTATAAACAGAACTGAAGGATGTATTTTATATTTACTTCTTGGTAATAAATAATTTTATTTATGATTTATAAAAATAATATTAGATCCATGTCTACCATTTGATTACTTAAAAAAAATATTTCTTTAATAACTTTTTAATTCATTGTTTTAATAAGCAAAGTTTTTATGAGGAGGGGAGAGGAAAAAAATTTGACTAAAATGTCACTTTAGTCCCTCACTTTGTAAGGAACTTTCATTTTGGTCCCTGACTTTTCAATAATTACTCTTTAGTCCCTCACTTTGAAAATAGTTACTCACATTAGTCCTTGGCAACTTTATGTTAACGTCTTACATACGTGGCCGTTAAATAACCTATACGACATTTGGTTGTTGTGTTGCTGCCACAGATTCAGCTACTGTATTTTCTGCGGATGTCACCGCTTTAGCCGCTGCCTTATTATATGCAGTTGTTTTAGCTTCTGCAACTGCTTTAGCTGTCTTTTTAGTGGTCTTAGCTCTCTTTTTCCTCCACTTTCTGTGTTTTTGAATTCAGCATCATGTGTAAGACGTTAACGATTACATGTGTATAAGTTATTTAATGGTCACGTGTGTAAAACGTTAACATTTATGAATGGAGAAAGTTGTCACGGACTAATGTGAGTAGCTTTTTTCAAAGTGAGGGACTAAAAAGGAATTATTGAAAAGTTGAGGACTAAAGTGAAAGCTCCTTGCAAAGTGAGGTTTGTAAGGACTAAAGTGACAGTTTAGTAAAAAAAATTTTTGCAACCTTCTAAAGATCGAAAACAAATATTCATACTTTATGTTCACAACTCTGCTAGTAGAGTTATCTATTGAGGATTATCAATTTTTTACTTGAATAATATTTTATCAAGCATGACAAGTGACATGGAAATACACACTTTGGGACAGCGGACAGCTGTCCTCTCTATATGATGGATGGTCTTTAAAATATCTTCCACTAACTGTTGTTGTTGTTTGCCATCTAACTAAATCTTTGGATACAGCAAATACTCAACTATTTCACATACAAGGCTGTAAGGACTGTTCTTCATCAATTGTATGAGATGAACCCACCTCAGTATACGTGGTTCTATAAGTAAGTAAAATTTTAGCATGTTTTAGTAACTAATCACTTAAACTTTTATGCCATTGTAATTATTTTAGCTTGGAAATTATGTATGTTTATATTCATTCACATGTTAAGCTTCTAAATTGTTGATTGGAGAAACTCTTGCATCTCCTATAGCTGAATAAATGCATACTCCGAGAAGGATATCAACCAATGATTTTAAATAAATCCAAATACTTAATTCATTAATTTAATTTAATTTATTGATAGAGATTTATCATGCACTTAGTATTATGCTATAGGAGCATGCATTAGTTTCTTAACGACATGATAGCTCTTAATTTGTTCAGCACATGATATTGATTATTAAACTTGAACCTGATGATTCAAAAGCTATCTCATAATTAACTCTTCATTCTGATAGATTTCACCCCAACAATCTATAACATTTATTTGGAATCTTATTTGAATAGTCTTAACTCTTAATCAAGCATAGTCGAAAATGGACCCCTTTTGTGATTTCTACGATATTTATTTGGAATGATGTTAGAAGATTTTTACTCTTTCACAGTGAAGTTAATTATTGTTAGTACATATGGTAAAGCTAATTATTTTGCTAACTATTAGTTGTGTTTTTCATGTTGGCAGCTTCGTTGTAACAAACAATCCTAACGATGGGAAACGTTTTTTACGAACCCTTGGGAAGGTAGTCTTTAACTCTTTATTACCCTAACTAGTTAAATTGATGCTATACTCAGCATTTCAATGGCCGACCATGAGATAGATGTTATATATCTATCTCATGCCATACAATTTTGCAATAGAAGCTATATATGTAACTGTTCTGAAATTTTCTTCTATTTCACAATGTGAAATGATGTCATACACTTTTTTGACCCAATTGATAGGAGCAACAAGGACTTGCCGAGAGAGTAATGGTAACGCGGCTTCACCTTTATGGTAAATGGGCCAAGGTACTGGAACTCAAGTTATCATTTTCTTTTTGTTTGATATCCAAGACAATTGAAAATCTTTTGTGACTTAAGGGGTGACGTACTTAAATCTATAACCTTTCTCATCCTCTATTATTGTCATGCAGAAATGTAATCATGCTGAGATATATCAAGAAATCTCTGATGAAAACTTGGAGCTAATGAGGGAACGGCTCATCGAAACTGTAATATGGCCATCGGATGACACAAACACAGAAAAAGTTGGCTGATAAAACAGGACTTCTCGTCTCATCTTTTTTCAGTCTTGTACTCTTTCGTTCACCTCTCCCTAGTCAGATTTGTCATTTGTGCCATTTTCCCTATTAATAGGATTGTTAGTATAGATAAACCTTTGCCTGCTAGGTAAGGTGATATTACGTTCTTTAAATTGTGTATATTTCGATACCTTTTGTATTTGCAAGAACCATAATTTAGATAGTTTTAAATGATGGATTTACCAGAGGGTCTAAAAATTTCAGGCATTTGTTAAGAGTGTGTGTAGAGGAGGGAGTGGTAGCCCTTTCTACGAAAGAAAAATAAAATTGGCTTCTACTCACATGATGGTTTGAACTTTGAACCTGTGCATAGACCCCTCGCATGGCAACAGCTTTATAATACTAGACTCTTCATTGATATTAGTGTTTGTAACCATTCTCTGGAATCCAATATTCCATGTTAGCTTCTAAATTTGGATGCAATATTAAGGATATTAAAAGTCTAGGTTGAAACTGAGTTCCAAAAATGGCATTTACTATCATATGATACCAGATTAAAGCCTATAAACGGTCTGATTACATTTAACTATCACCAAAAATAATAATCTGCCCAAGTGCAAGTCTAGCACGAAGAAGCATCAACAGAAGAAAATTGAGATTTACTATGACCCAAACAGCAGTTGTGCATAAAAACTGTTATGACTCTGCAAAAACTGCCAGAAGAAAGAATGAGACCCTTTTTCTGCTTGTGGAAAGAGTAGTTGCATTATGGCTTCTTTGTGAAACTCATTTCCCACTTGCAATATTGCTTAATGAAACTTGTATAGTCAACGAAATCATAAAACATCTTATAGAAAAATATTAATATATGGAATAAAGAAAGGCCAACACCAACCCAAGTCATTAAGACTTGGAATGATTTTGTCATTTTGATGTTGGAGGTCTCATCCTCCACCTGGCCACCTTTCTCTCCTCCTTACCAGCTGCTTCCTTTCCATGGGGTGCATTTGTTTCAAGTATACCTCAAAATATGAATTTGGGAATAAGATATTCTCATGTTTGGTACAGGTTATAAAAAAAAAATCAGGTATTATTGATCCCAGGAACAAAAAGATGAGTTTGAATAAGCTTTTCCAAAACACCACCCTAGGCAAGTTTACCTATGGCTCAACTCAGGTAATAAAGGGATATGAAAATCCCCAGACATAGTCCCATAGAGATTGTAGGTAAGTACGAATTAGATCGAATTCACTAGTATAATACTGCATCAGTGACATACTAACATCAAAAAGATTTACCATTAACAGTCATGCACAGTAAGTATAATACTGCATCAGTGACGTACTAACATCAAAATATACACCTAATATCGAAAAAGAAACTAGTGTCACTGCTGAGGTTGATGATCAAAGTGTCGTTGCAACATCTGATATATACCAGCAAGCTGAACTTCCATTCGAACTCCCCGTGCCTCCTGCGAAGCAGCATAATCCATAAAGCTGTCAGATAACTCCTGCACCTGAAGGCTCAACCGATTCAAATGATAACGAATGGAGTCAGTATCATGTGTAAGCGCTTCTGCTGCTACTGGCATCTGCATCTCCACGTCCTCATCTGCTGTCGCTGCAGGCTGCACAACTGATAGCTCCTCCTGGGGTGATGGGTCTCCGACTGGTGCAGGCACATGAACCACACAGTCCCCGCCTGGACTGCAAGTGAGGATCCCCATGCTGTATAATGTATCGTCTCCTATAGGATACATCTCCCTGACAAGAGTAGCACGCTGCGGGTCAAGGACTTCCAGGTGCTCTGCAAACTGTGTTAAAGGAGCCAATACATGCTCAATTGTAATAAAATCAATGAGGGAAATTCTCTTTAAATATGGTTAACGAGTAAGTTTAACTTCTGAAAAACTAAAGCATTGAGGAGAAAAGGTCATGCTGGATCTAATAAAATGCAAGCTTCTAATAATCATCAATAATAGGATAACATACAACCTCATTTAAAGCGAGATAAACTACATCCTCTAGTTCTCAACAGATTGAGTGTGTCCAACAATATGCCAGAACTTCCTGATACCTGCGCGGCCCTAAGCTAATTTAGACAGGTTGGAATCTTCAAATTAAGTTCTTTTGTATTTTTTCAGGTCAGGTTGAAGTCCCTGCCTCAACTGGCCCGATGCAATATAACATATTGAAGCTTATAATTTATGAAAATTGGTAACCAACTATAAGACATCTTAACTTAAATTAATATTGTTTGCGCTGATATAATTTGTTTAAAATATATATTGCAAAACATTCCACAGTTGTTGTTTTATAATTTTAGAAATGTATGAGTTATACATAATATTCAAATTTGCACTGTTTGGGCCACGATCATGATCAGGTTGATTCCTAGGTCTAAAAAATGGAACATGAAAATGACCAGTAAGGACCCCTACATATAATAATCATAAAATTATAAATGTATTATGCAATAGTTACATATTAAATTGTCCTTTGTTGTTGGGGCCTTGGTATCTGGAAGTCAAATTGAACCTCGACTAATTCAAGTCGAACCCGGGAAAACCCATTTAAAGGGGCAAAGCTCCCCAACACCTACTTTTTCATTCATAAGACTCAAACACGAGACATTGCTTAAGGGAAACCAAAGCCCTTGAAACTTAAACCAACATATGTTAGTATTAAATTGGTTTTTTACCTTGTACCCTCAGATTCTAAAGTTTACATTCCATGCCATTAGTGTGATCGGTAGATTCCTTTAAGCACTTCTTGCTTAAAGAAAGCTAGCGACTACTCAATTCAACTTAAATACAAGAAAAAGAACATCATAAATCCAATAACATATATAAAGACAAAAACAGAAAGATCAGATAGAAGCCGAACTGAAGGAATGATAATTCTTTCATTCATCATAATACAACTTGCACTCAAGTTATGAATGGGATTTTATGAGGAAAAACTTATAGAAAACGTACGAGACTTTATGTCCTTGTGAGTTGCATACCTTGATTGAGCGAGAGACACTATTCAAGAAAATGCAAGCTGCAGCGCGTACTTTTTCATCACCATGGATTAAGGCATCAACTAATTGATTCAAGACCTGTATTGAGAAAGCCATCAAATATTTTTGAAGACAGTTGAAAACAAGTGTCCATTCCAAAAATGGATCTATAAAACCCTGGACTGGGACTAGCAGTTAATAAAATTGTTCCAGAAAAAAACTGCAGGCACATATCAGCATGAAAAAACAGAGATTCTGGTCTCATGCATTACAAAAATATAGAGAAACCGCATTCATGAGCCCCAACATGACAAGATCACACAGAAAAGGAGGAAAATATATAATGAAAACCTCAATAATCAACTTTCAAGTCCACAGGTTGTAGTATTCCTAACTTGTGTCATATCCCACTATACCCAATCGTGTATCTGTTGTTACGTTTCACCCTTCCATATGGTTGTTTGAACTCCCTCATATGGTGGCTATTAAAGAGGAAAGATGTTAAGAAATTTTGCTATAGAAATGGCTAACTGCAGCTTTTCTTTATAATTTTCATCTGCTATTATTTTACCAAAGAAGACAATCATGTGTCACCAGAAAAACTGGTTACTAACAACAAACATATGAGATTTACTAGAAGTTCCAAAGAAACAACAGACCTGCAATGAAAGAAACTTAGACCTGCAGCACTCCAGCTTTGAGCAAAGATGAGCCAAGGCTAGAAATATCCCTTCAAGACGCTTGGGATGTAAAGCACAATTTTGCAAGTGATGGCAGAACTTATCAACTGCATTTGCCTCATATGCTAACTTCTGCAAATCTTCCTTCTTTGCAATTAAACTCGAAAAGGCATAAAAAGCTTCATCTCCAACTTGACCAGGATCATCAAGGAGCTCGAGCAGCACATATAACAATTTGGTTTTGATTCCTGTGTCTTGCAAATGGCAAGAAGAATTCTTTACACAAATCAAGCACAAGCTGGCTAATAACTTTGTCCGAGGATATCTGTCCTTAGTTAATTGAATCACAGAACTCAAAACTCTTCCACTTTGAAGGTCTACAAATTTAGAGACAGCATCCGGATTGTTTTTAAGAATTGCAGCTACGGACTCTAAACCAGCATCTCGCTGGCCTGAAGAACCATCAAGAAGGCTAACAAGTTTCTCTAAAACACCAGCATAGCATAACATATTCTGTTCATCACTTGTCTCACAAGAACGTATAACAATGCTTGCACCCAGTTCGGTAAGATTTTCATTCTCACTTTTCAATAGCGAAAGAAGAAAATCCATGTTTTCTAATTGAAAAAAATCATACTTTGGAGCTAGTTTTGATCGATAAATCATTCGTAAAGAACGTGCAGAGGCATCCACAACCTGAAATCAAGAGGAGAAAGGGCTATAAGATGGGATTGGAAAAGATAAAGTAGTATATATAGAAAATAAAGAGGAGGCGCATCACAGAGCATTATAATATGTAATTATTTAGTGTGATAAGGGCAGAAATTTCTTGTTCCACCTACTGTATGACATACTGCAATAAAAATCCGAGAGAATAACTATTGAAAAGTATTCAAAATTCAGGTGTTGAAATGAAACAATGGGAACTGCATTTACTATAACCTCCATCCATTCACCCCAGCTCCAAAATACAATATGATGAGTTCATGGAGTTAAGTACACATGATAAATTGAACTTAGCAAATGCCTACACACCATCACAATCATGTCACAAAGCTGATCAAAGCATTGGATCAAAATCCAAAATCAAACAACAGAATATCAACTAATAATCCGTGAAGTGTTGAATATGGATACCTGTCCATCACACACAAACACGCACCACTTCGAAGTGTCGATGCTTCGTAGATAAACAGTAAAAGCAATTTCAAATCAAGCAAATTTAATAAAACCAAATTGCAAACAACAAAATGTCAAAATGTATTGCAACCTAGCAAGGTTTTAATAGTGATCGCGGTCGCGGTGTCTGAGATTCCGAAAACCTTGACGTTGAGGATTTTTTCGGATAAATGCGGCCGATGCGAGTGCAGCGAAAACACATGCAGCCGCATTTAGCTGCAATAGTATGTAACGTTAAGGTTTTGAAGTGTACGAAACCGCTGTTTAAAACCTTGCTGCAATCAATTGGTCAAGCTGCAATTTCATCAAAAGCGTTCGTTGTACCTTATGATCGGAGGCGGAGAGGAGGGTGAGCAAATGAGGAAAAGCTCCAGCGTTGAGGACAGCAGTGACACCGGCGTCGAGGCCGCAGGAGAAACTGCCGAGAGCGGCGGTGGACTGGAGAATGAGGTTGCAAGGGGAACGGGAATCGGAGAGAGGAGCGGCGACGAGGGGAACGGCACCGAGGTTGATGTAGAAGAGCTTCTTGGTGCGGTTGCCGATGATGTGGTTCTTAAGCTCTCGGATGGCTTGGAGCTTAGTATCGAGATCGGAGGAGGCGAGACGGTCGAGGATGAGATCGGAGGAGGCGGCGGCGGCGGCGGCGGGCATGGTGGAAGGAAGGAAGGAATGAGTGAATTGTTGGAGACCGGAGATCCTTTCTCTGTTACGGAAATTTATTGTTGGTAAATGGTTACTTCCACACTCACTATTTTTTTTTTTTTTACTTTTTTTTTTAACCCCACCCTTTATTCATTAGCTTCTCACGCGTGAAACAAGTCAAAAGATTCTTTCAGCTTGAAACAAGGTATAAACAAAATAAAATATTTTCCGCCTTATGCAAGTCGTATTATCTTCCGTTTTTCCAAAATCGTAAATAAAATAAAGTATTTCGCCTCTCATCAGGCGAAAAACATAAAAAATTTGTTTCAATACCAAAATTGTCTCTCCGTTCATTCACGTACAAAGAAGGGAGGTGGGGGGTTTACGAAGGGGCATTTATGAGATTTCAACGCTTTAATTGTTCCCCTTCTTAAAAGTCGGAAGTATTTCCGCTTTTAAATAGTCGGTAAGTCTTCCGTCTTATGCGAATCGGAGGGGACCAAAAAGTTTATCCGACTTGTTTCAGGCGGTAGGGACCAATGAATAAAAGGTGGGATTCAAAAAGAAAAAGTCCTTTTTTTTTAATATTTATTTCGTCACAAAGTTATTTTTCAACCAATAGCCGACAAATACTAATTCCCTCCAAAATATAAAAATTACTAAAATGTATTTTTTTTATTGATAAAATATGTTTTATGTAAATGAGAAAAATGGAACTTTTGACATAAATTTTTACTTTGTTATATAAGTGTCTCATATTAAAAGATTTTTTATTATTCATCGGTTTATATTTTAGATATTTTTTTTCTTAATTTTCTATGGCTTTTAAGCAAAATAAATGTATAATTTTTTTTCTGTAGCATCTCAACAAATAGTTTAATATTATTTCCCATATGTAATTATACAGTGTCAATGTAACTTGGGTAGAGAAAATTGTTCCCTTGTTTTTGGGACTATTCAAACAAGATTTGTTTTAGGCTTCTCCGTATGACTTTTAATTTGTCATGATCCGATATTGGATACTAAAATACATTTTATTATTGAATACTTTATAATTATTGATTTTTTTGGTTGGAAAGTAAAATAAAGTGTAAAAAGAATTAAAAAAATATATTTTTGTGTTAAGCAAGTGTATCCTCACTCACCTGTAATATAAAAGGTGTAAATAAAATCCAACCTACCGTTCAAAGTATTCGGAAAAAAGAAAAGGGATAAAAATGAGTGAATGTTTGTTAAATGTCAGTACTCTGTTCTATGTTCTAGAAAGATAATCTTCCGTGTACGAAAATATAAGTCATCTTGACTAAAAAATATATTTTTATTTTGTAAATAAAGTTACTCATTCCTGTATTAAATATAAAAAAGAAAAAGAAAGTTTATTAACGGTCTTAAATAGAAAAATTAATTATTTTTTATTTTCAATATAATTATTTATAAAATATATGTATAAAATGGTTGTATTATTTAATTTTTGTTTCATCTCCAATTTACAACGAGAAAGTAGTTAGTATTGTTAGTGGTTTAAGAAATGTAAATAGTATTTGGTAAACTTTTTTCAAAATTACTCCCTTTTTATCAGGAAAAAAAATTGCACGATCTTAAAGATAAGCAACAATTACTAACTTTTTATTCTCAGTGCAATATTTCCTAAAATATTCCTATAAAGTGATTATATCATTTAATTTTTATTTCATTCTCAATATAAGTTTATTAAAGTAATCAATTTTTTTATTAATTTGAGAAAATTAAATGTACTCAACTTACTCCTAATAAATGTGAAGTTATTTTTTTCTTATATTTGAGATTGGAGGGATATATATATACTAATTACTTATTGAAATTTAAAAAGTGTTGAATAAATATGGACATGTGCAGTAATGAAGTACTCCTTTCCTTTCTAAACAATTGTCTTTTTTTTTTTAAATTATTTAAAGCGGGGCTAATCGTCCAAAACAAAATAATTGTCATTTTATCAAAATAAATTTGTTTTTTTAGAAATCCAATACAACATTAATTACTATTTTTACAATTCCACCCTCATATAATTAATAAAAAAAGATGATAAGGGGAAAAAATTAATCAATTATCATAACGAGATAAATGATAAAAATGATATAAAAATGTTGATTTACTAAAAAAAACTTTAAATATACTTCTTAATTTATGAAGGAAGTAATTAAAGAGAAAATGTGTAATACACCAACAAAGTAAAATTTTTTACACCACCAATGCATCATTCACCATTCATCTGTTTATGGTTGTTGACTTTTAAATTAAAGTAATATCAGTGAATGATCGATGATGAACTAATGATGTAAAACACTTTACACTGTCAGTGCATACCTATTAATCTCGTAATTAAATATATTAAAAATTAAAAATGTAACTTATAATTAAGGATTTTTTTTTGCGCCAATGATATCTTCCAGCCGATAATCAAAGTTTAATCTCATCTGAGACGTAGAGATCACCTAAGTGAACTTTATCTCTTTCAACAAAACTTTTTGCTATCACCTAAGGATGTTTTTTTTTTTTTAAATGAGCTTGAAGTGGACACATGGATGTGATTAATTAATTTAGTTTAATAATGGTATGAGCTATGCAAAGCCAAATTGAGGAACCTTCTTCTTAAACCAGGTTTGAATGTTGAATCAACCCCACTAATCATATTCATAATCATAATTATTAACAACTCATCACCCTCTCTCTCTCTCTTTACTTCCTTCCTCCCTTTCACTCTACTTCTTCTTCTTCTTCTTCTTCTTCTTCTTCTTCTATCCTCCCTTTCACACCAATTCACTTATTTCTCTCACTCTCTCTTCTTTCATTTGCTGGGGTATGTCTCTTTTCAACCCATTACTCATTTTCATTTAAAGATCTCAACTTCACATTTCCCTCTATTTCCTTGCTTTCTAATTTTTAGTTATTTTACTTCATATATTGTTACTTTCTAATTTATTTATTTTTTTTCCATTGTGAAATTTGAGTTGATTGTTATTTATCATGCACAAGAACTTCTGAAATTTCAATTTATATCAAATTTTATTATTGTATGATATTTTTCTATGATTGATTGATTGCCAAATTGAAATTGATTGTTAAGCATGAATTGGAAGTTCTGAAATTTCAATTTATGTTTTTTCATTTTTTTTTATATATAACTAAAATCTATATAGGCGTGGTTTGTGAAGGGAAATGAGAAGAACTGGCTAAGCTTGGAAATAGTTTGGTCTTTTTATTGGTTTGAGCTTGGTTGTGATGGAGTTCCCTACCATTCCTCATTCGATTCAATTCTGCGTTCTCTTGATGGTTCTGCTACTATTGAAGAGTGATGTTGTTGTATATTCGAATTCCGATTACTTGATTGGTCTTGGAAGCTATGATATTACTGGTCCTGCAGCTGATGTTAACATGATGGGGTATGCTAACGCAGAACAAGTTGCATCTGGTGTTCACTTAAGGCTGCGGTCTCGTGCTTTCATCGCTGCCGAACCACATGGTAACCGCGTGGTGTTTGTGAATCTCGATGCTTGTATGGCATCACAGCTTGTGACTATCAAAGTTCTTGAGAGGCTCAAAGCAAGGTACCAATATTGACTAAGAGTGTCTTTGGATTAGTTGCTAAAGTACTTAATCGATTATTGTTTTACTATTGATTATAATAGAACCGGTTTCATGTTTGGATATGTTTGCTAAAAAGTGTTAAGACAATCTGTTTTGATTGAGTTGTGTAAAAAATCACGTTAAATATAGATTAATGATATTTTGTTTGGTAATTAGTTTTACATAGGTGAAACGAGAAAAATCTGACTGGTTTAAAAAAAAGATATATATTACAACTTTTAAAATAAGCTAGAAACTTCCATATTTGAAAAACATGTCAGATTATAATATAATCAGGTTTGCCAAACATGTCAGATTATACTCGAAACAATTTTTTTTTGGGATCTACATAAAATGTTAAAATGTCTTTTTCAAACCTGCAGATACTATGGTAGATTGGATGTAAAAGGGATTTTTCTTTAGTTTCTGTTTGTAGTGGCAGATGTTTCCCTTTAATAATTTATTTAATCTCATTAATTGTGTGCCTGAGGCTATGACTTTATTTTGTTTGACAGATATGGTGACCTATATACTGAAAATAATGTAGCTATTAGTGGAATTCACACTCATGCTGGTCCTGGGGGTTATCTTCAGTATGTTGTGTACATTGTAACATCTCTTGGATTTGTGCGCCAGTCATTTGATGCCCTTGTTGATGGCATTGAGAAATGCATTGTCCAAGCCCATGAAAATCTCCGTCCAGGATCAATATTTGTCAATAAGGGTAAGGAAAGGAATTTGCATTCCTTCTCTGTCCTTTCTCCCTTAGGCACTTATGTACAGAAGCAAGCAGGGACGGATCCAAAAATCATTGGAGGGAGGGGTCCATAACTAAAATTATATACATGAGCATAGCATATTTTTTTAAATTTTTTTATTTAAAAAATAATACATGTATGTAACTAATTGTACAAAATATATGCAAGAAGGGGCTTGAACATATGCTTATATAAATATATGTCATTAAAGAATTTTGACATATATGTTGGTAATTATACAAGATGTATGCAAGAGTTTTGATTGAGTTGTGCAAATTCACGTGAATTTCTTGAATTCTATTTATAGGTTTATTTATAAATGTGGTAGTTTCACATTCCAATTGATAATCAACACTGTCTACAGCATCTGTTTCAAACTTTCAATAAGTTAATGGCAACAAGCTAGTAGGACTGTTGAATGAGGTTGAATTCTTCGTCTTTATGTTTCCCTCTTTTTCCTAGAGATGTTAACTGCGATAAAAATCCGGTTATCTCTCATTATCTAAAATCAGCGTGATTGCTACCAAGTGCACAAGTTGGTAGGCTAATAGTTTGGCTATTAAGTCTAGTTATCAACTTCTTTCCTCCCTGCTATGATACTACATGGTTATAATGCAGTTATCTTCAACTTGCAGGCGAGCTCTTAGATGCTGGTGTAAATCGCAGTCCTAGTGCTTATCTCAATAATCCTGCTGCGGAGAGAAGCAAATATAAGTATAATGTTGATAAAGAAATGACTCTTTTAAAGTTTGTTGATGATCAATGGGGTCCTGTGGGAAGCTTCAATTGGTTTGCTACTCATGGGACTTCAATGAGTCGTACAAACTCATTAATTAGTGGGGATAATAAAGGTGCTGCTGCAAGATTTATGGAAGACTGGTTCGAGCGAAAAGACTCTGTAAAAATGGGTTCTGTTGGATTTGGAAATGATAGCATCCCCCGAAGAATTTCAAACATAATTCCCAGCCTTGATTATAATCGTAAGTTTGGCTGCAATGATTCGATTGATGCAAATATGCAATTACTAGCTTCTGTCCCGATATAGATATAGGAGACATGATAATCATGTTCATTAAATAACTTCCAATTTTGTAGGTTTATATGCCACGTGGTCCATTACTTGAGATGCTATAATCCTTGTAATAGAACTCGACCAAAGAAATGATAAAAGAATGCGTAGAAGTAAAACAATGGGAACTTTATTCATAAACGTTCTGTTACCATTTACCAAAATGCTGGCATAACAGCGCAATGACAAAAGATGCAAGATACAAAGATAGAACCTAGTAGGACATTCGAGAGATCTTATTCTTCTCCCGGTCTCCAACTTCTGAAAACCCACTTAACTTCTCGACAGCCCCCTCCTTATTTATATTCTGTTAGCTATCTTAGTCACTTGATAATAACAGCATTGTGTCCTCATCTCTAAGCTCAGGTATCTATCACTGTCACCTTGATGCTGCTATAGTTGATTGGGTCGAAACTGTGTCCTGAAATGGTTTGCAGCTTAACTTTTATGTTAATCTGGCCGATGAAAGAAAAGGCAACTTTTTACCACATAAGTAACCACGTGTGTGTTTTTTATTATTATTATTTTTTAAATTTTTTTATTTCACGTTTGTTCTTCTCTGGCAGTTACGAAGTAGCTAATAGTTGATACTTTAGCATATGCTGATACTGATCATGACCTGTAAATATATTTTCAGTCATGCTCAAATTATTGTCTTATTGATCATTGAATGTCTCTTTTCGGACTGCAATGCGATGCGGTCAAATTTTGGTTATGTGGTGATAAATGTTGAATACTCCCTCCGGTCCTATATATAAGCACCTTTTGAAGACTTTTTTTTGGTCCTTAATATAAGCCCCATTTCCAATTTCCAATAGCATTAGTTACTTCTTTTCCACAAACACCCTTATTTACTCAACACTTTTTAGATTTCCAATAATAATTATAGGGGTACTTTTGAAAATGTAAACCAAATATTTACATTTTCAATACCACTAACAATATTAACTAACTTTCTTAAAGGGAGCGAAATTGGTCAAATGGTGCTTATATTAGGGACCGGAGGGAGTATATAATTGCTCTATTTTGGCTTTGACGCTTAAATGCATTTATTTCTCTTGGCCGCATTTGATGCCTGTACCACGTTGCCAACTGCCAATATTCTTCGGTAATACCATAATATGTTGTGGATTCTGTCATCTAATTTCATGGCTTATGATCTGGTACTTTGTTTTACACATCTTTTCCTCATAAAAGTCCCAAGACTCGTGGGCTAACATTGGTTTGTCTGCATTCAAGATAAGATGTTAATATCCTAGCTATGGCTGATTGAGCAATCTTGAGAAACATACATGAATTTTTTCTTGCTTTGTATAAGTGATTTAAGTAGGTCATCAGTAAGGGAGGATATCTTATAATAATAAGTGAATTTTATTTCTAATCTCACTTAAAATTTATTGGTACAGATCATGAACTATTGGAACTTGCTTCCTCATTTCAGTCTCCCCCTGGTAGAACAGCAACCAGAACTTCGAGTATTGCTAGACGCGTAAGAGGTGCTCTTAGTCAGGTTGACAGGCCTAGGTTCGTATCTGCATTTTGTCAATCAAATTGTGGTGATGTTAGTCCGAATGTACTTGGAGCTTTTTGTATAGACACAGGACTTCCTTGTGACTTCAATCATAGTACATGTGGAGGGGAGAACGAATTATGCTATGGCCGAGGACCTGGGTAATTTATTGCATGCTCAACTTTTTTTCTCTGGTGCATGCAAATTTACCAAAGTCTTTGTGATTACTAAATTGTGTCCTAACTAACGTGGCAGTTACCCAGATGAATTTGAAAGTACTCGTATTATAGGGGAGAGGCAATTCAGGAAAGCAGTGGATCTGTTCAATGTAGCATCTGAACAGATTAAAGGAAAAATTGATTTTCGACATACCTACATAGATTTCTCCAAGGGTGAGGTAACTCTTTCCAAAGGTGGGGCTTCTGAGGTAGTGAAGACATGCCCTGCTGCAATGGGATTTGCATTTGCTGCTGGAACAACTGATGGGCCTGGAGCTTTTGATTTTAGGCAGGGTGATGATACGGTACTACTGATTCTATATTTCATACATACCCATTATCCTAGTCTTGTATTCTTAAATATTTTTCATAGTCTATGCTTATTGTTTGTTCTAATTTTACCCCAGGGAAATGCTTTCTGGAAGCTGGTCCGCAATTTACTTAAAAAGCCCGGCAAGGAGCAAGTAGAGTGCCAGCAGCCAAAGCCTATTTTGCTTGATACTGGTGAAATGAAGCTACCATATGATTGGGCAGTAAGTTACTCATTTGTCCTGAATATTATGGTCTACTGGCTCAGTTCAGTTATGTTCTCTGTTATCACTGTTCTTGGCATGTTCACCTGAGTTCCTTTAATAAATTCCAAGTTCCAAATCACTGTTACAACTTGCATTCTTGTTTGTGTTTTGTTATGTTTTTTGTTTGGGTAGAATCCCTTGTTTGCATTCTCCAGTCCTTGCTGTACACGTTTTTCCAAGTTGTTTATTTGTTGTTTCCTGGTGACAGAAACTGAAGTTCCATATGGAAAGTCTCTCTGCATCTGTTTTCTGCCATGCGGATATATAATTTATGCTAATAAAATTATAAATTTTACTTACTTTGAGCTTTCTTTACTCACATTCATTTGCAGCCCTCGATCCTTCCAATCCAGATCCTCCGAGTTGGGCAGTTTGTCATTTTAAGTGTACCAGGAGGTATGAGCTCCCACTCTTATTTCCTATAATGATGTTACTGTTGAAATTTTTATACTTCAACTTTTGACATGTTAAGTTTATATACAATGACCTTGGTAGAATGAGAAGTTGTTGAACATCTTTGAGCTTAACTTAAAAGGAAAAAAAATGGCACTTTGTTTATTTGGGTTCTTGCACTACTTGGTGCAATTCCGTGCCTGTCTGTAATTACTTCTAGCTCTTTCTTATGTTTGCATCATTTAATGTAATCCGAATTTCTTTCATAAATATGTTGATGTGCTCTCATATTATTACGAAGTATATTGGTGTTTTGTGAGACAATCCAATCTGGCCTGTGCATTTCTTTAGGTGCTTCATGCTTATTGTAATTGGCTTAATTCTGACAGAATTTACAACAATGGCTGGGAGGCGTCTTCGTGATGCAGTGAAGGAAGTGCTCAGTGGTAACAAAGATTTTGGTAGCAACATTCACGTTGTTATAGCAGGGTTGACTAATACTTATTCGCAGTATGTGACTACATACGAAGAGTACCAGATACAAAGATATGAGGTCAGTTCTAATTCTTGTGGAAAGAAACATAATATGCTGGACAGCTTTTTTTTAGATTTCTATAACAAAAAAGCAAATGCAACATTCGTGGAAGTTTGTTTTTAGTGGTGCAAATTCTTATTACATTTAACATTTTATTGGCAAGAGACAGATGGAGACACGTAAGGACAGACTTTTCTAGTAAAATAGAAAAATTGTTCCTGATTCCTATAACATGTCTTTTCCTGTCTCTCGTAGCTCTTCTCGCTGAGACTAATCATTGTGCATAAAATGGCAACAATGTAACAGGCCCAGTCCATGGGTGGCCTGGGGAGCGCACGCCATGGGTTACGTGTTACAAACGGTGCTATAAAGTTCCCAATATACAGAGGGTCCTGGAAGGGTCGGATCAACTACGTGGGTCTACAGTAGTTAGTAGGCATGTTATGTTGCATTTGCAAGAGGCTGGTTACATGACTCTTGCCTGGGGCTCAACTTTAACTGTTATGCTAAGGCTCCCCTTTACTGATCGTAATGCATATGGGCCAATATACACGGGCTATATAAAATGTTTCGGCATGCATTCATTCTATGCAACTATCTAACTTCCAGTTTCGGTGTTGTCACCCAGGGTGCTTCAACGCTGTATGGCCCACACACACTGAGTGCATACATTCAAGAGTTTAAGAAGCTAGCAAATGCTCTCATCAGCGGCCAAACTGTAGAACCAGGTCCACAACCCCCAGATCTCCTGAACCAGCAAATAAGCTTGCTAACACCAGTTGTGATGGATGGAACCCCTCTTGGTGTGAACTTTGGAGATGTTAGCTCCGACGTGCCGAAGAATGCTGCCTTTAAGAAAGGTGACAAGGTCACCGTTACTTTCTGGTCGGCGTGCCCTCGTAACGACCTTATGACTGAAGGCACATTTGCCCTTGTGGAGTTCCTCCAAGGAAAGGATACTTGGGTTCCTGCTTACGATGATGATGATTTCTGCTTGCGGTTTATATGGTCAAGGCCGTCGAAACTCAGTACACATAGTAAAGCCACCATGGAATGGAGAATACCACAGGATGTAACTCCTGGTGTATACAGGATAAAACATTTTGGTGCTGCAAAGAGCTTGTTAGGATCTATTCGTCACTTTACAGGTTCATCAAGCGCATTTGTAGTAGCATGATAGAGCATTATGGTTTATACCATATTTTACAGTATACATGTTTGGTGTTCTGAAACTTGCTATTCTAGTGACTCTATGGGCAATGATCCAAAATTTATACTAGATCTATGTTACGAAAATTCTATAAATTTTATGCAAGTTAACTACCTAATTAATGTTTCTCGTTTCTTTTAAAAGCTTTAAGACATCAATATAGCAAGACTTGAAATTGCTTTATAAACATTGTTAACGACTTAACGACTATGGCTAATTGTTAACACATGAAAATATTTGTAAGGAATTTCTAAAGGAATTAATAAGATTATTTTTACTTGAACATTAAAATTTAAATCACAAAATAAGATAAAATGTTGAAATGGAATTCCAAGACATGGTGTGCTTTGGCTACCAACTAACATTTTTTTATATCATAAATTTATATATTGATCTCGAAAGGAATTTGGAATTTGTCTTTGATCATCGATTGAGTAACTTTTTGTATAAAAAAAATATCGTAAATATGTAACAAGTGAGGTCGTGAGGATTATGAAATGGTTCATTAGCTTTCTTAAGATCGAATTATTTGTTTTCTTTCCAAGATTTTGGTCTTCATAACATGAAACATTTTTTTATTATTCTTAGTAAAGTCTTCAAATTGTATTTAGTTTGACAATGAAACATTTTTTTAAAAAAATTGAATTATTTATTAAAAGTTTAATTGGACTTTTGCTATATTGTTTTTATTGTAAGATTAAATTTATTCCTTTATTTAATAAAAGACACATTTAGATCCTTCAATTTCGAATTTGGACATTTTTATCAATTTTAAAACTTAAGATCGAGTGTTTTAATAACATGACAAAATTAAAAGGTACGGGAGATAATGTTCATGTGATTGGAGATAACCTTGTTAGAATCGGATAGTATTACAATAAATATCAAAACTCTCCTTACCAAGTATTTAACACAATTGAAACAAAAATTCAACTTATTATGAATTAAACATTTGTTTAATACCCGAAAATTTAAAAGTCAAGTTAAGGCAATTTTTCTTTAATAAGTGTCACAAATTTTTTTTTTCACCAAGGGTATTTTTCAGTCAATAACTAAAGACTAATCTCTTTCGAGACGTAGAGATCATTGAAATGTCATAATTTTGTGTATAAGCTTTTTTATATAGCTCTCTTCATCATTTATCTTTTAAAAGTTAGTAATAGATAAAGATAGTACTATTTGAGAAAAATAAATAGAAATTAAACATTCGTTTAAAGGTACAATTAAAGTTGGGGAATACTGTAATAATTATCAAAAAAAAAGAAAAAAAAGTTGGGGAATAATAGTTGGCATGTGATGTGGCAGCTAGCTAGGTAGCTCTTTTTGACAATCGTCCTGCGTCACTGGGTTGGGCCGTTCCCGTTCCTACTTTTAGTTCCTCTCCCTCTTTCTCTTCATTTCATTTCTTCTCTTCATTTCATTTCGTTTCAGTAGAAGAAAGAAAGGAAGAAAGAAATCATCACTTCACTACTTGATTTGAGTTCGTTGTGTTAAGAAGAAGAGTATTTCAGATAGAGAAATTGGTGAAAGAATGTCAGTGCAAGAATACCTTGACAAACACTTGCTCTCTCGTAAGCTCGAAGATGCCGTCAATGCCGCCGTTCGTGCCAAAACCCCCGATCCCGTTCTCTTCATCGTATGTCTCTCTCTTTTCTATTCTCAAATCTCAATCAATTCAACCAGTATTCCCTATCGCAATTGCATTTGTTTATTTATTTATTGCGTCATTATTATTAGTCGAATCACATGCGAAAATCAGTGCAATCCGTGATCACCAAAATTAAAGCCCGTCAGATCCTCGACAGCAGAGGAATCCCAACCGTCGAAGTTGATTTGTTCACTAACAAAGGCTCCTTCCGCGCTTCCGTCCCCTCCGGCAACTCCACCGCCATGTACGAAGCCGTCGAGCTTCGCGACGGCGACAAGGGCGTCTACCTCGGCAACGGTGTCGCCAAAGCCGTTAGGATCATCAATGATAAAATTTCTGAGGCGCTTGTTGGTATGGATCCCACGCTTCAGTCTCAGATTGACCAGGCCATGATTGATCTTGATAAAACCGAGAAGAAGGGCGAGCTTGGTGCTAATGCTATCTTGGCTGTCTCCATTGCTGCTTGTCGAGCTGGTGCTGCCGAAAAGGAGGTATGTCATCTCTCTCTCTGTTTTTACTACTGTATTTTTTTATTATTATTATGATTATGTTTAAACTGTCATTCTAATTCCGTTAATTTGTAAGCGTGGGATGTTTGGAAGAGCTTATTTGAGTTTGCGAGAACAATCTATGAAAATAACTTGTGACTTTGTTCGGCAAAACTAGCTTATAGTTGTGACATCTGAGATCATAGTTTATAGCTATGAAACTAGATGACATTTGTGAGATTGCAGCTGAAAAGTTATTGTGAAGATAACTGATTGAATCCGAGTTGTTCGAAGAAACTAAATGACTTAGGACACATAATATTATTTCAGTTAGGGGAAAAAATTGTCATTTACTGAAAAAGTATAGGGTAAAAATGAGACACGGATTACCGGAGAAGCTTATAGCTCGTGGATGGCTTTCCTTAAGCCAATTTTCAAAAGCTACAATTTCCCTTTAGTTTTTGTTCACCGAGCAGCTTTGCAAGCTTTTTGACTGAGTGGTTAGCTCAAATAAGTTATAAACTTGTCGTGCCAAACTCATGCTATGGCCTATGGCATTCTTACAAGCTCTTTTTAGTGTATTTCTATAAGCTTCTTAGAGAGACTTATGGAAATAAGCTCTTTTTACCGTATTAAATGAAAACTTATTGAACAAGGGCTTAATTAAGTGGCCTACCCAAACACACTATTAGTCTTTAAAATTGTAAGCATTGAACTAGGATAATCAATTGATCGTGATTTCAGGGTTTTGAATGACCTGCTGGTAATTTTAGGGACTAAAATGGTAATTTCATAAAATCAATGACCATATGATGGCTATTTACATATCCAGGGGTGAAAATGATGGTTTGTTCTATTTTTATAAGTTCATTTAGCTTTTAATTTGAAAAATACGTATATTTGTTCCGTCAATTAATCATGAAAAAAAATCAGGTTCCACTTTACAAGCACATTGCCGATCTGTCGGGAAAAACAATCCCAATGCTTCCCGTTCCTGCCTTTACTGTTATAAGCGGTGGAAAACATGCTGGCAATAATCTCGCTATTCAGGTATACTTTTAGTTGCGCTTTCATTTCTTAGACATGCTCTTTGTTGGCAATGAAGGGAAACTCACATGACATCCAGATACCGGATATGCCTTTATGTTTTGTTATCGAATTGCTGCTTTAACCTGACAAAATTTCCAATGGCACATATCCTAACTGATATGTATAGAGCTTAACAGAAATTTCCGTGTAGAAAGAATAGTTGCTTTTTTATGCTAGTATAAGTTTATTTCTGTATGTGATTTATCTCGTTAGTTTTCAATTATAGTGAGCATGTATAAAAGAATAGTTGATTTGTTGCATTTTTGTGCCTCTTTTTTCTATCAGCATTTTGTCAAGAGCAATATAAGGACATCTCCTCGCCTTTAAATTTGCTTTGGAGTAGGGTTCTGTTCCTTGCCTCAAATGAAACTTATGAACAATGAAGTTAAGAGGCCAAATGAACTTGGATATAATCACATTATATGTCAAATTAATTGTAAAATAACTCTGGGCCCATACATTTTTGTTGTAACCAACATCTGTCCAATTATTTGTCGTTTAACTTTGGCAATGGGATTGTTGTTTTGATCCTGTTTTTTATCTGATCTATTAACTTCAATAGACCATGATATAGTTTCCCTTCGATCGATACATGTCTGTGTTTCCCTTAATGCTTCGTAATGATTTAAATTCTTTCAAGAAAGACTGAAAGCTATTTTACATAATACCTATCAGGAAATCATGATTCTCCCAACTGGAGCTAGCAGATTTGAGGAAGCACTGCAAATGGGCTCTGAGACCTATCATCACTTAAAGGTGATTTTGCTTATTTTATTTTTTGTGAAAACCCTATCTTCTTGTTTCTATATTTAGATTTTTTCTCATAATCCCACTCATCTTTATGTTCCCAAGTTAGGAACATATCAAGTTTAGTTGTGTTGTAAGTTGTTGATTAGCTGTCATACAATGACTTAGATTTTATGCTGTTACAACCATTTTGGCTACAGATATCATGTATAATCTGATATATTTGTATCGTTGATGATAAAAAGGCAGGCTGTTATTACAGAAAAGTATGGTGCACATGACTGTAATGTTGGTGAAGATGGTGGCTTTGCTCCTAATGTCTCCGGGCAAGTTTTTAATGTTATAGATTTATTTGGATTCCTACAGCTTCCTAAAATCCTTGTTTGCCATTAAACAAATAATGAAAAAAAAATGTCCCTTGTAGAAAAAAGGGAAAGAAATGAAAATCCAAACCTGCTCTGTACAACATCTTCTATTATAATGACAATCACTCTCCTGAATGAAGCTTATTGTTGATTTAACTATCTGTTTTTTATTATAATTTCTCTTATTGTCTGAGTTCTTGGATGTATATATCTGGCCCTTATAAATTTATCATATATGTGATAGAAAGAATTCCATTTGTATTTTGACTCTTAAACAAATTTGCTTTATCCTGGTCAACATATTGAACTTCCACTCGTTAATCATGACAATGCTTTCTTGTACATGGAAAATATGGTTAGATCCAATGTCTTCGCATATGTTCTTTTAGATTAATAAAATTATGTTTACTTTGTCTACTGGCTGATTATTAATATCATTCAGAACATGTTATCTGAATTTCTAAGCAACTATAGTTCTTATATAAATCATTTATAATTTTTTCATATGAAATCATTTTTTTAATGAAATTCATGCTTTCTCAACTCTGAAATGATTACTTTCTGAGGTGTTTAGATTTAATTATTCTTTTTAGCTGACTTTATTTATGTTTCCTCAGCTTTAGAGAAGCCCTGGATCTTGTAAAGGAGGCCATAAGCCGAACTGGCTATAGTGAGAAAATAAAGATAGCACTTGATGTTGCTGCTACTAATTTTTGCATAGGTACTGATAATTCTATGTCCCTTATGAACTGTTAAATTCTTGAGAAGATGGAATTTGCTGGTAAAAGGTGGAATGAGTCTAATACCTTGCAATTGGATCCTAACAAAATTTATTTTGGGTTTAACCAGCAAATTTATAGTTACAAAATGGTAGGATTTCCACTCTGTTAAGTCCCATTCTTCTGATGTGGGACTTGAGTCTCTTACCTTGGAATAACAAATTTATTTTAGGTTTTCATACTGTTAAAAACATAGAGAAAGAATAATGGTTTGGAAGAGTGAGAGATAGACAGAATGGTTAAGAGGCTGTTGGATGAATCGTGTTTTGCAATGGTCATGAACTTCCATTTTTAGAGTGTTATCAACTCATTATCATGCTCTATCGCTAGATAATTTATTTTTATTATTAGTGTTTTGCTTGAGGCCTTGAGTAGTTAATTTTCATGGAAAGCTAATGGAAAATCGTAAAATATTTCGCGGTTTTTTTTGCCCTTTTTCTAATGCCAACACCTTTGTTCGTTGAGGCATGTACTTTTTGATCCCTCTGCACCTTTGGGGAACCTTTGACTACTTTGAAACAGTTTACACAATTTGTGTATATGCTTTTTCCCTGATATAGGTACAAGATATGATCTGGACTTTAAATCTCCTCAGAAGTCAGGACAGAATTTTAAGTCTGCAGAGGATCTGATAGAGTTGTACAAGGAACTATGTAGTGGTAAATCAGTTTATCTTACCCATTTCATAATGATGATATTATAAATTATTTGGGCAATACATGCTTATATTGGAACTTTCTTTTGGAATTTGTAGAATACCCAGTTGTATCAATACATGATCCATTTGACAAGGAAGATTGGGAACGTATCAAGTCTTTCTCATGTCATGGAATATGTCAGGTATAATTTCCTTAGCAACTGATATTTTGTTTGAGTTCATTTATTATTTGTCCTAGTTAAATTGGGAGAAGAAAAAAGGGAGAAGAAAAATGGAAGAGTTTTTTTTTTCGCCACCTTATTATTTTGGTTGAGCATTAGAAAGGTCATTGGCATGTTACCACTGAGATGCTTAGTTCTTCTGTTGGCTACTGATTGGAACTTTTGTTACCACTGAGATGTTTAGTCCCTTCATTAAATGATTTTGCAGGTGGTTGGGGGTGATCTCTTGATGTCAAATACAAAGCGCATTGAGAGAGCAATAGTAGAGTCTGCTTGTAACGCCCTTCTTCTTAAGGTATCTAACTAATATTTTAATTAAATTGCCTAATGACGATTCAATCATATCTCTGAATTTGTTTTAAGTTCAACAGTTTTTCTTTTCTTATTAAATTTGGTTGTTCATGGAAGTGATCTTTTTTCGTAATTAAGTGGGAGCGTTGGATATCCACAAGTTTTTGAAAGATTGTCTTTTTACAAATATACAGTCATAAATTACAAAGCTAGTTTATGTAAAAAGAGAAAGAAATGTAACATTATAGCTTGCCTGTAATTTCTTTTTGTTTCTGTGTTTTGGTTGTGTTTATATTTCTTTTTTATTTTTTGGGTTATTTGGGAGGGTATTGTATTCCTCCTCCTCCTCCTCTTTGAACTCTTCTTTCTTTTTTCTTGAAGAAAAGAAACACTAATAAAATGTGTCAATATCCCATTGTAATCTAGGTCAACCAAGTTGGAACTGTTACGGAGGTCATTGAAGTGGTGAAGCAGGCAAAGGAAGCACATTGGGGTGTGGTAACTTCTCATAGATGTGGGGAAACTGTAGATTCTTTCATAGCCGATTTATCTGTTGGCCTTGCTGCTGGTCAGATCAAAGCAGGAGCACCTTGCAGAGGAGAGCGTCTAGAAAAGTACAACCAGGTATCTTTCTGATTCTTATGCTGATTGTTTTACAGCACGGTTATGGTTACTTAAAATATATTTACCAGCTAATCATATTGTTTTTTTAAAACCCATCAATCCGTCACCCTTGGAAAAAGCTGGCAGTTTCTATGATAGGTGGTTCATTTCCAATATCAACAGGTCTTGGGTGATAATTTTATAACCCTTATTCATTGCTGGTTGTAGATATGCTACTTTGTTCTTTCTGTTTAGAAAACAGGAGGCATACCTATTCTTTCTCTTCATGAATGGTAGATTTCCTTTGTTACATATTTCAGAGTTAAGGGTCATTATCTCTTGAAAGGTTTTGAGGGGATTTTTATGTTTTCTTCTTGCTTCTTAATTATGTATTTTCAGTCTTTGTTTTTCTTGTGTTTCTAGGATATCTTGTCATGTCGTACAGTTTTTATTGCTTTTTCAATCTAACTTATTTTTATCAAAAACCAAAAGATTGCATCATATTGCAATGGTTTCCCACTTGGCAAACATAACAAAGTCCACAGTGAAGTAATTTACGAGGAGGAGCTTTCCTTGCTGACTATGAGTCTCGTGTAGGGGTGAAGTTGATGTGTCTTTTACATATTGTTCTGATAAAGTGGAATGGAGCATAATACTTACGATTTGAATTTTGTTTTTTGATGCAGTTACTTCGAATTGAGGAGGAGCTGGGAGAAGAAGCAGTTTATGCTGGTGAAGATTATAATAGACAATAAAAATGAACAAATTATTCAGACCGGTTTTTGAGATATGATTTTCTTCTTATAAATTACTGTACTCACTAAATTGTTGGCGAGGTTGAAGTTCATCAATGCAACCATATTCATCAACTTCTGATGCACTACTCAACTCCTATTGCCTTAAATGTTCCTTGTACTATTATTCTAGAGTGGGCACGAGATAGCTTGTGCCTTTTTATCTCTGCAAAGTGTCACAAGTAAGAAGCCACCGTAATCATCAAATCATTCGCCTAGCGCAAGAAAATCTAATCCGAATGGATAGATAGCATCGCTACTAACCCTCCTCACTCACGTGTGTGTTCCGCGTCCAAAAGCTGCCATGCTCCTTCCTCACTTCTTATCATGAGTCTAGTGTTGAAGTTTATTTTGGTATTGTCCATATTCTTTGTCTGGCTAATGTGGAATGAAGTAAAGCATAATAGTTACGATCAGATGCAGTTCGGAATGAGGAGGTTGGAGATCAAGTAGTTTATATTGGTGAAGATCGGAAATTATAAGAATGAACAATTTGTTCAGACTAAAATTTAGACATTTTCTTTAGAGTTGACAACCTTCCCTAGACTTGAAGACGGAGTCTAGAATGGATCAAGTTAGGCATAGTTTTCGAAAAATTGATGATTTCATAATTTGAATAATGTAAATATAATTCCCCTAAAGAAAATAAGATAAATTTATAATTTAACAATATTTTATACTCCGTAGTAAATTGTTTATTCTTATATAATTAATCTATTTGGAGCATAAACGATTTTTTTTTTTTTTGAGGGAAAATGAATTTTATTAACTGAAAAGGTCAGCATAAGCTGCCTAAATAACATTGTGATTTGTGAGGAGCATTCATACACCAATAAACGATAATTAGAATTAATATAAGGTTGATGAAAAATAAAATACATAAAAATAAACAAAGATTCACTGGAAAAAATTAACGATCCTATGCAAATATTACATGGGTTAAAACCATTATCTCTCTCATCCTAACTTATTACGTAACCTAGAAGAAATTTAATTTTAGATAAGTAGGATACGGAGCATGATATTATCTCTCATATTTTAATTTAATTTGGACCAAAAATCTCTCCATCCCATATACCTACCTGCAATACCTCTTAATACTACAAAATAGTACTACAATGTTAAAAAGACAATCTGATCTCAAACCCTCCCTAGGATAGAAAACTGAATAAATAAATATATTTTGGACACACACTAATCCTAATCCCGAGATCTTTTTGTCAGAATCAGCAAGTGTTAACAAAAATAAAAGTAGTAAAAACATAGCAGCCTCAGTTCCCGCCCTCTCTGCTGCCTCACTCAATGTCTCCTCCATTCCAAATTTAAGCATTGGTATTACTAATTACTTTCTCTCTTCCATTCTTCTTTGATTTTTCCTTGTACTCGTAATTTTGTTACCTTGACATGTTTTCTTCTTGTTCTGGACCTGTTTCTGATGGTGCATGCAATTTTTATGTTATTTGCAATACAAGTTAGTCGATAAAAACGTGAAATATACTGTATTACATATGTTACATCATCATATACTTACAGAGTTATAGTATCATATATTATCATATACATGTAAAAATAAATGAGCATAGTGAACATGATAAAAAAAATCAAAATACCGGAGTGTTTAATATAGTTGCATTTCACGGGGTAAATGTTATTGATACTATTAGACATCATTAAACTTCTGGAAATTTTTTGAAGAAATATGTCCGAACTACTCAATAAGTACAACAACCATTTGATCACAGGCCTATAGTATTCTCATTGTTTGTGATACTGAATAATACTATGACATATAAGGGAATGCGAGTGCATCTTGATCGTTTTGCATTCATGTTAATTTGCGCTTAAAATTTTGATTTTTAATGTTTTTCATTGTGTTGTTGCAGATGTTAGAAAGAAATGACCAATCAGAAAGTGGATTTCAAATTGAAGGACATTTCTCCGAGAATGGGTGCAAAGAATGGGGGAATCACAAGCACAACCGACCTCGTTGAAATCACTCTCTTCCTGTTTGTCAGGATTGTTAGGGCTAGAGGTTTGCATGCTTATGGTCCTCATGGTTGTCACCCTTATGTGGAGCTTAAAATCGGAAAGCTTAAGGGCACAACCTTATGTTTCAGTAGCAGCTTCAACCCTGAATGGAACCAAGTCTTCGCCTTCGACAAAGGTCGAATTCAAATTCAAGATGCAACTCTCGAGATGACGATGAAGGATAATATGGTGAGGTTTGATGAGTTTACAATGGGCGGGATTTCGCTAGCTATTTCTGATATTCCTACACGGTTTCCAACTGATAGCGCGCTAGCGCCGCAGTGGTATGGGCTGCAGGATCAAAAGGGGCAGAGGTGTAGCGGAGAGCTTATGCTTTCTTGTTGGGTAGGAACTCAGGCCGACGAGGCTTTTCATGAAGCTTGCCATTTAGATGCAGCATCAATCGGCGTTTACAATATCGATGCTACTCGTTCGCAGATATATATCATGCCAAGGATTTGGTGTCTTAGAGTTAATTTGGTACAAGCCAAGTTCATGGTACTTGAAGAAAATAAAACTGAATACTCTCAAATTTTAATCCAGGTTACCTTGGGGGATTTGACTCTCAGAAGCAAGGTGGTAAAGATCAATAATGGAAACCCAAAATGGAATGAAGATCTGCTCTTTGTTGTTGCAGAGCCAATTGATCAAAAGTTGGTTTTCAGTTTGGAGCAAGTAACAGAAAGTGGTCACAAAAAAAGCTTAGGGGCTTGTGTATTTCCTGTGAAGAATGCAGACAGAAGAATAGATGGTTCACCTGCATCTACTACAACCATTGAAGTTAAACAGAATGAGGGATTTGTTGGCAGGCTTGATGTGATCTCTTTGGATGGTGGATATCATATATTTGATGAGGACCCACAGTGCAGCAGTGATCTGAATCCAACAGCCAAGAAGTTGTCGAGACCCGTCATTGGGGTTTTCGAAATGGGGATATTGAGTGCTACTGGGCTCCCTGCTGTGAAAGCAATGAATCACACCGATGCCTATTGTGTGGCTAAATATGGCCCGAAATGGGTTCGGACAAGAACAGTTGTTAGTAGTCTTGCTCCAAAGTGGAATGAGCAATACTCTTGGGATGTCTATGACCCGTGTACCTTCATCACAGTTTCCGTTTTCGATAACTGTCAACTACACGAAGGAGATAGAGCTGCAGGATCAATGGATACAAGAATAGGGAAAGTGAGAATTCGTCTATCCGAATTAGAGTTTGGTAGAATTTACTCCAACTCTTATCCACTCATTCAGCTTCAACCTTCAGGGTTGAAAAGAATGGGCGAAATTCAACTGGCTTTCAGGTGTCGTTGTTTTAGTACACTTAATCTATGTAAAGTGTACATGTTACCTATGCTCCCTAGACTACATTTTACAATCCCATTGTCTCCAACTCAGTGCGAGGCATTAAGGAAACAAACCATTGCGGTTGTCTCATCGCATATGAGCAAGACTGAACCGCCATTGAGAAGAGAGGTTGTTGAATATATGTTGGATTCTCGTGAAAGAATGTGGAGCTTGCGAAGAGGAAGAGCTGATTTTGAAAGGATTAACATTTTGATGAGCGGACTGGTAGCCTTATACACTCGATTTGATGAGGCACGGAAGTGGAAAGATGGTTTTTCGTTAATCACGATTTGCGTGCTTCTCTTTGGCGTTATTTTTCACCCTCCATATCTGCTTTTCACAATGTTTGGGTGGCTTATCATTAACGTAGGCCAGCAATATCAGAAGAGGCCAAGACAACTCTCTCATTTGGATTTGCAACTGTCTCATGTCTATACAGCAAGTGTAGATGAATTGGAAGAGGAGTTTGATCCAATTCCATCCAGATTCGAAGACCACATTATAAGGAATAGATATGACCGATTAAGAATCACTGCAGGGAAATATATAGCACTGATGGGTCGCTTGGCCACAAGAGGAGAGAAACTGCAGTCTCTTTTGAGCTGGCAGGATCCAATAGCTACAATGTTAATTTTGTTTTTGTGCCTACTATCTGGGATTGTGACTTTCATTGTTCCTTTCCGAGTTACTGTCATTGTTTTTTTCCTTTACTTGCTAAGGCATCCAATCTTTCGTTCACCTCTCCCTTCGTTTCTTGAAAATTGGGTAAGCAGGATGCCTTCAAAATTAGATAGCATGATAATATGATATGAGAGAGTGTAACTCACTTTTTCTTTATGTACTGCAGTTAAATTCTTGAGAAGATGGAATTTGATGATTTTATTATTGCTTACTGCTATGCCATTATAATGAGTGCCTATGGACCGTGTTGCAACCTGCCATATTTTCAACAAAATAAAAACAAATGCAATTTCGTTCTTTTACGTTATAGTTCTGCCATGATGATCACAGAAAGTAAAATTTGATCTCCGTCTAATTTGATGAATCACCTGAAGTTTTGTTATGAATAAATATACCTGAAGTTATGTAATAATAACATTATTGATAGACACTATGTGTTTAATAGTTTTCCTGTTCTGAATAGCCGCTATCAACTGCATCATGATCACTTAAACAGGTGGTTATGATTGAGGTTAATTTACCAAAGAAATCAATAGCAACCTAAGGAATTTCCTATTACAATACTTGCATAGTCGACACTGTTCATGGTTAAAAACAAAATAATGCACTCATAGTGTCATGTAAATTGAATCTAAAAGACCAAATGGATCAGATTTCCTATTATTTATTTTGCCACCTCTGCAAAAGTTCCCGGCAAACGCATTTTTTATCATCAATTGGTTTTGAAAATCACAAAATAATGATGCAGATTTTATCTTATATAACCTACAATTTTAGAAATATGTCAACATCTGCGTTTGTAGTCCAACGGTTAGGATAATTGCCTTCCAAGCAATAGACCCGGGTTCGACTCCCGGCAAACGCATTTTTTCTCTTTTTTATAAGAAAGGTAATATAGTACTCCCTCCGGCTCGAATGATAAACAAAACTAATTAATTTTACGCTTATTAAAGAGGATCTTTTTTTATAAGAAAGGTAATATAGTACTCCCTCCGGCTCGAATTATAAGCAAAACTAATTAATTTTACACTTATTAAGGAGGTTAGTTGATTGTATTTAATTTTCTCAAATTTATAAAAGAATATAGATATTTTTGGAAAGTTGCATTGGGAATGAAACAAAAATTAAATAAGATAACAATTTTCTAGGAATGTTTTTGGAAAGTGGCATTGGGAATGAAATAAAATTTAAGAAAGTTGATTAGTTTTGCTTATATATTAAACAAAGAGATGTATATTTTTTGTTGCTTATATTTCGAGCCAGAGGGAGTATAAGTGTATAAAATATATTATCACCACCCAGGTGGATTGCCATAGTGGAAACTGGCTATAGGGACTTTAGGGTCAAATGCTCGAGTTCGAGTGAGACAACAATTTCTGGGGAGGATCACAAAAAATGTGAAGCCCAAACACCACCTGGTTTTAAAAAAATATACTTCCTCCGTTTTAGAAAGTTTGGCCTTTTAGGACTGGACACACAGATTAATAAAGTGTTAATTATTGTAGGTATTGTGTACTCCCTCCGGTCCTATATATAGGACATACTTAACCATATTCCTCGGACCAAGAAAAGTAGTTAGTTTTATGAATTTTATGAGAATATATTGTAACATTACAATTTTACCCTCTCAACTTTTCTTGAAAAACTCACATTCATTAATGAACAACAAAAAACACATAAATAGTCAAAGCATTTAATAAGAGCAAAAAAGAGAAAAAGCAATAAATGATGCATAGAAAATACAAAATGTCTTATATATAGGACCAAAGATTGCTTCTAGAATATGTCTTATATATAGGACCGGAGGGAGTATAATATGTCCAAAATACCCCAATTTAATCTTTATTGAAAATTGTAATACTCCCTCCGGTCCTATATATAGGACATAGTTAACCATATTCCTCGGACCAAGAAAAGTAGTTAGTTTTATGAATTCTATGAGAATATATTGTAACATTACAATTTTACCCTCTCAACTTTTCTTGAAAAATTCACATTCATTAATGAACAACAAAAAACACATAAATAGTCAAAGCATTTAATAAGGGCAAAAAAGAGAAAAAGCAATAAATGATGCATAGAAAATATAAAATGTCTTATATATAGGACCAAAGATTGCTTCTAGAATATGTCCTATATATAGGACCGGAGGGAGTAGTATTTAATTTTTATTAGTAAGTGTGTCCATTAATTAATGTATAGTGGTTTAGAGATGAGAGAGATGATAAAAGTAGAATTAATGAGAAGTAAGATAAATGATTGAATAAAATGTTAAAATTAGAAGAAAAAAATGTTTGTGTATTGAAAATATAAATGACCAAACTTTGTGAAAAAAAAAGAAAGAAACCTAAAAGGCCAAACTTTCTGAAACGGAGGATATATATATATATACTTCTTCCAGCTTGAAATATAGGCAACAAAAAACATACCTCTTTTGGTTTAAAATATAAGCAAAACTAACCAACTTTCTTAAATTTTATTTCATTCTCAATGTCACTTTCCAAAAACATCCCTAGAAAATTGTTATCTTATTTAATTTTTGTTTCATTCACAATGCAACTTTTCTAAAATACCTCTATTCTTTTATAAATTTGAGGAAATTAAATACAATCAACTAACCTTTTTAATAAGCGTAAAATTAATTGGTTTTGCTTATAATTCGAACCGGAGAGAGTAACAACATACTACCAAAAGTGAAATAAGACGTAAGATTTCCGACAATTTTAGAGAGAGCATATTTCATACATTAATTATCTCATACCTTAGTTGAACCAAGAATTATAAGATGCCCCCTTCTCATTCTTACATGTTCCTCAAATATTCGAATATGCTATAAAAAAATGAAATTATCTTCAGCTAAAATTTCTCTTTCTTTTTTTTCTTTTATAATTAAAGCAGTATTATTACTTCTATTTGTATTGGAGATTGCTGCGGAGCATTTTTAATTTTTCATCGTTTATCTAACTGGTAAAAAAAAATAGTACTCCCATGATACCGATCTTTTGGGATCCCAACCTAGCTTTTTCAAGTGCAAGTTAGCTACCCTATTTTAAAGGGACTTTGGACTTAGTACCAGTACATAGTAAACCGTAGCTACCCATCTACTGTACTACTCCCTTATGCTCGAATTATAAGTAAAATCAATTAATTTTACGCTTATTAAGGAGGTTAGTTGATTGTATTTAATTTCCTCAAATTTATAAAAGAATAGAGGTATTTTAGGAAAGTTGCATTGGGAATGAAACAAAAATTAAATAAGATAACAATTTTCTAGGGATGTTTTTGGAAAGTGACATTGTGAATAAAATAAATTTTAAGAAAGTTGGTTAGTTTTGCTTATATTTTAAATCAAGAGAGGTGTGTTTTTTGTTGCTTATATTTCGTGCCGGAGGGAGTACTCTTTTGGGAGTATTTATTTATTTATTTATTTCTCCATGTAAACCTTTGCATGCATTATTATTACATTGATACTATTATTGATGAAAAATGATATGTTGGGATATAAAATCAATCAGAAAAGCACCTTATCCCATAAGAAAAATATGTGTCTTAAATCTTAATGTGTTGTTTAACTTTTATTTCAGAGAGAAAAAAAATGTATATTAAGAAAAAAATAATTAATTTAATTATTGTATTTTAAAAAAAATTATTTCATCCTTCTCGGAATATAAGCATTTAGAATAGATTTTTACGTGAATTATTAAAAAAGTTAGTTAATGTTGGAAGAGATTTATGGGAGTGCACTGATGGTGTAAAATTTTTTATATCATCTGTTCATCATCCACCATTCATTTGTATTACTTTTATTTAGAAGTCAATAATTATAAACACATAAACACATGAATGGTAAATGATACACTGATTGTGTAAAAAAAACTTTTATACCATCTGTGTACTATTTATTTTATCATATTGGAAATGAAAATATTTGGTGCATGATTTTCAAAATTATCCATATAGAAACTCTAAAAAGTAACTAAATATGAGTGTTTATAAAAAAAAAAATAAATGTCAATAAAAATTGAAATATAAACTTATACTCCTTTTTGTCCTTATTATAGGGCATACTTAACCGAATTACACGTATCAAGAAAAGTGGTTGGTTTTATGAATTCTATGAGAATATATTGTAACATTACAATTTTACCCCCTTAACTTTTCTTGAAAAATTCGCATTCATTAATGAACAACAAAAAACACATAGATAGTCAAAGCATTTAATAAGGGCAAAAAAGAGAAAAATCAATAAATGATGCATAGAAAATATAAAGTGATTTATAAATAGGACAAAAAAAACTTTCTAGAATGTGACCTATATATAAGACCGGAGGGAGTATATATTTAAGGGTTTTCTTAACCTCAGCCCTTAGGGCTGAGGATAAGAGCCTAAAAGTGGATGTATTTCATTGGGAAGTGTTGTATTGGTGAAATAAAAAGACTTTGTATTTATTTTTCAATGAAATACATCCACTTTTAAGCTCTTATCAAGGGCTGAGGTTAAGAAAACCCTATATTTAAAGGGAAAAAAATCCAACATACGTATATTCGAAGATAGATGGAATTCCATTAGATAAATAAAAATGGAAAGAGTATAGTACTCTGGTACACCCTCTTGTAAGCAAAATCAACTACTTTTATATGCATTAAGAAGGTTCGTTGATTATATTTAATTTTCTCAAGTTTATAAAAAACTAGTTTTTAACCCGTGCATTGCACGGGTTGTAATAAATATTTTTCATTATATTATTATTTAATAATAGTATTTTTGTAATACTGTGATTAATTCAATACACGATATATAACAATCATTGTATTTGTTATTTAAAATCAAATAATTCAAAAAATTAAATACATTCAATTTAACATTAAAAAAATATATAATTAAATTCATGATAGTCTAGGTAGACTTTATAGAAAAAGAAGTAATTGATATCATCAATAACTTTGAATTTAGAATTTTGCAAGAATTGATATATATATATATATATATTAATTTGACTTTATAGAAAAAGAAGTAATTGATATTATCAATAACTTTGAATTTAGAATTTTGCAAGAATTGAAATATATATATATATATATATATATATTAATTTTAATAATATTCCAGGTTTTTTTTAAGATAAAAAAAAATTCAATCAAAAAGTGACGAAATATAATACTCCTCACGAAAAGAGTACAAAATGCAAAACTCTAACAGGAAAAAAAAAATAGAACAGAACCCCAAGTATAAGATAGGGGATGCACATGAAACAATTCTGTGTCTACATGAATTTTACATGTAAGATAACACTTACCCAACAAACCAGCCAACCCCCACATAAACTGTACCAATAGTGCTAAAGTATTTTTCAGCTAAACTGCAAAACTAAGACTCCCCAAATCTAAAGGCAATAAGATAGCATGGTTTGAATTGCATTTATTTGTCATTCAAATATGGACATACATCGCATATTAGTATTTCCTTTTAACCATATAATTTTTATCTTCTCCACCATATCCTATGTTATTATTGAATAATATCGAATAATTTAACGAACTTTTCTAGTAATCTGAGAAAGTAAATATTGAATAATTATTGCTCAAAGTTAAAATGTTATACTAATTAAATTAAACAATATAGTTACAAATTAACAGGTAATAATTTATAAGCGAACTAATATAGATGTTACATAATTGATATAAACAAATTAATATAAAACAATAATATAAGCAATGCAGTACATATAAATGATAATAGTTATTGAAAACTATACTGCACGTTTTGGAAACTTCATGTCAATACATGTGTGTTTATATCATGATATAGCAACATACAATTGATCATGAGTTAAAACCGGATTTGCTAGATATAGTATAACATTGGTTAAAGAAATTGTCCTTGGCTGTTATTAACAGTTATAGCATAACATAAGTCATTGGAAATTGCCTTATCTGCTGTTTACTTCGTGATGATGAGACCATGACCGTAGAGGAATGAAGACTTTTTCACCCAATTTTGTCCAAATCATTGTCGTCTTGCACTTTTGTTTTTTCCTAACCAAATTCCCAAAAAACGCAGGAAAGCCTTACAAACAGAAACATATATAATATAGAACGAATGATTGTATTTGAAGCCAGAGCATCATTTCTTCGCACACCCTCTTCGTTACTCACAAGATAATTGAGATGAATCTTCTTGAGCATCATTACACAGCTCATATTCCACATGCACCAATACTCTTCTCTTCCTCATATTAATTTTAGTAGAAATTCTATCCCAAAGTAATTACTACATAAATGGTTGAACTTTTACATACACCTCGATTTTCCAGTTTTTCTTCAATGTAATTAACAGACCAAATATCACTTCCAAATCAGAGAACATTTGAGCCATCAATTATAAGCAGTTTTGACTGAAAAATGCCACCATTTCTAAGACTCCAACATAAGTCAGATTATTTAATTCTCACTTTGAGCAAGCTCCTAATCAAATGGTCCCCTCTGCCATATGAAGTTCTGTCTACTTTCAAGATTTGCCATGTAAATACTTCTTTTTTATAAATAAGTCTTTAGCATTTGAAATAAAAACAGAGTTAGAAACATATCCTTAATGTCTGGCCACCAAATCAAGAGTCTTCCCAAAAATTTAAGGAATTTTCACTGCTTAAGATTCTAGAATGACTTTTATCAAACCATTCTCCCCAAACTCTAACCCCACCCTTAAATTACACATATCCTTCCACCACTGCCACCCTACTCTCCTACTAGCCAAGTTTTCTAATTTGAAAGGGTCAATCTCCCAAATTTACTATACAACACTTTTCCCCAAAGCTCCCTCCCTACAATCAGACGTCACCTCCACTTACTTAAACGAGTCTGTTAAATACTAATAGATCTTTTGTTCCTAAGTCTTTCTCCTTACTTTGACATACTAAATCCCATCTAGTATTTGTTGATGTCCTCACACTCATCCCACAAAAAAATTCTTTGAATTTTAACTAAAATATCATGCAGGGAGAGAGAAAAAAGACAAGAAATATATGGGCAAATGTGATATATAGAACAGAGTTTATTAGAACAGGTTCTTACCTTTATAAAAAGACAACCTGTTTTGAAAGTTTAGCCGTTGCAATTAGAGGAATTCCAAGGTAAGAGAAAGGAAAATGACCAATTTTGCAGTGCAGTGATGCCTCCAATATACGCTCCAGACAACGTTAACACCATAATATAATAATATAATGCTACTTGTTATAGAAATTTATTTTTAAATCAGATGCTAATTCAAATCCACGAAGTATAGCGTTAACCAACCAGAAATTTTCTCGAATAACCTCGGGAGGATAATGGTGTTATCTGCATACCGGATGATGGAGACCGGAACTCCGCCCCTACCAACAACATGTAAATTTTTTTTTCACAACAACATTCTAAAAGGTATTGAGATGGAAATTTATTTTTAAATCAGATGCTAATTCAAACCCATAGCGTTAACCAACCATAAATTTTCTCGAATAACCTCTAGAGGAGGTGTCATCTGCATACTGGAGACTGAAACTCCGCCCCTACCAACAGCATGTAAAACGTTTTTTTTTTGCACAAAGTGTGGCATAATTTAAAAGGTACTGAGTTAGTAACTTATTTGCACTTATTTGCACTGATACATAATTTATTTTCTATTTTGAGGAGGCATGCCTCATTGCCTTTTATTTTTTCAACTTTTGCTCTGAGGGATATATTATGTAAGAAGCTCTCTGCATCCAGTATTTGGTCTCACAAATATAACAATAGGTTTGATAGTTTGATTAGCACTAAGATAACGATATACTTTGTTAATAGGAATTTGGAAGTTTGGAAAATAACAAATATAATTCATTAGTTCCGATACCTTGCTGTTGTTGGAATAGCATTGAAACATTTTGCTGCGGTTGAAATAATGTATTTTTACTCAGGACGCAGTGCTTAAACTGTGCATAAAACAATATAACGATATTGCTTCACCTGGAACAGTATACTGGTTATACTGGTATGGAACAGTACACTGCTATGGAACAATGTACTGGTACAGAACAGTGTACTGGTACCAAATGTTGTATGGAACAGTACACTGCTATACAATGTACTGGTATAGAACAGTGCATTGGTACCAAATGTTGCTATCATTATATTTTATTTTTATTAAGTAATTTAAAAAAATCCTTAGGACACGTGGCATGCCTTATCAATCACTATTTTCTTAACTTTTATTCTGAGAGCTCCATTTCGTGAGGAGCTCTCAGATGACAGTATTTGGTCTCGTGAATATAATATAGAGTTTGATAGAAGTATTTTAGGAAAGTGATATTTGGAACGAAACAAAAATTAAATTAGAAAACAAGTTTCTATGTATATTTCAAGAAAGTAGAATTACGAATGAAATAAAATTTAAGAATATTAGATTTTATTTTTTACCTTTGTCATTTAAATTCTTTTATTTAATTTTTTAAACTTAAAAATATTTCGTAACAAGCATGTGTAAGTGTGTAAAAAACATATCCATGAAAGTGATATATGAAGTGTCCGAGTGTCTGACAAGCGGCATTCTCAACGGTGCTAATTCAACCATAGTTGTCTGCCTCCATCCTTTCGTTAAGATGAAAGAACGGTGCAAATTGCAAAATCCTTTTGGAAAAAACCAAAAACCTCTTCACTCTTTCCCACCCAATAATTCATTCATTCCACTTGCAATTTACTACCATATCAAGGATCAACACTGCTTTGTCGTTTTACCCCAAACGACAGAACTTTCAATTTCAATTTTCAAATACCGGTGCTCAACTGCTCGTGCTACTGTGCTAGTGGACCTCAGAACATACTCCCTCCTCTAAACAATCATGGTTATCTTGATTTTAAATAAGGGTTTCCTTAACCTCAACCCTAAGGGTAGAGGATAAGAGGCTAAAAGTGGATGCATTTCATTGAAAAGATAAATACAAAGTGTTTTTATTCTATCAATACAACATTTTCCAATAAAATGCATCCACTTTTAGCCTCTTATCCTCAGCCCGAGGTTAAGAAAACCCTTTAAATAATTAAAAAACATAGTTGATTTTTCATTTTCAATACAATTATCTTTTTAAATATTTTTATAAAATAATTATTTTATTTAATTTTTGTTTTATTCTTAATACAATTTTTTTAAAATTTTATTTTTAATAAATTTGAAAAAATTAAATATAATTAACTAACATTTCAAAAAAAAAAAACAATACCTACTTTTCTTAGTAAATGTGAAATTATTTTCTTTATAATAAAAAGCTAAATAATACTCCCTCTGTCCCTAAACATAGAATCTTTTGGGGGATTTCACGTTCATTAAGAAAAGTGAAATAATTTAGCTAATTGTATTGGAAATGTGAACTTTTGATATGTATTTTCAAAACTACCCCTATTAATATTATTGAAAATCTAAAAATTGTTAAATAAATCGGGGTGTTTGTGGAAAAAAGTAATTAATGATATTGAAAATTGGTAAATAGTCTTATAAATAGGGACAAAATAAAAGTGTTAAAAAGATCTTATATTTAGGGACGGATGGAGTATAAGGGTTTGCTTATCCTCGGGCTGAGGATAAGAGTCCGAAAGTAGTTAAGTTTTATAGAAAATAGTGTATTTAGGAGAGATAAAATTTTACATTTTTATTTTTTCAAGAAAACAAGTTTAAATTAAGATGTTTATCCTCAACTCTAAGGACTAACGTTAAGAAAATTCTTAATATAATCTTAGTGTGTGTTCATTTATGCAAGTAACTGGAGTTTGATCTTCCATGTCTAAAAAAGTACTCCAACATGAGAGGATAACCTATTTTATGTAAATAATACCGAAATAATTAATTACTTCATCCGGCTCGAATTATAAGCAATATTAATTACTTTTACGTTTATTAAGGAGATTAGTTGATTGTATTTAATTTTCACAAATTTGTATTAAAAAAATAGAGGTATTTTAGGAAAGTAGTATTGAAAATGAAAAAAAATTAAATAAGATAACAATTTTTTAGAAATGTTTTAGGAAAATGACATTTGGAATGAAACAAAATTTAATAAAAATAATTGATTTTGCTTATATTTAAAAAAAAATACTACCTTTTTTTTTTTGGTTTTCTTAACCTCAACCCTTAGGGCTGAGGATAAGAGACTAAAAGTGGATGCATTTTATTGGGAAATGTTGTATTGGTAGAATAAAAACACTTTGTATTTATCTTTTCAATGAAATGCATCCACTTTTAGCCTCTTATCCTCAGCCCTAAAGGTTGAGGTTAAGAAAACCCTTTTTTTTTATATATAATTCGAGCACAAGAGAATACTGCTATGGAGTATTACTTGGGTCGATGAATATCCAATTATAGAAAAAAAATATATATATTGGTACTCACAATTTTGATATTTGTGTCACAACAATTTACATACTGGTATTATTTTCATACTTATTAATAATAATGTACTACTATAAGATTTTACTCTATCCCTCCTTGAATATAAGATTCCTTTAGGAGATTTCACGTTCATTAAGAAAGTGAAATAATTTAGTTAATTGTATTGGAAATGTGAACTTTTGACATGTAATTTCAAAATTATCCCTATTAATATTGTTGGGAATCTAAAAAGTGTTAAATTAATAGGGGTGTTTATGAAAAAAAGTAATTAATGATCATTTAAAATTGGCAAAGGATCTTGTAAATAAGGACAAAATAAAAATGTCAAAAGAGTCTTATATTTAGGGACAAAGGGAGTAATTTACTGTAATTTTTCTTTATAACATATTTCAGTTTATTAACAAATCTATAATCATTTAAAAAAAAATCTAGAATCAATTATTACTGTAGTAATAACTATTTATTTACTTATAATCAAATTACTATATGCTCCCTCCTTTCCATTTTGTTTGGTCTTTTAGGTCTAGGCACACAAATTAAGAAAGTGTTGATTATTGTAAGTTTTATGTGTACTTTGTCTAAATTGCCTTTATTTAATCCTTATTGAAAATTGTAGTAGTATTTAATTTTTATTAGTAACTGTGCTTATTAATTAATGTATAGTGATTTAGAGACGAGTAATGATAAAAATAGAATTAATAACGAGCAAGAGGAATGATCGAATAAATTGTTAAAGTTAAAAAGAAAAATATGTTGGGTCGGACCGGATGAATCGAATTCTGGGTAAACCAAATCCGAGTACCCATTGATGTACACAAAAAAAGAAAAATATGTTTATGCATTAAAATTGCAGAAAAACAAAAGATATTGAAGAGGAAAAATAACTAAAGAAAAATGATTTAGAAACCTACAAACCTACACATAAGATTATGACATTTGTTATTTTCAAGTTAAAAAAAATTGAATAAAAGAACTTAAATGACAAATATCAAGATTTTAATATGTAAGTTTATGAATAAGTTTCTTTATATAGATGTCAATCTTTGCTCATAACTAAAAAAAAAAATGGAAGAGAGTATATTGTTGGGGGAAAGATTTACTATATGTTACCATTAACAAATGTAAAACCAACTCGTTTACACGTTCGATAGTAAAATATACTCCATTCAACTTGAATTATAAGTAACAAAAAAAAAATATTTTTTTAAAATATAAGCAAAATTAATTAACTTCATTAAATTTTCTTTCATTCTCAATGTCACTTTCTTAAATATCTTTAGAAAATTGTTGTCTTATTTAATTTTTATTTCATTCACAATACCATTTCCCCTAAAATACCTCTATTTTTTTTTATAAATTTGATAAAATTAAATACAATCAACTAATCTCTTTAATAAGCGTAAAAGTAATTAAATTTGCTTATAATCGAGCCGTAGGGAGATTGTTTTGTTTATATATATTTTTTAAATGTTATCGTAATAGTTAAAGAGTAACATGTAGTTGAAAAATATCAAAAGAATATAATTTTTGATATATTTTAGATTAAAAAAAACTAGAGATTTATGTTGTTTTAAAAAAAATTAGGAAGGGTCATAGTAGTTAATAAAACTAGAGAGTATCCTTTTCATATAATGCATGATTTTATTTTCAAAATAAAAAAGTATAATACATTATTCATTCATTAATTACAAATTTTTATCAAACAAATTTTCATATTACATTTACAATCTTTGAGATTTTTCATTAAATATTTGTAAGATTTTTTATATAATATACAATTTTTAAGATAATATACAATTATTAAGATTTTTCATTAATCATTTTTACTCTAATTTTGGACAAAAAAATACATTTTTTTATGAAGATAATAGGATGAAGGGAGTATCTTAAAACAAAGGTACTTATTAACTAAACCTTTTTTTATATATAAAAAAAACTTTGATATAAGATTATAATGTTAAAATATAATGTGATTATAAAATTTCAAAGAATATAACTATCTCTTTTTATTCGTATGATGCGATTAAGTATCACTTACACGACCAGTGGAGGCTGACACAAGTGGAAGGGGCTTGTGTCCTTTAAGCATGTGGTCGCGGGTTCGAGTCGTGCCCGAGGCACATGTGAATGGAGCAAGCCTTATTGGGAGCATCGCCCCCGAAAGGGCCCGACCGTGGTGCGAGGGATTAGTCACCCAGTTGCGCGGGTGGATACCCTGGTTCATCCAAAAAAAAAAGTATCACTTACACGATAGAAAGTATTTCCTCCCGTCTTTATTACAGCATAAGCTTTTTTATTAATTTTCACGCTCTTTAAGAAACTTAGTTAATATTGTTAATGGTATTGAAAATGTAAATATTTGGTATACAATTTCAAAAATAGTTTTATGATTATCATTAAGAATCTAAATAGTGTCGAGTAAAACGAACTATTTGTGGAAAAGAAGTATCATTGGAATTTAAAAATTAAGCTTATATTAAATACCAAAAAAAAAAATCATCAAAATGGGCTTATATAAAGGATTGGAGGGAGTATATTTTTTTTTGGTGAGATGATATTATTATTTAGTATTCCTTTTGGTCTTATTTTTAAGGAAAAATAACTAATTTACACCTATTTAAAAAGTTAATTGAATATATTTAATTTTCTCAAATTCATAAAAAAATAAATTATTTTAGTAAATTTACATTCGAAATGAAACAAAAATTAAATAACTCAGTGAGAATATTTTAAGAATGATTGGGTTCAGAATATTTTTTTTTTTTCCTCTTGAACGAGGGTGGAGTGACTAGTGAGTAGGATGATAAAAGCTGAACCCATCCATGAATCCATCCATCCATTCATATAATAGCAGCATCTCAGTCTCTGATTCACAACCACACACTCATTCTCTCTCTCTCTCTCTCTGCTGCCACACTCATCACCTTGAATCTTTGATTGATACTCACTCCTATCTACAACAGTACTACTCTTCAATTAGAAATACAAAGATAGAGATTCATTCAATTAACCATAATGGCTTCTTCTACTTCTTCAATGGCTTCTATCGGTATTCTCAAAGTCCCTTCATCTTCATCTTCCAACGTTGGAAGGAAAGCTCTCTCATTCTCCTCATCACACCTCTCAGGCGACAACAAGATTCATCTTACACCATCATTAAGATCACGCTCCACCACCACCATCAACACCAACACTTGTCCTTCTTCTCCTTTCTTCATTAAGGCTGTTTCCGATTCCCAGAACTCCCAGACCTGTCTTGATCCTGACGCCAGCAGAGTCAGTATTACTATTTACTCCTCTCCCTCTCCCTTCCCCCTTCCATTTCTATTTTTAGATCATATTTATATATGGAGTAGAGTATATATTTATTACTATATTTTAATAGCCAAATTTCTATTTTTCCAATTTATTACATTTCCCGTCATCATTTTATCAAATTCCAAAGTATGGATTTTTTCCTACTAATTAGAATGTATGTACTCACAGGGTGAAATCAATCAATCATAGTTTATTTTTATAAACTTTCATTTTTACCTTTTTTAATTTTTTTTTTTAAAAAAAAAAACCCATGTACTGCAATCAAAATTAAAACTATTTTGATCCCACAAGATTAAATTTTTCACAATGTATTTTTATTTGTTATTGCATGGGAGAAATTCTTACATTACATGCATCAACGTTTGATGCATTAGGCCAATTATGGCATTAGTTGATAGATAGATAGATAGATAACTGGTATAGTTAATTAATTAAAGTACGTCATTAGGCCAATCAATGATTATTTCAATTTGATTTAATTTGATTGGTGCCACTGCTCATCCAGGTTTATGCTATAAATTTTCTTCAATAGTTAGTGTGTTTGTTAATTAGTTAGTTCTGATGATGATAATTTTCAGAGTGTGCTGGGAATTATACTTGGAGGTGGTGCCGGGACTCGTCTTTATCCACTCACCAAGAAGCGTGCTAAACCAGCTGTTCCTCTTGGTGCAAACTATAGGCTGATTGATATTCCTGTTAGCAACTGCCTCAACAGCAACGTCTCCAAGATCTATGTCCTTACCCAATTCAATTCTGCATCCCTGAATCGGCATCTTTCTCGTGCATACGCGAGCAACATGGGCGGCTACAAGAACGAGGGCTTTGTTGAGGTCCTTGCTGCCCAGCAGAGTCCTGAGAATCCTAACTGGTTTCAGGTAAATTACACAACCTTAACTCTGGTTTCCGTTCCGGTGCTGCCCTCTTTATAATATGGGGGGGAATCACTCTGTTGTGCCTTGTGTTATGTTTTCGCACATCTTGATATGATAGCTTTTTGTATTTCAACAATTGTGATATCATCATTACAGGGTACTGCAGATGCTGTGAGGCAATATTTGTGGCTTTTTGAGGAGCACAATGTTTTGGAATTTTTAGTTCTTGCTGGTGACCATTTGTACCGAATGGATTATGAAAAATTTATCCAAGCGCATAGGGAAACAGATGCTGATATCACTGTGGCTGCATTGCCAATGGATGAAAACCGTGCCTCTGCATTTGGTCTGATGAAGATTGATGAAGAGGGGCGTATAATTGAATTTGCTGAAAAACCTAAAGGGGAGCAGTTAAGAGCTATGAAGGTAAGTCCGTACGATATTTCCTTTTATGTTACTCTATTTTTACAGTTAAATATCTCATGTACAATTGTTTGAGAATGCCTCTTAACATTTTTCTCTACTAGGTTGATACTACTATTTTGGGTCTAGATGATGAAAGAGCAAAGGAGATGCCTTATATTGCTAGCATGGGTATATATGTCGTCAGCAAAAATGCGATGTTAGACCTTCTCCGTGACAAGTTTCCTGGTGCAAATGACTTTGGGAGTGAAGTGATTCCTGGTGCAACTTCCATCGGAATGAGAGTATGTACTGAAACAACCCTTACACTTTTATGTATATGGTACACTCTATAGTGTAGCAAGCGTTACCTGCTATGCTCTTAGTTCATTGCTTATAGTCTGCTGGAGGTTTCAGCGTTTGGTATTTTACGAACTTGGTATCTATGTTTTCGGAGCTTTAATCTCCAGAGCTTGATGCTGTGCTAATAAATATTCGCAGGTGCAAGCTTACTTGTATGATGGCTACTGGGAAGACATTGGTACAATCGAGGCTTTCTATAATGCAAATCTGGGAATCACTAAAAAGCCAGTGCCTGACTTTAGGTGACTAATTATGGTTATTTGGTGCAATCACTGTGTTATTAATATAGTATAGAAATGATTTCATCTTCATTGAGATGTTTATGTGTTCACGTTTGAATGCAGTTTCTATGATCGCTCATCTCCAATCTACACCCAACCACGATATTTGCCTCCATCTAAAATGCTTGACGCTGATGTCACCGATAGTGTTATTGGTGAAGGGTGTGTAATCAAGGTAAGCCTTTTAGACCTGTAACAACCCCTCCTGACCTGTTCCATGCATGTGAGGCACATTTATGAATTTCTTGACAAAGATGTTAAATATGATAGTATTAATTTTTTACAGGAAACTAACCTTGTATGCTATATTTTTGTTCCATAGAACTGCAAAATTCACCACTCAGTGGTTGGGTTGCGGTCTTGCATATCAGAAGGTGCAATTATTGAGGACACATTGTTAATGGGGGCAGATTATTATGAGGTAATATACTAACTAGTAGTACTAAATAACTAGCCCTTATTATTTTTTAAAGTTTTAACAGCCAAGGTTTGACATATGATGTTGGTCAAATCACTTTGAAGTAATTTAATTCATCGATTTATAACTGTAGATGACTAACATAATGAGATTGAATTTAGCTTGACTATTAGTCCTAACTTCAGTATTGGGTTTTTGATTGTTCTGTTCCAGACGGATGCTGATAAGAGGTTTCTGGCTGCTAAAGGTAGTGTTCCCATTGGTATTGGCAAGAACTCTCATATCAAAAGGGCAATTATTGACAAGAATGCTCGAATTGGTGAAAATGTGAAGGTTATAATCTCATCATTATCAAATTTACAGGCTTTTTAATTCTTCGATTTACACTCTAATGGTAAATTTGGCCCAGATTCGAAAATAATCTGATTATCAGATTATCTTATTGTCCGAAAACCCTCCTTCAATGTTTCAATGTTTTTAACAGTAGTAGAAAACAGCTTATGTAGTTGCCAAACACCCTCCTTTGCAGATTATCGTTTTAGAGCATGAGCCACAGCCGCGTTTCTTCTAAAATAAATTAAACTTGACAAGTTGTGCTTTGGCCCATCCTCTGATTCTTACTTGACTCAGATAGAAAACATAAAACCTTGATAAAAGATTGTACTTCATATGTTAGCTTTCCATAGTTTGTAACCCTACTTTACTGCCATTTACTCAAATATATTTCCATTCGTGTAAGATACTAAAATTCTAACTTATGGTTTGGATGCTCAGATCATTAACAGTGACAATGTCCAAGAAGCTGCAAGGGAAACAGATGGGTATTTCATAAAAAGTGGGATTGTTACAGTAATCAAGGATGCATTAATCCCTAGTGGAACCGTCATCTAAAATCTCTCTATATATGGTGAGTTTAGAGCTTCATATTTTCCTATGAGGAAAAGGGTTTAACAAGAGTTCTTCCTGCACCTCGAAGATAGGCTTTCTGCTGCATGTTATATTTTTTTTTAGCTACTGTCTTGTAAGTAATAGCGGGAGAGAGGATCCTCTTGAATTAGTCGCGCTGTAAAGTTCATTATTCAATTTAAAATAAAAGTCTCTTTATTCTGCCTGCATGCGGATACGGTGCAATGGTGCATGCATGTTGCTTTCCACTCTGCTAATGTTATTTACTACTGTATTTGGTAAGGAAAATGTAATGAAAAGCACCATAATAACATTATCCCTACTGCGTTGATTCCCATTGTGGTCCCTTGGTTTGAAACATTATTAGTATCATCTAACGGGTTGCAGGTACTAAACTTCCAATCGATTCTTAGGTTAAGGTCCTAACCTGTTTCTGGCCCTAGGGCAAAAAAAAAAAGAATTTGGGGCCCCTAATTCATTAAAAAAAATTAAAAAAATCAATAAAAAATGTAGTATATATACATATATATCAATTAAAACAATGACATCAATCAATAATAAAACTAATTATTAAAAAATAAGATTTGAAATAAAATAAAAAATTATCAAGTAAAGAGGTAATAAAAAACTTTTTTTTATGTTGGGTTGCAAAGTTAAAGTTCATTATTTCATTTATTTATAAATTAAATGAGCAAATGATAAAGACAAATTGAAATTTTATATTAAAAATCATTGACGATTAAGAAATAAAAAAAAAAAACTTGCAACGATTAATTTTTTTTCAAAAATATACTATATACTTTTAAAAAAATTATGGGCCCCTGAATTTTTTGGGCCAAGGGCGACCGCCCTCGTCGCCCTCCCTCAGGGCCGACCCTGAGGTTAAGCAAAAAAATAAAAAAACAAAGAAGAAACATTATCTCTGTTTCACGCTAAAAAAAATTTATTCGGATAAGTTTCTTACAAAACAATCAACCCGTCACATTGAAATTTATCATAACCTTGTTCATTAAGGTACGTTTTTTTTTTTTCACTATTCATTTCGTTTTCGAACCACTATTTTTCGACCCAAGGGGTATCGGAAATATCCTTTATAAATATGTAGATTCTGTAATTATTTTTGAGATTGGAACATAAGAAATGATTCCAAAATACACTTATCTTTTTTTTTCCATGGCGAAACCCTAAATCTTCTATTTCACACTTTTCTAACCTATATTAATTAAGATAAAATCCAACATAACAAACCTACACAATTGCTAAACACAAACCTAACTCTAAAATCGAGGAGAAAAGAGAAAGAGGAACTTAAACCGTGGTTGGAGCGGTGGTGACGATTGGAGTAGTGGTTGTGGTTGGACCGACGTTGGGTGTTGGGTGTTGGGAGTGGAAGAAGAAAGGTATATGATGGGTTTGAAATGAAAAGGGGAAGAAGAAAGGTAGGGGTTTGAAAAGGTGGGAATGGTAAAATTATTAGTTAATCTTGGACCATGTGATCTAGTAGTTATCTCAAGCGTTTATTGTTTTTATTTTTAGTTAAAAAATACAAAAAAAAAAAAGTAATTGTTATGAACAATTTGTATTTATTTAATAAGTGAATGCTCTATCATAGTTTGAGTTTATCCCGACTTTATATTTATCTTAAGTTGAAACAAATTCATGATAGAGTTTCATCTTTTTCTATAAAATAAGACTCATATGTATTGTATCAAGAAGTGAAATACAAACTAGTGGAGGCTGGCACAAGTGGAAGGGGCTTGTGTCCCTTAAGCATGTGATCGCAGGTTCGAGTCGTACCTGAGGTGCATGTGAATGGAGCAGGCGGGTGGATACCCTGATTCATCCAAAAAAAAAGAAGTGAAATACAATTTCTCCCTACTTCTCTTTTCTCTCTCAATCTCTTATGTCTTCTTATTTCCATTAATTCATAACAATAATAGAATAGTCTCGGACCACCTAATTATTCCTCATGGGAATGAGATTTAAAAATACAAAAGATATTTCTGAATTATTTTTTTTTTAAAAAAATGGAATTTCGGGCTAAAAGGTGGATTTAAATTCCAAGACACGATATAAAATTATACTCCCTCCGGCTCGAATTATAAGTAAATTCAACCATTTTTACGTTTATTAAAGATGTTAGTTGATTGTATTTAATTTTCTCGAATTTATAAAAAAATAGAGATATTTTAGGAAAGTAGTATTGGGAATGAAATAAAAATTAATTAAGATTACAATTTTCTAAAGATATTTTAGGAAAGTAACATTGGGAATGAAACAAAATTTAATAAAATTAGTTAATTTGGTTATATTTTAAACCAAAATAAATATATATTTTTTTGTTACTTATAGTAATTCGGATCGAGGGAGTAATTTTAAAATATTAGACACTTCTATTTGATGACGCTTGTATTCATGGTCAAAATGTCAAATACATCACTACGTCTATAAGAATGTACGGAAGATAATTTCATTAGCTGTGTTTCAATTCGTTAGTCAACTTCCTAACTAGATTCACTTAGAAAGTTCTTATTTATAAGTCATATTCTAGAAGGAATTTTTGGTTCTATCTATAAATCACTTTGTATTTTCTAGGAGACATTTATTGTTATTTTATCTTATTTGCCCTTTCCACATTAATGTGAAGTACTCTCTCTGGTCCTATATATAGGACATATTCTAGAAGCAATCTTTGGTCCTACATATAAGACATTTTATATTTTCTATGCATCATTTATTGCTTTTTCTCTTTTTTGCCCTTATTAAATGCTTTGACTATTTATGTGTTTTTTGTTGTTCATTAATGAGTGTGAATTTTTCAAGAAAAGTTGAGAGGGTAAAATTGTAATGTTACAATATATTCTCATAGAATTCATAAAACTAACTACTTTTCTTGGTCCGAGGAATATGGTTAACTATGTCCTATATATAGGACCGGAGGGAGTAATACATTGTGAAATTCCCAATGCAAATTAAGAGAGTAAGATTGTAATGTTGAAATATTTTTTTAAAGTTTTAAGAAACCTAACTACCCTCCTTGGTCTGTGTGATAAGGTTAAGTATGTCCTATAAATGAGACCAGAGGGAGTAATTTTCAACAGCCCATGGATCTGGTACCCGTCCTACATGCTCGGCACTATAGCTGGAAAGACCCAATTGAAGAGCGGAGAAATTTGAACACTACAAATTGGTAAATTATAGCATGTTGTGCAAAGTCAAGGCACCAACTGTAAGACCATTTTTATAAACCGTATGATTGTTGATACATTAATCGATTGGCTGAGATTTTGTATTCCCAATGCTTCCAACCTATGAATGAGAGTTGTAACAAGTGGGTGTAATTTCCTTACTTTTTCCGTCCCATGTGTATAATCTCCGTCCCGTTTATTTAACAAAACTTGTTACGTGTATTTAACTAACAATTATTAATTTAATCACTGCAAATAGATGTATGATTAATTGTATAAATATATTAATATACAATTCTTAAATGTATGATTTATTTATCTAACAATTATTAATTTAATCACAGCAACTAAAATTTTTTAAAGTTTTTTTGTCTGAATTCCATGTGGAACCATCAGTATCCCTGAGAGTATCGTTAATACCAGAGAGCTCTTGAGACTAATCCGGAACGAGTTACGTGGCTGGCTCTCATAGCGGGATGTTTTTAGTGCGAATCGAACACGGGACTACTAGCCCACCTGTATCACATTCTCAAGATTTCAGTTGGGACCTTACACCAACTGAACCAAACCTCGTTGGTAAAATTTTTTAAAGTTTGAAATATATTATATAATTACACACATATATATAATACTTAATATATTTATCATTTTCAATTTTCAATGACATTAATTACTTATTTTTTACAAGCACCCCTATTTGCTCAATAATCTCTCGAAAAAACACTACATTAGTGGTCTTAAATATAAGAAAAAATTAACTAACTTTCTATTCTCAATACAATCATTCCTAAAATATCCTTATAAAGTGATTGAATCATTTAATTTTTGTTTCATTTCCAATACAAGTTTATTAATAGTCTACTTTTTTATGAATTTGAGAAAATTAAATGTATCTAATTATTTTTCTTAATACCTGTGCCGGTAGTTGTTTTTGCTAATAAACAAAATTGGAGGGAGTACATTTTAGATTCCCAATAATAATTATAAGGGTTCTTTTGAAAAAATATACCAAATATTTACATTTTCAATATCACTAATAATGTTAAATAATTTTCTTAAAGGGTGTGAAAAAATAGTCAAAGGAATTTATAATAAGGACCAAAAAGAGTATAAGATTTTCTTATCTTCAACCTTTAGAATTTAAGATGAAAAACTTAATAAATTAATTTTGCATTGAATAAATAAAAATTTAATATTTTGAAAGAAAAAAAAGTCTTAACTTCCCAATATGTTTTTATTTTTTATTTTTATCTTTTATCCATAACCCTTAAACAAAGCCGAAAATATATAACAAGATTGGACCAAACAATTAAAAAAAAAGGTTTGTATACAATACTCGTTCAAAGTAGAAAGTGGATAAGTTTCTATACTCATTGCTTAATCAATGGATGGTTTATTTCAAAAATATTGGAGGGTTAGGATTGGTGACTTGCTATCTGTATGCAAATTGTGTCATGAAAGCTTTATCAAAAGCTTACTTCCTCGATTTCAAAGATAATACTCTAAATTTCAATGATTTTTTTCCTAATTATATTTTTTTTATTATAATTTATTTTTCATCTTCAATCTCTCTTCAATCTATGTTGCAATCAGATATTATCTATTTCAATACCATTGACAATATTAACTATTCCTTCTAATCCATAAATTATGTTCACTTAGCCATTTTACTTATGAAACGAAGGAAGTACTTTTTTTTAATAGAGCACTATGAAACATGGGTACTCCTCTCCCTTTTTTTTTTAAATATATTATTAAACACTTTCTTCCACCTCCAGCAGGTTGACCCGTCACCAGTTGGCACACAACCGGGTCTGGAAAACGCATATCTCAATTAATCTCATATTAGCTCACAAGTTTTATGCCATCTTAATTAGAAAACAATGTCTAAGAGATTAAACAAAGAAACCCCAAATTTTATGAATATTTTCATGTGAAACAAGCTTAATTATCGTGAAAGATTTCGCCATTGACGAGCACTGTGCAAGCTCTAATTCTCGTGATTTACTTCCCAATATTCAATGCGTTTTGTTTAGTATAAGATTTAGAATATGTTGGAATCAGAGTTCAAATTTGTTGCCCCACTGCTGTGTCAATAGCACCTGCCGCCATATCAAGAGGACTTGTCATCGTGTCGAGAGCACCCATCGCCATGTCTGCAACTACCTTTGAGCTATGAGATAATGAGCTGCGCCAGATAAATGAGTTTTGTTAGGTGATTCAACTATAACATGTTGAATGTCTCTGAGATTCATTAACCTTTTGAACCCCATGAACAAGCATTGTAGTGGATGATTCATTCGTTCCTTGAGGGTCAAAAAGGTAAAAAAAAACAATGAAAAAATAAGTAACCTGTTGAATATACGCACAACCGGATGCAATGGGTGACAAACAATTAGTATAGGAACTCATCCATTTTGGATGAATACAGTATAAGGACCCTAAAAAAATAATATTGTATCATAAAGTTATAAAGAAAAAAATGTTAAACATACGTGTGAAGAACAGTGAGTGAGGTTCTCTTATAACAATGACGGTGAGTAAAATGGATGAGTTAGGGTAATGAAAATTTTTCAGTTTAAATATTCACAAGTTTCAGGCGGTAAAATCAGTAATAATAGGTAAATTTTGGGCACCACTCATGGGCCTTTGACCAAGAGCACCATGCTATAACGCATCCTACAAATTCGAAATGAACTCCATTTTAAGTGTTAAAACTCTCTTGTATCTTTTCCCAACTAAATTGGCCTTCACTCCAAATGAATTTTGTAGAGACCAAATGGTTTCCCACTATATTTTTTTTGAGTAAAAAATTAAATTGATCATAAATTAAAAATTGATAGCTAAATTGATCAAATTAATATAAGGGATATCAAATTCCCTAAATTAATTAAATTAGAGAATAAAAGTGCAATTAAGCCTTTTAGATATTAAATCAAAAACGTTAACACAACACGAGTCAAATCTAAAGGGCTTAATTATGTTACAAGTTCCTGAAGTTTGGGGTACTTTTGTCAGATACCTTTATTCTTATTTTTTCAATGTCCAACTCCCCGAAGTTACTTCTGGGTTTGTCATATACCTCACTATCAATTCTGACCAATTTTGCTCATATGCAACATTGGAATCGTAGTGAGACGCAAGAGGTTAAGCACGTGGTGTATCGTATATAACCGGTAATATATGCTTATTGAACCAATAACCGGCAAGGATAATGTTGGACTCCAATTATTTTTTCATGAATATATTAGATAAATATAGTAATGGATGAATTTTAACTTATTAACTCATTTTTATCAATAAAAAGTTGGGGTATCGTATTTTTCCCATGTATCTCACGAATCTATTAGCTAGTAGTATATGTACAATAAGTAATGGAGATATTCTACAAGGTATTTTATTTTTGTGTGATTTTACTACATCTGTGTTTATATATAAGATATTTTTGAGACTTTTATTTTGTTCCTATTTATATGATTCTATACCAATTTTAATGATAATTAATTATTTATTTCTACAAACATCACAATTTACTTAACACTTTTTAGATTTGTAATACTATTGAAAATACTTATCAAATATTCACATTTTTAATACAACTAACTAAATAACCAACTTTTTTAAAAAACATGAAATTTACCAAAAAAATCTTATATATAAAGATAAATGAAATATATTTTTTAATTGTTATTAATTATTAGGTCAAATACAAATAGTCTTAACAAGTAAGATACCAACGAGCTGTTGGTGCAGTGGTGCTAGGGGCTGCATTTGGTAGGGCGAACCACGGTTCGATCCCCCGCAACAACGTTGGGAGAGGAGTAAAACCTTAACCCCGGGACCCCCCTCGAACTGGATTAGTCGACCCAGTGGGCCGGATACCTGGGTGCAAACCAAAAAAAAGTCTTAACAAGTAAGATGGCAGAAGCCATTGTCAATTTGTCATCATTTTACTGTACTAGGAATTCTGATCTGGTTAAATATTAGTATTTCAATATTATTAACAAAATTAACTCAAATTTTTTTCATAAAAATAATTTTTTCAAAAAAAATATATTATATTTAAAACCGAAAAAAATAAAATCTAAAAAAAAAACTTGGACCAAACAGCAGATAGAGCAATAATTAAAGGTAGGGGTGTAAGTGATCCGGTCCGAGACCATGAGACCGGTCGGATCGGACCGGACCGGACCGAAAAATACAATCCGGTCTGGTCTCATGGTCCGGTCCGGTATCAAAATTTTTGGACCGTTGTCTCATGGTCCGATCCACGGTCCCAGTGTTTTTGGGACCGCTCAGACCGGACCGGACCGAATAAATAAAAACCTAACTCTAAGATCAGATATTCAGATGGATAGATAGATATAACAGCTGCATACATGGACAAGAAGGCATCTATCTCCCTTTCATTATGCGTTTCTGTGCTCATTTGTTATCTCTCTCTCTGCCTCTCACTTCACCGCCGCTCGCCGCTTGCGATCTCCCTGCTCTAGCCGTCGCTCGCGGTCGCCCTCGCTCTCGCCGTCGTGGTCTCCCTTCTCCCTGCCGTTGCCGTCGCTCGCGGTCGCCCTAGCTCTCGCCGTCGGTGTCCCTCTTTCTTCCTCTGATTCCACCAGATCGGTGTCCCTCCAGTGTCCCTCTTTCTTCCTCCGTTTCCACCAAATCGCCCTCTTTCTTCCTCCAATTCCACCAGATCGGTGTCCCTCTTCCACCAGATCCGATTCCACCAGATCTATGTCTGTCTCTCCCTCTTCCCTTCGATCCGATCCGTCGCCGCCGCCTAAGAACCAAGCAGCTCCTGCTGCTGCTGCAAGAAGAAGGCTGCTCGAAGGCTACAAGTGAAAAACGCAATTTCAAAAAAAAAAATAAAGACCTTTAACCATGATGGTCTAAATGGACCGGTCCGGACCATTATGGTCCGGTCCGGTCTTTGCATATAAAAAACGTTGAGACCGGACCAGACCGGACCACCTTAATTTAATCGGTCCGGTCCCTAAAGTCCATTAAAGACCGGACCGGACCGTTACACCCCTAATTAAAGGTGTGCAATTTGCAAATGTGAGAAATGAACAGTAAGACGGGAGAGAGAGACAGCTCTACAACACAATTACTACTACATAGTACATACAGATACAGAGTACACTACAACTGTTCTCTTTCTCTCAAGTCTCAATCTCTCTCTCTCTATAGTCCGTACCGTAGTCTCTCTTTCAGTCTTTCTGTTCTTCATTTCTACCTTTCTATGCATCCATGGCTCCGCCTTCCATCACCCCCTCCCTCTTCGCTTATGCTTGGGAATGGAATTAACAATTTTAAATAACAATCTTCAATAATAAAACTTATATTAAAACAATTTAAAAAAAACTTACATTTTTGACCGAAAAGAAAATATATTTAGTATATATTTTAAGAATATTTAAAAAAAAATAGATTTTATGGAAAAACGAGTTGCTAACAAATTTGGGGCATGATAGTTTTAAAGGTGTTTATATATATATATATATACTTATTAAAATATTTAATTTGTTCAAAATACACTTGAAAAAACGTTAGGGCATTGGTTAACATTTTTCATTCTTTAACAATTTTCTATGAGTTTAAAATAATGTCCAATGTAATTTTTTCAACCCAGTTAAGAGTAACTTTTGCGTTGAAAAATCAATTTTGGCCCAAATTAAATTTGCTCCAAACATGCTCTTAACCATATTATTCGAATCAAGAAGGGTTGTTATAATTTTTTTTTTATTTTAACATTATAATTTTACTCTTATAATTTGTATTGAAAATTTCACAACGTATTGATTCACTCTAATAAGCAAAGCACAACTAAGATAAAAGTATAAAACATCAATAAATGTCTCTTATATAATACAAAGTGACTTATAAATAAAAACAAATAATACTTTTAGGAAGTGATTTATAAATAAAACCGAAAGAAATATATTATATTTTTATTTTACATTTTTATTTATATCTTTGTTTTTTATCTCTTTTTATATGAAGGCATGGATCACTTTTTTCTCATCTCTTTTTAGCTATGTCTTCGTACAACTTTTACACCTTAAAATAAGATATAGAAATATAGTCATTTTTCATTCCCCGATCTGTATTGCCTCTATCGCTGCCCTTTTGCTACCCTCCTCCCCATCCCCACAACTCTTAAATCAGAAAACCACTGAATTGCTTTATATTATATATATATATATATATATTATATATATATATATATATTATTTTAGGGAATGTATCGCATATTCATTAAAGCCAAATGAGTATGTAAGGATGGAGGGTCACGATTTACACCTCCCTCATCGGATATACTACCTCCCGTCTCAATTATAATAAAAAAAGAATTAATTTCACACTTATTAAATGATACAACCACTTTATTGAGTTATTTTAGGAATAATTGTATTGGGAATAGAAAGTTAGTTAAATTTTGCTTTTATTTGAGACCAGAAATGAGATGTTTTTAGTTGCTTATAATTGAGACCAGAGGAAGCAGGAAGTAAAGCATTGAACCATTTTTGGCTCAAATGGGCTGGTTATTTTTACACTAACTGGGCTGAAAATTGGTTGATGGGCTTTCATATATAATCTGGGCCAACTCGCCAACCAATGGTGTGATAATTTTAGGGTTTAGGCAATAGGTTCAGAGGAGTAATGTATAATAATTTTTTTTAGTTAATTTTTTTTTAAGGTACTCATTCATATAATTAAGTGTTTAATTTTTTATATTGTCAGGTATTTTTTTCGAATAATCTCTTAACAAAATATCTTATATTTACAAAAATGAAGATCAAATCCACAATCACTCACTTAAATAATGTACCAAATTTCTAACCAATTGTATTAGTCTGTCTCGATTAATTGCTCAGCTGGATGAGATATATATATGGCTGAAGTGCCTACCCCAGCCAATGCAATCGCCTATTTTAATTTTGTTTTATCTTAGACGATTTTATACACCAAATTTAATGCAATTAACATATTTAGTCATTTTAATATTTAATGTAAAATTAGTTTTTTCTTATTTGAAAGTTTTTTTATTAATAATATTAATTACTTATTTTTTTTATAAATATTCATGTTTATTCAATAATTTTCAGAATCTCAATAATAATTATAAAAATAATTTTTAAAAAAATTTATCAAATTTTAATATTTCCAATATCATTATTAAAATTATTAACTCTTTTCTTAATTTCATTCAATTTTAAAAAGTGTTTATAGTAATAGTGTAATACATATATTAACAAATTGATTGATACATTTCGTTGCAGCAAGATATATAATGCTTTTTTGATTTTAAATGTAAGTTTATTTTGATTTTTTTATTTTTTAATGCCTTCTTCGTTTCTTATTATAAGTTAATTTTTTTAAAGTGTTTTTTATTTATTATAAGACATTTTAGAATATCTAGATAATATTAAAAAGTTTATAAAAATATTATACATCCTTGATATTTTCCTATTATCACTCCATACTCTTTTTGCTAACTCACTCACTAAAAATATTTTTCTTTACATTAACCAATAAAAACATATTAACTTAAATTTAATTTTTAACTATAATACTAAAAAATAAATAAATTATAATTTAAAAAATAATAATTATGATCTTATTATTTTATTAGCTATACCAAATTATTGTACTGTACTAACTATATCAAACATGCACTTAAAAATTAAATTCCATGGTGAATGAATCCAGTGTCATGCGTAGATGGAGCTTTTAAAAGAGCTTTAAAGAAAAGAAAAGAAATGAAATACAGTAAAAGGTGCAGGCAGAAATAGGTGAAGCATAGCTAGATAATTAAGTGACGCAGTAGCATTAGCATTAGCAACAGACAGCTAGCTATGGAATCAGAAGTAGTAGGAGACAGAAAGACCAGACAAGCAGAGAAGAAAAGCATAGTCAAGCTAAGCATAGATAGATCACAGATACATACAATGCAAGCAGGAGAGACTAGGGACTAGAGAGCAGTAGTAGAGCCATCAGCATATGTCTATCTCACTTTGTCCTTCATTCATTCTCTCTTTTTAAATAATACTATATATTATATATAACACCTACCTATTTATGAACTTGTCTTTAATTTTCATTCTGTTCACTAATGTACGACACTTTTACATTTTCAGGTTATCGATCTTTTTTTTTACTATAATATTATTAATAATAATCTTTCAATTATTAATCCCTGAACCTTACTTATTATGCTTGCAGTGTACTTTTTATTTATACTTACGTAGTGAACAGTATCTGTCATCAAGTTATTATAGAAACATGGTTACAACCAACAAGTCAAGTATGAAACCAGAATATTCGCTCCTGTACTTTTTTCTATCTGTAATGATACACGATAAATATATAGTAGTGTAGTAAATAACAGATTAAGATTTTTTTTTTTTAAACAATAGCTTAAGTTATCAAATATTTACATTTAAATAAAAATATATCTTTAGCGTAAATAAATTCAGAGAAATATATAAAAATTGTTGACATCATGTATGCAAGTATTAAGAGGTTGATGAAGAGTTTCATACCCCTTCCTCCTATTTGTGTCTCTTAAAATGAATTCAATGGAACAGTGAACTTTCCTTTACTTTGATTTCTAGTTGGAAAGGAAGGCGAACACATCTTAGAAAATAAAAAGTGTTACTCTCACACTTAAGAAATATAAGTAGGAAAGATATAAGAATAGTACATAAAAGATGTACAGTAATAGAAAAAAAATGAATAAAGAATAAACATAATTGAATATGAAGGTGAAAAAAAAAAAGAAAAAATATCATTGTTCACGAAGAAAAGAGCTAGGAGTCATTGCCAATGAAACTACAATTCAATTCTAGCCATCTCCATCAATTTTGTAGCTAAAGTTATTTCTCCAGGCTGGTTTAATTTGTCAATTCATAAAGTTCCTTTTTGTTGTTTACGTTAATGTCATCATCATCCTAACCCCACCCTAATGGAAAGATTGCAATCTTATTCATATGGCCAAATTAGGTATCAGTTTGTTAAAATTTCAGCGAAAAATCAATTGATAATAGGATTGGTAGTTAGTTTTTAAACCATATTACATTTTATGAAGTATGGATTTAAGAATTTCTCTTCACGTAAGGATTACTTTTAAAATTTCATTTCAATATTAATCGGCAATATTAAAGTTTAATTTAATTTATGGGTCTTACTTCCATTAACCTAAATTTGGACAGTAGTACATCAACCCATTAATAAATTATTGGTCAAGTGACAAATTAGGTCATATCATTATCATGCCAGTTTTTATTGATCAAAATTAAATGATTTGTCATCCAACTATTGGTTTAATAACAAGTTGTTGTGTTATTATCCAAATTTTAATTGTAGGACAAAAATATTGTTAATTTATTTACTTTTCGGCTTGTATACACACGCCATCCTTTCATTAATTAATTGATTAGATATTTTGATATACGTAATAAGTATTGGTTACGATTGTTATTTAAGACCCGACATGGTCTCTATAGTTTATGACTAATAAGGTCCTCATTCTGTTTTATAGGGCTGTATAAAAGGTGTACTGTAGTAGTTTAACTTTATCTTCTTTAATGCTGATATGGTTATTTTATAAAATTCAATATAAAACTACAGTATTTTTTTATTCATAGCATCATCATTTTTGCCTTTAATCCCTCTTTTTTCACATAATAATATTGTAATATTAATTTTTACATCATTTAACTATATATACCCAACTTAATTACTCACAAAAGGGAGAGAGCAATAAGGAACAAAGTGTGCTTAAGGGAAAGCATTTGTAGTTTATCCAACTTCCAGCAAGATAGCCCCCCTTACTATTTATTGTATCATGCCATGATGCCCTAAAGTATGACAAAGTATTATCTATGATAAGTATTCCCTCCGGTCCTATATATAGGTCACATTCTAGAAAGTTTTCTTGGTCCTAATTATAAGTCATTTTATATTTTATATGCATCATTTATTGATTTTTCTCTTTTTTGCCCTTATTAAATGCTTTGACTATCTATATGTTTTTTGTTATTCATTAATGAGTGTGAATTTTCCAAGAAAAGTTAAGGAGGTAAAATTGTAATGTTACAATGTATTCTCATAGAATTCATAAAAACCAATCACTTTCTTTGGTATGTGTAATTCAGTTAAGTATGCCCTATAACAAGGAGGAGCAATGTTTACGTTAAAATTCCTTGCTTGGGCCTTGGAAAGCCATCTATCTTTCATGTCAAACTGTTGGAGAACAGATGCTTTGTTCTAAAAGATCCCAGCCGAATAACCAAGTAATAGGAGTAACACATAGACAATTAACAACACTTACAACTAAATGACATAGGTAAACAAGGAAGAAAGGGTTAGATAATATATTATAGCTAGCAAGAGATGGGGGTGTGAATTTAGTGAGATAGGTACAAAATGGAATTGTAAAATTAGAATGAATGTGAGTCAACTAATATAACATAATATAATCCAATAATAATAATAATCCAATAATCTATACACCAAAATCAAATAATTGAATAGAAGTGTCATTCCAAGAGATGGCCACGTGTCTTTGATTAGCCACCATGCTGTTCCCATCCCCCAACCGAACAGCCATTGTGGTACACAGCCTCCCCACAGGGTGCTCAATGTCCCACACCCTCATCCCACCCCCACCCCCTGAGTAAGTTATGACGTACCCCAGGTTCATGCACCCCAACAAACCCCTCATCCATGACCCCCTCACCCTGAACCGGCTCAACCTCTCAAACGTCCCGGTTCGACGAACCGTCCCCACCCCGTTTCTCTCCACTACAACAAACGCCTCGTGGCTTACGTCCAGTGACGTCACCACGAACCCCGTTGCGGACCCCACATCACGCAACAACACCTCCGGGTTCATTAAGTTGAAACACACCAGCCTGGAACTCGTGCATGCCACCACGAACTCACGCTCCGTTACTCTGATTCGGCCCACGGGCTCCACTAACTCCGTTAACATGTGCCACCCCATCACCGTGTCAGGGTCCGTTAATGTACCCCCAACGGACACCAGCTGTTCCGTTTGTGCGTCCCATATCTGGAAAGCCCGGCCCGGGAGGCCCGCGAACAAGCCCACCCACCACCGGCCCGAACCTGCGAATTCCACCAACACGCCATTGTTCACCACGTCACCTGATATGGCCCGCCTGGGCCCGGGCTCATTTATGACTGCCACGTAGATATCACCGTCGAGCCTTGCAAATGTGACGACGGAGTTGTTGGTGATGATGATCCCGGAGACGGACCGTGAGAACGGGCCGAACCGGTGGCCGCGGATGGATTGGAAGGTGCTGACGTGGGCCCAGGTTTCGAGGTCGAAGAGGCGGACGGTGCCGTCGGCAAAGCCACAAGCAAGGTGGCGGTCGGAGAGGGTGAGGCAGCGGCAGATGAGGGTGTGGCGGTGGTCAGAGACGGCGGAAGGGTCGAAGTGTGGGACCGTGAAGGAGTGTAACCCCGTGGCGAAGTTCCTGGCCGTTTGATGCCAGTAGATGAATTCGTGGTGCCACGTGTCCCTCAATCGATAGGTGCGGCGCCATATGGTTCTAGTTAGACGCTGCCACAGGTGATCCGAGCGCGATACTTCTCGCCACGTGGAACAAACCTGCATGCATTTATTTTTCCAATATTAAACTAAATAATGAATAAACCTCAGAAGGAGTAAGACAGTAAGTTAAGTGAGTAGCTTTCTAAGCATAAAAGCTGTTTTGTTAAATTAAGCAAGTCACTTGAATTATACATCCAAAAGTGGAAAGCTAAATACCATCCATCAATATTTAATGTACAAAGCAAACATATACTAATATTGTTTATGGTTTTTTATTATACTATTTCCTTCGGTCCTTATTATAGGGCATACTTAACCGAATGCATTGCAACATTACAATTTTACCCTCTAAACTTTTCTTGGAAAATTCACACTCATTAATGAACAACAAAAATCAATAGATAGTCAAATCATTTAATAGGGGCAAAAAAGAGAAAAAACAATAAATGATACATTGGAAAAAAAAGTGACTTATAATTAGGACAAAAAACTTTATAGAATGTGACCTATAATAAAGACCGGAGAGAGTATTTATTTATTTGAGGTATGTTTAACTAAAAGTAGGCACTAATGAATGAAGGAAAAGGGCAAGAGAGAGAGAGAAGCATACATTGAAGATGGGAGAGGCAGGGCTAGATAAAGCTATATATATATATAGCTTACGGAAAGGAGCAGAGGTAGCATCATCAGCGTCAGGAAGCAGGTAAGACAAAGCAATATCATATAAGTAATACTATCATACTATCATCAGAGAAACTTGGGACTAGAGCGAGAGAGATTAGTAGATCAGAGTACCATCTATCTATTTATCTATTGTATGAATTTAATTCAAAGTGCCTAAATAATGGAGTACGTTTTCATTTATTAAAAAAATAACGTAACGTGGTTATGCACTTGATATGCAGATGCTCTGTCGATTTAATTTTTAGACCAGATATACTTTAGAATCTTAGATAATGGTACGCTTTATTTGGTCATGTGGATTGTGGTGTAGCGGTAGCACAGCTAACCTAAACAATAGTTACAGCAGAAGTAATGAATATTCCATTGATAAAAAATGTGTGAAAGTATTTGCATTTCTTATCAAAATGAATTCCAAAAATGAAATTCTACATTCCCTAATAAATTTACATAAAAAAACATGATGATGATCATAATACTAAAATTTTAACACGTCATTTTAGGTTCACTCAGTATATATACTATATCAATTTCATGTTGAAAGAAAATGATATGTTATTTTTGTCTAATTAGAATAATGTTTAGAATAATCTATTACGATAATACTCGTATATCATTTAACGTCAAATTATGCACGTGCAGGGTGGAACCAGACACTTAAATTAAGTTTAAGAGACAAATGTCAAAATAAAATGATTGAAGTGGGAGATCATATATACAGTATTCTATTCTATTGCATGTACAATTGGGAGCGAAAGTGCGATTGGGACAGGTAATTGAACTAGTCAATATAAATATATATGTATCAAGTACAGTTTTTACATGCTTGTTGGATATTCAAAATCATAAGAAAGATATTTTGTTGTATGTATTGATAGTACTTCGCACGGAGAGAGGGAGGGAGAGGAAGTGATGTCAATGTCAAAAATGAGTCAAAAGGAACAAGTTTAGGTTAGGGCCAGCTAGGAAGAAGCCCTAGAAAATTAAATTCAATAGAATAAATACCTGAAAGGTTGAGAGTACAAGAGAGAATTTGAAAAGGGAGATCTAGCAACAAGTGAAAAGAAGGGTGAGATCATGTCAATGTCTGAAGATATGTGGTCCATGCCACAGAGATATGGCTAGATAGATAGATAGATAACGAAACTAGTCAATATCTTAGTTCCTGTTGATGTAGCTATGTGTATAAAAATATAAACATGGTATCAAAAGCGTGCTTCCCCACCAACATTTCACTTTCATTTCCAAGAAAAGTGTGGCCAAGGCCCTGTCTTGTTCCAACCAGCGAATCTCTAATTACTACCACGCACACAAACACCAGTTCAAGAGCCATTCCACAATGCAATGCATTTTCCTCAAGCAAATAGCTACATATATGCAATTCTTTTTGAGTTTTTCTTTTCAGCCTCCACCCATTTTTTTTAACCCTATTTTTTTCTGCCTCTTGAGAGTCGGAAGTGTAAAATTAATGACTTTTCCGTCCTCCACGAGACGGAAAACAAAAAAAATACACTATTCTAAAAAAGTCTTCTTTTTAGAAGAAAATGGGATTCAAAAGAAAATGGGGTTCAAGAGAAATGGGTGGGGATGAAAAGAAAAACTCTTTTTTTTCCTAAAAAAACAAAGTATCTGTCATGAATACTCTATTCTAAAAAATTTGAGATTTGTAATTTTTTTTAATTTTTAAAAAATTTAACAAGACCCTTTATAGTCATTTGTTAAATTTCTTAAAAGTAGATAGAAAAAATATCGGAAGTTCTATTTTTTTAAAAAAAACTTAAAAAATTACAATTTTTAAAACTTTTCTATCACGCTTAGCTTCTTAAAAAAAAATATCTTATAAAAGATTCACCTTTGCAAAATTAATTAAAAAAAATTAATCTCAGTTTTTGAGATTAAGGATAAAAACTCAATAATAAATATATTAAATTGAAAAAATAAAATTATAAATTAAATTTATTATATTCATCATTTTTCATAAAACATATTTACGTAGATGTACTTGTCCTCAACCCTGAAAACCGAAAATAAAAAAGCCTAAAAAAAAAATCCACCTTACATGGTCATTGGTCGGTAGCTTATGCATTGGTTGAGGCCGTTTCTAAAAACAACTACTACTAGTACTCTACTACTCTCCCAAATGAAACACTTTTGTTAAAGAAATATACTTTTTTAATATTAAAAGTGAGTTAATTTTATTATAAATATTGAAAATACTTATATTTAATATATTTTGTTAAAATTATTTTTTTTAGTTATTATTAAAAGTTTAAAAAATTAATTTAATAAGGATGTTTCTAAAAAAATAATTAAATATTATTAAAAAATTGGAAATTATTTAAGGAATATGACAAAAAAAATTCCAAAAAATCATATATTTAGGATCGGATGAAATACTATATTAGCAAACCCTAATTCTAATAACAAAAATATATATTTTATAATAGACAAGTATTTAATAGTATTTTCATTAGCATTCAAACTCTAGTCCAACATTTATGCCCCCGTGTGTGTTTTTTTTTTCATCAATTTATCAATTGAGTTGATTCATGAGAATCAAATAAAAAAATAAATCAGTATAACTACTTTGTATTAAAAAATGCTATAAAAGTAGGTAATTTTGACTTAGAAAAAAAACTAAAATCATAATATAGGTGTGAACTTTTTGAGATGGATAGATGATACCAGAGGAATTGGTTGTTGTAAGGGGGAGTGCTAGGTTGGATTTGAGACATGTTTGATTTAACCTAATTTATCGAAAAACTGGCTGTTTTAGCTGTTTAAATTTTAATAAGATTGGATTGAGATGAAAATGGATCAACATAACATGTTAATTATAGTTAATATAGTAAATAAATTTGAACATTAAGTAAAACTAAATTATCAAAATTTAAAATTAAAACTAAAGTACAGTATATATTTTGAACCTAATAAGTATCAAAATATATATATATATATATATATATATATATTGAAAAATTTGTTAGGTTATCACAAAAAAAAAAAAAATTGTTAGGAAATCAAGTCTAAGTTTTATGGATAATCTTAATCTCAACACTAAAAATCAATAGTGTGAGCTCTGAGGATAACAACTAAAAGAAAATGTGTTTCACTAAAAAAATACAAAATGTTTTGATTATATCAATACAAGTATACAACACTTTTATCAATACAACACTTTTTAATAAAAACATTTTTTTGGATTTTTATCCCGGACAAAGACGTATCCAAGTTTTATTACTCATAATTTATTGTACTCCACCATCACTAAATATAAGAATTTTTTTTTTAGAATTCACGTGTGGAATAATTTAGTTAATTTTATTGGAAATGTGAATTTTTGATATATAATTTTAAAATTATCCCTGTTAATATTATTGGAAATATAAAAAATGTTAAATAAATAGGGGTATTTGTGGGAAAAAAGTAATTAATGATCATTGAAAATTGGCAAAGTATCTTATAGATAGGGACAAAATAAAAATATCAAAAGGATGTTATATTTAAGAACGGAGAGAGTATAAAAAATACTAATACTGTATATTTTGAAAATAAATGAGACATTAAGATTGATAAAATTGATCCAAGTTAAAATCCAGACTCAACCCAAAAATCACATTAGCTTTATTTTCTCCGATTTGAATTTGTCAAAATGAGTATGACTAACCCTAGATATAATAACAAGCATTGGGCTCCACGTGCCTTTTGGCATTATGCAGACGCTGCTTTTTGACTCATGTGTACTCGCCATTATAGATTATCACGCCAACGCCTAATCAGCAATCAACATTTATTTCCCTAAAATGCATTGAAACCCTAATTGAGAAGCTGTCCATGATTTTTCACGCAGCAACACTAATTAAAGTACACCTCATGGCTAAATAATTTAAGAGTCATGCTAAAGTGCCCTAGGGTACTTGTTAAAGTTACTGAAGGTGAAAAAAATGCAATAATTCAACATTATCTTCTCTCTCGAAAACCACAAAAGTTACATTTTCCAACACTTATATGCTATACTTAACTCCTTAACAAGTGCCCTAAGCACACTTGTTAGCATTTTCCATAATTTAATACTATATATATTTCTGATAAATATATGAAAAAATTAATGATAAAGTAATGTCCACAAACACATATTTGAAATCATTTATTAAAATTAAAATTTTCAAAAATAAAATATTTTATTAATAAATTTCTCAATCTTGCTGTTTCTTATTATCTATTTTTTTGGATTTCAATAATATAATAAAAATTAATGATTATAGAAAAAGAAATGACATTGAAAATCTTAAAAATAATTACATTTTTAAAAAGTATTTTTTTTAATAAATAAGATAAATAAAATCAGATAAAGTATATGAAACCTTTACTATATTATCTACTTGGGCTGACACTTAATTATATATTGACCCAAAATAGTGATCAAGTATAGATGACTAATTTTCCTACTAACGTTTCAATTGTTAACTAATTAAAAATAATTAAAATATGTAATTTTTGTGTTCTTTTTAGAAAAATAATAACATAAATTTGTGATTAATTATACATTTTTAGTAACCTTGATAAATACCATTATGATGACAAAAAAATACAAACATTAGCATAACATATGAATTATAGATTAATGGGTATGCACTAATAATGTAAAATTTTTACACCATCAGTTCATCATATATCATCTAAAAGTCAACGATCATAAACACACAAATGATAAATAATGTACTAATGGTGTAAGAAAAAACCTTTACAACGTTGATACATTATCAATTTTTTCTATTTAATATCTATCTCTGATAAAATTTGAAAAATGATATGCTTCCAGTGTGCAACAAACGACAAACTAGAATTGAAAATGCACTCATTATATATGTAGATGAATTCTGCTATTGGATGCTTAAAGGGTAGAATACAAAACAAGAAAAATAATTTTAGAAATATAAATCTTACATTTCTCAATACGATAAAGATGATTTTTTTAGACAATTATTTATTTTGCTCTTTTAATCCATATTCTTAAAAATCTTGGTTAACATTTTTCAATAACTATATATGGTTCCCTTCTCCTTATGTTGTTCAAGAAAGCAACCATTCTCCTACATATATAATTATAGATAGAAAGGCATGCAATGGATGGATCTTCTATCTAGCCTAGATAGGATGTAAAAGCAGAGTCAAAAAAGGATTCATTTCATGCCAAGAAAGGGAAAACGGCAAATTCGAAGCCAGTGTAACCCTTTTAATTGGACATCAAAAGGAGGTCCAAAACTAGACACATTTTTAAAGACACAACAACGTTGCCGAGCAGAGAAAATAGATCCCCTTTTCTGAAAGGGACACACATTTAGTTAGGAAAATGACCCACGTAAAAGTAGCTAGCTGCTTTCACAAAACGGTTTCTTCTAGGATGCTTCAAACCATCTACTAACTATAACCCTATATGGACATAGTACATTACATTTCTTACTTCAATTCATCTTTCCTAGCTAAGCTAGCTACTACTCCATTCCATTCATCGATCACTTGAATTTATTATGCCTTTGAAATTCAAAGAACACGTGAAAAGGAAATACTCCTCCTATCAAATAAACAAAAACTATTTATATATATAATAATAATAATATAATACTACATACAACCAAAATAAATAAAAAAGAATGAGAATCTGATCTGCAGGTCGCAATGCTTCTTCATTATTATTATGTATATAGTATGTGTTTGACTCTTGACCAATATTTTGTCCAGTTTCGCAACTGATGGAGATTCTATTCTAAAAATAAATCACTCGTGAGCAAACTAAGAATGATCCATCCCCAAAGACATCCCAATAAAATACTGCATGATCAACTATAAAAAGAAAATAAAAAATACTACCATTTAACGCTCTCCACCACACAAAACATTATTAAAAAAATATGCATGAAAGAAGGAAAAAAAAAAGAATGGAAGGAGAATAAATTAAAGTAGTAGTATATGGTAAAAGGGCGTTAATACCTGAAATATAATGGCAAGAGCAGGAGCAGCAGCAAGACGTCCATTATAGTGAGCAGCATCAATGGCAACTTGGTTAGCTAATATTTCAACAACGGGTTCAGGCAAAGCCTCATTCATGAAACGCCGACGAGAGGAAGAAGAAGAAGAAGGTCCTTCAAAAGGGTGGTGCCTCCTGGTGGTGGTGCTGGGGCCAGGAATATCGGGAGCAGCATTGTCACGATCATCAGGAGAGGAAGTTGAAGAGGGAGAAGAAGAAGGCGAAGAAGAAGAAGAGGAAGAGGAATGAGTAGAAGAAGACATGAGAGGGAGAGTGGAAGTGGTGGGGGCAAGGTTTAAAAAGTGAGGGAGGGTGGGGAGAAGGCTAGGTAGGATCAGGATGGGAGGACCAGAAAGGAACAAGGACAAAAAGGTTTGGAGATAAGGACACAAGTTGAGGGTCCCAAAGGGAGAGTGTGTCGTCTCGTCTCGTCTCGTCTGGGAACAATTCTTCCTTTCAATTCCTTACCTTGCTTTTATTGTGTTTACCAATTACTCCTAATTACTAGTACTACTACTAATAACTCTCTTTAAATTAATATCAATCTCTCTTATCTCTTAATTATTACTGTAACTTGCGCTACCGTACTACTCCCTCCGGTCTTATATATAGGGCATATTCCAGAAGAAATCTTTGATCTTATATGTAGGACATTTTATATTTCCTATGTATCATTAATTGTTTTTTCTCTTTTTCATCCTTATTAAATGTTTTGACTAACTATATTTTTTGTTTATTCATTAATGACTCTGAACTTTCCAAGTAAAGTGGATGAGGTAAAATTGGATGAGGTAAAATTGTAATGCTACAATATATTCTCATAAAATTCACAAAACTAACCACTTTCTTAGTCCAGGGAATACGGTTAAGTATGCCTTATATATAGGACCAAAGGGAGTACCATTTTGACACTTTTATTTTGTCTCTGTTTATAAGATCATTTACCAATTTTCAATTATCATTAATTACTTTTTTCCACAAACATCCCTATTTATTTACCACTTTTTAAATTATTCCTAATAATATTAATAAGAATAATTTTGAAAATACATATCAAAAGTTCACATTTCGAATACAATTAACTAAATTATTACATTTTTTTTTATGAACATAAAATCTTCCAAAAAATCCTATATTTAGGAACTGAGGGAGTAAAATAAAATAATGAATTAATTGTTGGTAGTAGTAGCAGTAGACGAGTACTCCGATCCACTACTGCTATGCTATCTAGGATGGCAGCAGGTTGGTTTTCCTCTCTCTTTAACCTGATATGATACTTAGTTATTGAGCAAATCCTTGCTTCACTTACCATCGCATAATGATAAGAATCTTAACATATCACTCCCTCCCTTTCATAAAGTTTGGCATTTTACGCTCGCGGGTACATAAATTAAGAAAGTGTTAATTATTGTAGGTATTATGTATGATCTGTCCAAAATGTCCTTATTTAATCTTTATTGAAAATTGTAGTAATATTTAATTTATTAATAAGTGTGTCCATTAATTAATGTGTAGTGGTTTAGACATGAGAAAGATGATAAAAGTAAAATTAATAATGAGTAAGAGAAATGATTAAATGAAATGTTAAAATTGGAAAAATAAATATGTTTGTGTATTGAAAATATAAAAGGTCAAACTTTGTGAAACAAGAAAAAAAACTTAAAAGGCGAAACTTTATGAAACAGAGCGAATAGTATTCTTTTATTGAAAAATATGAATTTAATACTTTGAATATTGTGAACTTAAAATCATATATATTTACTTTATTTGAATTTCTAACACGTGAGAATTAAGGTTAAACAAACTTATCATATAAATAAAATAAGTGATTGACTTCATATAACAGTTGAAAGGAAATATTGAGTTATAATTATATATATTATATTTTTATTTTTTTTATTATAATGTTAGAATGTTTAAAAATAATTATGAGTAAAAATATATTATTAATGAATATTTTTAAGATATGTAAACATTCACTTGTTTACTAATGGAGACCATGATTTGAGTTTATCAAAGCTCAAACAAATAGTTTATCCGAACTCTCGATTTTGTAAAACCATGTTTAAATGAGATAAAGGTTTAACTAATACTCCTATATACTCCGTATGTGCTTATTTGATCCTTAGTCCTTATAGTAATTATTTTCGAAATTCAACTCCTGATTTTATTCCTCCATTTGAGTTTTATTAATCCAGTTGAGTCGTGAACCAATATATTTAAAAAAAAAAAATGAAAATCATAACTTTTATGTAAAATTGAGATTATTACCTTCATGTGTGCACAAATAGGGACAAAAACTTAAGTGCATGATTCCACCAACAAAAATCTTGGGTGCATGAAAAATATAGGCAACCTTACTTTTTTATACCGCAATTAGGGGGAAATACAAATTGTCTTGCACAAGACAGGGGGTCATGCTGCACTTTCCTCCTCCTTCTTTTTTTTTTTTTTAATTATTTTATTTCACTTTCCTTGTCTTCGAGTGTGGGAAGTTGTATACTCCCTCCCGTCCTATGTTTATATGTAAAATTACGTCAAGAAATATTTAATATACTTTTTTTAAATTACCTTTATAATTATTTTTAAGATTTTAGAAAGTGATGACTTAATAGGGGTGTTTTAGAAAATAAGTAATTAAATATTATTAAGAATTGAAATATAATATTTCAAGTAGGACCAAATTTTATTTCTAAAAGGGTCTTACATATAGGAACAAGTATTGTTTATGAAATACTCCATTCGATCCTATATGTAAGATTCTTTCGAAAAAATTTATATTCATCAAGAAAGTGGATAAATGTGATAAGTAATATTGAAAAAATAAATATTTAATATATATTTTTTTAAAACTACCATTACAATTATTATTGAAATTTTTAAAAGTGTTAACTTAATAAATGTGTTTTCGGAAAGAAATAATTAAATGTTATTAGAAATATGAATAAGGTCTTACAAATATGATTAATTTTTTCCCTAAAAGAGTCTTACATATCGGATGGGAGAGGAAATACGTAGTTCCATACTCAAGTTCATTAAAGATTTGTTTATAGAAAATGTATTGAAAAATATGATTTTTGAAATTATCGACAAAAATAATATAAAGTTATCATTAATTTTCTATTTTTAGTAATTTTAGCAAGATCTTTTATTTAGTAAAAAAAAGGTTAGAGAAAAAGTTTAATAACTCGAAGGCTATCCGTTTATTTATATTGGTTCTCGTTGTAATTAAGTCATATTTAATTATATTCTCAAGAATAATAAAACTAGTTACATTTTTGAAACTTTAAAAATACATTATAATGTTTTAATCTTTAACATGTCTAAAAAATTTCACAAATAAATTATTTCACATTTATGAATAAAAGATAAATAAAATAAAAAATAGTAATTATCTCATAAAAAAATAGTCCTCCAAAGTAATTTATATAAGATTGAAGTTTCAATTTAGTTCCTGATGTTTTTTCATTATATCAATTTAGTTTCTCAAAATTTATAAATACATTTTTAGTTTTTCAAAAATTTTCAAATGTAACAATTTAGTCCATCAAGGTTTTGGATGTACCAATTTGGTTCCTCAAGATTTGAGATATAACAATTTGGTCCCGCAAGATTTGGGATATACCAATTTGGTCCTTAAAATATGAGGGACCAAGTTGGTATGGAAGAAAATCTTGAGACACCTAGTTGGTATGGAAAAAATATTGAGAGACTAAATTGGTACATCCAAAAATCTTAAGGGACTAAATATGTAATTATAAAAAAAAAATGAGGGACTAATAAGTTGATATTTCACTCTTTGGAATGTACATGGAGTGACTTGGAGAGCAAGTGGGTAAGCGATACGGTGATTATTCCTTCTGCTTGCTCATTACAGTAGTACTTTAGATCCCTAATTAAGTGTGATGGCAAACCATTGGTATTGACTATTGAATACGGAGTTTTTTTTTTTTTTTTTTTTTACACCAACCGGTACCCGGATCTGGTTTATCCAGAATTCAACTCATCCGGTCCGACCCAACTGAGCTCGCACTAAGTGGTTGGGGTCTCCCAACGGAGTTGCTCCATACCCACCAACCCACGTTGGTGAATACTGAGTATTCTTTAACAGTGGATATATGTAATTGACTTCTTTCTATGTCAATATACCAGTACAAAACAATAAATATCATAGTCGTAATTAGAATGCTAATTGAATCTTTGAGATTATGAAATGTTAATTTATTCACAGACACAGACAGACAGACTTCACACAATCACACACCGCAAATCAATTTGTTTTAATTTGTGTAAAAAGTTATGAATTTTTTTGTCGGATCAAATTGATATTTTAGTTTTTAAAGGCCATAACTTCATGGAATTGTGCGAGATGAGGTAAAACCAACTAGCTGAAATTATTAGCTACAACCACTTTGAAAGAGTATTTAGCTTTTACTGTGATCCGATCTGTTTAGAAAATTTTGGCCATTGAGCTATATTTTCTTCTTTTTATCAAAAGAGGGAATGATAATCATTTCTTTTTTGTCTTTAATCCTCCACTTTTTCAATTTATTTTTCTAAAAAAAAAAACATCTTTCTTTTTTCTGTCACTTTCGGTGAGGAGGTTGAGTACAACATGGGAGCTGAGCTTCGCTGGCTGATAAAATTCGAAATTTTCCTGATCATTTATTTAATTAGTGAAACACTCATCAATGCATAAATATCATATATTCAGAGTATGGGGGTAATGAACGTCCAAAAAAATTGATTAACTTCATATGTTAATTAGAAGTGAAATGTTTCAGTTAGGAATAGCAATTAAGGACCAAATCGCTATATTCTTTTCATGACCAAATATTTTTTAACATTAGTTACACAGACTACCCTTATCAATCAACACTTGTAACGAGGTTTGCACCAATGAGATTTTTTCTATAGCACCTCTTTTAACAGAGTGCATTTTTTTTCTATAGCCTTGCTTTCCACATTTGATTGATCCTCATTCCAAATCACCAATTAACGTTGGCACTGTGATCAATCATTCAAGGAAACCACAAGCTCCAAGCTGAAGTTGTTGGCAAACGCGTGTTTGAGGACATCAGGATGCAAAAGCAAACATGTTCTATTATATTTCTTGAATCGTTAAAAAATAACTTTGGATAGTATTATACTACCACCGTCCCTAATTATAAGGCCCTGAGATTTCACGTTCATTAAGAAAGTGAAATAATTTAGTTAATTGTATTGGAAATGTGAACTTTTGATGTGTATTTTCAAAATTATCCCTATTAATATTATTGGGAATCTAAAAAGTGTTAAATAAATAGGGGTGTTTGTGGGAAAAAAATAATTAATGCTCATTGAAAATTGGTAAAAGGCCTTATAAATAGGGACAAAATAAAAGTGTCAAGAGAGCCTTATAAGTAGGGACGAAGGGAGTACTAAAAAAGACCAGCCGCAATATTAGTTAATTCTTCCTTTCCTTTGATTCCCAATAACATTAATAGGGGTAATTTTGAAAATACATATCAAAAGTTCACATTTCCAATACAATTAACTAAATTATTCCACTTTCTTAATGGACGTGAAATCTCCCAAGAAGACCTTATAATTAGGGACGGAGATAGTACATAAAATCTTTGATGGTTAGAGCAATAAGCACTAAAATTAAAGCTAGCGTGAAATTAGTGTTCCTCATTTTTGTGCCACTATTATGACCGGTACATTTGGTTTACAATGATTATTATCTATCCATAATCGAGTCTACAGAATATAGAATCTAGAGAAATAGGTTAGTACTAATCCAATGATAACTTTAATTTGATAGAATTATATGTAGTGAGTATATTACTATATTATTCTTCAGGTCTAAGGCGTTGATGTTCCAAGCACATGCATAACGGCAAAACATCAATAAAATAACAACTCGACACATGACCTTTATCTGTCTCCTAAATTGGATGCTTGAATTAGGAAATTACAGTATCATATTTGCTTTTGAGTTTTATCGAGTGAAGTACATGAGCTGTTTATTGTAATGCCCCTATATTTTCTGTACCTTGTTTTGCTTATTAATTGGATTAGAATGAGATTTCAATCGAATGCTTCTATAACCTTTAGAAATAAAAAAGTGATATACCTTTTTACTTATTCAAGTCCGCTATTGGGCATGGTCTCTTCACTTTTACATCATTAGAAAATCTTAGTGAAGTCGAGATCCTAATCCTATCAACTTTACATCAACACTTTTTCCATCTTTCTTTTCAGTCCAAGTTTGGACTCATTGCTGGGTGAGTTATAGAGGTGGCGGCCCACAAGACACCAAAGGAAGGGAGGCCTAGTGTATTATTAGATCCTCCTTTTTTTTTTTCCCATTTTCCACATCTAGTGGTTATAATTTTTTCAAACAAAATTTAGAGTATTGGAATATAAACCTCATTTTTTATCCAGAAATCTTATTTTAATGATAAAATTCCAAAATATCCTTAATTCTTTTTTTTCCCGATTCGGGGATGTCGGAAATATTTTCTGATATCCCGAATTAGAAAAATAATCATAATAGATCGATATTTTTTTTTAGAGGATCCTCTCGAAAAAATTTCCTGGATAATATATCTCGGAAAAACATCTTAACTTTTTTTTTTAGAGTGAAAAAGTGATTTTGTATGCAGGTTCTTTATCTAGATAGTTTTGGTTGGGTCTTTTAGAGATGAGCTTGAGGGAGAAAGAGGGGTCCCACTAATTTGGTGACAAAGAGGGTTTGAAGGACATAGGGGAGGGGGAAGAAGAATAAGAAGAGGACGCAAAGGGGTAGGGGAGGGGGAAGAGAAAAAAAAAACACAAAGGAGAGAAGGGAGCTCCCAATGCCTAATGAGTAATGATAAATTTGAAAGCCACAAGTTCAATTATTTCAAAATAGCAAAGAGAGAGGTCAATTGAACTTCGTCAATTAAGCTAAAACTTTACAGCACCCTACACAAGTAAAAAATAATACTCACTCCGGCTCGAATTATAAGCAATTTTAACCATTTTTACGCTTATTAAGGATGTTAGTTGATTGTATTTAATTTTCTCAAATTTATAAAAAATAGAGATATTTTAGGAAAGTAGTATTGAAAATGAAACAAAAATTAATTAAGATTACAATTTTCTAGAGATGTTTTAGAAAAATGACATTGGGAATGGAACAAAATTTAATAAAGTTAGTTAATTTTGCTTATATTTTAAATCAAGAGAAATATGTTTTTTTGTTGCTTATAATTCGAACCGGAGGGAGTAGTAATTAAGTTACTTCGTGTTGATTTACTCATGATCAATGTGGCTGAAATTAGTCATGAGAAGTAGGTGACGATTTTTAAGTTGTGTAAATAAATCTACTCCTGATTAATATGACTGAAATTAGTCGTGAGAACCAGGTGACAATTTTCAGGTTATGAATAAATCTTAAAGAGTGTTGGTTCCCAAATACCTTTTTGTTTTTCGATTGAACTCAATCAAAAAAATTTCCGATATCCCCGAGTTTGAAAAATACATTTTTTTAACCGAAAATATATTTTCCAATAGGAAATGAGTAAAAAAAAAAAGCATTTTTCAATGGGGTTCAATCAGATAAGAATTCCAATAGAATTAAATAAAAAAATGAGATTTAGGATAAAAAATTAGGGTTCGGAACCAAATCTCAATCTTAAATATAAGGAGCAAAGTACCAACCCAACTTCCATATAAACGTGATTTATCACAAATTTATTTTCTTATAAAAGGGGCAAAGCCCACGAAACTAAGAAGAAACTAGCTATGCTAAACCAAGGAGCATCAGCAACCAGAGCTAAAGGAAAAAAGGCACTATAGCAACTAGCAAGTGATCCTGTCTAACAAAAAAAAATCAGCTCAGCCAATAGCTTCTCTTAAAACATGTCTTATAGATAGGTAGACAGCATAGGTGTTGAGCTTTGTTCTTAGCTAAGCATCTCTTACCATAAAACTTTTTAAGAAAAGAAATCTTATGTATACACAATACAATAGTAAGCTTGAAAAAATTTACAAGCATCTTGGCAACTGGTAGAACCAATCTGCTAATTGATTCGGGGCATTAACTGTGGACAAAATTGCAGTGACTCGCGCCTTGGATGTAAAGATTTCACTTAAAACATGTGACCAAGCTTCAATAGTCATTCACCTAAAAAAGTGCAAGGATCAGATATCGGCACAAAGTTAAGTATTATTAATCATACATACCTTGGCATTCAGGCTAAAGATCAAGGAAAATCCAGTTGAAGGATCATTGAAAATTATAGGCTAGATGCCACCAAAGCTCCAAAAGTTACTAGCTTTATAAACGATTATCAGAAGAATATAACAAAACTTACCAAGGAATTCTCCTTTTGCATCCCACGGGCGATTTTCAAAGGACTTCCCGATTGCACCTCCTTTCTTATTTCCCTCGTCGCAGCAGTACTGTGGAAAATAATCACTGAACGTTTTGCTTCCTAATTCATCAACTCCATTGAAGAGAAAGCTTCTCAACATGTCCTATTTGATAGATAAAACAATAACTAATTATCAATAAAACTAGATTGTCGATGAATGAAAACAACCCATAAATTTGTGCTACCTTTGCTAGTGTGTCCCCGATCAGCTTCTTCAAAACGCCTTGTCCCGGATCCTACTTTCCAAATGTTTCCGCGAACCAGGCCCACAAAAAAATAAAATTAGAAATGACTTTTAAATTCAAATTAAAGTCCTTGTTAAATGGGCCGCTCACTGTTATACTGTTATCTAATTCAAAGCTTCATCTCAAATCTTTCTGTCAATTTTTTTCCCCTCAAACTCATGATTGAAATGTAGAAACAGCTTTTACAAGTTCTAGATTCAGTAAGTTACCTAGATCTTCTAAAGACACTCAGTTTCTCATTGTACAAATTGATGCTAAATGAATGAAGTTGCTCAGTGAATCCTAAACCAATTATAACTAAGACAAGCATAAGCAAATTAATCATGATGAACTGAAGGAAATAATTTGAAACAAATCTACGCTACCTTTTCTGCTCTCCATGTCAGATATCTATGTTGTGCTTGAATGTTGCGTAAAAGCTGAGATTCATCTGTCTCCTTAACCGCCTTGCCTACCAGATCCAACCATACCTGCAAGAATAGCAGTCATAAAGAAATTTTTTTTTTATAGGGTCAACTATTTGAAAGTTTACTACTACTAGTTGGGTTAATTACCTTGTAATAATCCCTGAATGCAGCATACAGAAGATCATAATTTTGTGGACTTGAAGTAAACTTTGTCCAAATGACAATTGGTGAAAAGAATGTTATAGATTCACTTGTAAGCTTCCCTCCCCATGGAAAATGCTGCATGAAGTCTTTGATCAATCAACACAGTGAGTCCTTTTAGAAAGAACTACTATAATAATTACCACGAAAACAAAGCACCCATGACTGTGAGGACTTTCCAATAAACAAACACTGACATAATGGGAAAATTACAAAAAAAAAAAAACTTTTGAAAAAGTATTTCGAGTATAAGAACGATGAAATACACATGTGGTTAATCAGGTCAATGAGTAGTCACTCATAAATCAATCTTAAAACATTGACAACAAGTCGAGGGATTAATTATTCCTATACTTTAACAATAATTTTTGCATTGTAAGTTTTCCAAAATATATTTGCATTTACCTCTGCATATTTAAGGCCAAGAGGAATTAAGCTTTTAAAGTATTTTTCCTTGTAATCGCATTGGTTGATGATATCATGCAAGGGGTTAAGATCCCTGTCATCATTAATGCAATGGTGAGAGGTTAGTGTACTTTGTCCTTAATGTTCGACGCTATAAATGGCACAGTAGGAAACCTTTATCACATTGTCCATGGCATCATGGAAGAAAAATAGAATTATAAGACATTTATGCTGTAAAAATACAGGAGAAGAAAGGTGAGCACTGAATGCTATCATATTATTCTTTGCGGATATAGTCCAAATTTAATTTGTAAGTTATTGTCTTTTTTGTTATGTTTTTTTGGCCCACCCATGGTCAAATATGTAGAAGCATATGCATTGAAACGATGACTGAATGAGCTTAAATCGAGAGACAAACACTGTAACCTAACAAATTTCAGTACACATCATGCACATTGATCAAGAGGGGTCGATACAGTTAACCTTTAAGCCCATAAATTCAAATTAAAATATATCAATTTCAGCTCTAAAACTTGATTGTAAAGCCATACAAAATAAGAAAATGAAATATGAAGGCCATCACGGATAATAAGGATGATCTCAGTACATATATCTTAATTTTAAAAGTCAAATAAACGCTTGTTAAGATGATAGATGAAAAAAAAAATTATTGAACTTAGTTCTCGGGGTCCTATAATTACAAAACCGCATTTTCAAACGAAAATATTAAGCAATCCAAGTAAAGATATGTGATCGTAATTCTACTGATTAGTAGCACTAAACTTCATCTTCATCACGGTTCAACAAGAATGGAATAAATTAAAGGGCTAGTCACTTACAGTAACACTGAGATCTTTTCAATCAAGAACATATCAGAAAAGAGACATGAACCTATTTCACAAAAGAATTTAAAGATTCTCTTAAAAAGATTGGCAAGTAAATTGACCCTTAGGCAAATATTTTATTTTCATTTACCAGGTTCAACCGAATACTGCATGACAAACAAGGTTTCTAGCAATATTAGCAGGCAGTAAAACATATGCATATACCCCATCAAATGAAGACACAAAGTTTCATGTGCATAAATCCAAAAAGTATATACTTGCATAGATCATAACTTACTTATATTGATCCATGTAGGTAGCTCTGTGGTAAGAGCTAAAGAGATGCAGCGAGAGGTGAGGAGTTTGATTCCTGCCAACCTCTCCACCCCAATTTCCTTCCCCCTGTCTCCCACCTCCTCTTCATCAGGCCCTATTAGGGGGCCAACTAGGGGTTTCACTAAGAGGCCCCTCCACGGCTCCACCAATCCCACAAAGGTAGTTCTAGGGCTCTAGGCTTTTCAACAACAACAACAACAGCGACAATCAAGCCTTATTCCCACTAGGTGGGGTTGGCTTGGGTCTAAGCTTTACCTCCAAAAAAAAAAAAAAAAAAAACTTGCTTATATTGTGAAGTTAAAACTGAATGATTCACAATTTAACTACATAATATTAAGCAACCCAAGGTAAGTTTCATAAGTTACTGATAAAATTTTCATGGATGGGAAAGTGTAGCGTTGCCATAAATTTAACAATTGCAAAGATAATCCATATTGTTAGACTTTTTACCAACTAAAAGTGAAGAATGAAGAACAACATTTATAGAAGGAAATGGCAATAGCTATGAAGAAGATGCTTACTTACAACACAACAATGTTTGTTCTAGCAGTGGAGAAGAAGTTAGCACAAAATATGGGGAGATCATATTCTACTTTTGGAAAGACGGTAAAATCCAAAACCTGCATAAGAGGTTCAAGACAATCAAAAGAAGCAATAAGCATCTTACAAAATCAACCTTCAAGATTATTTGAAACGAAGGAAGATTGCAAAATACTACAGTAGTGACATCTATATTTTTTATCCTTGAAATTGGACTGCAAAACTGGATCAAATTCGCATCAAGATGGAAAAGTTTACAACAAAAGGCTGAAGTCCTATGCCTTGTACTCAAATGAGGAGGATCAAGATTCAAGAGATATGATAACATGGAAACAAAGTGAAAATGAGGAAGTGTTTTTTATAATTATGAGTGCAAAAAATATCAGATAAAAATGAAACAAAAAATAAAAACCTAATACCCTGATAATTTTCCTAATTGAGTACTAACTACTTCAAAAGAGTAGCCACATGATTAAGGATGGACGGAGTTTTATCGGAAAATTAACTAAGCTAGAAATGCCAGAGTAGGAAATGATAATATGCATTTTGACTTTGAAGTTTATAGAGCTAGACATGTTATTTGATGTAGTTATTTATAGAAAATAGTTCTTTCATTGATATATTGTTGATTACTACAATGAACCAGGGATTGTGCCAGTGCTACAACTCCTGAGAACCATCGATGTCATGTGAAAACAGATATATAAGCCTGTTTACTGGAACTGTTAAAATGCATTGCTTTAGATGAAGGACCCTTCACTGATAAAAGATAAAGAATATTAAGATTGCCATAAAAACATGTAATTATGTAACAGATAATGTTAAATTGGAATTCACTCCAGGTACAAAAAATTGCCAGCAAAGGCAGTTGTTAGAAAGTATGGAGAACACTCATATATCAAATTGATATGATGGTTGATAGAGGTTTTTAAAAGACACCTGCATTGTTTCTGACTCGATGATCAAACTTCGCAGAAGCCTAATCTTTTCAGCTTGGAATGATAGCATACTAAGCTGTCCTTTCCCATCCTTAGAATTCATGGAATTAAACTTTTCCTAATGTGGCAACATAAGAAAAATGTAAAGTGAAGATCTATACACACAAATAATGTGTAGAACAAATTAAGCAAAATAAAGCATAGCAAAAGGGGATGAAAAGGGTCAAAAAATCATGACTAAGAATCTGAAAACTAATTAGAAAAAGGCAGATCATTCCAAAAAAAAATCATGTGCTTCCCCCTTGGAAGTGGGTATGTAGAGTCTCTAGAGATTTCTGCAATTGGAGCTCGCATCTTTATTTACATTGCCTCGAAAAAAAAACATTTTTTTTTTTAAATACAAACACAACCACCAAGCTTTATACCTATTATTTGGGATTGTCTATATGGATCAAATGATGCTATAATGCTCTATCAAAAATCAAGTCATTTGACAAACCAGTGATATCTAAATACCTTTTCAATAGTTTCGCTTCGCTTATAGTTCTTCTTGTTCTCTCGGCCTAATTGGACTATCATTCTCTGATCTACTCTCCTTATCTATGCACACATGGCCATGGGTGCATCCCAACTTTCTCTAATCCTACCTTGTCTAGTGCATTCTCTCATGTACACTTATCCAACACAACATATCTCATATCGGCTACATCGATTTAATCACTTAGTGTCATTTTACAATCCGACTCGTTCAGAAAAAAGAAGAAAGATAAGCATTTTTTTAATAAGAATGAATCATAAAAACAGTCCAAACAGTCCCCAATAGGTAGTAGCTCAATTGGTAGATCTGCGAGACATAAAGTGCGAACACTTGAATTTGATTCTAAGAGCTGTACAATTTACCCTTCTCCCTCCCCCCAAGTCAAAAACTTTGCCTATCAATTAAAAAAAAAGGAGCTCAAGATAAACAAACAAGTGATTTCAAAAACTGAATTCTAAAATAGTAAAACATAGAATGGAATGAATGAACCCTAATAATAATTATAACCAAAAATGAGAAAAAGCATTGAAAGAAGAAGCTAATTAAGCATGCACATATATGATATACCTGTAAAGGCGAAGGGAACAAGTGCGTGTGGAGTGATGTTTCATCCAAAGCAAAATCCACAAATTTGTGATAAGACACTGAAACTGAATTGCAGCAGCTTACAATAATGTTGAAGCCTCCTTCTCTTTGGTTCCTCCTCCTCCTCCTCCAATCACGAGTTGAAACAATTGCAGTGGTCCTGGTGCTACCTAGTATTCTTGTTAATGGAGCAACTGAAGTATGTTGCAGACATAAGCTTGACGAGGTACCTCCAAACTCCATGGAACAGGTGATTAAGACAAACGCACGCTTCTTTGGTTGTGAGATTGTTTTGTGAAGCTTCTAAAAGTGGTCAAAGTTTAACACGTGAGTGAGTGAGTGAGTTAAACAAGTTACAACCGCTTCTCTTTGCTGTCTTATTTTACCGTTACGTGTCTCTCTGTCGGGAAATGACTAAACTGTCTCTTTAGTCCCTCACTTTGTAAGGAGTTTTCATTTTAGTCCTCTACTTTTCAATAATTCTTTTTTAGTCCCTTTGAAAAAAGTTACTCACGTTAGTCTCTGGCAACGTTTTCCGTTGATGGACGTTAACGTCACCGTTAACTTACAATACCGTATTTCATTTTAGTCCCTAATTTAAAATTTTTAATTCACTTTAATCCTTCATTATATCATGTTTCATTTTAGTCCCTAACTTAAAAATTTTAATTCACTTTAATCCCTAACTATAATAACAATGATGTTTTTTTTCGCTTTTCTCTTGTAGTGTGACTACCATAAAAGTATTGACTGTAAACTAACTTTATAGTTTATATAAGTATTGACTCCAAGCTTTACATCTGAAGTTATCAATAGTTTTGATTCAAAAATATTTTATTGAGTTTTGTATTTAAGAGTCATTACCAAAATGTTGTAAACTCCCCCAATTTGTTTAGCTTGATATTCAAACGTCATACCTCAAAAGTTCCTTTACATGTCTAGGCAAAGGAGTAGCTCTTGATAGCAAAATACGAACTCGTTCACCTAGAGCTTGTTTTGTCTATCAATACAAACAATGTTTTAGTTTTTTTTTTTTGTTACAACAATGTTTTAGTTTTGAAATCAAACTATGTGCAAATTTCATAAGTGTAAAGTGAATATGAAATACATTGTTAAACACAAGCCTATCAAATAGAGACGTTGCTTTGTATTATGGAAGACCCTTCATATATCTTAACTTGTTGTCCGTAGGATTCCGGTTAGTTCACACATGGATAGATAACAAAAACACTAAAGAGCTTATAAAAAAAAAACTAAAACATTAAAGAGTTTAGAGTAAAAACATACTAGTTATATGGATAATGAAATAATGTACTTTGAAGTGTTCATCCGAAAGAAACTTTCCTATTGATGCTTTCAGGTGCAAAGTTTGGAGTCAGTGCTTATATAAACTATAAAGTTAGTTTACAGAATAACAAGAAGAACGGACAATATTTTTAAGGTAGTCACACTACAAGAGAAAAGAGAAAGAAACATCATTGTTATTATAGTGAGAGACTAAAGTGAATTAAAATTTTTAAGTTAGGGACTAAAATGAAACACAATATAGTGAGGGACTAAAGTGAATTAAAAAATTTAAGTTAAGGACTAAAATGAAATACGATATTGAAAGTTAACGGCGACGTTAACGTCCATCAACGGAAAACGTTGCCAGAGACTAACGTGAGTAACTTTTTTCAAAGTGAGGGACTAAAAAGGAATTATTGAAAAGTCAGGGACTAAAATGAAAGCTCCTTACAAAGTGAGGGACTAAAGTGACAGTTTAATCGTCGGGAAATATTACATGTAAAACTTTTCCAACTATGTAATAGTCACTTTGGATTTTTGAAACATAAACTAATCATCAATTTATTTTCAAAAGATTCTTATTAATTTAATCCTCCAAAAATCAAAATGACATTACATTATAAACTATAAAGTGTAAATTTTGGTTTCCAAAAAATACATATAAGTATCAAATAAGTTCCTAAAAGGATCATTGTCGTGCCATATTAATTTTTAAAAACTAAATTGATATAAAAAATCTTTTGAGAATCAAATTGATAACCAATATAACTTTCGGGGAACAAAAATAACTATTAACTTTAAAATTTTTTATCCTGAGTAAAATTTAAAGGTCTTTTCAATCGTTGCAATTATAAAAAAAGTGTTTATTCTTTAATTGTTCGTAAATGAAGATTAAGTGTAATAGATTTATGAAATATACACAGAGGAGAAAAGTGAAGATGGAAAATGAAGATAAAAGTAAAAATTACGATAAATGAAAAGAGCTAGGTGTTTAAAGTAAAGGTAAAAGGAGAAGAAAAGATAAATCAGAGACTAAATTGCTCATTAGTCTCTTAACTTATTTTTTACTATTAAATTGGTCTTTTTTTTATATTAAATTAGTCCCTCACATTTATTTTTATTTGCATCATTTGTTTCAAACTTACGGTTTATTTTACATGAATTAATATGATACTCGTACGTGTATTTCTTTTTTATGTGGACCAATATGATACGGATACGTAGCATGAACAGTAACATTAGGACAAATATGCAAATGAAAAGACAAAAGAGAAACTAATATGATATTAAAAAACTGTAAGACCAATTTGATAGCGAAAAATAAGATAAAAAACTAAATAAATAGATTAGCATAAATTTTTTTTGTTTGCACCCTGGTATCCGGCCTACTGGTGGGGCGACTAATCCAGTTCGAGGGGGTCACGAGGTTAAGGTTTTACTCTTCTCCCGACGTTGTTGCGGAGATCGAACCGTGGTTCGGCCTACCAAGTGCAGCTCCTGACACCACTACACAACAGCTCGTTGATAAAAGATTAGCATAAATTAGAAAAGGATATTTTGTACATGTAATATTAGTGGCAGAGGCTCCGGTGCACCGGTGCATGCCTTTCTTTTTGGGTTTTTTTATTTATTTTTTTAAAATTTAATTAATTAAAAAATATTCTATCGTCTTTTTATCGATATGAAGTGATTTTTATAATTTGGATTTATTTTTTTATTTTACTCTGTGTTCTTAAAAAATTATACTGAGTAAAATTGTATTCAAAATTTACATATTCTAATAAATTTGTATACGAAATTGTGTTAAAAAATATTCTAAATAAATCTATATTAACAAAAAATAAAAATCAAAAATAAAATTTTCACATGCATCGGCTATTAACATGCACGGGAGCCTCCCATGTTACTGTTGTACAAAACAATCTACCTAAAAGACCAAAAAGAAGCATGACAGTTTCCTCACCTCATCAAAATATCAGGACAAGACCAAATACTACTATAACATTAAGCAGGTAACCAACTTGAAATAAGAGTGCATTACAATTCCATCTATGTTGCACCTGCTCAAGACACAAGTTTATACCCTTCAAGTATTCACCTCCTCCAAGCCTCAATATCATGTAATGTTTAAAACAGAAAACCCTTCTTTGTAACTGAATAAAAGATTCGCCCCATGCACTTAACTAATGTTGATTGGAATTTGGAACTCAATTGTTTTGCCTCTGAATTTTGCGTTGGAGGAGATACGCACTCGGTGCAAGCGGTACGAGAAGGCGGCAACTTGTCAGCTAGATTAATCCGCAACGTTCGGTTCCTCTCGTCGTTCCCAGGTACATGAGGAGAGCATCCATGATTAAAATCTCCCAATCGCGAGAAAGTAAATAAGAAGATCAAAACGCGATCCGGGTCGGATCCGGATATATAGTACTTAGGGAATCGGATGTGCAACAAAAAAAAAAAAGAAGACCAAGACTCCTCTGTTCCAAAGAAGGGAACCGATAATTCATTGTTTTATATAAAGAATATGGTTAAATATGTCATATATATATATATATATATATATATATATATAAAAGATCCGAGGGAGTATTAGCTCTCAAACTGAGCTGAGTTTCTCCATTAATCTCTACCATTTTCCGGCCAGTATCAACTTTACTTTTTTTTAGGTTATTTAATCATTGCCCCTAACGTATAGCAAAACTTTTAAATATATTCGATTTTGTTTGCGTAAAACTCAAGCTCAAGCGTCAATTTAGCTCCACTTAGTAAAATTCCATATGGCTAATGCCGAAAAACATAATTAAAGATTAAAATCAAAATTGGACAAACTTTCAAGTATCGAAAATACACTTGAACATTTTTTGATATACTTGAAATATAAAAAAATTAAAAATAAAAATTTGAACCTTGCATCGAAAAAAACCCGAAGAAAATAAGCATTTTCAAGTTGCTAATGGGTTCTTTTTTTGGGCCTCATAATCATAGCCTCATACATAGTAGTATAACCCGACGTATATGCCCCCATTCTCCCTCTAATTCTCACTTCCCTCTGGTCCCTAAAATTACGATCACCCGCATTCTTTATTTTCTCCCCCTAAATAAGTGAAGTGATGTGATGTGCAAGGATCCCATTTCCCAATTTTTATTCACACATGCAGCTATCTTTTTCGCTCTCCACCGCTTGTACGATCTGGTCCTAAAGGCAATGTAATAACTTGGGGGTGCAAAACAAGTTTGACCGTTTGACCCTCTTAATTAATTTATAAATTAAAAGATATTTAAAGTTTATCCGGTCCAAGTTCAAACCACCCTCTGATTAAAATGTAGTAAATAATTCTGTGGTTAACAAAGTTTTATTTTGGATCCACTACTGATATATATATATATATATATATATATATATATATAGTAACTTCGTTCTTCCCCTATGCTTGTTGTTACTTGTTTGTATCCTATGAGCAACATAGTTATTTGTTCATATGCTCAAATATCACTGCCCAAAGATGCCATTGTCAGAGAGTTTCTCGCCAAAAAATTTCTCGCAGAAGTTAGGAATTTAGTGAAAAGATTGAGGAAGTTTCGGATCTTCCCCATAAAATAAGGAATAATAATGTTCAACCAAAGTCGTTAATCCCATGCAAAAGCAAAGACACAAGGGAAAAAAAATAATACAATACAATCCATTAGCTAAATTTTCAAAGTAATTAAGGATCGGATTCCATAGTTAGCTCGCTTGTAGATAAGAGAGTAGTTAAATGAAAGATGTCATGATCTCTAGAGCGTTGATTTAGAACCCTTGCTGTCATCGCAATATTGTTTGATTTCAGCTCCTTCTTTCTGTTTACCTTTTACTTGTTTGTTTGTTTGTCACCTGGATGTTGTTTATAGCTTTTATATTAATTATCACAAGGTAAGGTACTTGTGCTATTAGCTAATATATAGGGTGATCACAAATTATTGTGGTTCTTGTCTCTAGACTTCGATTATTATAAACTAGTATAATATTGATAAATAAAAACATTTATACCCACAATAATTTTTTATATATACTACTATAAAACAAGGTCATGTTAAATCTAAAAGAGGATGAGAAATGTAAACGTGGGAATCAAGTTCCCACTACACATAGCTACAGCCTCTGATGAAGATAAGAGAAACACTATTTGAGCCGGTTGCGAAAAATATACATCCGCTGTGCCATACATATATATGTGTGTGTATTTTCTTTATATTCTTGTGAAGAAAAATATTATTGTAACAACCAACCAGACTTAGTGTAATTGATAGATGACTGAGTGATTTCTTTAAGCATAATGTCACTTGTTGGGAGTAGTCTTCAAATACCAGTTATAAAATATCCTTGATATTATTTTTTTTACCTAAATTGATAGATTTTTAGTATCGAGCATAAAATTTTGAATATATAGTCTGTCGTGTTCCGGTATTGATGGAACACCACGATGTATTTGATGGGTTGTTGTAGCTGGCGAGGGTGAGCCCGGTCCTACGTATCCCCAGTGAAAAGGGAATCAAGCCACACGTAGTTCTTGAGAGTAGGGATGAGATTACTTACCTGAAACCCTAGCTGTGATGAGCTATTTATAGGGTTTGGAGGAGGTTGATATGGGCCCTTTGGGCCCTGTATCAGAGTTGTGCTAAACCAGGATTCTGTGAGATAATATCGGACGATTATGCTTCTAGAATTTGGATAGGATCAACTGAGGATCTCATGTCTAGACTGTTGTGAGAATCTATGAGAGATTTGCGGATGAGATAGGAAGCCTCGGCGAGCCTAAGCTTATCCACGAGCCGACGGTATGTCTCGGTCCTGGAGTCCCGAGCCTGATGGATTGGGGACCGATCGTAAGGCTCGGTTCCATCAAGTCCGAGTCTGGCCCTCTCGTATGCTCGGATCCCACGAGTCCGAGCAAAGGACTTTCATGACCGGTAAACCGAGCAAAATGCCCTTAAAAGAACCCTTTGGTGAGATTTGGGTCCGTATATGGTCGGCAGACCCTACATAGTCAAACGATCATAATCATCTCTTGCATGACTTACAATTTTTTTTTTCTTTTTTTTACTAAGAGTTTATTACTTTGAATCCTTATATCATCTCATGAATTGGCTTTATAATTATTTTTTTCTATATATAAAGTTTTGATGGGGAAAATGGTTCGCAAATTCATTTTTTAACCCCCGTTTTTCTAGTTGACCCCCTCCCATTTTTTTTTCCAAAAATACTTTTTTCTTTCTCCTTCAACGTCCATTTTCCTCTCCCTCTCCCTCTTTCCTTCGACCTCTCTTTCCTTCTCTCTTTGTTCCCTCCCCACACTTCTCTAATATCAAGAAAAAATATAAAAATGAAAATAGGAAGCAAAATTCCCATGGTAATATTAAATCTTAACAAAATTTCATACTAATGTAAATAGTAGAAAAATAGAAAAATAAGATATTAATGGATTTTAACATAGGATGAATACCCAATTCTCTAAACAAATTTGCTCTATACGCTCTTGTGTGAGTGTATAGTCTTATTTATTTTTTTAATTTCCCATGTATGCTAACCTCCATATATGCTAACATACAAAGCAAATATGTTTTGAGACATAAGTGTGGGGAGGGAAGAGAGAAATCTTAGAAAGAAATGTCTCAATACTGTTCATCAAAAAAGTTAAAGGAATGCCCTTTTTATCCAAAAAAATAATAATAATAATAACGGAATGAGTTTCAAATCCTCGTGTGCAATAACATCCATCTTACTATACTTCTGTTGAAAAAAATGTGAGAAATCGGAGAGAGAGAGAGAGAGTCAAGTGATAAATAGCGAGAATCAATGGGAGAAAGGAAGGAAATGAAAAATAATTTTTATTTTTTCCAAGGAAATTTTTGGAATTTTAAAATATTAGGGAATTATCTAGGAAAAGGAGGGGTAGAAAAAATGAAATTCCAAAAAAAAATTATGTGTTACGAAAGTTAAAATTCAAATGCTTATATCATATGTTCCATAATTTTATTATAGGTTTGCTTAATCTCGGCCTTTAGAGTTGAAGATAAGAAATAAAAAAATAGAAAAAAGTTTTGAAAAACTAATCCACTAACTTTTAAAGTATTAAGCATTTATTATTTTAATATAAAAATATTTTTTTTAGCCTTTTATTGAAGTTAAGAAAATCCTTTTTATTATTAACCGATTTATTTCTTGAGAAGAAAGAGGAAAAATAAAAGGATTGACTCAATAATTGAACCCTGCTATGGATGTATTAATTTGTTGACGCATGTATGCAGTGACAATGGGAGAAGCTCTGATGAAATATTAGCTAGCTAGTTGACCAAGTAGTATGTGGGCACAACTTTACAACAACAACAACAAAGTACAGAGGAAAGTTGTTGGGGCAGAAAGAAGCGAGATGAAAAAATTTGGCCATTTTTTTTTTTTTTTTTTGCAAACTTAACGGGTATGTCCTTTTGTAGTTTTGCACTTATCGAGTTGCTAAGGGCAAGAATAGGGAACAGTGCTTCCTTCAAGTGTGTCCAACGAACAAGTCCAACCTAATAAAAACAACACCTTATGACACACTCTTTATATTGCAGATTGGGGCCTACTTCCTTACAGAATCCTATAATAATAATAATAATTATTATAATATGATAAATCAGATGTCAAATTCAATCCCCAACTAAATGCTAGTACTATTTTATTTTAGTCAGGAATCCCTACAACATGCATCCGAGAGTAATCCTTACTTTTTTCAATGAGCAAAAGAATAAGATAATGGAGCACAAGGGCAGGGCAGATCTAGAAATCATTGAAGAGAGGGTTCAAAAAAATTTTAAATGTTTTTTAATTGAAAAAAAAATTACTTATATAACTAATTTTGAAAAATATATAGATATATAAAGAGAAATAAAACATATACGAAAAATATATTGTTTTATATTTTACTTGTTTGGACCATTACCTATGTCAGGAAGCATATGATAAAAAAATTCAAATCCAAATAACAAAAGTATGTAAAAAAAAGAACACAGAAAACCCAAAACATTTTTTTTAATATATTAGATTTATTAAAAAAATAAAATAAAAAAAAAGAGTCGGAGCACCAAAAACCGGTGCATGGTAGAAGCACCCTTGTTTTATATTTTACTTGTTTGGACCATTACCTGTGTCAGGAAGCATATAATAAAAAAAATAAGTACTTTTATTAAAGTATAAAAAATTTGAGAAGCAGTACTTCCCTTTAAAAAAAAAGGAAAAAAAAAAAAAAGAAAGAAAGAAAGAAGTGGTATTTGTTGAGTACCACTTCTGAGGTCCACGAGCACTTACCAATGGATGTTCCCGCTTGTGCGATACCCATGTGTTTTTATATAGTATAGATTATATTTCAATAACATTTAATTATTTCTTTCAAAAACACGTTTATTAAGACAACACTCTTTAAAATCTAAATAATAATTATATGAATAATTTTGAAATATATATATATATATATATATTAAATATTTAAGTTCCTAATCCCTTCAACAATCTTAATTCACTTTTTTGTTGGACTTAAATTTTCCAAAAAAAAATCTTATATATAAAACCAAATGAAATACACAAATGTGCCATATATTATATTGTTGGTTTTCAATTACCAAACCCATGAAATATAGTTCTTAACTAATAATTATGCTAATGTTTATTCAAATGTTATCATATAAAACCCAAAAATAAATTATATTATGTTATTTATGGATAATAGAATGAACCAACATAGCCCAGCACAGTTGGTAGATAGCTGGGTTCCTTAAGCATGATGTCAGGGGTTCACTTCGGTGATCTCTACGCCTCGGAGGAGATTAGTCTTCGGCTGCCGACCGGAGGATACCTTTGGTGTAAAAAAAAAAAAGTGAAATGAAGGGTCAAATATCATAAGCGAATCATCTAATAAGTGATCATTCACATAATAAACACACTTCATTCATTCCATATTTTTTTATCTTTTAGATTTGTTTTTCATTTCATATCTTTTATCATTTTACAATTTTAATGGATAAATATGTTTTTTTTTTCAAAATTTTAACTTTTCATTCAATTATTTCTCTTAATCTTTATTAATTTTACTTTAATCATTTCTTTTATCTTTAAACTAATATACATTAATTAATGAACACACTCCCTAATACAAATTAAATACTACTACAATTCTCAATAAGAATATTTTAGACAAAACACATATAAAACTTACAATAATCAATATTTTATCAATATGTGTGTCCAGGCCTAAAAGAAAAAAATATATAGAATGGAGGGAGTATGTTGTTAATCTTTTACTATAAAATAAACTCTCAAATCAATTAGTAATATTAAATATATAGGTACTTCCTCCCTCCACACACATATATAAGAACTTTTCAGTAGATTTTATGTTCACTGAAAAACTTGATTATGGAGTATTTAAAAACAAAGGATATTATATATATAAAAGTTTATTTTGATGAGAGAGAGCGCATGGGTCCAGGTTTCCCCGAACCTGTATCCATCCCAGGCCAGCATAAGGGTGAGTTGGGTTAATAGCTGGGATAAAGTTTTTCTCATATGAATTTAGGATTCAAACTCGTAATATGCTTTATAAAAATAATTTAGAGATTCAATTATTTTTGCGATGACCAACCACTTTTAATTAATTCGTATTATATTTTGGAGTTTTGTTATATCTTCGGGCTTCATTTCTAATTGCGTGTTTGATAATTGATATAGATGATAGAATGAGATTTTGATTATAATCTGTTAAAATTATAATCGATTTATGTTGAAAAATGAATTTAAACTGATATGTTTTGTTTGAATAATGTAAAAAATATTATTTTTTACTAAGTAAATTATTGGAAAGGATATGGAGTGATGATAACGAGATAATTAATGTGTTGGAGTGTTAGAGTAATAAAAATAGAGTTGGAAAATTATATGGATCCAAAAAAATAATCTTATAAAAAAATAATTTCCAGCTACTATAAGAAAACTTTTAAATTTTAATTAATTTTCCAAAAATATAATATAAGATTAATTCTAATCTACTTGACAAACAAATACATTAAATTATAATTATTTAAACAAAAAACTAAAATTACAATTTTAAACCAAAACAAACATACCTAACACTAGATAAGAAGGACGTATTCACTATTCAATGCATTGAAAATATTAATATGAGATTTTAAAATTATTGTATATTTTATGCTTTCTGTCTCAAAGGACTTGAGGTTTTTTTCCTTTGGGTGAGAAAATCCAACCCCGTGATGAGACATTTCAATAGTGATAGATTGCCTGACCACGATCTTAAAGCTCCTCCTTTTTTCTTCTTTGTTGGTATTCATCGAATTCAAATCAATTCTTTCAAGTGGAAACATAAAATGCTGGAGTGTGACTTTTCTTTTGGGTTGCTTAGCCAGGGAAGGAAAAAGTTTAGAGACTACTTTGTTGCAGCATTATTCATTTTCCTTTCCTTACCATTTATTGAAAGGATTCATAAGCTAAATTTCATTCTAGTTCTGGTTGCCTCAGGGATTTCTCTTTTTGTTTCTTAAATACACTGTCGGTGTTCATCAATTGGAAGGGAAAATAAAAACTCATCTTATTGTCTTTAAGCAAATAGAGCATCTTTCTTTCTTTCTTTCTCGGGAGATTGTTACTTGTTAGCATCAATTTGTTGCATTTTACGTACATTTTCAATAAAGTTGTGCAATGAAAGAAATATCATTTTTGCCTGAAAATTAATTAACTTCACATTTATATTTAAGATCAATGAAAGAAATGGAAATTATGTAATTTGACAAGTAAAAACAAATGTATGTCTTCGGAATATGAATTCTATATTTTTGAATTGCATTAGTCTATTAATTAGTATGTTGTTTGGGTGTATTCAATTTTTTTAATTAAATAAAACGAGTATGATTTGACAGAATCGGTGCAAGGTATAAGACAGAGTAAAAAAATATAACTTCACCAAATTTTGTAACCTGATATGGAATCCAAAGTTTGGCTCATGGAAGAGGAAAACAAAGGTAAAAAAATTTACTCTTAAAATAAATTACAGTAGTGCATGATCTGATACATAATCATAGAGGGTCAACTTCTTGTGTCAATAATATTACCGATTTAACTTGTAATTATGCATCACGTGAAACGTGAGGTTTCCCAACCTCCTCACCGCACTTGCCAAAATTCATCAGCAAAGTATATAAATGTATATTTATGTTATTCAAACACCTTTTTTTTTTTGACGACACACATTACACCAGCCTCGCTGATTGTCCCATTTTGCATTGGTATTTATGCATATATAAGTAAAAGTAGTGGGTATTTGTATACAAAAGTGGCACCTAAGAGCCTTTCAAAAAAGTACCGGTGTACAAATTTTTAGTTATATTTGTTGGCCAACTCCAATTTTCATTAAAAAAAAAAAAAAACAGATGCAAATTATTGAAATTCAAAACACAGACGATATAATTCACCTGTCACCACCCATCAATTGTAAGAACTAGACCTTATTACCTTGCATTATTATACTGAGCCTGGATCAGTTTGTATGCTAGAAATAAAATGGGCTCACTTTCAGTTAAATACTTAAATTATAAGTTAAATTAAACCACAGAGATTAGATATAAGGGGCAGCATATATGCATGAATATGACAAACTTTAGTGTAACAATGGCCAACAGCTCCAACTTGGAGCTTTCACGGTACCGTGAAAATGAAACGCGGAATCAAACAGGTTTTTAGTTCGAGTCAAGGGAAATTATAACGGTTACTTCTCTCGCTCAATTTTAGACTTTTTTTTTTTTTGGTAAAATAGACTTATTTTTTTTAGTGTATACAGATGTTGCTCTATGAAACACGCATGTCCACACATATAGAGTCTCAGTCAAATTTCACACTTAGAGATATTTGACCTCTTATACTTTATCATCATGATGAGATACAGATGGTCCAAATTAAACTGTATTCTCCACAAAAAAACTACTATATACAACTCAACATAGATACGCTTGTAAAAAAAAAAAAAAACCTGAGAGAGAAAATGGTAGAGAAAATGTGGAATCACCTCATTTGAACAAAGGGGGAAAAAATAAGAGACGAAGAAAAATTGATAAAATCTATCAATTTTTTTTTCCAAAATTCTGACAAAAGCATGAAAGTGATAAAACATTTTATTTCTCTCATATTTCATTTTATTGTTTGGTACCAAATAGTTAATAAATTTATTTATTTTTTCACAATTTTTGCTTTCATCCCATTTCCTCACCATGCAATAACATTTAATTTCCTTCATTCAAATAATTAAGCGATCGTCCACTCAAGATGGATCTTCAAAGTTACAATGAATTACTTTTTCTCATATATTCTGGCTGATCTCTCACAAGTCACAAGTCAGTGAATCACTCACTCACTCAATCACAACGGTCCTCATCCATCGGAAACAATAATGCAAATAAACAAGAACTAACAAAAACACCAAACACCATATATACCCCCGATCGAAACCTATATAGAAAAAGCAACAAGAGGAAAACAAAGCATAGCTCTAGCATTGGTTCCAGTTCTTTGCTTTGGACCTTTCTTTTGGCCCCTTCTCTCCCCTCCTCGATACTCACACTCCCCCCCCCCCCCCCCCCCCCCCCCCCCTCGCTCTCTCTTTCTCCCCCATGCAAAAGTCCAACTATAACAGCCACCACCATTGTAATTGTAAATGTAAATGTAATAAATAAAGTGTAATTAACAAACAAACAAATGAATTATTATCTCTCTTATTTTATATACGTGTACAATTGAAAAGTTCACGTTCCATACATTGTTTTCCCAAAGTCATTATAATTTTCTGAAAAACAGCTATGTGGAATTTGATTATTGAGTACTGATGTATATGTAATAAATAAAGAAAATAATAATTGTAATGTTGGGACTAACAAGCCCCAACCTTAATAATCAATAATTTTTACAAATAAAAACGATAGTTTCGATTAATAATATTATGTGTAGATGAATTGATATATGATTGTATATCTGCTTTATATGCAAACAATAAATTACTTATATAAAATAAGCAAATATACATTTACATATTAATTATGGATGTACATATAACATCACTCATTTCCGACTATTGAATTGGTTGAAGTACAACATTGGTGCACCAAAAATATTCAATATTCAATAAAAACAATAGAATATTTTTATTTGGTAGAATTAAGATTAATTTATATGTTAGAAATATGTGAACTTAATAAAAGCAAAAATATAAAATAATAGACTTATACCATTTCCTAATTCAAAATCTTAAAACAATCAAGTTATGAATCTTATTATTCATATACATTTTAATTTACTTATTATTGTACAATATAAATTTATTTTTATCCATATACAACTTACATTTGGAAATTCTCAAGGATAGATGAATAAAGAAAACTTAATTTTTCTGTGTGTTGACATAACATAAAGACCTAACTTAATTAAAACCCCACCACGGCTATGCTTGTTACTTCACCTTTCACACATGACATTTACTTCTTCTTCTTCTTCTTCTTAAACCCACACCTTTCCACTTCAACTAGCTACATTACTCTCAGTTTTCTCAGTGTGACTTCATCCAAGTCCAACTATGGTGCACTTACAGCAGCAGCAACACTCTTCTGAAGATGACTCTGAAAACATGCTTATTCAGAAGGAGAGAATAAGAAGAAGAAGAAGAAGAAGAAGAAGCACTCCTGGCACTGGCACTGGTGGCTGTGTGAAAGAGCAAGTAGAGAAAAGAACAAGAGGCAAGTTCATGATAAACGACAACATTGACATTCTGATGGAAATCCTTAAACGACTGGACGGAGCTTCTCTGGGTGTGGCAGCCTGCGTGTGCCGCCTATGGTGCACCCTCACCCACCACAACAACCACTCACTCTGGGAGCACCTCTGCTTCCGCCACGTGTCCACTCCCCCTCCTCCCTCGGTTCGTGCTGTGGTTGCTGCACTGGGAGGGTACAAGAGGCTTTACATGGTGTGCATGAGACCGTTGCTGAGTCGACTCGGAGACTCGGAGCGAGTGAAGAGGAGGCAGCAGCAGCGAGTTTGGAGTCGGCAGGATGAGGTTCAGCTCTCTCTCTCTTTGTTCTGCATTCACACCTATGAGAGGACTACTAATGACACGTCATCATCCTCCCTCATGTTCCTCTGCAACCCCATCGTCAACGTTTGATTTTTTTATTTATATACTATTATTATTCACTTTATTTCACTTTTAATTTGCACCATTTGTGATTCCATTCATTTGGTTCATGAAGGTGTTAATTATATTTTATGTTCCAGTGGTCCAATTGATAGTTCGAGTCAGCTAGCTAGATAGGAATATAATATTAATGTATTTCATTTATATATATTCTTTACCTTTTTCTATGTGGATGGCCGAAGAGTAAACCTTTTTTTTAAGTGTAAACCTTACATTTTAGAGAACGTTCATAAAAATACGAAAGAATATAATTCAGTACCTTTCAAACCATCTTATTGACAGTAAGATTCGAACCAATAATAATGTATGTGCTTCTCAGATTATTATTTTGTTTAACTAGCTAGCTAGTTAATGTATGAGATTTCTTATGACAGAAAAATGTACTCGTATGAGATTTCATTTAACGTTGTTTTTAACGAAAAATAATACTATAATTTGTAGAGTTGTCTTTTTTTTTTTTCAATATAATGATTAGTATATACTGATTTTTCTTTCTCTTCAAAAGGAAATTTTATTCCCAGGTACCGAAGATACACCAAGAAAATAAGACAAGATAAGGGTGATGATTAATTGATTAGAGCTGTGATACAGAGATAACTACCTTAAAAACGATTTCTAACAAATCTCCAATATAATCTGATTTTGGGTCTTTCTCAAAGTTAACACAATCTAACTTGCACTCAAGACCAATAACACAAAATTTTCACAATTCAATTGTCCATATCATATTCTATCAATTTATATGTTACCTTACCAACGAGCTGTTGGTGCAGTGGTGCCAGAGGTTACATTTGGTAGGACGAACCACGGTTCGATCCCCCGCAACAACGTTGGGAGAGGAATAAAACCTTAACCCCGGGACCCCCTCGAACTGGATTAGTCGGCCCAGTGAGCCGGATACCAGGGTGCAAACCAAAAAAAAATTTATATGTTACGTTTTCTCATGTATATCACCATAAGTCCATAATCTCTATTCCTTCCCACATATAGCATCTTAGCCATATAGCATATATATACATAGGTAACAGGCCATGGATAGCAGTTTAGCTTTTACATTCATGCCTAAACCAATTTAGTAGTTCAAATTTTTTAGTAGTCATAACCTCGCACAATGAATGACTTAAATTACAAGTTGACGGTCATAATAACCTCTCACAATAAATGATCATCTTTACTCTTATAAATTTTTTTTTTGGAACTGTCTTTACTCTTATAATTAACACAACTTCAATACTAATTTCATAAAATATCGTTTTAATCCTTTGCCATTAGTCCAACCATACACTACTGACTACTCCAATGGTTCCATACACCAATCAAAGCTACACCATCAAATTTTGCTTTAATAAGAGACCAACTTCTCATGCTAATCATATCCAAGGTTCTCTCCAAGCTTACTGTTGTATGTGTCCTGGCCTCGATTATTATTGAATATCAACTTGTTCCACTCTCCTTGTCCACATACAATTAAAAATAAAAATAAAATTTCTTTTGCTCTTTATTAAACCAAATCCTAACATTCATGTTAAAAAAACAAATCCTAAAAATTTCAGTTTCTGCAATCACTCTCTCACGACAACATATTCACAATAATTGCTTGGTGCACTTTTCTTTATTGCTTTTTAGGAGCCTTAATCACTATTTGTTGCAATCATTAGCTTAAACTGTTTGATAATGTCATTTTCTATTATTAAACCGTTGAATTAAATTAAACACATAATGATTTTTATTTAACTTTTAGTAATTTGAGACATGATGCCTATAATATTTATAAATGATCTATTATGTTGGTTTATTAATTTGAGGCCTGAGGCCGTTTATGTTTTTGTATGATTTTATTTTTGTTGATATATAGTTTGAGTTTTGATGTTGTTTATAATTCGCTTTATTCTATTTTGTTCTCATAATTTGAGAGTATGAAGCATTTTTATGTTTGTACTTAAATGTAAGAATTTTATTGAATAATACGCTTTTGAGCGGGCTTATGGGTCAGACCAAGCTTTGAAATAAGACAAGCTTAAACTTCAAATTTACCATATGACGAGCCCGTAAGCAAGTTTAGACCTTGAATTTGGAATATAGCCAAATTTATTTTTGTTAAGGCCTGATTCGGCCTGAATCATTCTCACCCCTATGATTGCACTTGCATGTGATATGACTAGTGGTTAATGTGGATGGTGATTCATCTAACATAGAGCTTCCTAATGCTGAGGTTTTTTTTAAGTTACTTTGAATTTATGCTATCTTGACTTATTTGAATAAAAAAATGATATTGTTTTTCATGAAGAGATAGATTCCAAAGCTCACTTACAATCCTCAAACCCCAATTTTATACTCAAAAAGACGAAATTACCCTTAAGAGTTTTTAAATCAAAATTTCCTTTTTTCTTTATATCCTACCTTCGTCGTCTCTCTCTCACTGCACGGTCTTCACACTGCCGTCGCCCTTATCCCTCCGATTCCCATCGCCGTCACGTAATCTTTCTCTCTGGTCGCTGCTCTCGCGTTCGCTCTCTCCCTCCACTGTCACCGGACCAAGCCATCATCGCCAAACCGTAGCGTTAGCCACCGCCAGCGACTGGGTCCCTGAATCGTGACTCCCAGGTCCCAATCACCGTCGCCACTGCTTGAGTCTGAACCGGGATCGCTCGCAACCTCCCTTTCCTCTCTACGCCACCGGGTTTTGCTGCATCGCCGCCTCCTCCTTCTGGTCTGTACGTGTCTTCTTCTTTGCTTGCCGTTGTGAACTGTCATACGGGTGTTGTGAACATAGTTTTTGTTATACTTGTTTTAAATCAAAATTCCCATTTGGCATACTGAAAAGACGAAAGTATGCTTTAAATTAGTGTTCCCTTCTATTTTAAGTGTTATACTTGTTGTTATTATTATATACTTTGCATATCCCTTCCTTTCATTGCTTGTTTAATTGTTAAACACCTGTTTTTTAGAACTTGCCTTGCTTAAGCCTTCAATATTCAATCCCATGGATTCAACGAGTAAAACAAATTAAAGCTGCTCAATAGTTTTTGATATTTTTTAGACGATGGATGTGATAATTTTTTTCAATAGAGTAAGGGGCCACCACAAATATGGTACAATATAATGAAAAGGGTTTTGGGGCTCATGAATATTTTAAGAGTTTGTATCTAATATTTTTTTTTAATTAGGGCATTTTGGTAATTTCAATATTAAAATTGGGGTTTGAGATACTTTATGGGATTTGGAGTCTAAAACTCTTTCATGAAAGCTCCTTTCTGATTGTGAATTTATCATGATGAAAACTTGGATTTGGATGACTAATCTTAATAATTCTTAATTTTGCTTCTCCCAATGATATACGAATCTTTTAAAATATCTTAAAAACATTTTCTAATTTTCTTGTATCTTTTATAACAGGTTGAGTTCTTTTAGTGCTTCATTATAGAAAAAAAAAGTTGTTAAAAAAATATATACATCGCCGGTTAGTATTTTTTTTTAAAATAAGGAAAAATATATTAAAAACCAAGAGGCGAATATGAGTGATACTCTAATACTGATGACCAACTATTTCTAATTTCAACTATTAAACTAAGAAGAGAATCCTTACTGCACCATTCGATAAAATCTTGGAGGGATTGAGGGACATCAAGAAATTAAAGAGTACTTTTTTTTTAATTTTTTTTTTTATGAATACTCTATTTTGCAGAGACCCTAAAAAAACAATTTCCACCCTTGTGCCAATGTACTTCTATAAGACATGGTCTTTCTCTTTAGTACGTATGAGTATTTAAAGTATGTTAAAAAAGAAAAAAAGGAAACCTTCACCCAAAAAAAGTAAAACATGGGTCGTTTTAATTGACAAATGACAGAGACACAACAAACCAAATAAACACAGTAGTCAGAGAAACATGTGAATGTGATCATCAACCCTATATATTTTCAAGGTTCAACTGTTTGATTCAAAATAGAAAGAAAGATTTCAACCGTTACATTCATGTTAATTGTGACTATCAGATATATGAGAGGCAATTGTCATAGGCCCTTCCACGTTAGCCCAATGAATGTTTTAGGTTTTGTTATGGTCCATAGATTTCCTTGCACGTCCGAGTCCAAATTATTTGACATTGACAATTTCATATTAAGACCAGAATTCAAAGTCATAACACAATCTAAAAAACAGGGGCCGGGGTTCAAGTGTTCAAAATCGTTTAGAATTTGTAAATCCACTACGTAAAAATGATTTAAATTTTTTCATACATACCCATGCGAAAAATGATTTAGATTTAGAGTTCTATAGTTCGGGACAAGCCCTTCGATGGGTCCTGAGACTTTTTTGGGGATAGACTATGGCATTCCATTTTTTGGATTGCACTTTGGTAGTTGTACTTTGCATGTTTAAAATTATTTTTTTTATCTCCTTTCAACCTGATACATCATTGCTAATCTATATTTAGCAAAACTGATTGAGAAATCTTTTAATTATTGAAAAATTTAACTGATTGAAAATTGAAATTACTTGATAAAACTAAATCATAAATATAAAATTATGTAAATGAGCTTATAAGACACAAGTCACTTGATAGATATATTTTGTAAGATTATGAAGTATTTTCTTTATTGAAACAGCTGACTTATTTTACCTAAAACAAGGTAGTTGCCCACCGTGTTGAGTTGGTAAGAAAAAGCTTTCGAATGGAAAAAATTAGAATTTTTTGTTCTCTTAGTAATTTTCAGATTTCTGGTATGTTTTAAAACTTTTTTTTAACAGGTCTTAAAAAAAAATTTCTCTCGTAATTTTCTCAATTTTCAATGACAGTTTATAGTTTTGGCATCATTGAATTAAGAATAAAAATATCTTGAAAAAGCTTTCACTAATTTTATTTTTTAAAATTGCACAATAAAAATTGGATTTTAGGATCTATTTAAGGAAACAAATACTTTCAATACTTATTAATAATCGAAAACGAATTAATTTAAACAAACTTAAAATTTGAAAATAACTTAAAGAACTAAAACATAATTTTACCTTTTAAATAAATTACTCAGTTGTAAGTCACCAATTCATGTTATGAATAATGTAAATGAAATGTGTAATGTTTTTTTTTTTTTTTTGTAGATCATGTAATTTTTACTTGAAATATTATACTCTAAATTTTTCTATTGATAGAAAATCTAAACAAGTGGACAATGAAAAAGGGAAGGTAGTTTAATTTTGTTTAATCCGAACAAAAATGTATTCTTCTTTAAAAAGAAAATAAAAAATTGCCGAGCAAAAAATAAAAGACGACAACTTGGAGCATTTCTCAATATATCTATCCACCACTAGTAATTCCCCAAACCAACATCCAACTTTGTACTAACTTCTAACTTCCCCAAAACCATAAATTATATCAAGAACGAATTATTAAAAAATGGAAGTATTAAATAAAATATTTGAAAAACTATTACTCATTATTCATTTCTTTTTTTCTATATCTTCTATCTCTATCCATTTAGATTTTTTATGTTTATTTTCTTTCCTATCCTTAATACAAGCATCTTTTCACAATTTTTTTTAATTTATAAGTTTCAGTTATATTAATTATTTTTTAAATATTTTTATTATATAACCAAAATTTGGATGGTAGCAAAACAATATGCTAATAAACCAATAATTAAATGACAAATTATTCAACTTTTGATCACTAAAAACTGACATGACGGTGATATCACCTTGTTAAATGATTTATCACTTAGTAATTGATTTATTAGTGTGTTATTGTATTATTATCCAAATTTTGGTTACATAAAAATAATGTCCTTATTTTATAATAAACATTTTTATCTATTTAATATTTTTTTTAAATTAATAATAAATTTTTTTTAAAAAAATATATCAAATATTATCGAGGTCAATAACACTAATATTATTAACTCACTTACCTAATTTTCACAAATTTATCAAATTGAGATTTACTATAGTGAGGGAATTTTATATTTTATTTTAAAAAAAGGTGAATTTAGTAATGCACCCAAGGTGCACGTTAGCAAGTTCCAACCATGTTAGTATGTAATAACAACAGAGTTTACTTGCCGAGTCTAAAAATTATCATTTTAATTTCATAAATAATAATAATAATAATCGAAATTATTATTTTTTCCTTCTTACCCCTTTCTTTCTTTCTTTCTTTCTTCCTTCCTTTCTTCTCATCGGCGATTGTCGGAATCTCCTATTCACCGCCGCCACCATTCTTTCAAATCTCACTTTCCCTTCTCACTCTTATTTCTTTTTCCAAGTACTTAATTTCTCTCTATCAAACAAACTCTTCACGTTTCAAATCGGGTTTTGTGTTTCCCTATTTTTTCGTTCACTTACTTCTCTACTCAATTTTTTCTTCAACTCCCAAGTACACGTGGCGATCTGGGTCTTCTTCAACTACTCATTATCAGCTCAAATCCCAGTGAGTTATTTTTTTAATTTTTTAAATTTAATTGAGTTGTTGCGCTTATTTTAATTGCATCTAGGTTTTTTTTTTTTAAAAAAAAAAAGTTAATTATGAGTGTATATATTGGGGCTTTTGGTATGTAGATTTTCGATCTGTGCAAAAGTTTAGAGTTTTGTCAAATTTAGCGAAATTTGGTTGATAATTGAAAGTTGGGTCATTTCCAATCTATGGGAGTGGAGTGGAGTGGTTTCAAGAGATGAATTGATAGTTGATTTTGAATTTGGCAGTGTTTGAGGAAAGTGAAGTTTCTATTGTTTGCATCAATCAACTGAATCCAATGATCCATGTTGTTTCTAGATTTTACTCTTCAATTAGGGTGTTTGAGGTGCGCAGAGTTTTTGTTTGTTCATTTTAGTGAAAATGTTTATGAATTGTTGTTGTTGGATCTCTGATGTAAGTTTTGTGAGCTTTGAAAGTAATATTACTTTTTTTTTTTTTTTTTGCCATTCCAAAACTTTCAGGAGATATGAAAACGAGGATATATGTGATTTTGGAAACTCTGTTGGGCTGGTCATAGCTTCTGTTGCAAGTATTTAATTGTGAAGTGGTTTGATTCCTACATGGAAGCAAACAAAGAGGAGGCACTAAAAGCAATAGAGAATGCCGAGAAGCGATTTGCTCAGAGGGACTTTGCCGGTGCCAAAAGCTATGCTGTGAAGGCTAAAACCCTTTGTCCTGGATTGGAGGGTATATCTCAAATGTTGGCCACATTTGAAGTTTACATTGCTTCTGAGGTCACACATAATGGTGAACTAGACTATTATTCCATTCTTGGATTAAAACCTTCGGCAGATGCACAGGCTGTTAAGAGACAGTATAAGAAGTTGGCGGTGTTGCTTCATCCAGATAAGAACAAATGTGTGGGAGCTGATGGGGCATTTAAGCTTGTTTCCGAGGCTTGGACTTGGCTGTCAGATAGTGCTATGCGTAGTTCTTATGATTCCAAGAGAAATGCACAGTTTGGTGGGATTAATCAGAAAAATTTGTCTTCTGTTCATGCCACAGGTTATAGCAAATGTTCCAATTCGTCTACCTCTCATGGCAGGCTTGATACCTTTTGGACAATTTGCACCTCTTGCAAGGTTCAGTATGAGTATCTGCGCAAGTATGTGAATAAAAAACTTTCGTGTAAGAACTGCCGTGGCACTTTTGTTGCTGTTGAAACTGGGGCAGCCCCTGCAAATGGTTCGTTCCCATATTGTCCTTGGTCATATATGCAAGGAAATGGGTACGGTAGCCATTCATTTGATGGAGTTACGTATGTTCCAACTAGTGCTGCCTATATCAATGGCAATGGAGTCACAGGATACCATTCTGGGCATGGATATGAGTATGTTTCAAATGGTTCATTTCAGTGGAACTCTGCTGGGCTTATCAATCAAAATGGATCAACTACCTTATATGCTGGTTCTGTTCATCAGGGCAACGGAAGTGTGAAGAGGGGAAGACCAAAACTCAAATCTGAGACTCTGGTCAGTATAAACTCAGATGTCCAGTTCTCCTGCAATGAACCAGTGGAAGGGAAGCTAAGTAGACCTGACAAGAAACGGAAAGTTGTTGTGGGAGCCGGTTTCAGAAATGGCTCTGAAGACAAGGTGTCAAAATGTGCTTCAGAATCAATACTGGCTAATGGAAATGTAAGCATTGGACAAGGCCAGAAGGTTTCTTGCATAGGTGAGGCTCAAACCAAACAGTATTCCATGGCACCGGCATTTGATGCCAGAAAATTATTGATTGAGAAAGCCAGGACAGAAATCAGGAAGAAACTGGAAGAGATAAAGTTATCGTCTAAAGCTGCACCAGCAGCTGCTGCTGTTAATGAGAAAGAAAAATCACAATCTGAAGATGGTCAAGTCAAAAGAGAGACGTGTAGAAGAACTGTTCTGAATGTTCCTGGTCGTCAGTTAGAGCATGGGAAAACTGCTCCAGTCTCAATTACGGTCCCAGATCCTGATTTTCATGACTTTGATAAAGATAGGTCTGAAGAATGCTTCAAGCCGAAGCAAATATGGGCGCTATATGACGAGGAGGATGGCATGCCACGATTATATTGTCTGATCCGTGAGATTATCTCTGTCAATCCTTTTAAGATTCATATTAGTTACTTGGGTTCCAAAACTGATAGCGAGTTCGGCTTAGTAAACTGGATTGATTCTGGTTTTACCAAATCTTGCGGAAATTTCAGGGCTGTGAATTCTGATGTTGTTGAGCAAGTTAACATTTTTTCTCATGTTCTAAGCAAGGAGAAGGCTGGTCGAGGAGGATGCATTCGCATATATCCCAGAAGCGGAGATATTTGGGCTGTTTATCGGAATTGGTCACAAGATTGGGACAGATCTACTCCCGTTGAGGTGAGGCATCAATATGAAATGGTGGAGGTGCTGGATGATTACTCTGAGGAACTTGGCGTTTGTGTTTCACCCCTTATTAAGTTAGCTGGATTTAAAACAGTGTATAAGGCGAATACAGACAAAAGCGCCATTCAATGGATACCGAGAAGAGAAATGTTGCGCTTTTCGCACCAAGTTCCTTCTTGGTTGCTGAAGGGTGAAGAGGCAAGCAATTTGTCTGATAGGTGTTGGGATCTCGATCCGGCTGCGACTCCAGATGAACTTCTTCATGCCGCTGCTACAGAAGCAAATGCTTCGTAGGCTATGCATTGGTCAAACCATTATTTAAGGTTGCTTTGCAGTTTAAGCATTCTTCCCACAATATTTTAGATTTAACATGTACACTTCGATGTCACACCTGGTTAGAGACTAGTGAGACATTAACCACGGATGTTTTTAGAGGGTAAAATTTTATTTTGTGACATTTGTCTTCAGATCTAGTGATTGCTTTTTAAGTCAAGTTTTCTTCTTGTCATAGGAGTTGTAACTCTTGTAAGAGGTCAAGGACAGTTTGTTATTTAGGTCTGCCTGCTTGTTGTAATTGTATTTCTCGCCAGTGTTTACTGGTAAAGAATTTATTTAATTGAAGGCTATGACCACCTACTATTTATTTTAGATCCAACAACTTGAAGAGAGAGACCATAAAAGTTCAAAGAATCAATGAAGAGAGTTAATTCATTTGTACTACTACTAGTAGTATGTTGTAATCTAGTCTGAGCTACCCTACTTTGCAGAACCGAAAGTGAATCCATGATGCAATAACGCATTGCTTGTTTTTAGAGTATTTTTTATCTTTTATTATACGATTGAGTAGTTACTAGTAGAATATTGTGTTTTGTGTATATTTATTTTGCGAGGTTCACATTAGGTGGGAGTTTCTTGCACCCAGACCTCTCTTCTTAATGTTGAAAAGTTACTTTTTAATTTAGGCTGTTTCTGTATTAAGTATTTTTAACAGATTGAAACGGCAAATATGTTGTTATGAAGAAAATGTGTGAAATCAATCTGAATAGAACGGTTGAATGTTTGTAACAACGCCTATTATGTCATGCCCAGGTAACACATGACATGCCAATGGCCTCGGTCATAGAGAGTAACCAACGTTACACCTTACAGTAACTGGTTGGCATGAAATGAAGAACACTGAATAGAAGCGACACAAGAATAATAAAAATAAATGTATTTCTCTCTCAATTTATCTCTCTTTTATGACATAAAACTTAAGAACTAGTAATAAAACTAATTAGGCTTATTTATGTTTTTATTTTTTTTTGGTCTATGACCGAAGTGTCCACCGCAGTTGGGGGTGACTAATCTCCTCGTTGGCTTGTAGGCATCTCTAATGGGTGGGACAGCTTGACTTGTAGGCATCTCTAATGGGTGGGACAGCTGGCCCCGAGATTTAACGTTGTTGCATGCACAAGGCAGGATTCAAACACCTAGTCTTGCTTAAGCGTGGATCAATCCCTACCACTGAACCACACTCTCGGGGTTAGCTTATTTATGTTTTTAATCCCTGAAAGTTTGAGGTATTTTGATTTCAGTCCCTATAAGTTTTTTTGACCTTGACTAATCCTTAATTATTTTGAAAATTTGGTTTTAGTACATGTCGTTAGGAAAAATTCATTAACTGCTGATGTGGTTAACAGAATGTCATATTAACATATACGTGTGCAAGTATGACATACTATCGGATGATGATGTGAATGATCTGGACCCGCAGGAGTAAAAGGGCTAAAGCCCAATTCACAAACACATTTGGGTTGGAGTTTGGCCCTTTTTCTCCTGCTGGCCAGGATCATCCATGTCAGCATGCTGGTGGCTCGTAGTACTTGCACACGTGTATGTCAATGTAGCGTTTCATCAACGTCAGCGGTTAACAAATTTTTTCTAACAGCAGGGTCTAAAACCAAATTTCCAAAATAATTAAGGATGAGTGAAGATCAAAAAAACTTTCAGGGACCAAAATCAAAACACTCCTAACTTTCAGGGACTAAAGACATAAATAAGTCAACCAATTAATACAGCTAGCGAATTGATAATGAGTGTTCTTATAGTACTTGTTAAGATTTTTTTACTTAGAAAAATGATCATGAATGTGCATTATTTCCTGTATCTGGATTCTGAAAAAAAAAATGCATTTTTGAATGGTTATTTACTACATTTGACTTTTTAACAGGTGTACAAAGGGCAATTATTAACATTTACCATACAACTACTACATTCCATATTAAACATTTTTCAATTTATTTTTTAATAGTATTACCCTCAATCCTCTACCAATTATTCTTCCCATCAACATTACTTCACTAATTGTTTTTCAATTTTCCATTTGAGAATATAAATGAAAAATTAGCAATTAAATACTCATTAAATTTATAAAAGAACAATTAAATAAAAACAATATATTATCATCGAGCAGGGCAGATCCGCAGATAAAGTGAAATGGAAGTAGCATGTGACAGCAACTAGACCAAGCATCGGGACCCCTAATGGAAATAAGGCCCAACATATAAAAACTGGGCTGCTGGGCTTAAAGCCCAAAAAAATTCAAAGGCTGTAACTAAATCTGGCGCCTCTAAGGTGCACCATGCTCCACAGGTCTACATCTCAAAAAAAATAAAAAAAATAAAAAAATAAAAGTAAGAAAGAAAGAAAAGGAAAAACACCAAAGTACACCATGCATTTTAGAGGATAAAGTGTCCATTTGACAAGGTGAACATTTTAATAATACCACTGTTTTTTTTTTTTTTTTTTTTTGCCACTAACATTGTCAATATATCATATTCATTAGATATAAAACAAATTTACTACCAAGTTCTGATAGTACCTGATTATTATTTATTGGTAGCGTGAACACCACTACTTAGTACTTACACTGATGGATGAAGCCTTAAAGTGGAAGTTGGATCAGCTATTTGGTTAGATTGTACTCAACTACCACATTTCATTATTCATCTTGAAGCTGCAGTCCCAATCAGTTGAATCCTCTTCAAACCTTAAAATTTCAATCTCAACTTTCTAACATCAACACTTGCCACCATGTACTTGAACGATTTTAATTTGGTGCCGTATACATACGGCACCACCGGTGGTGACATACCATTTACCTGTTGGTGTAGGTAAGAGTTTCGGATCTGGTGCGGCAAGGACCATAAAAAGAGGTGCATCCGCGTGATTTAGGCCATACGATTGGCTTCCTCTCTTGATCCAGCGGCTACGACTCAATGAGTGGAATAAGACATAGATAAAGTGGATACACGGTAGAAAATAAAACCAAATCTGATGATAATCCTTTTAAAACAAAACCAAATTTTATCTTTATCTTCACAAATTAACCAAATCTTTTACCAAAACATTTTTATCTTATTATTTTTTTTCTGAAAATTTTTATTTTTCGTTTTTTTTATTTTTCATAAAAAAATACTTTTTCAAAATCTTTTTATTTTCTATTTATTTTTCGTTAAAAAAAAATACTTTTTCAAAATCTTTTTTTTATTAACAAATTTCCTATTTTTCTTTTTTTTTTCTCAGCAAATACTTTTTAAACGTCTAAAATTGTTTTTGCTTATGTAATGTGAGACTTGTTTTGTTGCTGAAGCAAAAATTAATGGAAGAGTTTAATATTTTTTTATTGCCAATTGAAAAACACCAAACCAGTTGATAGCACGGGGGCAAAGAATTACAACCCAGATCTGAGCTAAACACATAAATGAGGAAAGAAAGCATAATATATAATAACACTTTTCCATGGCAACCACTGTGCTTCTCGATCGAAGATGAAGGAAGCTGTTGGACCTTGGACGGAGTAAAATGGTGGTGAATAATCGCTGGTGGTTTTAATTGATAGGAACGTGAGGTTGGAGAGATGAAGTTATTGAGTTTGATCTTACAGTGAAGTTGGGGTCGGGTTTAGATTCATAAAACATCATCATCAACCTTAAGAGAGAAAAAATTAAATAAAGAAATAGCTTGAGCATCACATCAAAAAGAGCAAATGTGAATAATCAAAAAGCCCCATAAAATTTTAGATTTCAGCTTGCTAGTTGCAGAATTATTAGAACTTTCAGAAGTTGCAGCTTCCATGGATCTGAAATACAGTGGATGTGGGAGAGGATACCATGAATGATGGATGCTAGAGAAGTCCCCAGTCTCTCCTTGAATTTCCCCTTGCTAGTTGGTGTCATCTGCATCTGAGATCTTTGGGTCAAGGACGATGTTGAGAGTAAATATTGAAAGCTTTTACTATTGAAATGTCAAACCAGTGAGATTTGCTAACGAATTTCCTTTTTTTTTTTTTTTTTCTCAGCAAATACAGGTACACCGTATAAAAACCTGTATAGGAGTTACCAGGTCACTCATCTCAGCCATCCATTTCATATTCTCCCCACATCAACGGTTCAAACACATGGAACCATCAGTGATGCCAAAATTTTTGGCACCAAATCAAACGTCATTCATGTAGATGCATGCACCCTTGCCCTGTATATATAGAACCACTTTACAGTGCGACGCAACATGTTACCAAATCAATCATTGTTTTCCATCATCATCATCATTTTTTTTTTTAAAGAAGGCGTGGTGGATAAGAAATTTTAATTAGTTTACAACTTCTGATCATCACCGTGCGTTAACTGTGTGGACTTTTAAACATTTTGACCATGCATCTAATTTACTTCGAATGTGCTAGTACGATCGATTGAAAGAGCCACATTATCAAAAATATTTTTTAAACATCTACATATAACATTTAATAAGTTTAATACTTATCATTAAATATATAATTAGTAATAAAAATAATAAATTGAAGGGCTCACATGCTTTACCTAATCTAGTAAGTATTGGATTTAAATGTTAGATGTAAATATCTAAATAATCTTATTTTTTGGGACTATTTTGTTATGAACAATCAGTAGTTATCACCGTCTATATCCTTTTCCCTTGGGCTTAGGCAGCTTCACTTGTTAAAATATACTATCAATGATTATTTTTTTAGTTTTTCTAATATCTTCAAGAAGTTTTTAGAGAAAGAAAATATTATAAAATATAGTCTTATTTATGTATTTAGTTCCTGAAAGTTGAGAGTGTTTTGATTTTGGTCCTGAAAGTTTTTTTGACCTTGACTCATTCTTAATTGTTTTGAAAATTTGGTTTTAGTCCTTGTTGTTAAGAAAAATCCGTTAACTACTGACGTGGCTAACAGAACGTCACATCAACATACACGTGTGCAAGTATGAAATGTCATGATAGGATGACGTGGAGGATCCGGATCCGCATAAGCAAATGGATCATAGCCCAATCCACAAACACATTTTGGTTGGGCCTTGACCCTTTTTTCTCATGCGGGTCCAGATCATTCACGTCATCATATTGGTGACATGCAATACTTGTACACATGTATGCTGATGTGACTACGTTTCGTTAACTACATCAGCAATTAACGAATTTTTCTAACGGCATGGACTAAAACCAAATTTTCAAAACAATTAAGAATGAGTCAAGGTCAAAAAAAACTTCCAATGACCAAAATCAAAACACTCCTAACTTTCGAAGACTAAAACCATAAATAAGCCTAAAATATATTTTGTCTACGTTTGTTTGCAGTTACCAAAAAAAATTATAGAAAATTGTAGAATAATGAAGAAACTTGTCAAGTGTCAATCATGTAAAAAAATGTGAAAAAATTTAAAAAATTTATGGAACATTCAAGTTAGGTGCAAGAAGATGGTAGAGTTTAGAGATTATCACAAATGTATAAGTATAAATAAACAAGTATAGTTGTGTAGTATAGGAATAACAAGTATTAGGAGTTTAAGGTAGGTGAAAACGATATTGGACACCTCTATTAGTTAATCATCTAAAATTAGCTTCTTTTATATAAAAAGGTATAATACTATAATGTATGTAGAACACCACTTACATAAACTTAACTCACTACTTAAAAGAGAAGAGATCAAGTGACGAAGACTAATCCTCTTGGAGAGGAGTCTCTAATATTTAAAGTGTTTTTATGGTTTATGGAGGGAGAGTGGTGCATGGCTTATGGAATGTGGATGATTGAAATTTGTTTTGTCAAGTTGCTAAGCATTTAGAATCAGTGGTTCGGAGATTATCAAACCATACCTTTTACTCGGGAGCTTAATTCGCCCATTCAGCAAGATGGTGGCAAACATACTGCCTTTCCTAACAACAAAGGAAAAAGAAAAGGCAATTTTGAAAAGACTTATACATACAGCTTTTTAATGACTTATATTTGTGTTAACTAAATTAATTGAGTTTCAAATCTTGTCATGCAATTTGTTAAGGATGTGTTGTAAAAACATGCACTTCGGTGCTATTAACATGAGTTCTTAGCTTGAAATAATGGTACTTTCATAGATCTTCGGATCAATTGCAGTTACTTTGTGACTGCACCAGCTGCATTCATCAATTCAATAGTCACAATTGGGTGTATCCATTATTTCTTCGAAAATTCATTGTAAAGCAAAATATTTTCAAAGGTTGGGTTTGCTGCAAATATGTGTCCCTTTCATATTTCACTATCTGGTGGATGATTCTAAGCCTTAATTTGATGGGAAAGCACTTGGTAAAAGATAAATTATGATGAAATATTTTGTAGGGTGCATTTCACTATATTAATGTGAAATAAAAAGTGATCAGATAGTTTGTAGGATACATTTAACAAAACGTTTACAATGTTAGTTAAATTGTATAAATTATAGGAAAATATATATAAGAAACATTGTAATACCTATTTAAGCAATTCATCAACCAAAAAAAACAAACTATTTAAGCAACTTTAATGAATTGTGGGAACATAGATGTTTTAAGTACTTCAATAAGTTGTAGTGGAGAAGCATGCATGCCTATCTAAGAATGTGGCATCACCCTAAATATTTTCTAACCAAAATAGTAATATAGTGCTTACGGTTGCACTTTTTGACTCTTTCTTTAATTCTTAACAATAAGTCAGTGGATCAAAATAAATGTATTAAGAAAATAAAAGATATTTTTGATATGCACCGTTTTCTTGCCAACCCTCCTATTATTTATTTGATTACATTAATCATTGTGTATATTTTCCATCTTAAACCAGTTGTAGGCTAGTAGCTATATAAAGATAATTAAACGGCCTTTCGTTTTCTGAAACTAACCATGATAATGATATGATTGGATTATTTGAATATTATCATGGACCCTAATTATTTCATTGTATAAAAAAGCCCTTTGAATTTGTTGCATGTCATACACCATTTCAAGTTTCAACCATGGGAAAAGTTCATCCCCGAGCACTAAATTCGTCTTCAACTTACAATTTCACTTCCAAAAAAGAGATTTTCACCCTATGGATGAAATCTCTAGTGCTGAATGGAAAGGGATGCACCGTCTTTGATTCAAATGGCCAAATAGTGTATCGTGTCGATAATTATAATTGCAAGTCTATAGATAAAGTTCATCTCATGGATCAACAAGGCAATACATTGTTTACTATACTAAGAAAGGTAAGAACAACTTACAGCTTTTTCCAATAAGTTAGTACTTATTTTAAGATGGCTTAAATATGTTTTTGTTTTAGTTTCTGTGATTTTTTTTTGTTCATTTTGGTCCTTATATATATATATATATATATATATATATTGTTTTAGGATTAATAAAAGAAAGTCAAGTTTAGAATGTGTGATTTTTTGTGGTTGCAGCATTATAATTTATTTCGGTTTTGGGAGGGCTATAGATCCCCTGCCACAAGGAGTGATCACAGGAAAGGGCCATCTTTCCGAGTTTATAAAAGTTATAGGATGTTTAGAGGGGTTTCAGCTTATGGAGTCAAACTTGGACTAGACAAAAATCAACCATATACTTATAAAATAGAAAGCAGCACTAGCAAGTCACCTTGCAAAATATCTGACCAATTTGGAGTGCTAGTTGCAGAGGTGAGTATATATATTACTTACAATAATGTTTTTTTTTTTTATTATTATTATTATAATAAAACTCTATTGCTTATGTCCTCTTGTTAGCAAAGCTTTAGCTAGATAAGCTTTTTTGTCCCTGTTATAACATGATGATGTTATACTTTGCATAAGCAGTTAAGCAGAAAGAAATCCAATTGTGGAGTTGATTTAGGAGATGATGTATTGACGATGGTAGTGGGGCCAAATGTAGATCTATCTTTGATCATGGGGCTTGTTGTAGCTTACAGCCTCATCAATTGCAAAATTTAAGAACTGCGAGTACTATTTTTGAAGCAATAATGGATGATTACTCAGCTCAACCGTGAACATATAGCTAGCATATTTGGGGAAGTCCTTTTAACTTAATTATTGGCCTTTTTTATAGCAAATTAATCGGCCACAGAAGAAGTTTGTGACCCATTTACTATTACTATTACAAACATGTGTGTTCTGTTTAACTAATAAGGTTTTTGAGCCTTCTTAGCAGTTTACATTACTCTCCAATGTACTCGATTAATCCTTGCACTTCTTCTTGTCTTTAGCTGGGTTCATACATGGAGACATACATACATACATACATACATATATATATATATATATATATATAGTATGGAAAATAATATCTATACAAAGATTTTGCGATCTTTCTCAATAAAAGTTTTTGTTTCTTTATTTAGGATTCTTGAGATTGCTTATTATCTCCATCTTTTCAGTACGAATAATATAAATACCATGGAAAAAAATACGCACCAATTATAATCTTAAATTATTATTATTTTTTTAATCTCAACTCTTAAATTCGAAATACACATCTTAAATTGATATATTTTATAAAAAATAACAGCTTAAAAAGTTTAAATATATTGAGTGTGTTTGGTATGACAAGCTTATAGTTTATCTAGTAGTTTTTAGTTTATTGATTTGGTCAATAAGCTACTAAAGCTGTTTGGTGAACAAAAAATAAAAGAAAGCTTATAGCTTTCAAAAAGGAAGCTTACAGCTTTTAGAAAGCTACATCAGGTAGCTTTGAGAAAAAAAAAATACTAAGAACTTTCAATAAATCATCATATCTCAATTTTACCCTTTTTTTATTAAATTATATTATTATTTATTCTGACCCAAATTAATATTACCCCCAAATTTTTTACTTTTTTCCATCAAACCCAAAAACCTAAAATCCTTCTATTTATTCAACATATGTACGCACCACACCAAAACCACTCATAAAGAAATCCTATATTTAACTATTGATTCAGGAGACATAAAGGTATGTGATATTTATTTCAACATGGATCATCAAATTTCTCTTTCACATTTTGTTATCCTCAATTTTTTATTTTATTTTATTTTTTATTTTGTGAATTTGGTTTAGATTAGATTTGTGTGATTTTGTGATGGCGGTGTGTCCAATCAATAGGCTAAAAGTTTTGTCCTTCTTTCGTGTCATTGTTAATAAAGATACCCTGACATTTTTATAAAAATAATAAAAATGTTTAAAGTGCAGTAGTACTTATTAGTAATAATTATTATGGATGTTATAATTTTTTTTTATCATTTATATCTATATGAATGAAGTATATGTCTTTCTCTATAAGCTACTAGTGTAGTATTATCGTCATTATTGAAACATGAATGTCAACATTAATTATTATTCTACATGTTATGTACTTTTCAGGCATTTAACATGTTTAAATTAGTTGCACAACTAATTTTGCCAAACAACTCTAGTTCAATAAGCTAGCCATACAGCTATAAGCTCACAGCTATAATCTCACGGCTATAAACTAGGTTCGCAGCTATCAGCTATAAGTTCACAGCTATCAGCTACAAACTCACAGCTTTAATATTTCAATAAATCATAACTATTTTTAGATATTTATTATCAACTTTAAAAGAACCATATTATTAAATACATTTACATGATTTTTTTAAAAAGTCATTAGCATAATGATGATGATCTAAATAAAAAATGTAATTTTAATATGGTTGATTTAGGAGATGATGTACATTGACAATCCCATTGATTCATTGAACATAGCGTGCAATAATAATTCTCGGGTAATCATTTTTCTTTGTTTTGAAAAGAAAAGGACAAGTGATGAACAGAAATTGAGATGATGTAGTAACAGCATATTGCTTACTACTTGTATGTTGTCGTTTATTACTAGGTTTATGTTTGAAACCACGTTGAAAGAAGGAGTGTTTCCCTTCCTATCAAAATCAATTGGCAATTCACATATTAGGAATATTATGGTAGATTAATTATAAGTTAATCAATTAACTTATTTGATTGATTGTGTTTGATTAAATTAATCCTCATATTATGAATTTATATTAATATTCACTTAAGTCCTTAAAATTACGAAAATTGATTTTCAGTTCCTAAATTTGCAGAATGTTATGCACGTTAGTTCGAGACTATTAGAGCTGTTAATGAAAATTAACGACAGAGATACTTCACACGTCAAGAATAAAGCTTTTGTTCACTCACTCAATGTCTAATCCAATTGCAACCTAAACAAAAAACACTAGAAGCATATGGTGATAATAATAATAAAAAGACAAAGAGCTGTTTATAATTTGAATAAAGAAGGATTTGAAGTATAGCACGGAAAGATGGACAACAATTCTTTATATCACAATTTTTTATATCAACGTTAAACAATCAACAACAATAATAATAGTTCAAAAACATGTATTGCAATATTCAAAAGACACTCAAAATAATCAAACAAATTAAAAATGACATGTAAATGAAACATGACAATTATCAAATACTTGTCGCCTAAATATTCATATTTCATGCCCTTTCAAATTACATATCTCAAGTAGCCCTAATTGTATTTCCGTTCAAGACAACTTTAAATCAAAACTTTTTTTTTTTTTTACCTTCAACGTATATGCTTTGTAAATTTCGGAAGGCTTGATTATGTTTTTGGTCCCTGAAAGTTGAGCTAGTTTTGGTTTTCATTCTTAAATGTTTATTTGATCGGTCTCAATCCTTAAAAGTTCAAAAAAAATTGGTTTCGGTCTCTGCCATTAGATTCTGGCGTTAACGTTGACGTGGCAAACGGAAAATTTAAATAAATAATAAAAAATTAAAATTAAAAAAAAAAAAATCCAAAACCCACCCTCTTCCCTCTTTCTCTCTCCACCGTGAAACCCTACCCCCCCTTCCTCTCTCGTCCATGAAAGCACCACCACCACCACCCACCTCCCCACACCCCACACCTCCCCTCTTCCTCTCTCCTCTGTCCCTTCTCTCTCTTTCTCTCTCTTTTCATCCCCTCCATCCTCTCTCTCGTCTCTCATGGTAGAACCAGCGCTGCCTCCCTCCTCATTGGATCGGTCCCTATTTCTCTCTCCCTCGTGTTTTTTCTTCGCTCTCTCTCTCTCATTCGTTCCCCTTCCGCCGCCTCGCCAAACTCCATCACCGTTGTCGCCATTAGCGAATCGCGAGTCCTCCCTATTTCTCGACTCGCGCCGCCAATGTGTGCAGCTCGTAGCACTAACCAAAAACCGGGACCTCGCGATCTCTCTCTCCCAAGGTTCCTTCACCGCCGCCGCTGGTTCTTGTGTCACCGTTCGTCACCTCCACCACCTTGAAGCTTGCGGCATCCAACCTCACCATCGCGGTTGGAGAGCCGTGCGAATCACGAACCAGACCACTGGAAAGCGATGGCCTCCGTCTTCTCATTTCGTCGTCGGCATCTTCTACGGGTTCGAACCAAACCGATGACTATAGGGTTTTGCTCGCTGCTGTGTGCCACCACTTGTGTTAGTGTTGTTGTGGAGGGTGCGTGGTTAGTGTTGTCGTAGACAAAATATATTTTAGGCTTATTTATGGTTTTAGTCTTCGAAAGTTAGGAGTGTTTTGATTTTGGTCATTGGAAGTTTTTTTTGACCTTGACTCATCCTTAATTGTTTTGAAAATTTGGTTTTAATCCCTATCATTAGGAAAAATTCGTTAATTGCTTATGTGGTTAACGGAAGGCTACATCAGCCTACACGTTTGCAGATGTTGCATGTCCCGGTAGAATTACGTGGATGATCCGGACCAGCATGAGCAAAAGGGCCATGACCCAACCAAAATGTGTTTGTGGATTGGACTTTGACCCTTTTGTTCCTGCAGATCTGGATCATCCACGTCATCGTACCGATAACATTCCATACTTGCGCTGTGTATGTTGATGTGACGTTCCGTTAGCCACGTCAATAATTAATGGATTTTTTCTAAAAACAAGGACTAAAACCAAATTTTCAAAACAAATTAAGGATGAGTCAAGGTCAAAAAACTTCCAGGGACCAAAATCAAATCACTCTCAACTTTTAGGGATTAAAACCATAAATAAGCCAAAGAAAAAATTAAGTATGTTTGTTGAGCAACAAAGTCCACGAAAACATTCCATCCCGAAACAAAAAAAAAAAAAAATAATCGACGAAAACGGTGTGGTTTTGGGAAAGCAGGGAGAGATTATCGCATTCATTCATGATTCATCATCTCAAAAAAGCCTAAACCTAATCCTAATTACTACTAATACGATTACAGTACAAAGCCCTAATCCTGGTTGTGCATGCGTGTGTGTGGGTTTAGCGGCATTCATTCATTCATCAGTAACATATCAATATATCATGACTAATAATAATCCAATGTGGTGGAGATCAGCATCCTTCATTCTTGACAGGCAGCACCAGAACCAGAACCAGAACGACGTCGTTTTGCGTCCCGATTCATCCTCAATCACTCCTCCGCCACCCGAATCTTCATCCTCATTCTCTATGGATATTAACAACATCTCCGCTTACTATCAAACCCGCTCCGCTCACCACGCCGTCGTCACCTCCGACTGGCTCTCCCAGTCTCAGGCCGCCGCAGCCGCAGCCCTTTCCCCTATTCAACGACACCACCTCCACGAACACGAAGTGAAGGAACCTTCGGATAAAGCACCGGAAGCGTTCAGTGTGATTCAAGTATTCAACAGCTGGAGGAAACAGCCTCACCTGGCGGAGGCCGTTGCCGCTATCCGTGCCTTGGCCGCCGTCATCAGGTCAAGCAACGCCACCACCATGATGGAGCTCGAATTTGAGCTCAAAACCGCCTCCGATTCCCTCAAAGTATGTTTCCACGTGTCACTTGCAAACCAATCATTAATATATGAAGGATTTGTAGGCTAATTCGTATATTAGATAGATTAAAGACCTGAATTAGTGCCTTATACTAAATAAATACAAACGAAAGAACGCATACTTTAGGTGAATAGAAATTAAGTTCAGCATTTAGACCCTAAGATTGTTAACCTTGAGAGCTGTGTTTTAAATGGTGGACAAACAAATGAGGTCTCGAGATGTCGTTGCTAAGACTCCCTGAACCCTAATGTCGCTGCTGCAATTCGGCTTGCGGACCTTTATTTAAAACAATGCTTTGAGAGACATTAGTCATTCCGTTCAATTTTGGGGTCACAGATGATTTTGTTAAGCACTGAGTTGGTGCACATTTCACCTTTTTTTTTTTATAGACTGATTGTGTCCCTAAAATGATGGAAGGAATAAAGTGTCTCTCACTTTTGTAATCTTAAGTGACCAAATTGTTGGTTTTTATTTTTTAAACTATGGATCGGGAATCTCCTGTGTTTCTTTTTTTTTTTATATATATATATATATACTAGGGACCAGATTTACTGTTTTGGATACCTTTTGTCGGTATATCTGTCACTTATTTTATGATTTTTTTTAATTCCTGTTTTACACATCCATATTGTGTCATATTTCTGTCTCAAATCCATATATATGTAGAGAGAGAGAGGTATATGCACTTCCTAGTTTTTAACTAACTTGATGCGCCTTACATTGCATTGCAGTCGTGGGATACGACCTCTATCTCATTGACAGCAGGGTGTGATCTGTTTATGCGATATGTAACAAGGACTTCTGCTTTAGAATATGAAGACTTCAACTCTGCCAAATCTCGCTTAATTGAACGTGCCGAGATGTTTGGAGAACTCTCCTACAAGGTATCCAACTTCATTCCTCACTGCCATATCATTCATTTGATTTAGATACTCAAGCGTGGTGTCCAATTTTGATTATTTATTTTTGCAGGCTCGGAAAATTATTGCAATGTTGAGTCAAGACTTTATATTTAATGGCTGCACTATTTTGGTTCATGGTTTTTCAAGAGTTGTCTTGGAAGCACTAAAACTAGCAGCACAAAATAAGAAACTTTTTCGGGTCTTCTGCACAGGTTTTTTCCCCTACCTTTCTAATTATATATAGTATACACATTTTACATATAGAACATAATGCTCACATTTAGATTTTGTTTCAAATCAATCATGAAGACCTTGTCATTTTGTGACTTTAATTATATAGTATTTGATCTTCTGTCCTCCATAAAATACAATAACCATATTCTTTCCAACCTTCTGAGAGCGTTTGGTTGGAGGGGAAGTTAGTTTGATTAAAAGAAGCTTTAGGCAAGACAATTGCAGTTGTTGTTTTTAATTCATTGGCCTCTTAACTTGAGAAGATGATAGGAACATAAGCTCTTAGAGGTTTATATTAAATTAAATAAATTAATGTAGTAGATGTATTAGGTAGTCATTAGTGGTTAATGTAGTGCATTAGGAAGTTATGAGTAGTTATTGTCTGATAGTTATACGACTATGTTTAAATATGTGGTGTGGGTGTTAAGTCTTCATTCAAAGATTTGTCATTTGTGAAAGGTTGTGTATTGCTGTATTGTATGTAGGTAGGAGGCCTAAGTTTTCAGAACAGCATCTGCTGTAATTTCCTTGTATTATTGTTCTTTTAATCTCAATTTCAAGTGGTTTTCTATCAAAAGACCTGTAGAAGCCCATTAATGGGTGTAGATCCGATGGAGGCTAGACCAATAGTTAAAGGTAGAGAGAGACCAATAAAATTATAGGAAGAATCATTGTGAAGGATTTATATTTAAAGGATTGATCTATAGACATGATTTACAATGGGACATTATAGCTTCTTTTGATTCATGTAACCAACTCTACCTTGTGGGAAAATGTTTTCATGATATTACGAGAAAGCGTAGAAATAGACATTGCTCTGAATTCTAAATGGTCTTTCTTAGTCTAGTGCTCGTTGATTGATCCACATAACCATCCTCGCATAGTAGTAGAATAAGGTTTTGATGTTGATATTGCTCATGAAGTTTGTTTTCGAGTTTTGGTCACTATAAGATAATCCTATTTTAAACTCTTGGAAGTATTGGTCTTTGGCATGTTCTTTCCTAGCATTCTGTGATCTGAACTTTCAAAATTTTCTGTCCATAAATATGCAGAGGGAAGACCAGATCGAACAGGGTTACGGTTTTCCAATGAGCTGGCAAAGCTTGATGTTCCTGTGAAACTTCTGATAGACTCTGCAGTGGCATATTCTATGGATGAGGTGGATATGGTTTTTGTGGGTGCAGATGGAGTCGTTGAAAGTGGGGGTATAATTAACATGATGGGGACTTATCAAATTGCATTGGTTGCACACAGTATGGATAAACCAGTTTATGTGGCTGCTGAAAGCTACAAGGTATATTGCCAACTCAGAAATTATTTGAGCATATATCAGACTCTATTTTATCATGCATGCATCCCTTTTCACCAATGTTACATAAAATAGGATTATGTTCTGGAATTAAAGTATGCACTGTCATTTACATTTAACGTCCACTTAATTGTTCTGCAGTTTGCTCGTCTTTACCCTCTTGACCAAAAGGATTTGGCCCCTGCATTGCGCCCTATTGATTTTGGTGTACCAATTCCATCCAAGGTTGAGGTTGAAAGGTCTGCCCGGGATTACACTCCTCCTCAATATCTTACTCTGCTTTTCACAGACTTGGGTGTTCTTACTCCTTCTGTTGTTAGTGATGAGCTGATCCAGCTATACTTATAGTCATCCATGTATACTTCTCTTTGGCAACATGTTGGCCTCACAATTCACGATCATTTATTTTTTGTGGCAAATACTTGCATCTCTTCCATTAGTTAGGTATACCTTTTTTTTAAATTTTTTTTACAAGGCTTTGAACATCTATATGCAACATGAAAGTTATTAATTCTGGATTTACTTTCGAAGTGCGGAAAGTAGAACTGTATTCCCTTTTTGGGTTTTTTTTTCGTGTGTGAATGTATGTAGATTGTCTTTCAACCACAGTAATTCCTTTTGATATGGACAGATTATTGTAGTGACCAAGTGGGTGCTAAGTGCTAACTTATTCTGACAAAGCATTTTTTATACGTGGCCAAGAAGAATCAAACCTTTGTCAGTGTATATTTAAAATTACCGAGGATTTAATTTTCAAAACTTAATTTGATGCATATATATATATATATACGACTTCCCTATAGTTGTGCATTCCCGGGGGGGGGGGGGGGTTGTTCATTTTGCCCATGCTTCAATCCTTACTCCTTAGCTAGCTTTTGTCTTCTCAATTCTCATTATAGGAGTCGATTATGAAGTCGTTCTCATTTTCTTGGCAATAATCTCATTGTAGACCATGCAATAATCTGTCCTAGTTGTATCCCCATTGGCAACAGCCTTAAAGAAAGGAGGGTGTTTCGGTCCAGTAACTAATACTTGGTTCTGAACTGCTATCTCATTCATGGTCCATGGCAATAATTACTTGACATATAGAAAAATAAATTTTAAAAATAAAAAAAGAGAAAATAACTTTATAGTTATTTTTAATATTTGTTAAATTATCATTGGTCTGGACCATGAAAGATATGGTGATTCATGACCTAGTAATAATTTTTCGTTTTGGTGACCGTCTTGCAGTCAAATACTTCGTATTTTGCAATCACAGGTTAAAGGCCAACCAAATTTTACAAAGCAACATACCCCTTCCCCAAAATCTACTATCTATATATAAAAGGATCCCTTTTCGAGGCATCACATTTGCCAGAGAAATTTTCGAGGCGCCACGTTTGTCCCGTGAAACTTTCCTCGCACCAGAGAATTTGTAGGTAGATAATCATTATCTCTAATCAAAAGTACAATTTAAAATTAAATAAATTATTTAAATTTATTTAATCATTATATGTTTGTAGGTAAATAACATTATCTCTAAACCAAAATTACAATTTGAAATTAAATTAATTATTTAAATTTATATAATCATTAGCTGTATGTGAAATCTTTATCCTCAAATTGTTGAACAAATCATTATCCTCAACAAAAATATTTAAAAAATATTAAAAAAATCACTATATATATAATAGGCTCTCCCATTCAATTTTTAAAATTCTATCTAATTCTAAGAATTCTCTTCTCCAAATTCTTTCTTTTATTTTTATTTTTTCCCTCATTCATCTACTTAAAGCTCTTAATTTAAATTTTGAGTGTTTGATGAATTACTTATTAGATGATGCATATTTTGTTATACTTATGATTGGCTTTTGCTTATTCCTTTACTTAGAGCTTTTAATTTTGATTTTTGAGTGTTTCATGAATTACTTATTAGATTATGCATATTTTGCTATACTTTTAATTGACTTTTGTTTAATGTTAATTTCAGGAAGAATGACATCAATGAGTTACTTCAAACAAGAGCATGACCTTGGCAAGTTTTTTTTTTTGGTAAGTTGTTACACATACTTACTTTGTTTATTCTTTGTTGAAAGAATATGCAAATAATTGATCCTTTTTTCTATTCAAAGAAGAGAAGGGCTAAGACTTCTAGGATTAAGAAGAAATATCATGATCATATTCCGGTGAGAAAATAATTTTGGTGAGTCTTTTGCCTATTTGAAGAAACAATGTTTTTCGATTTATTTATGATTTTTTTTCCGTTTTTGTCATGAGATAAGATAAACGATGAAAAAGATCAAAATATTTAAATATGAATAATAATAATAATAATAATAATAATAATAAATGTGATAATTATATTTAAAAAAATAATAATGGTAAAAAATATTAATTTATCCATCAAATAAATATAAGAAATATCTTATAATATTATCCAATAAAAAAATTAGAATGTAATTTTGGCTTAATCTACTATACTTATATAAAAAGATCCGTTTTCGAGGCACCACGTTTGTCTGCTTAAAGAATACTCGCGACATAGCGTTTGTAAGTAAATAACACTATCTCTAATCAAAATTATAATTTGAAATTAAATAAATTATCTATATGTGAAATTATTATCCTCAGTGTGAAATCATTATCCTCGGTTTGTTAAAAAAAATAATTATCCTCAAAAATATAAACCCAAAGAGATAAGACTTTTATTCGAATGTATTTAATCTTATCTACATGTGAAGTCATTATCCTTAACTTTTTTACAGTTTTCCAAATCATTATATATATATATATATATATAGTACGCAATATGCATTGGATGACTCTTCAACAATATTTTAGCATTTAAGCGAATTGGAATTGGCTCACAAACTGATGGATATTCAGGTAAACAACAATCTCACAATTATATTTGCCTTCAATTTTTGTATTTTTTGGTCGTTAAGTTTTTTTAATTCTAATAATTCACTCTCATTTTAATTTATATTATTTGATTCTTAAGTTTATCTCTAAATACTTACTTTAATTCAAGAATTTGTGTGCACCATTGATCAAAATGTAGTTTGTTCAAAATTTTGATTTGGGTGTAACCAATACCCGGCAAGGTAAATAATGTTCAACCAGTTTTTTTAGTGATTGATTCTTCCATTGCGGGTGACAATATAATGCATCAAAAATCTAATATTGCATTAATTGTTTCAGGGTGACTATAATAAACTACGAAGGAAGATGATTATTTATTGTTATCTGCACCAATGGTATCTTTAATAACTCAGATAGTGGAAGATGATGTGTGACGGTGGCCAATATACACAATCCTACCATTTCATTTTCTTGATAGATTTAAGTTTAATTTAAGAAGACTTCATTTATAATAATAGGATTTGATTTATTATATTGACTAAATTTTTTCTATAATATATTTTGTCTATTATAATAGATAAAAATCATCCTATATAAAATTAGGATTTGATTTTATGTTTGATGTAAATATTTTTTTTTTGGTTTTTTATTGTGACAAAGAGAATTAAAATTATTAATAACAAATCAAATGTAATCATCCTATATAATAATACGATTTTAATTTTCCTTCTATAATATATTTTGTCAATTGTAATAGATAAAAATCATACTATATAAAAATAGGATTGGATTTTATGCTTGATGTAAATATTTTTTTTTATTTTTATTGTAACAAGAAAATTAAAACTATTAATAACAAACCAAATTTTTTAACAATATTATCTCTCTATTTTTTTCCTCATACGATATGGACCATTAGTCTGACATCAATTAATAATTTTAAAAATAAATTGTAAAAAAAAAACTAAAAACTATGTTGATAAACTAAATTTAAGTTTAGTCACTCACCGCTACTGAGATTTATATTCTCCATATTAATAAAGGTAAGATAGGTATTACTACTTATTATGTAGAAATGTGAGTATATATATAAATTCCAATAAAACTTTATTTTTCTACCATATTCTTATGTTATCCCACTATTGTTTAGGTATATAGAGATTAGGCTTATTTTAAAAAATAAACTAAGGGCTCATCTTTGTTGTTGACATATGTCTTCATTTTTTTAATATTAAGATATGATGAGAAGTGTTAAAAAAAAAAGAAAATAAAAAATAAAGATTAAGATCCAATAAGATAAAGATAATCATAAAAAATAATAAAAATATTTAGCTTGAGAAAAGATAAAGATTTTTAGGATTCAATCTTATTATTAACTTGATATAAGATAATTGATTAAAAAGATGAAAATATTTAATTATCATTAATAACAACAAATGTGATAATCGTATTTTAAAAAAAATACTAATTGTACAAAAAAGAAACTACTCCATCCATCACATAAATATAAAAAAAGATCATGTTTAATTCTGATTTAATATTTATTTATCATAATAAATTTAATAATCATATATAAAAATGTCAATTTATCCATAAAATAAATAAGAAATATCTCATATAAAAAGTAAGTACAAAATTTATCAACTAGATAATTTAGATTAATTTTTAAAAGTATAGGGTTTTGTTTGAACTACTACATTTTTGTATAATTATTTTTTGTTGTTGTTTAATAATAATCTTTACTTTATAATAAAAATAATAATAAAATTTAATTTAAAATATTTAATATAAAAAGAATTAAAATATCAATAACCCGTGCATTGCACGGGGGAAGAGCTAGTTGAATATAAGCATTAACTAGAATAAAACCAGGAAGCACTGAGTTTATCATAATTGATTGCCCTTGACTCAGTTTATCTCGTTTTCAGCTGATTTTTCAAATACCCTTGTGACTTCAATATGTGGACCAAGCGATTGAAGAAAGGAAAAGTTTGAAGAGCATAACAATCTTTTCTATTCTTGTGCAATGGATTTGGTTCCCCTGCATTATTTCTGCTAATACCACCGATAGAACTCGTTACAATAAAATGGGGATGTACGTAACCACGCAGGATATTTGATGAGGAAGCCTTGTAAATTGGAACCTTGACAAAAGGAATTAAGGTTGAAAGGTGACGTGGCAAATTAAATAGATGTCAATTAACATTGGCTGACATAGCATTTAGGATACAGATATGGAGCAGACAATCTTCTTTAAATCACATACATACACCTTATAACACTAAATCAACCGTCCATTTTATTTTTATTTTTTTTCATTTTCACTGCTGCATGATCCTCTAGTTTGTAATGGTTGGAATGTTGGATGTTAGAAACAAACCCACGTCCATGGTTGTCAAATTCGAGAGTTTACGTAAACTCGTTTTGCCTAGGTAAACTCGAGTTGTAAACTCGTTTCACAAACTCGTACGAGTTTACCTAGAAAATTACATCTATATTGTAATAACCTGTGACCTATTAATAATCAATATTTATAATTTCAAACTTAACATAATAACAAAATATGATAAAATATTATTCGTTGATACTAATAAGTAATATGAGATAATTTATCCATCAATATTCAAACTTCAAATTCAAAACATAATAAAATAACATATCCGGTATAATTTTAATTTCAAACTCGACATAATAATGCTTAACAAAAAATAATGAAAATTAATTATCAATTTCTAAGCAGGTGCTCTTTAGTCAAAGTTACACTTAAAAACATTGACAAAATAAATGAGTTTTGATTTATGGACCAATCTAAAAAAGTAACACTGAAAATTGAAAAGTGAAAAATGCAGTTTTGCTTAAAAGTTAAAACTTAAAATGATTTCTATAAAGCCACTCATCTTTTCATAATGGTCAAAACTCATAATCAAGCATTCATCAGATTAGAAAGGCGCAGGGCGTGGAGTGTGGAGTGGGCAGGCGTGCGGTAGAAGGAGAAGAACTGAATATTGAAGAAGCTTTTGAACGAGAAAGAGAAGAAAAGACTTATTTAAGGGTTTATTTACCCCTAAAGCGCAACAAATATGATAAAAATGACCTAGAAGAATTTTTTCTTTTAAAAAATTGAAAAACGATTATGGCTCAAGAATGCCAACTCGCTAACTCGGTCATAAACTCGCGAGTTTACAAGAGTCTACCAGTATCCACTTGAGTCTACCCGAGTCACTTCACTCAGAGTTTCCATTAGTTTCAACTCGTTTTTCATAAGTAGATTCGTAGATTCGTAAGTTTCTAAGTATTAACACTAGTTTTTAACAACCATGCCCACGTCCACGTATAAGCAAACTGAATTAAAAGGAAAAAATTTTCAATCCTACTCATACAAGCTTTGATTTCTTATGAGAAAGAATAAAATGAAGATTTAGGAAAACGAAGAGGGAAGAGAGATCGAAATTGAGTGCGACAACTATCCTCTCGATCAATTAGATTTTCCTTTCTCTAAGGTCCTGTATGAGTTATGACTTGTGAGGATAATGGCTAATTATCAATAATATACTCCTTCCATCCGACAATGATGGTTAAAAAATTCAAAAGTAAAAAAATTAAGGATATATGTATTTAATGGTTTGTATACCACATCAATCAATTATCAAACAATTAATTTAATGCATTTTGCATGAATCAATCAATCACAACTCAAAATTTACAATTTCTAAATTTTTCATTAATTATTTTAACTATACTTTAAAACAAAAATTTTAGTCATTTTTTATCATCCTTGTGGGACGGGAGATTAGCTTCTACCATATGATTTTGCTTCTCTTAGTTAAAACAAACGGTAATAATGTTTTTCGAGTTATTCAACTTGTCAAATTATTTTGGCATCTCTGATGAAAAGTGTCAATTAGTTACTCTAATTAATTAGTTAATGTGTGTAACTAGGATTCAATTATGTTAGAGGAGCTTAATTGCGCCTTCATCAATTATTTTTCATATAACCCTAAAGGCCAAAGGTTACACTGCTGGACAGGGACGGACCCACATACAAGTTAGTGGGGCTATTGCCCCTACAAACATTTTATTTTAAAAAAAATACTATATATTTATACTTATCTAATATATATAATTTGAAACAGTCTTTAACATGGAAAGCTTCTTAGTTTAGTGGTTGTGTGTTACTCACCTTTGATAAGGGGTCATGAGTACGATTCTTATGTGTCCATTCTTTTGTGTATTTTTAATCAGATGAGAAGTAGTCCATCGATCTTAACAAAATATTCATTATATATTTGACCTCAAATTTTGGCTCCTCAATTTTATTTTTAAATCCTTTCATATTATTTATAATATATGAATTAATTATTAGTGAAAAATTCCAACTTAAAGAAAACAATTATAAAAATATGTATTGAATATTTTTCTATTTTAAACTTTATTAATATGAATATGTGACAATGTTATTATCATATGATTTTTGGATAAGATCAAGAGTTGAATGTATTTTTACTAATACTAATAATTAATATTTTAAAAAAATATTATATTTTTAATGTTACATATTTATGTATGAGTCGTCCCATAACCAAAATTTCCTGGATCCGTCACTACTGCATAGTAACAATAATATATTCATCATGATATGGTATAATTCATGAAATATGATCTATTTCAACAAACAGATTAATCAACGCAAGACAATTGAACAATTACATGCTTGAGGTGGCCACGAAATATTGCAAATTTGACTAATCATAAAAGGATTGCTTTGAGATTTGAACCCTGAAAATTAGAGATAAAACTTGTCAAGGGGCACATAACACGTTCACCACAATTAGTGTGATCATACGTCCCACAAGTTCTGTCATAGTTTTAACTCTATTAGTATTAGGGATTCCAAAATAATATTAATATCAAACTCTACGACAGGTTTTTTTTTTAAAAAAAAAAAAATTAAAGAAAAGTATAGTTGTCTGACTCACAAAATGTCAAAAACTTAGACATCATCCAAGCGAGTGATCCAATAGTTGGATACACCTTCACCATCATTTAAGAGGCAGAGTCATGGAGATGTTTCCAAGCTTCTAGTAAAGGACGAATTTTGGCGCAGCCCTCAACTAATTGGATTTTTGTTCAAACATTGCAAATCTGAAAATTAAAGGCCTAACTATCTATCTTGCTAAGCTATTAGCATTATTCCATCATTAGAAAAGTCCCATTTTCATGCATACACGTAATGAACGATGGCTTTTAAAAACAGGTGTAGCATCGAATAATATTTCACATCAAACTATTAGTGCTAATTGGAATCATCAATAATTGACAAGAAAAACAAAAAAGTTATTTGAAATTACTATTCTGAAGTACTGTATATAGATGAATCATTAAAGTATGAACTAGAAAATTATATCAGTAATTGATGATAATTGGTTATGTGAGTTGAACATCCATTGTGCCCCTTTTAATACAATATTCATGGGTCATGTAAAGGAATAATTAGACATTTTTATCATACACGCATCCATATGACTCTATTTTTGTTTTTCATTTCATAATGATCGATAAAGGCAGAAATTAAAGAAGTTTTACTATATAGTACAGTACTAATTGTGTAAATTACTTAGAGTTCTCTGTTAGCAAGTTGAACCCTTTGGTTAACAACAAAGGCTAATTAGTTATCAACGCTAATTTCTTTGCATCTTAGTTTGTTTAACTTGCATTATTGTCATTTCAAAAAAAAAAAAAAAAAAACTTGCATTATTGTCACATGTAACTTGAATCTTTGGACTCTTGTGAATAATATAATTGTGAGCTCGCAATTATTATTTTGCGTTCCATATTTTTTCTAGCCAGCTAGTAGTTGTAAGAATATTTTTCCTAATTAAATTTAAAAAGTAGCTAGTGGGTTGGGAATGGCCCATTCAATTGGGTTTTGATTGGACCACGCTAGGGACCATTCGTTCTTCGTTCATCGCTTTGAACGGCAACACTTATTGGAGGATCAAATTCAACCCACGAATGGTGGCGCTCTCATTTTCACTTCCATTGACGACATGTACGTGTTCATCATTAGCTATGCCCACCGTCGCATCGTCTGACAATTTGCGATTAAATTTGGAGAATTATTTTCTTTAGCATTGGCAAAATGGGCGGCGGGCATGGCCCGCAGCCGCATGTCCGCCCATTAAAATATTTATGGCTTAATGGCGGCCCGCATTAAAAAAAGTAAAATAAATTAATATTAATATTTTTTTCTTTATTTTTTAGCACAAATTTTAAAAAAAGTGTGGGCGGCGAGAGCCGCCCACAAATTACCCGCAAATATTCAAATATTCAATGAATCTTTTATTTTCTTTAAATATTCAAGCCCGCAGGCCATCCACAGCCCGTCCGCGTCCGCCCGCAAAAAATAATGGGCGGGCATTCCCGCCCGGATTTAATTTTTTTTTACAAAACTTGTGCCCTGCCCGCAAAAAATTGCGGGCTGGCAAGCGCGACCCGTTTTGCCAATATTAATTTTCTTAGTACAATACTCCCATCATTCCACACACAAGCATGGTAAAAAAAAATTTAAAAAAAAATTAAAGAGATTTAGATATACTAATAGATTATCTAACATCTCAACTAATTATAGAAGTAATAGAACAATTAATTTAATATATTTTGTATTAATTATTATTCTAAATTTATAATTTTTAAAATTTTTCAGTGATTATTATTACTTTGGTTTGAAATAAATTTTTTTGACATTTTATACCTGATGGAGTGATAGTAACTTAAAAAAGATAGTACTCCCTCTGGTCTTATTTATAGGGCATACCTATTCATATCACACGGATCAAAGAAGGTAATTAAGTTTCTTGAAACTTAAAAAAAAATATTTAACATTACAATTTTAGCCTCTTATCTTGTATTAAGAATTTCATAATGTATTATTTCATATTAATGGATAAAGGGCAAATAAGAGAAAATAGCAATAAATATTTCCTAGAAAATGCAAAATGACTTATAAATAGGACCAAATAATTCATCTAGAATATGCCCTATAAATAGGATCGGAGGGAGTAGTAACTAATAAGTTTTATAGAAAATTGTTACATTTAAAAAAAAAGTTTGTTTAATCTCATCGTAACGACTGAGGATAAAATGTTAAAAAAGAGTAAAAATACATTGGGAAACTAAGTTTTATTTTAAGTACTAGCTCTTACCCCGTGCAATGCACGGGTTGTTGATATTAAATTTTTTTATATTAAATATTTTAAATTAAAGATTATTATTATTATTTTCATTATAAAGTAAAGATTATTATTAAACAATAACAAAAATAATTATAAAAAAGGATTATTCAATATACTTTATTATGATAAATAAAAAATTATTATTATTTTGATTTTTTTGTTTGATGGTATTATGAGAATAATTAATGATAAATCATAATATCCCTTATTTCATTGGACGTGAATTCATAGGAAAATAATGACGGTTCGTTTCTTAATATTATATTTATTTATGTATAGATCAATATTAAATTAATGTATTCCTTATTTAGTTGATCGATAATTAGCATGTTTTATTAATTAAGGTGAAATCAAAATTAAACTTTTTTATTTTTATCATGTGCAATGCACGAATTATTAATATTTAAATATTTTAAAGTAAAGATTATTATTAAACAACAATAAAAAATGAGTTTGTTGGAAAATTTTGTACTTCCTTATATAAATAAAAAATAACATTTTTTTATCTGAGATTTTCCTTATTTATTCAATGGATAAATTAACATTTTTTTACATGATTATTAACTTTATTATGATGAATCAAAAGTAAATCAGAATTAGATCTTCCTTATTATTTAATAGATAAATTAATATTTTTATATGATTATCAACTTTATTATGATAATTAAAAACAAATCAGAATAAAATATTTTGATCTTTTTTGTTTAATGACATTATGAGAAAATTTAAAGATAAATTGGAATATCCACTATTTCATAGAACATGAAGACGATATTGAAATCGTTATTTTTGACTATCTTGGTTAACACATTGCATTTTATTATGAATATAATGTTGGGTCTTTTTTTTATATATTTAATATTATATTTGTCTATGTATAAATGAGTATTAAATTAATGTATTCCTTATTTATTATGATTAATTATTAGAATGAAATGAAAATTAAACTTTTTTATATTTTTTTGTTTGATGGTATTATGAGTAGATTTAAAGATAAATCAAAATATTTTCTATTGCATAAGACATGATAATTTAGCATATTTTAAATATAATTATCATATCTAATATGAAAAATTATATATAATTAAACCAAAATTATACATTCTGATTTTTTATTGGATAATATTATAAGATATTTTCTTATATTTATTTGATGGATAAATTAATATTTTTTTACCATTATTATTTTTTTTAATATAATTATCACATTTATTATTATTATTCATATTTAAATATTTTGATCTTTTTCATCATTTATCTTATCTCATGACAAAAACGGAAAAAAAAATCATAAATAAATCAAAAAACATTGTTTCTTCAAACAGGCAAAAACTCACCAAAATTATTTCTCATCGGAATACGCTCAAGGTATATCTTCCTAATCCTAGGAACCTTCCTTAGCCCTTTTCTTCTTTTTTCTTTTTTTTTGTGGTAAAATGCCATTTTCTTCTTTGATAAGAGAAAAGGATCAATTATTTGCATATTCTTTCAACAAAGAATAATCAAAGTAAGTATGTATAACAACTTACCAAAATTTCAAAAAAAAAAAAACAACTTACCAAGGTCATGCTCTTGTTTGAAGTAACTCATTGTTGTCATTCTTCCTTAAATTTAACATTAAGTAAAAGTCAATTAAAAGTATAACAAAACATGTATCATCTAATAAGTAATTCATTAAACACTCAAAAATCAATATTAAGAGCTCTAAGTAGAGGAATAAACAAAAGTCAATTAAAAGTATAACAAAATATGCATCGTCTAATAAGTAATTTATCAAACAGTCAAAAATCAAAATTAAGAGGGGAAAAATAAAAATAAAAGAGAGAATTTGGAGAAGAGAATTCTTAGAATTAGATAGAACTTTAAAAATTGAATGGGAGAGCCTATTATATTTATATATATATATATATATACTGATTTTTTTAATATTTTTTAACTATTTTTGTTGAGGATAATGATTTGTTCAACAAATTGAGGATAATGATTTCACATACAGATAATGATTATATAAATTTAAATAATTTGTAATTTTGGTTAGAGATAATGTTATTTATGAAAAAATCATTTAGATTAATTTTATTTCGTTGTACAGTTTGGATTGAACTCCTACCTTTTTATATAATTATTTTTAGTTGTTGCTAAAAATAATATTTAATTTAAAATATTTAATATAAAAAAATTAAATATCAACAACCTGTGCATTGCACGGGGTAAGAGCCAGATAGGATATAAAATAAGAAATAATAGGAGAACAAAATTATTAGAATTAGAGAGATCTAAAGATGAAAAAAATGTAAAATTGAATGTGAGATCCTATTATAAATTTTTTAATATTTTTGTTGAGGGTAATGATTACTTTTTTTTTAAAAAACAAATCGAGGATAATGATTTCACGTACAAATAATGATTAAATAAATTTGTGGTTTTTTAATATTTTTTCAATACTTTAGTTGAGGAGAATGATTACTTTTTTTTTCCAACAAATAATTGAGGATAATAATTTTACATACATATAATGATTAAATAAATCTAAATAATTTATTTAATTTTAAATTGTAATTTTGATTAGAGATAATGATTATCTATCTACAAACTTTCTGGTGCAAGGAAAGTTTCACGGGACAAACGTGGTACCTCGAAAATTTTTCCGGCAAACGTGGTGCCTCGAAAAAGGATCCTTTTATATATAGATAGTAGATTAAATCTTTATTTTTTTCAATACAAAACTACTTTATTAAACCTTTTATTTTCAATCCTAATGGTGTAGATTAAGAAAATACTAAAAAAAAATAGTAAAAGATTTTATATTTAATTTTTTAATAAAAATGTACACTTTTAAATTTTAATGACCATGGTTAAGAAAATCATAATTTTCATTCAACTAATAAATATTTGAATCTTGCTAAAAATATTTGTTAATGTTACTATAATTTTAATAACAAAACTTAATCTCATAAAAAATATCAAAAATTACAATCTTTCAATAATATTTCATCACATTGATATGTCCTTGTTAGGATTGAGGCCTTTTTTTTTTAAAGGTAGGATTAAGGCCTTGAAGATTAAAACTTAAGGATTTTTTTATTTTTTTTATTTTTTTATAACTTGAGGATTTTGCCGTTGAACCATTGGAGAAATAATAACCAACTTTACAACTTGTTGTCTTTAAAATACAAAAAGCAAAACAATCACATGATCAATGAATTTAATAACTTATCATAGTTAGGAAAATAAATTAAGGAATAAATGCCGGAGGATTAGGCACAAGCATCGCAAAGTTGGAAGTCACTTCTGTCAAGCAACATCATGGACGACGTTGTAAATTATTTCCCGTCACTATTGTGAGAAAAAAATAATTAATTTCAAATTTAATAAAAAAAATAATTAAACGTATTTAATTTTCTTAAGTTTATAAAAAAATAGAGGTATTTAAAAAAGAGTTGAATCTGGAATGAATTAAAAATTAAAAAAGATAATTACTTGATAAGAATACTTTAGGAATAATCGTGTCAAGAATAAAAAATTAATTAATTGTTTTCTTATATTTAGAATAATGAGCTGTTGGTGCAGTGGTGTCAGGGGCTGCACTTAGTAGGGCGAACCACGATTTGATTCCCCGCAACAAAGTTGGAAGATGAATAAAACCTTAACCCCGGGATCCCTCTCGAATTGTATTAGTCGGCCCAGTGGACCAGATACCAGGGTGCAAACCAAAAAAAATCAAGATAACTACTCTCTCCGTTTCAATTTATCTGTCGTTTCAATTTTTCAACCTGTTCCAAATTATTTGTCACTTTAGGAATTCGATAATGCAATAATTAATTTTTTCCAACTTTAATCTTGGGAAACTGGAATTCAATAGGGTTTTGAAGGCCGGAACGGATAAGGAAGTGCAAACGAAATGTGGAAGCAAGACGGAGTATATGGAGTGTAAATTTAGTAAGAGGTGCATAAGCCTTACCCTAGAGGTGAAGATTGGAGAAGATGTCATAGCATAAGTCCCGAGGTTTAAGTACCTTGGGTCTACATACAACATGATGCGTAAAGAGAAGGGGTTGTAAATCATAGGATTCAAGCCGGGTGGATGAAATGGATGAACGCTTCGAGTGTGTTATGTGGTAGAAAGGTATCACTCAAAACTTAAAGGGAAGTTTTACCGCACTACTATAAGGTCATCATTATTGTATGATACCGAATGTTGAACGGCAAAATGTCAACAAGAGTAATAAACTTCATGTAGCAAAATTGAGGATGTTGCGGTGAATGAGTGGGCATACTAAACAAGATCGGATTAGAAATAAGTGTATTCGAGAAAGAGTTAAGGTTGTACCTATTGTAGAAAAGATGGTTGAAACCCATCTTAGGTGATTTGGGCATGTGTGGAGGACACCGATAAAAATCTCGATTAGGAGGATAAATAAAATGGATGTTACTTCATGTGCCAGACAGCAAGAGGAATAGAAAGGTTAAAAAAAATTATAAACTAAACAATTAAGAATAATCCATGTAGCCAATCCCACCTAATAAGACAAATGCTTGGGTGGTTGTTATTGTAATCTCTTAATACGTTTCTCAAATACTTGAGCTCTATTAGACAAAACTATTTTATAAAACTGAATTATGAAATTAGGTGAGAGTTTTAAAATTTTGCCTGTGAACTTTTAGTGATTTTTTTAGTTGTGTAGCATGTAGCTAATTGTATTGAAGCTATTCATCAAAATTATTTATGGGGTTAATTGAAATTTATTAAATGACTAAAAATATATGTAATATTGTACTTTATTTTTTTTATTATTTATTTAGTTATTATTTAATAAAAATAAAATAAAATATACTCCGTATTAAATAATGTAAAGTAATCTTTAAATAAAATATGATTAATCACTTAATTTATCTATGTCTAATATAGCTTAATATAAAATTCATTGTACTTAAATCGTCAAATAATTCACAGTTAATGTAAATTATAATATAATGAATGAAGTGGATTCTCGATCTATATAGAATATAGTACAGTTGGGAAATAACATAAAGTAATTTTCTAAAAAGTGTTTTCAAAAAGCACAAGATTCATTTTTCAAAAACCTATAAATTATTTTTGGTTTATATTCATCATATGGAACTAATAAATTTTTGACTAAGTCAAAATAACACAAGATTGAAAAAAAACCACAAGCTCCGTGGAATATTATTTCATTGGAAAATGTTAACAAATGCCCTAATAACATTATTTAAGATAGAGAAAATAGAAATGTTATTTTGAAAATAGGCGGTGTATTGATATTGTAAAAGTTAGTACTTTCTCTATCCCTAAATAAAAGATCCCTTTGGAATATTTCACATCCGAAAATGAAATAATTTAATTAATTGTAGTGGAAATGTGAACTTTTGATATGTATTTTCAAAATTACCCCTATTAATATTATTTGAAATCTAAAAAGTGGTAAATAAGGAATCTAAACAGTGGTAAATAAATATGGGTGTTTGTAGAAAAAAGTAATTAATGATTATTGAAAATTGATAAAAGTATTATAGATAAGGACAAAATAAAAGTGTCAAAATAGTCTTATATTTAAAGATGGAGGGAGTATAATATTCATCATTCATATATTTATAGCTATTAACTTTTATATAAAGGTAATACAAATAAATGATAAATAATGTGTTAACATTATAAAAAAAAATTACACCGTTTGAGCATACTCATTAAACCCATAATTTTCTTTATTAAAGTTTTTAACAAATAATCTTAAAACATTGGTTAACATGACCCAAAAATTATGCAATACATCTTTAAAACATTATTTTTCTCTAGAGAATATTTTTAAAAAATAGAAAATAAGTAATCTATCGATAGTATAAATAATTTTTTATAGTTCTCAAAATATCATCCATCATTCGTAATGATTATTGATTTTTAAATTCAAGTCAAGCAGTAAGAGTGAATGATAAATGATGCTTAAATAATAATATAAAAAACTTTACACGGTTAAAACATTATTATTAAAAAAACGAAAAAAAACATTATTATTATTAAATTTTTTAAAAAAAATATTTGACCAAGACTTTTTTAGTTGAAAACTTTTCCTTTTTCTTTTTATTTTTTTTTATTAAAAACCATTTTTAATTTTAAAAACATTTCTTCTAAAAAACTTGAAAGGAAGATATTGAACGAGTGTATAAACAAAGGAAAATGTTTGTTCACCACCTAATTAAAAAAGGTTCACCCACCAATCAACCCCAAGCATTAATTGACTCATTTACCCCTTAGCCTTGAGCATGTATGTAGTGGAAAAATGAGTAGGTGAAGAGAGGACAAAATAGGAACATAGTGGTCATAATGTTGTCATCCATTCTCTACTGCAGTAGTCAATTAGTCCCTTCCTTCCTTCCTTCCTAAACCTCTCTCACTCCCTCACCAATTCACCATTCACCATTCACCAACCCTCCCTCATTAATTAATTAATTAATTAATTAATTACTTTTACAAATAAAAGCCCAAAATCTAATTTTTCTTATTTTCATTATTATTCAAATCTGATTGTAGAGACAGAGAAAGAGAGAGAAACAGAAGAAGATGTGTGGTGGTGCAATTATCTCCGACTTCATCTCCGCCGGTGGAGCTCCGGCAAAGGCACGACGTCTGACTGCCGAGTACCTGTGGCCGGATTTGAACAACAACAAGAAGAAGCAGCAGCAGAAGAAGGTGAAGGTGGTTGATTTGGATGATGATTTCGAAGCTGATTTCAGGGATTTCAAGGAAAACGACGATGATGATTTTGAAATTGATGATGAAGATTTGAAGAAGCCCTTTGCTTTCAAATCCACCAGCCCTTTCAATCCCATCTCTCATGGTAACTAATTCTCTATTCTTCTTCTTCACTTTTTTAATTTAAATTTCGTATCTTTTTTTTTTTTGTTCGAATTTATTTGATTGAAGTTGGCCAGTTTTATTTGTTTCTAGGTCATTTCATTTTGTGGGGCCTTTTAAGTCAAAATTGATTCTAATTTCTGTGTGATTTTTTGTTTGTGGAGTTGATAAATGTAATTTCAAATAAAATTGAATCTAATTTGTGATATTTTAAGTTTTAAAAAAAATAATTTAATTTTTAGATATGGAGTTGATGATTTGCATCCCTGAGGATTTAATTTTTAGATCTGCAATAAAAATGCTGCCTTTATTGCAGATCTTGTGTTTTTTTTTTTTTTTTTTTTTTGGCTTTTAATTTAATTTATCTCTTTCTCTCTCTCTCTCTCTCTCTCTGTGTGTGTTTAGGGGCCAAGGGGGTGGTTTTGTGTGCTTACTTCCAATTTAAATGATTGGTGTTGATTGTTTGATGTACGATTGATCACTGATGTTTGATTTTCTTACAAGCTGTTGCTCATGTCTCTTAGTAACATGCTTCTGTCACCATTTAGCTTTTTCATGTTTGAACTAAACAACAAGTGAACTTAGCCAACAAAAGTGCATATTATGTCAGCTCTTTTGCTTATGCGTTTTGCTGATTTCCTGCAAACTTGTCCCGGTGGTTGGCAATTCTAATGTTTTCAGATGGTTTTGGAGAGTACTTGGAAAATGGTTATTTAATTATTTGTTTCATTGCATATGCGGTTATGCTTTGATATTATCTCGTCATTAACTTGCCCTGAGAATTTCTGATTATGTTTAAGGAACCACGGCTGTCAAACCTGTGGCATCCAAAGGGCAAGCTGAGAAGTGTGCAAAGAGGAAGAGGAAGAATCAGTACAGGGGAATCCGCCAGCGTCCTTGGGGGAAATGGGCAGCTGAGATCAGGGACCCAAGGAAGGGTGTTCGTGTCTGGCTTGGAACCTTCAGCACCGCTGAAGAAGCTGCAAGAGCTTATGATGCTGAAGCAAGGAGGATCCGTGGAAGGAAGGCCAAGGTCAATTTCCCTGATGAGGCTCCAACAGGTGCTCTCCCAAAACGTTCCAAGGTGAATCCACAGGAGCAGCTTACAAAGGAAAACCTGAACACTTTCCAGCCCAATGGCAATCTGAGCCACAAGTTCAATGGTGGTATCAACCAGGAGAACTTGTATAGTTCCTTGGATCTGGTGGAACAGAAACCAGTGGTTAACCAGTATGGTAACATGGGTTCCTTCCCAGGCAGTGGAAACGGGATAGGCTCGCTTACTTCGTCTGACAATTTGACCCGTTACTTCAGTTCAGATCAGGGGAGCAATTCATTTGATTATTCAGATTTTCCTGAGATCGAATCTATGCTTACTGCTCCTCTGGAAGGTGAATCTCAGCAGCAGCAGCAGCAGAACAACATGGATTCTAACTCTCAGGATGGTTCTGCAAAGACACTGTCTGAGGAGCTTGCAAATATTGAATCCGAGCTGAACTTCTTTAAGATGCCATATCTTGAAGGAAACTGGGATGATACTTCATTGGAATCGTTGCTTGCTGGAGACACAACTCTGGATGGTGGAAACCTGATGGACCTGTGGAGCTTTGATGACATTGCCACCGGTGGTGGCAGAGTTTTCTGAGCAACATCCCCTTTGGTCTCTCGATGCGTATGTAAATAAAGCTACAAGATAGAAATTTTCATTCTCCTTCCGATTTTTTTTTGTTTTCGTTGCGCTCTTATTGGATTGATCTGTGCATGTATTTGGAAAACTTACAATGTTAATGCTCGTCATTTGTGTTGGAGATGGAGTTTCAAAACAGGTTGTCACATTAAAGCATGTGTGAAGTGTTATTATCATCTTGTAGCCGAACCATATAGTAGTTAGTAGTTAATCTGTCCCCTTTACCTTGTTGAAAGACCTTAATTTTTGGGATTTTGAATTTAATGTCTTTAAGGGTTATTGTATATGATCCATTGATATTTTCTGCTGCTGATAATTAGTTGTTGTTTGGTTATGGTCATTCGATTAAGGGGTGGGGCTATCAGTTTCCCCTCTTGAATGGATGATTTGTTATTGCCCATATGTGGTTTTTTCCTTTTTTTGGGCATAGGTTGGAGAGGGGTTGATATTGGTATTATTATCATAGGAATCACAGATGTAGCTTGTCACCCTTGTAACGTGGGACAAGGGGACGGGATGGACTGACCAATAGAGCTATGTGAGCTATCTATTCATCAATTGAAATCGAGATTAATGAGTACTGAGTAAAGTTTTGAGAATGCTATCTATTTCCAAACAATTTTGAGAATGCTATTAAATGAACCTCCAGCGATTCCGTTTTGATAGCCTTGCTTTCCAACCAATCAAAAACGTGTGGAGCCAAAGCCCAAATGTGAACAGCCAAAGAGTAGTGAATGGACATATGGTGGGATGCCTCCTAGCAGGTTGCGCAATTATGACACAAATCATATAAATGCAAGCCTCTTTTTACCAAATTATCCAGCCTTGGAAGTCTGTTTAAGATTAGAAGCCTACCAAAGACTATTATTTTTTATGGCGTTTTTACAGTTCAGATAGTCTTGAAAGTTAAAGTGGCAAGTTGCACAGTAACCGGATGCTGCAATAGAACTAACCACTCTTGCATATTTGCATGAGAATGAGGCGTCTCCCAAGTCTCATTGCCACTCGACTCCAGTAAGGAAAAAATAATCATCCAGGACATCAATCTTACCATTGTAATAGAGGTCCTTCCACCATATTGAAGCTTTTGAAAACTTCTTTCCTTTATTTAGAGAGAGGCTACTCGCGGATATGAATGTCTTTTAATGCCCAAGAATAACATAACTATCATACTTGCAGATATGAATGTGTTTCAAATCATGGAGCTTGGACCTCAACTTCTCTTCCTGATCTGATCATATAGGTTGTAGTGAAGGTAGTTATGAAGCAACAAATTAAGAAGTGTTCAGGTGGCAATCTGGTGCAATGCAAGGAGGTTGCTTAAAACAAAAAAAAAATAAAACAAAAAAAAAATCCAAAATTAGTTTGAAGATAAGTTACTTAATTAGTGCCACAGAGATAAAGAGAAAAAAGGAGAATGTTATCACACATATTTTACGGCTCACTGGCGCCCTCTAGCATAAATTTCATGCAATTGCAAATGAATACTCCATCCGGCTCGAATTATAAGCAACAAAAAACATACGTTTAAAATATAAACAAAACTAACTAACCTTATTAAATTTTGTTTCATTCCCAATGTCACTTTCCTAAAACATCTCTAGAAAATTGTAATCTTAATTAATTTTTGTTTCATTCCCAATACTACTTTCCAAAAATATCTATTTTTTATAAATTTGAGAAAATTAAATACAATCAACTAACCTCCTTAATAAGCGTAAAAGTGGTTAGAATTGCTTATAATTCAAGCCGGAGGGAGTAACTATCACCACATTCTATAACTGAATTTATCAAGATTGGTTAATTTTGCAAGGGACAGAAATTATTATCCGTATCCATCCACCTCATAATTGAAGTTCTCGATAACATAACACCATCTAATTTCATCTACTTCATAATTTCAATAAGGATAAATATATATATATATATATATATATATATATATATATATATATATATATGAAGTCCGAAGATGAAGGATTAAATTTTTTTAAGGATGGATTAAAAAGAAGGTCACATTGGTTCAAGAGATTAGAGGTTGAAGATGAAGTTTTTATTGTTGAATGGAAGGATGTGAAATTATAGCCGTTGGATAAGCTGATTCAAATTGGTCTTTGAGATTAAGATTTTTTTTTTTAAATGACCAAACAACGTCGTTTTGGCCACATGTTAATTAATGTGGGTTGACCGTTAAGGACCACTAATGACAGAGATTAAATTGACTCACATTTGGCTATCTGAGGGACTAATCTAAATTTCAATAATCTCGTGAATTAATTTAACTGATATCTACTAAGTCATGGACCAATTTGACATATTACTTGTTTGTAATCCTTTAGTGTTTAGGGATTTGATTTTTGGCCCCATGTTCGAATTTTTGGCCCTCTTTTTATATTTTTAATAATCAAAAGGGCCTCAAATTTTTAATTCTTTCCGTCTCAAGCTTGTCGGAAGCAAAAAAAATATTTCTTCAGTTACGTGTGAGATGAAAATGTATATTTTTTGAATATATATATATCTTTCCATCAAAGTGTGAGATGGATAAAAATATATCCTTCGGTCATGTATGAGACGGAAGGGCATAAACCCAGCTCAATCTTTATTTTGCTTTTTCATAATCTGTAACCCAACTCTTCGCCGCAAGCAAGCACAACCTTATGCCTCTTCTATAAATTATTATACTTTGGTAAATTGGTTGAATTGGTTCAGATTGTGAGTCCACATTGGCCAAAGGTATAAAGCTACATGGGATCAAGTTAAATCCGTTTCCAAGAATGCCATGTTGAGTATGATTCAGACAGATTCCATAATTGCAGTGTGGCAATATCGTCCCAGATTGTCTTCAAAAAGAAAAGGAAATGGAACATATAATGTGATGCTGTAAAAATATACCTCTTATGCTAGTACCGTTGCAGCTTCTTGAAGCCAATGCCAGCAAGGACACAACCCTCTTCCGGACTTCTTTGGCAACATAGGAGTGCTGTTGATGATAAACTTGTTGTCTATGGTAACGCTAATTATGTATATTGCATAAATACGGGAACGGTACCGAATACGGGTACAGTACCGGGTACGGGGTACGACATTTTCTAAATAACTAGGGTACAGGTACGTACGACAATATAAATTTTAATTTTATAAATAAATATATATAAGCAATGTGAAAATAAACAATTTTGACATTGAAATAGCATACGAGTATCGTAAAATTATTGGTTGATGCTCAAAATAAGTCAAAGATATAAGTCCAAAAGATTTATTATAACATTAAAATATATATTATAAGGCAAAAATTACATTATATCTTAACATACTAGTTACAAGTACTCGGGAGTATAGTACGTGTATTGGTACCCAAGGTGTACCCGATACTGGTACGGGTACGTCACCAGCTTAGGAGTACCCATGCTTCAGAGCTAATTATAATATGCTTTGTGCCTCTCTTTTATCGTTGGCTTTTTGTCTCTCAACTGACGAAAAGGTATTTTTCAAAAAAATATATACATTTCCGTCTCACATTTGACGGAAGGGTACATATATTTTTTTGCTTCCTACAAGCTTAAGATGGAAAAGGTTTTCACACCCCAAATATGAAAAGGATAAAAAAACGCAAAGATTTTTTTATCATTGAAAATATAAAATGAGAACAAAAAATTCAAACATGAGAACTAAAAATCAAAACCTTAATCTTTATAATTAGTGTCAGGGGCCTTTGGGCCAATGGAAGGAGTCCCATCAAATCACCAATCTTATGAGCTTTGGAATTTAAATCCCATTTTTTTTTATCGATAAATCTCATTTTATTTTTGAAATCCAAAATTATCCTCATAAATTATTGACATGTATTTCTCGAAAAAAAAAATTCGATAGGTATTTCTCGAAAAAATCTTTCTACATGTACCTATCGAAAAAATTTGTTGGTTATTACCAAAACAGCACTACTTTTGAAAAAATTTATTCAACAACCAATATATTTTTCTCGAACAGTGCTTATCAACTTTTTTTTTAAATGCCAGTCAAAACGAGAATAATTTTAAAAATTCGCACTTATAATAAAATTTATAAATAAAAACCGGGTTTAAATTTCAAATCTCCAATCTGGTAAGGATATCGAATGGTATTTGGAGTGTGCCATGTCAGCAGTCAAAACCATCATGCATAGGGGTGTAACGATCCGGTTCGGTCCGATTTTTAATGAACTTTAGAGATCAGACCGATTAAATTAATGTGGTTCGCCCGGTCCGAAAGTTTGCATATGCAAAGATCGGATATGGTCCAGTCTATTTGGACCATACTAATAAAAATTTAATAAAAAGACCTAATAAGTAATAACTTGTCACCATGCCTTCGAGAAACTCTGACATACAAAGGTTTCTCAAGTACTTCTGCATCACTTCCTTTGAGAAACGTTGTTGTTTCTCTTCAACAGCATTATATATCAGAGTTTCAACTTTATTCCATTTTGAGACCGTGTTTTTTTTTTTAATATTTGAACTACAGGTCCGGTCCGGTCCGGTCTTTGTGGTCTCAAAATTTGTGGGCTGTGGATCATACCAAAATAGAACGGTCCAGAAATATTAAGACCAAACCAGACTACGAGATTAGACCCGGACCATATTTTTTGGTTCGATTCGGTCTGATCCGACCGATCTCATGGCCCGGGACTGAATCACGTACACCCCTAATCATGCATGTATCGTCTGTTTAAGGACTATGAATCCCTTTGTTATGGATCTCTGAGAACAATTAACTACTCATTCTTAATTATTATTCCTTCCGTCTTTATTATCGATTTTTTTAGATATTTTTCATTTTTTATTCTATTTAAAAACTTAAAATTATAATAAAAATTATTGTTTATGTTTTTTTTATTGATCAAGGTTTTATTTACGAAAGTGATAAATAAAAAATAATTATTAAAAAATATATACATTATGATTATAAAAAAAAATATATCGTAAAAAATATAATTAATTTATTGAAAATCAAAATAATTATTATATTTTTTAAAAGATGTACTCCCTCCATCCCTTATTATAGGGCACCATTTTGGTAAATTTGGTTTCTCTTGTTATAAGTCGTTTTAGAATATCTAAATAGCATTAAAGAATTTATTCCAAATAAACCCTTCATAATTACATATGAGTAATAGGATAATAATTACAATAGAGAGATAAATAAATAGAGTTGCAAAGTTTTAAATTGGAGTAACTTTAGAATGACAATATATTTTTTGATAAATTTGAAAATAATAATTACTTTTCTTAATTTGCGTGAATTAGGTAAAAATGACTTATAATAAGAAACAGAGGGAGTAGTATTTTTTAAAAATAGAAAAATGCAGGGGTACTTGTTAAAGAACTAATAATAGATAAATGATATTGGAAAATGTGATTTTTTACGCTTTCAAGATAATAATGAATGTGAACTTCATATTTTATTTTTATATCAAGTAACTTTAACAAGTGTCATAAGGAGACTTGTTAGCAAGACCATTTAAAATAATACAAATAAATAAAAACGAATACGGAGTACTCCCTCCGGCTCCAATTATAATCAAAATTAACTAATTTTATGCTTATTAAGGAGGTTGGTTGATTGTATTTAATTTTCTCAAATTTATAAAAGAATAAAGGTATTTTAGGAAAATTGCATTGAGAATGAAACAAAAATTAAATAAGATAACAATTTTCTCGGGATGTTTTAGGAATAATAAAATTTAATATAGTTGGTTAATTTTGCTTATATTTTAAATCAAGAGAGATATATTTTTTGTTGTTTATATTTTAAACCGGAGAAAATATCGTAATTAGTTAGTGTTGAGTGACAACAACTTTTCCGTGGACTAATAATGATTGGTGGCTCAAACCATCCCAATTCCCAACTCCTAGGGCATACTCCCTCCAGCTTGAAATATAATCAAAATTAACTAATTTTACGTTTATTAAGGATGTTAGTTGATTGTATTTAATTTTCTCAAATTTATAAAAGAATAGAGATATTTTAGGAAAGTTGCATTGGGAATGAAACAAAAATTAAATAAGATAACAATTTTTTAGGGATGTTTTAGGGAAGTGGCATTGGGAATGAAATAAAATTTAAGAAAATTGATTGGTTTTGCTTATATTTTAGACCAAAAGAGATATATCTTTTGTTACTTATATTTCGAATCGGAGGGAGTATTAAATTATTAATCATTTAATCTGCACATTCTCCATGGAATCACGGCCCTACTGCAATCCAAAATCTAGAAAAGAACTGTCAATTTGGGTTGGCTCAGCCTATTCTGATCCGTTTATTAGGGCCATCATTTTTGGATTGGAATAGGTTAATCCATTTTATTTTAGGTATGTTATTTCACCAGTTGGACCTAGTCTATTAGTTTTTTGGGCTAATCCATGGGTCAATATTTTTTTTTTATTTTTCGATAAAAATCATAATTAATCATAACTAAATTAAAATTTTATAATATTTTTTTATTAGGATGCTATTATTAGTTATTAATCGTGAAAATAATAAATGAAAAGACAAAAGGTTCTATCTCATCTTAATTTTATAATTATTCAATCCTATTCAATAACAAAATTTTATAACATATTAAAAAAAATAAATTTGGGCAAAACGGGTTGCTCCGGCCCATACAGGATTGACCTGTGTCGGGCTAATGAATTGTCGAGTTGGTTGGATTGGGTCAAAAAAGTTCGGGCTAGAATTTTCCCTAACCCAGCCCATGCTTATGTTGGGTTAAATGAACCAGCCTGTCGGGCTTGACCCATTTTTGACAACTCTATAAACAACCCTACTCCCTACTATCTTTGTTAATCTTTCCATTTCATAAAATTAAAGTACTCTCTCCGTTCCAATTTTTATGTCGTTTTAACATTTTCAATTTGTTTCAAATTATTTGTCATTTTAAGAATTTGACGGTGCATTAATTAATTTTTTTCAACTTTAATCTTGTTTTTAAATGTTTTGAAATTTGTGAAATGTGTGATAATTAATATAGTTTGAGGATAATATAGTAAAGTTCTCTTATTTTTCTATTGAAAATTAAAGTATTAAATGACTTTCTTAATTCGTGTGAAATTTTTGAAACGACGAATATATTAAAATGGAGGAAATATAACTTGGTTAAGTTAACAAAAATAAAGGAATATGTTTTTAACGCATTATTTATCTATTATATAGTAATAATTTAATGCATATTTCATTAATCAATTTTTTTTGGTAAAAGAAAAAATTCTATTACCACAAGCATAAAAAAAACATCAACCACACCCTAAGGTAATTCCTGCCACCTTCCAGGAAGGGTTCAGAAAAAAACCAAAGAGGCAAAAAAGTTCACAGATTAAAGGCCACCTTCTATGAAGGGTTTCCCTAATCCACAAACTAATGTAGTTCATTACAAATTTTTTGGACCAATGCTCGGTCTGGCCATAAATTAAAATTCCTAATACAAAACTATTCTAACTGCTAATTCTTTTTTAATTTGTAAAAATAACTGTTGGGGAGAATTGGATCCATTTGAGAAAGCTTTAAGGTTTCTCTCCTTCCAGATGAAGTAAATCACAGCCACACACATGGCCCAGACCAGGTTCTTCATCTTCTTCCCACGGATCGCGTGCAAAATCCAGCGCTTCCATATGCTAATTTTAAATTATAAAACATAGTGTTCAATTTCAAATTTTTTATTAAATATCTTAACTTTAATTTGGGACAATTTATTTTTCATTTTCTTTTACTAATTTTATAGGACGGATGATGTATAAAAAAATAAACTAACTTCATACTTATTAAGAAAATTAGTTTAATGTATTTAATTTTCTCAAGTTTATAAAAATAGAGTCATTTAAGAAAGTTGCATTGAGAACGAAACAAAAATTAAATGAGTTAATAACTTTCTATGAATATTTTAGTTATAATTGTATTAAAAATATTCCAATAAAATATTTTTTTTAACATTAGCCTTTGCTTTATAGAGCATATTTACATTGAAAACTTAAAAATTTAAGACTCCCAACTTAATAAACTCATGTTTCTATTTTTTTTTTAAATTATTCTCTTATTCTTAATTTTAAGGGTTGAAAATAAACCCAGTATAAAATTAGTTTTTTTTTTTAATATTTAAGATAACAGAATAAAGATAAATATGTCCAAAACAAATATGCCCTCTTTTTTTTTCCTTGTATAAAACAAAAGGGAGTATATATCAGGACCTCTTCTATAGTTCTATCCAATTTAAAATACTCCCTCCATCCTGATTATAAGATTTTTTTGACACTTTTATTTTGTTTCTATTTATAAGACCTCATACCAATTTTCAATAATCATTAATTACTTTTTTCCACAAACATCTCTATTTATTTAACACTTTTTAGATTCTCAATAATATTAATAGGGGTAATTTTGAAAATAAATATCAAAAGTTCATATTTTCAGTACAATTAATTAAATTAATCAACTTTCTTAATGGACGTGAAATCTCCCAAAAAGATATTATAATTAGGGACGGAGGGAGTATATTCTTCGCCTTTCTATATTAATTTGTCTTCCTGTTGTATCCAATTTAATACTCTTCGCGATTTACCTCTATTGACGTAAACAATATACTTCCTCCATTTTATTTTAGGCCTCTTTTTCTATTTTATAATTTTTTTTTTAAATAATTTTGATGCATAATGGTTTTTTTTTCTTTTCAATTTTAACTCTTCAAGTCTTTATTCACTAGTTTTTTATTTCTCGTTAATTCTAGGTAGCTCGCTTGGTTAAGCACCCGGGACATTTAGCTCAGGCCCGGCCCAGGGCAGGGGCAATAGGGGCGCCCGCCCTGGGCCCAAGAAATTAAAGGGGCCCCATTTTTTTTAGTACTTTCTCATTTTAAACAAAATTAATACTCCTCTTGACTGCTTATTCAGTTGTACACTTGCAGCAAGAAGGAGTACTTCAACTTCAATTTGTGTCTATTTTTATTAGGTTTTTGAACTTTTGCCGGTTCCACTCACATACACGGATGTGAGAACTGAGAAGCATCCTTTAATACTTATTTGAAGTCATAATCTTAGTGTGGAAGTCCTCTCTCAATATTTGTTCCGAATAAATAGCCATTTGTTCCGAATAAATAAATTATGCACAAAAAATGAGAAAAAACTCAATTACTAAAACGGTTCTTTTTACGGTCTAAAAAAAATAGCATATTATTGATTTTTTTTGTTATTGCTGCTATTTTGAAAGTTAAATACTTGTGAAAACTTGCAAAAGTCAAAAAGTTAAAGAGACATATATTTAATGGTTTGTCTAATACATCAACCAATTAACAAAACAACTCATTTAATGCATTTTGCATTAATCAACCAATCACAATACAAAGTTTACAAGCATTAAGCATTTTCATTAATTACTTTAATTTTAGTTTGAGACAAAAAAATTATTATTTTTTACCATCTTTATAGGAAAAAGGAAGTATAAATACATTGCATGTTTTTATTGATTTATTTTCTTAAAAAAATTTATTAATAAATTATTAGGGCCCAAAAAATAATTTCGCCTTAGGATCCCAAATATATCAGGACCAGACCTGATTTAGCTGTAGGTTGTGGGTTCGATACCCCCAATGTAATAAAAAAAAATTCTATTTTTATATTTTATTTCATCCTTAAATTACTATACATCAATTAATAAATACACTTTTTAATAAAAATGAAATACCATTATAAAAAAAAATACAGAATTGCGGGAGTAGTACTATAATTTGCTTATGACCTTAGATAGATACTCTCCCTGTAAGAAAAAAAAATAAAATTATGCTTATTAAGAAAGTTAATTGTATTTAATTTTTTCAAATTTATCAAAAATAAAGGTATTTTAGGAAAGTGGTATTGTAATGAAACAAAAAGATATGAGATAACAATTTTTTAGATATGTTTTAAGAAAGTAATATTGAGAATGAAACAAAATTTAAAAATGTTAATTATTTTTTTATATTTAAAAAAAATAAATGGAATATTTTTTTTTATTATATTTCAATCCGAAAAGAATAAAGAATAAAAATAGTGTATTTATTATTATTGTATTGTTAATTAGTGCCTTATAAAGGGTATTGGATAATAAATCTATTAAGAAAAAAATTGCATTAAAAATATAAATTTACAAATTCTCAATATTTTAAATTCAGCATTTTCCAAAACAAAATTATCTTTATTTTTTTAAACTAAAATTATATTTATTACTCGTGCTTTCTTAACCAATATCCTATAAACACTCTTTACACATTTTCCTTTGTTATCAAAACAATTGCGCATGTGACCTAACTGTACCGATATTATAACCGAAGATATGGGGTAAACAGAAGAGGTGTAACAAATCTTAGCAAATGGAGTAGAAGTGTGTGGCATATGTTGGGAATTGTATGTCACATGAGAAGACGTGCAAAAATAAATAAATAAATAAAGCATATTGAGTTCAAGGGTGTTTATGGATCGGTTTGGTTCGATTTTTAGGAAAAAAAAAAGTCATCCGTTATGAAGAAAAAAATTATACTCGATTAGGTTTGATTGGTTTAGATTAAGAAATTTGATCTGATTTTATTCAAAAATTATATTCGGTTTCTGTTTGGTTTGGTTTGGTTTGATTCGGTTCGTTTCATAACTTCACATGTTAAGTACAACGATGTGAAATTTTTTAATAAATTATGTAGAAATATTTAATGACCATTTAATATTATCTACTCCATTCTCCTTGAAACAAAAATAAATGATGTGTAGGATTTAATAAATAATTTTGTTTATATATGCATACATATGCAAAAAGATGCATAGTATGCAAAGGTTTGACTTAAGATACTTGCAAATTTTCAAGTTAGTAATAAAACATCGGTTTGGTTTGGTTTTGAAAAGTAAATCCGATCCGATCAGTTTTCACTTTGCCGCATCCAAATAAATCCATTTTTAATCTTTTATTTTTATTTCGCTTTTTGGATCGGTTTTCGGTTATCCATTAGATCGATTTGGATTTAAACACCCCTAATTGACTTTGACTCAGGAGTTAAAAACTGGGATTTTTTTTTCTTCTGAAGTATAGTAAGTTGTAATTTATTTCCTCCGGTTTATTATAAATTCTTTTGATCAATTTTCACATTGTTTAATTTTAAGAAGGTTAGTTTGTATTGTTAGTGACATTTGAAATATAAATATTTTGTATATTTTTTCAAAAGTATCCTTATAATTGTTAATGTGAATCTAGAGAGTGTTGAGTAAATAAGGGTGTTTGTGAAAAATAAGTAATTAATGACATTAAAAATTGGAAATAAAACTTATATTAAGGGGAAAAAAAATCTTCAAATATGACTTGCATATAAGATGAGAAGGAATAGAAAATAATGTACGCATTTATGATTAATAGAAGAGATGAACAATATCTAAGTAACAATTGTACACTCGTATTTTATATGAGTTAGCTACGAGATAAGAACGCCAAATACCAGACTTTAAATTCCACTATTTTTTTTTATGCCTTTTTTTTTTCAAGCCTTTCCATGAACAAAAATGAAAGGATAAGGTTATTTATACTCGTTCTCAAGAACTTAAAATATGATGATAAGCTAACTAAGAAAATGGTGAAACAATTAAAGAATAAATATAGTCTAATTCAATACGAAAGATTAAATGAATATTTAATTCTTAAAATTTCATTATGCTTTAGTTTGAATCATAATTTTATTTTACCAATCAACATTTGTTAATATATGATTTTCTTTATTTTAGTCTTTGTCCTTAGTCATATCAACACTAAATAAAGATTTCCTAATGACATATTTAAAAGATCAAAACTACAATTACTAATATTTTTAAGGCCTAAAACTTATTCAAGTCAACTATATAATTTTAAGAGATTAATGGATATGCACTGATGGTTCACCATCAGTCCATTGTCCACTATTCACTTGTATTACTTTAATATAGAAGTTAATGATCATAAATAGATGAATGATGAATGATGCACCAATGATATATATAAAAAACCATTACACCGTTGTCGATACATTCTCCATTTTTTCTAATTCTAATTATTCACAACATTCATACGCATTAAAAAAATTTGACCCACGGTTGTTTTTATCATGTCCCACTAATTATATCAAGTATTAATATGAAGGATATACTCTAAATATAATATTAATCATTGGCAACTTAACACGTGAATTGCAGCTAAAAAAAATTTAAATTTATTATTTTAGTGTATATACTAGGTGTATTCTCTGGCTGAAGTGAGTTGGTTGTTTCTACCAAAAAAAACGTTTTTCATATTCATGGTAGGAATCAAACTCCTAACATCATACTTAAAGAACTCAATCAATCATCAAATAATTGTGTTGTGCTGGACTTTGTTGGTTAAAATTTATCATTTTACTTAGTGAAAAAAAACCAAACCAGATTCTAAGATGAAATTGAAATTAGAAAAAAAGAGAGAGATGGGAATTAGAAAAAGAGGAACTACTTAATTTTTTAAATTTCTTTGATTAAAAAAGTAGGCATATCTACTATATATACTTATATAAAAATATCCCTTTTCGAGACATCGCGTTTGTCGAAAAATTTTTTGAGGCACCACGTTTGTTCGCTTAATGAATACTCGCACTAGAACATTTGTAATATTTAAAATTAAATAAATTATCTATATGTGGAATATGTTGAATCATTATCCTCATTTTGTTTAAAAAAAAATCATTATCCTCAAAAAGATGATAAATACAAAGAGATGATGCTTGAGCATTATCTGTATCTAAAATCATTATCCTCAGTTTGTTGAAAAAAAAAAGTAATCATTATCCTAAAAAAAATATTTAAAAAAAAAATCACTATATATAACATGATCTCACATTCATTCTTTACCTTTGTTCCACCTTCACATCTCTCTCCACCTCCAAGAATTCTCTAATTTTATTATTTCGTATTTTATGTTCCTAATTATTTATTTCTTATTTTATATTTGATTGTTGTTGTGTGTTTGTAGTATAAGAGAGCATTGATAATAATAATAATGTGTAAATAATCATATTAAAAAGATAATATGAGATAAGATAAATGATGAAAAATATTAAAATATTAAAATATGAATAATAATACTAAATGTGATAATCATATTAAAAAGATGATAATTTATATTCAAAAAATACTAAATTATCATGTCCTGTGAAATAGGAAATATTTTGATTTATCCTTAAATATACTCATAATACCATCAAACAAAAAAATATTAAAAAAAAATTAATTTTGATTCCACTCCAATCTACTATCTACTATACTTATATAAAAAAATCCCTTTTCAAGGCACCACGTTTGTCCGAGAAATTTTTGAGGCACCATGTTTGTTCGCTTAAGAAATACTAGCACCAGAGCGTTTATAGTTAAATAACATTGTTTTTATCAAAATTATAATTTGAGATTAAATAAATTATCTATCCAAAATTATAATTTGAAATTAAATAAATTATCTATATTTGAAGTCATTATCTTTAGTTTGTTAAAAAAAATTAATTATTATCTTCAAAATATTTGAAATCATTATCCTCAGTTTGTTTTAAAAAATAATTATTATCTTCAAAAAGATAAACTCAAATTATCGAGGACTCTTTTTAGATATCACATATTTTCAACTATAAATATGATGACAAATTGACAATAATCATCAAATTATGGATCCATAGAAATCAGAGCCGAGGACTATTAGAGGCATGTCATTGTTGGAAGGTACTCTATTGTTTTGCCAAGAGACATGCTATTATTTTTGGTGATCATCACAATCTCTCCATTATTTTTGGTGATCATCACAGTCTAATAATTATCCTTGTCTATGCCTGCAGAAATATAATCCATGGGAGTGATGGTCCGGAAACTGCGCAAGATGAGATTAATTTGTGCTTTAAGCTAGAGGAGTTGGTTAATTTCCCTAGCAATGAAGAGAAAGTATAATTGTATATAATAACATTTAAATAACTGTATATAATAGCATTTGTCCATGGTGGAGTTGTTCCCAATGCAATAGATGAAAATAATTGTTTATATTAGCATTTGTTTGTGATTTTAAATTGGTTCCTTATGTTGTCTTTACTATTTTATTTTTTAACTTTGCTATTTTAATTTTCAATCATAAAGTGTTCACTAACACATTAGCTCTAATCTCCCTCCCTCCTTTCCCATGAACTCACACTGTTTCTGCAATACAATAATACACCCGTGTGTCGTGTTACAAGAGTCTAGGTTTTTTTTTTAAGTTAATGATAAATTTAAACTAAACAATGGAAACTTTTTAATATAATCATATATCAAGTTTTTAAAATTTAAAAATTTAATTATCCTCAATGTGAAATCATTATCCTCGTTTTGTTAAAAAATAATCATTATCCTAAAAGAAAAACTCACTCAGTTTGTTAAAAAATTAATCATTATCCTCAAAAAGATAAACTCAATTTTGTTAAAAAATAATCATTATCCTCAAAAAGATAAACTCATCAGTTTGTTAAAAAGATAATCATTATCCTCAATAAGATAAACCCAAATAGATGAGGCTTCTATGGTCATAGCAAAGAATCCATGATAAACTCAAACATCTAACAAAAATTTATATTCATCTAAAAAACTATAATTCTTAAAGTGCCGTCTTAAATAATTATAAAATATAATCATATATAAGTTTTTAAAATTTAAAAATTTCATTATCATCAATGTGAAATCATTATCCTCATTTTGTTAAAAAAAAAATAATCATTATCCTCAAAAAGATAAACACACTTAATTTGTTAAATAAAAATTTTCATTATACTAAATAGAAAAGTTCATTTTTGCAATGTAATAGATAAAAATAATTATATATAAAAACATTTGTTTACGGATTATTACGTGGTGTGTTAGGTTGGGTAGCATGTTTTTGCTTTGGAATGATTCTGGATAGGATAATTTTATGCTATACATAAATCTTAATCTTATATCGACATTTCAAATTAAAAATGAAAAATTTTGTATCCTAAGTTCTTTTCCAAACAAAAAAAAAAGTTATAAAATACTAATGTATGAAAAAATTTCACGTAACATTATTTTAATTTTTTCCATCTAGAGATTTAAGTCAAAGATATTTCATGTTAATCCATTTAGTGATTGTAACAATCTTTATATTTTTTTTCTTTTTAAAAAAAATATAACTTTTTTTCTCTTTAAGAACAATAATTTTCAATACCCTTATAAATAAATAAATAAATAAAATTTATCAACTTATATAATAAGTATTAACCTTGGGAATATATAAATAAAAATTGTAAAATAGAAAATGTTTATTTAAATTATAAGTAGTATAGTAGAATTTTTATTTTCTGCAAAGGGATTAAATAATGTTTTTCTCTTAAAAAAATAATATTCGTAACACAAAGTTGAAAAGTGTATAATTTAAAGATTGATATAATATTGAATATTAGTTTTAGCAATTTTACTAATTAGCTTAACTCCTAAAATTAAACTAATTAGTAAAATTGATAATTGAATTAATAAAATTAAGCTAATTAGTAAATTTTTCTATTATCAAATGTAGTAGCCTCCAAAAACAATTAAAAATTAAAAATTAAAAAAATAATCCCAATAAAAAAAATTATTTCATAAAACTAGACGGAACTAGCAAACCACAAAAGTGGTAGTAATCTACTAAAACAAATAAAAACTTAAAATTTACAGGATAATCCAAATAAAAAATTTCATAAGACTAAATAATAATAAAGATAAATTATCTATATTTTATATCTTATCATCTTTTATATAGGCTTATCTCTTATCATTATCTCTTATCATATTATTATTCATATATTTATTATTATCATTATTGTAAATTAATAGATAAATCATTGATTCTAAATTCTTATCTTTATTTTAAAAGATTAAAACAATTCTCATTCATTTACCCATATATGTCAACAGAATAAAAAACAATATTATGTGATAATCACAAAGAAACTAAAGAAAATAACTCAAGTAAACATCATCTTTGCAAAAAAATTAAATCAAAATTATTAAAACAATTAGGATAAACACTTTTTACAATCCTATCTTATGATTAACTTGAGATAATTATATAAAAAAATGTTAATTGTACTAAAAAATATTAATCTATCCATCAAATAAAAAAGATAAGAATGTATAATTTTGATTTAATTCTGATTTTCATATTAAAGGTGATAATTATATTCAACAAATGCTAATAAATTATCATGTCCCGTGAAATATAAAATATTTTGATTTATCCTTAAATATACTCATAATATCATCAAATAAAAAATATCAAAAAGTTAACTTTTGATTTCACTCTAATTAATCATAATATAAAGATAAATGTAATAAAGATATATAAAAACATATTAATTCATCAATCAACTAAATTGGGACTACATTAATTTAATAATGATCTATACATAAACAAATATAATATTTAAAAAATGAATAGTCACTATATTCCAATGAATTTATGTCCAATGAAATAACGTTCTGGTTTATCATTAATTATGCTCATCCTAATACCATCAAACACAGAATATCGAAATGTTTAATTCTGATTTAATTTTGATTCAACATGATAAAGTTGATTATCATATTATAAATGTTATTTTATCCATCAAATAAATAAGGAATATGTAAGATAAAAAGTGTTATCTTTGATTCATATGAGAAAGTTCAAAACTTATGAACAAGATAATTTAGATTATTTTTCATTGTTGTTTAATAACAATCTTTAATTTATAATAAAAATAATAACAATAATCATTACTTTAAAATATTTAATATATAAAAAAATTAAATTATCAATAACCCGTGCATTGCACGGGGTGAAAGCTAGTACTTATATAAAAAGATCCCTTCTCGAGGCACCACGTTTGTCCGCTTAAGGAATACTCGCACTAGAGCGTCTTTTCGAGGTACCACCACGTTTGTTCGCTTAAGGAATACTCGCACTAGAGCGTTTGTAGGTAAATAACATTATCTCTAACGTAACCAAAATTACAATTTGAGATTAAATTAATTCTTTAAATTTATATAATCATTATTTGTATGTGAAATCATTATCCTCAATTTGTTGAACAAATCATTATCCTCAACAAAAAATATTTAAGAAATATTAAAAAAAATCTATATATATATATATATATATATAAAATAGGCTCTCCCATTCCATTTTTAAAGTTCTATCTAATTCTAAGAATTCTCTTCTCCAAATTCTCTCTTTTATTTTTATTTTTTCCCTTATTCCTTTACTTACCGCTCTTAATTTTGATTTTTGAGTGTTTGATGAATTACTTATTAGATGATGCATATTTTGTTATACTTTTAATTGACTTTTGTTTATTCCTCAACTCAGAGCTCTTAATTTTGATTGTGTTTGATGAATTACTTATTAGATGATGCATATTTTGTTATACTTTTAATTGAATTTTGTTTAATCTAAATTTCAGGAAGAATGACATCAATGAGTTACTTCAAACAAGAGCATGACCTTAGTAAGTTTCTTTTTTTTTTTTTTTTGAAATTTTGGTAAGTTGTTATACATAGTTACTTTGATTATTCTTTGTTGAAAGAATATGCAAATAATTGATCCTTTTCTCTTTTCAAAGAAGAGAAGGGCTAAGGCTCCTAGGATTAGGAAGAAATACCCTGATCATATTCCGGTGAGAAATAATTTTGGTGAGTCTTATGCCTGTTTGACGAAACAATGTTTTTCGATTTATTTATGATTTTTTTTCGTTTTTGTCATGAGATAAGATAAATAATGAAAAAGATCAAAATATTTAAATATGAATAATAATAATAATAAATGTGATAATTATATTAAAAAAATAATAATGGTAAAAGATATTAATTTATCCATCAAATAAATATAAAAAATATCTTAAAATATTATCCAATAAAAAGAATAAGAATGTATAATTTTGGTTTAATTATATATAATTTTTCATATTAGATGTGATAATTATATTTAAAATATGCTAAATTATCATGTCTCATGCAATAGAAAATATTTTGATTTATCTTTAAATCAACTCATAATACCATCAAACAAAAAAATATAAAAAAGTTTAATTTTCATTTCACTCTAATAATTAATCATAATATCATGATAAAACGTGTTAATTCATCGATGAACTAAATAAGAAATACATTAATTTAATACTCATCTATACATAAACAAATATATTATTAAATACATATAAAAAAAGAGTCATCATTATATTCCTAATAGAATGCAATGTGTTAACCAAAATAGTCAAAAATAACAATTTCAATGTCGTCTTCATGTTTATGAAATAGTGGATATTGCAATTTATCCTTAAATTTTCTCGTAATACCATTAAACAAAAAGATTAAAATATTTAATTCTGATTTGTTTTTAACTATCATAATAAAGTTGATAATCATATGAAAATATTAATTTATCTATTAAATAATTTAGGAAGATCTAATTCTGATTTACTTTTGATTCATCATAATAAAGTCAATAATCATTAATACCATCAAATTAAAAAAAAATCAAAATGTTTAATTTTGATTTATCATAATAAAATATATTGAATAATCATTTTTATTATTGTTTAATAATAATCTTTATTTTATAATAATGAAAATAATAATAATCTTCAATTTAAAATATTTAACATAAAAAATTTTAATATCAACATCTCATGTATTGCACGGGGTAAGAGCTAGTATGATTAATAATTATGAAACGAACAACGATTATGATCATATTAAGTTTTTTTTATTATGATAAAAAAAGTTGATGACGTGTGAGTTATATTTGCTGTAAAATATATTGAGATAATCATGATTGTTTGTATACTAACCGAATGCAAAAAATAATATTAAAATTTTAAAAATGAATTTATCAGGAAAACAAAATTAAAACAATCGAAAATAGGATTACGTATATTTTATCCTTTCATGATAACTTTGACAAATTTTAACAATTTTTATCTGTAAAGGATAAATTGCAATTATTCAATCTTTTAAATTTTCGCCATTTAATCTTTTATATTAAATTTTGTTGTTTTTGTTTATCTAAAATAACCGATTTTATAATTCAGATTTGGATTCTTTAACTTTTTTTAAGTCATCATCTCCTTAATTCATAATTTTATCTATTAGATATTTTTAATAATTTAGATTTTAAGCGATTTGAAGTAATCTTATCTTATAACTAAAAAACCGAATTAGAGAAAGTCATATTATAAGAGTCGAATTAGCTATTCCAAATCCTACAATGAGAGCTTTTATTGTTCATCAGTCAAGTAGGATTTGCTAGCATGGAGCAAGGGGGAGCTTTATTTTTTTTCCCCCTAAACTTCATGTATCTTTTACATATCGAAGATTAATTTGTTTGGTAAAATTATCATAAGCAACAAAGCTCTCTTTATCAAATTTTAACATAGCTGCCTTCTCAAGATTCAAATCGAAGATACCTTAGTAAGTTATACTCCTTCCGTGTCTTAATATAAGTCATTTTTATTTAACTCATACTACATATTAAAAAAAGTAATTATTACTTTCAAATATATCAACAAAATATGTTGTCATTCCAAAGCTATCCCTATTTAAAACTTTACAACTCCATTTATTTTTCTATCTATTGTAATTATTACCCTATCACCCTTATATAATTAGAGAGGTGTATTTAATACTCCCTCCGATCCTATATATAGGTCACATTCTAGAAAGTTTTTTTGGTCCTAATTATAAGTCACTTTATATTTTCTATGCATCATTTATTGATTTTTCTCTTTTTTGCCCTTATTAAATGCTTTGACTATCTATGTGTTTTTTGTTACTCATTAATGAGTGCGAATTTTCCAAGAAAAGTTAAGGGGGTAAAATTGTAATGTTACAATATATTCTCATAGAATTCATAAAACCAACCACTTTCCTTGGTATGTGTAATTCGGTTAAGTATGCCCTATAATACCGGAGGGAGTATAAACTTTTTAATGCTATCTAAAAATTCTAAAACGACTTATAAAAAGGATAAAAAATTATTCAAAATGGTACCCTGGAAAAGAGGCCGAGGGAGTAACAAATATCTACCCATTAATCTTTGCGTTTATAGTTCAAGAAAAATGCTTTTAAAATTTGTGAGTAAAATAATATTTAAAAATTAAAGTCTACCAAAAAAAAAATTAAAGGTAAGAAGTAAAAACGCCCAAAAGTCAAAGTGTTTTCATTTAATATTATTTTTATATTTAAATATTTAATTATTGTTTTTGTGGATTCTCTAAAACTGAATAAGAAGAATAAGAAGAAGCTGCGTGGCCTTGTTTTGTTCTTCTACTTCTTCTCTTCTCTTTCTCACATTTGCTTCCTTTCCTTCTTCTCTAAAAATCTCTGCAGCTTCTGCTACCCCTTTTTGATTCACAACCCAGAACTTTGTTTCATCTATTATTCTTTTTTCTTTTTATGTCTTTTTTTTATGTATGTAAACAGATTTCCATTTAATGGGTACCATTAATGTATAAAAATTTAAGCTTGTGTACTTTTATTAATTAATTAATGTATTGAATTAAATTAAAAGTGAGAACTTTTGTGTTTGTTTGGTGGTGTGTTTGTATTGTTAAGTTGTGGAATTTGGGATCTGAATTGTGATGGAAGAAGAAGAAGAACAGGTGGCTGCAGCAATGAAGAATCAGGTTGACTTGGATGGAGAAGAAGAAGGAAGAGGAGTTGACTTCAAGTCTTCATGCTGCCATATGCAGAAGTTCAAGCTCTATGAGACTCGTTCGGTATGCTCTATGCATTTTCTTCATTAATCATTTCATGTATTATATGACTTATAACATATTGATTCATTGTTTGCTTTTAAATTCATGTACTTCTTTGTGTTATTTCATGATACTTTCAATTTGGTTTGGGTAAAGGTTGCATTTTTTATTTTTTTTTGCACCTGGGATTTAGAGTCCTCTGTGTTCTTCAATATCCATGTTGCTGTTGCCCAGTATCAAGTAGTGTATATAGTTTGTTTTTGATTGTCATCTGTATTCATTTCAGATTGTATTTCATGTTCATTTGTCATCAGTGTATAATTTGTTTCTGATTGGAATCTTTGTATTGACATTAATTTTTTCATTCATTGGGATTCACTGTCAAAAGTTGCCTATGATTTCTGGAAATATCCAACTTTACATTTAAATCTTCTTTAAAAAGGTAAACTAGGGTTTTGTTTTTGTTTTTGTGTTTTTGTGTGTTTTTTTTTCTCTTTTTTTTTTTTCCAATTTCTTTACTCAATTTCATGACTCTCATTGTATTATGGTACAGGTTTTAATTTTGGAATCTTATATTACACTACTGACAGTTGTTACTTGAAAGGTATCCATGTGAATATATATCTGGAAATTTTCATGAAAATGGGTATACTGTTTTGTTGATTGCTAGACAAGCAAGTTCACCGAAAAAGAAAAAAAGTGTGATAAAGGCACATACTTTAAATCCGCTTTACCTTAATCTTCTCGCCTCTATCTCTTCCCATGGTTTTCCCTTATTTAAGTCCCGTCATGGTCAAAGTTTAAGGGTAGTACCATTGTGGTCTACAATCATATCATATAATCATTGTCAGTGGTTTCCTAATTGCAAAACATGAAAGTGTACCTTCTTAATATGATAGATTTCATGCAACATAGGTGATATTGAGAAAGATGGGGCTCTTCCCATCTCAACATTTGCCAAATGAAACAGGGCAAACAATATCACTAGATTGTTAATTCTGGAATATCTTTGAGTCTTTATTTGCACTCCTAAGACTCATTACTCACACTATGCAGACCATTTAATCCGAAATGTTGCATTAATGGTCAAAATACTATTCATCAAGAATTTTTTGTCTCATTTTTTATAATTGGCATTAATTGCTTATAAGTACTTCCCTTTTATGAATATTATCCTGTTACATTTTTTGTGCCACATGATATGGGTATGAAACGTTATTGCAGTCATCTTATTAAGTTATTATTATGCACAGAAATTTTATATCATCGGAAGAGACAAAAGCCGAAGTTATTGGAAGGTCTTAAAGATAGACAGATTAGAAGCGTCTGATTTAAGTATCACGGAAGATCCTACGATATTCTCAGAAATTGAGTGTTGTGACCTTCTGAACCGAATTCACGAAGGAAACAAGTCAACTGGGGGGCTTAAATTTGTTACAACTTGTTATGGAATCATTGGTATGTCCTATCTTCTATCTATACAAGAGCAAAATTTCTACCATAATTACTTTTTTTCCCCCTATTTTTCTTCCGAATAAATCCATAACTTGAATTTTTCTTTTGATTTAGGATTTGTGAAATTTCTTGAGCCATACTACATGCTGCTTATCACAAAACGAAGGAAGATTGGCACAATTTGTGGGCATTCTATATATGCCATCACAAAGAGTGAAATGATTCCAGTTCCACATTCTACCATGCGATCCAAAGTGGCATGTTCTAGTGATGAGAACAGGTCTTTAATCAATTCTGCATGTGATTGTAATATGTCTATGGTACATATAAAGAGACATACCATAGTTGCGTTGAGAGTTATACCTTGTTTATTGTACTTAAATGAGAACTGTGTTATGAGTTATGCCTCTTTATTTATGTTCATTATTATATTGTGTAAATTCAATTTCCTGTCTGAGCATCATATTTTACTTGGCTTTAAGTTGGTAAATTTTAGGGCTTGTCTTTTATGGTATTTTTGAGTCATGTACCAAGTGCTAAGGGTACCTCCTCCATTTTTTCGTTTCCAAGCTCTACACTCTATAGTAGGTTCATTTCCTGCAAATATACAGGGTTATTGTTCATTGCTTTTGTGATGTAAATGTTTCTTTTTGAGCAAGCCAAGGTAATGTCAGGGTTCCACCAAGGGAATCACCGTCTTTCCCCATACCCTATTTTCAGTTTTGCTTAGGGTTTCTTAATTTTTATTGACCATATGTGTTCCTTTTATTCTTCGACATAATAAACCACCTTATTAATGAGCGTTTTCTCTTTTTTTCTCTTGATACCTAGATACAAGAAGCTTCTATGCAGTGTGGATCTCACAAAGGACTTCTTTTTCAGCTACTCATACCATGTCATGCTTAGTCTTCAGAAAAACTTGTCTAATAATAATAATACAACTGGTCAGTTGCTATATGAGACAATGTTTGTTTGGAATGAGTTCTTAACTCGTGGAATCAGGAATACTCTCCATAATACTTCTTGGACGGTTGCCTTAGTACATGGCTTTTTTGAACAGGTAGTTGTGATGTCTCCTTTATTGCCTCAGTACATGTTTTTTTGAGTGTTTTGTGAAGAAAGGTAGTTAATGGAGCTAATGGTAATTTGATATTCACTTGCATATATTTTGTTTCTTTTGCTTTAATTTCATACCTTTACAGTGAGGTTAGCCTATTAAATGTTCATTTAGAACCCAACATCTCTTCGAATTAATTTTCTCTTGGTTATACTTTGTTTGCATATCCTTGATCAATAATGATATTAGTTATACCTGTTTCTATTTATAGTTAACTTATCTTGCCAGCATTCTATTTAATAGCAATTGATGGTGCAGACTTTAAACTTTTAAGTTCTTAGTGTTTCAGTTGTCTTACATTGGAATATCTATTCCTCAAGATGACATAGAAGGTTTGATTAAATCTTTTGGTATGGGAAGCATTTCTAACTTTTCATTGCCATGTAATGCTTAATTTGTTCATATATGATACTGGCTTGTATCCTTCCTATGGTGGTGCCAGTAGATTGTAAGGTTGCTACTGTTACCTGTAGAATGAAAATATTCATTTCTTGGCATTTTTTCCAGGTTAAACTTTCTACATTTGAAAGGGAGTTCTACTTGACTGTCATTGCTAGACGCTCACGGCATTTTGCTGGGACCAGGTTTGTATTTTCTTGGGCCTTTCTTTCTGGGTTATTGATACAATTAAAGCAATATTTAATCTTACTTTGCACTTTTGAGTTTCTAATTTTCTATTTGACATAGCTTCTAATTTGTACTAGTTTCTGCATGGACTTCAATTCATTGTGATATACCACCAAGATAACATTTCTTTTTTCTTTTCCTTTCATTAGATTTTCTTTCCCTCCTGTTTCTAAACACGATGTTCCTTGGTTTCTCCATCTTGTGCAGATATTTGAAGCGAGGAGTAAATGAAAGGGGTAGAGTTGCTAATGATGTTGAGACAGAGCAGATAGTCTTTGCAGATGCTCATGATGGATGTCCAATGCAAATAAGTTCCGTGGTGCAGATACGGGGTTCAATCCCTCTTTTCTGGTCTCAGGAAACCTCTCGGTTGAATATAAAACCAGACATTATATGTATGATATGGAGACAACTTCCTTTGCCTCTTACTTATCTTTAGTTTACACTGATTTTGGTTCTTTCTCCCCAGTATCAAAGAAGGACCGTAATTTTGAAGCCACAAGACTGCATTTTGAAAATCTAGCTAAGAGATACGGAAATCCTATTATTATATTGAACTTAATCAAGGTAGTCATTTTTCCATATATATGTAACTTTGTAAGGAATCATATCTCGTGGTTGATCTCCGTGTCTGGTCTACACTATAATGTGTTTTAATTTCTGCGTTCTTCTGTCATATTGTGTTTCAGATGTGTGAGAAGAAGCCTCGAGAAAGTATTCTCCGAGCTGAGTTTGCAACTGCTGTTAGGTCTATTAATAAAGATTGGAGAGGGGAAAATCGCCTGAGGTTCTTTAACCTTGACCTGCATCTGCACTCAAGATGGTAATTTGCTAATCTCTCTTTTGTCCAACCATGATAGGTTTTTCTTGTATTTTGACATTATCCGAACAATCTCCTTCAGCAGCAAAGCTACTAATGTGTTAACACAACTGGGAAGAGTTGCTGCATATGCATTAAAGTTAACTGGCATCTTCTACTGTGAAGTGACACCGAGCCTAGAGGGATTGTTAGGTCATTCCAACTCTGGGTAAGTACTGTTACAGCTAACCATCATTGTGATAACTGAAGTGTTATTTTACCTTTGTGCACAACCAGAATACACAATGCTTTAAAGATCAAAGTAGCTGGTTTTCAAAACATGTTTTAGAAACAGAGAAGTTAAATTTTTAATTTATGTATGTCTTTGGTTTGCATGTGATATTTTAGTAAATATTTGTTTTCTTAATTGCTGTTGTATTAAATAGGCAAGTTGAAATTTCACTTTATGATTTATAATTGCTGATTAATTTGCTTGATCATTATTTATGGTGTGTTTGTATTTATATTATAATGGTTAGCATTTGCTTTATGCCTTGAAATTCTTGCTACTAGTAATATCAACCGTTTATTTTTTTCTACATAATGCAGCAAACTTGTTGATAAGGGCACAGAAATTAACAATCATTTTCATACTGCTGATATTAATGGAGATTGCAGTGTCAAACCCCGGAAGCTTCAGGAAGGGGTCCTGAGGACCAATTGCATAGACTGCTTAGATCGTACCAATGTTGCTCAATTTGCTTATGGACTTGCTGCACTTGGACGTCAGCTCCAAGCCTTAGGATTTATTGAATCCCCAGATATTGACCTTGATAACCATTTGGCAAAGGAGATAATGGCAATCTACGAGTCCATGGGTGACACATTAGCTCTGCAATATGGGGGTTCAGCATCACACAAAAAGGTAACCTTTTGGCTTCAATTATTGGCTTTGCAACTAATCCCCAAGAATATCATCTACTCCCACGCCCATCACCCTTCTTATCTGCATGCACATGCGATGGTTGGGGGTACGGGAGATGGTTATTGGTTTCAATTATTGGCTCTGCAGCTTAACCTCAAGTACCTTATCTGCACTCATCAACCCTCCCCATGCATGCATGCATGCGGGTTGAGGGAATGGGAGATGGTGCTTGGCTTCATAGTTGCCAATGACCTCATTGACTCAAGTGTCCTGCAGTACGAAATGCTTAGATACGTCTGCTATTTTTCATGCTTATAGTGTGCCATATAGCCTCTTAGTTGCACCGAATAATTTGATGTAACATGTCGGATGTGATCTGTGAAGCCACTTGCTTTTCCCTAAGCTTTAAGAAATGTTTATGGTGTGAGTCATGAGCTTAATGTTTTGGTGCAATGGTAGTTGCTATATGAATTTCGACATCAAATAGATGAGCTGAAGGATATGATTTCTATTTTTATATGGTAGTTTCACAGTAAATGAATATTTTCAGCTATTTTACATACTCACCATTTCACATGTCTATAAATAGAAGCGTGGAACCTTTTTGGTTACTGGTCTTGAAATGGAAGTTTAACTTTGCCTCTTTACTAGTTTACTTTGTGTTTCCTTGCATGGACGTTTGGTCTGAGTTTTGTACTTGATATTTCTGAGCATTTTGTACATGGTCTTGCTTTACAGATATTTTCTGAGAGACGAGGTCGATGGAAGCCAGCAGCACAATCTCAGGAATTTATTCGAGCCGTACAACGTTATTGCAACAATACATACTTTGATGGCAATAAGCAAAAGTCAATTAACTTGTAAGAAAAAAAAAACTGCATTTTTTCAATTAATATTTACATAGTGTTTCCATAGTAGTTGAACATTATGTCCTGGTTGCATTAAAATGAAAGTTTTAATGGTACTGCTGGATATTTGGTCAGGTTCTTGGGTCACTTTCAGCCTCAACACGGAAAGCCGGCTCTGTGGGAGCTGGATTCTGATCAACATTACATCGTTGGGAAACATGGCCCATATTTAGAGGATGACAATGTTAGGTATAATGATGTATTCAGTCGCACAAATTTTCATATCTGTTAGTAACATATCCCACAGGGGGCTTATACTTGTAAACAAGAAAGCTTTTATTACCGGTAAAGATTTTAACAAAGTTTTGATATTTTCTTCCTAATTTCACTTATCCTTCTCTATTTAAGTCTAGGTTCAGAACTTAATTCTCATATTGAAATTAGTTTTTAAGCATATGGATAGAAGTTGATAATTTTGTCATCTGTTGTTGCATTTCTTCACATCTTAAGTATCTCGATTAGTTTGACTAATGTTGGGATGCATACATGAAGTGTTCCTTGATTTTACTTTTTCACTCTCCACTTAAGTCTGTGGTAATTGCTTACCCCTCCTCCCGTAAGTTGCTACTAGCAATATAGAATGACCACTTTAAAAAATCACTCTTTTTGTTGGAAGTGTTAGTTTGTTTGACTTATTATCTATCAAGGACAATAACTCTCTCTCTCTCTCTATATATATATATATATATTCTGTAAGGAATTAGTTCTTTTGTGGAAAGATTGACACTGTTTTTCCATTGTTTTGGTAGGCCAAGTATGAAAAGATCGCTATCAGATGGAACTCTCTCTGAAAGTGACACTGCAATCAGGAATGTGGGAGTTACAATTTGTAAGCACTCATCTGAAAAAACTGATAACCGACGTCTTTCAGGGTCTACTGCAGATATCTTTACTTGTGGAATTGATATTTGTCATTGCAGGTATGCTTAATTGTCATTTTGCCTGCTGTAAGACACGCTTACGAACTGATTGTTTTCCTTGTTTGCTTTTCTGTGAACTTAATTTGCCATCTAAAAGAGAATTGGAATTGTTTAAACATGGCAATCACTAATGCCAAAGCTGTTGTCTAGTGTGGCCTTTAGTTTGACATGATATCCTTTATTATGGAAACCATCCAAATCTTTGTTGCAATCATGCTTTGTGAATATCATACAGGCAAATATATAGTGGAATGGTCAAGGATCCATGTCTAGTGTGGCCTTTAGTTTGACATGATATCCTTTATTATGGAAACCATCCAAATCTTTGTTACAATCATGCTTTGTGAATATCATACAGGCAAATATATAGTGGAATGGTCAAGGATCCATGTGAAATTGATCACGTTTGTCATGATTGTCATGATGGACATGGAGATTCATGTGATTGCTCCAATGTCCTTGATGTGGACTGGCTTTTTTCTTCCGCAAATTCTTGTGAAGAGGAAGTACTTCAAAGGTAGTTCCATGTCTTTGATTACTATTCATTCCCTTTATTCTTCCTTCTTTTCGGTCTCTTGATTAATGATATAAAAATTTGGTATTTCTTCCCCATTGGTTTTATGCTTCCCTCAAATTTTGTTCATTAATAGAGACTTGCTCTAGCATTAGTTTTGGTTAGTTAAATTGGCTTCTGTCTCAACATTAGTTAATCTGTTGAATTCTGTAAAAATCCGACTCATTCAGTTTGGGATATGTTTACTGTTATCATGCTATCGGCATTGATTAATGTCAATATTGGATAAATGAGTGATTACTGACCACTTGTTTCTTTTGGGTACAGTTCTGCACACAGGTCTGCCAGCATCTCATCAGAGAATATTGTGAATGAAGGAAGAATAACTGAGACAGCCATAAAGGTTAGTATATGTTCTTTTAGTGCTCGGAGGGCTCTCTTTACTTCCATCTTGGAAAGTTGAAGGAGCTATGGTTTCTTTTTAGACCTAGGCTAATTTAAGGTTAGGACTTAGGAGAGCATTTTTTTTTCATAAGCTTATCTGATAAATAAGCAAGATTTCTGATAAATAAGATCTTATAGGATGATCAAATGTTATTTAAATTATTTGTATTAGGGAAATAATATTAATTAACCAGATAGAAATTGTGCATTGGAAAGTGGTATGATGCAAATTTTCTATTTTCTTGATTACTTAACCAGTGCCCTTGTAAACTTAAGTTGTTCTCTCATAAGTCCAAATAAACTCTTTACGGGTTCTCACTTAATCCATTATTTTCCATCATGCAAACCAATTGGAATGACAAAATCTTTTCAACCTCTTTCAGGGAAGGAGGGAGAGCGGAGAAGGAGGGCTGAACAAAGATGGTGATTACAGCGAAAGCTTTGGAAGCTGGGTACAAGGGGAGATGTTTTTTCTTTAAAGAGAACACTAACGACTCACCTCACCACCTCTACCACCCCTTCCGAAGGATGTGGGTTCCTGTACAGAAAAATAAGTAAATAAATAAATAATTGGGAGCTAAAATAGCACTTGCAGCAGCTGAGAAGATGTATTTTGTAGGGCTATCTACCTATCTAATCTAAAGATTGATTTGCATATAATATTTTTCACCCTAAGGTTCTCCATAGCTAGTGGTAGCAAGCACAAATTTGGGAGGTAATTGTAGATGTCAACTCCCAAAGGGTGCTTCTCCTTAGATACATTATTAAACTTTTGAGATAATCTTCAACCCTGTACATAATATTTCTCAGAGAAAAGCACAAATTTTCTCAGCTGCTACTCAGATTTACAACATGAACACATATATAGATTAAAAAATTTGGTTGTATTTAGCTGCCGGTTTTCGTCTTTTTATTTTGAAATGCTAATGTCACTGTATTGACCCTCGGTGTTAGTAGTTCATTTATATGAGTATATCTTCCCTTCCATGCAGAACAAATGTGGATTTGATTTTGTTGGAAGATTTGTTGATGAGTAAACAAAATCCTTATCAGCCATTGTTGGTGAAGGGTGGAAGAGCTTAGGTTCATGAAGTTATGGTTTTGATCATAGAATCTGTGCATGGAAAAAATATTGTCAGGAGTGGTTTTGGTCTAGGCATTTGTTTTTACTTAAAGAGATTAGTCTTAGCTCATTGGGTTGAAGAAGAAAAAAAAAAGTGATATTTTTGCCACCCCCACATCGTCAGCCTATCATCCTATGATCGATTTTGTTCACAATCTTAATGTCGTGAAGAAGTGATGGTCATAGTTACTCTGTCATGATCTTACTCACGATGGTAGAAATCAGTAGTGTGTAAAGTCATGATGAAAGTGGGGTGGCATGAGAATAGTGCCAATCCATGAATCAGTTTCAGTTGGATTTCGAGTGGAGCAATTAGTTATGGCTAAAATAAAAATTTCAGAAAATAAAAGTATCAAAATCAGAGGAAAAAAGTGTGAAAATTGAAATCAAAACTCAATATATATTCGAAGAATTAAAACATATTTAGTAGTTTGGAGAGGGAGGGACTAAAATGAATGAGGCATAATAAAATAATAATTTAAAGCCGTGCCAAAAATCCAGAGTGAGTGAGTTGGTTACTGATGGATGAATAGTAGCTTGACTTTATGCATGAAGTTATCACTTCAAATTTTAGCATTACCAACATCACGTGGAGGAAGGTAAGAGTCCATTATTCTTGGGGATTTAGTTTATTGACCCCCAATTAATTAGTTTACCCATGTTAATATGAAAAGTAAAAATATCCTTAAAAAATTCAATAATAATAAACTACCCTTCCTTATTTAGTTCAGTGGCTCGTTCTAGGGTGAGTGAGCTTGTAATTTTAAGAAGCTCACTGACCCCCAAGCTTACTTTAAAAAAAAAAAAGATTTTTCACTAGCTCTCTCGGGGGTCAGCTAGCTTGTAATTTTACAAAGCTCGTTGACCCTCGAGAGAGCTAGCTTTAAAAAAAGGATTTTTCACTAGCTTTCTCCGGGATCAGCTAGCTTGTAATTTTACAAAGCTCGCTGACCCCCCAACTAGCTAGCTCTCTCGGGGGTCAAAGAGTTAGTTTTAAAAATATGATTTTTCATTAGCTCTCTTGGGGTCAGAGAGCTTTGTAAAATTACAAGCTCGCTAACCCCCGAGAAAGCTAGTGAAAAATCTTATTTTTAAAATTTTGTAAAATTACAAACTCGCTGACCCCGAGAGAGCTAGTGAAAAATCCTATTATTAAAACCAGCTCTGTCAGGGGTCAGAAAGCTTCGTAAAATTACAAGTTAGCTGACTCCCGAGAAAGCTAGTGAAAAATCCTATTTTTAAAACTAACTCTGTCGGGGGTCAGAAAGCTTTGTAAATTACAAGTTAGCTGACCCCCGAAGAGAGCTAACGAAAAATCCTATTTTTAAAATTAACTCTCTCGGGGTCAGAGAGCTTTGTAAAATTATAAACTAGCTGATCCCCGAGAGAACCATTGAATTAAATAAGGAAGGGTAATTTATTATTTTTAAATTTTTTTAAGAGTATTTTTGACTTTTTGCATTAACGGGATCAACTAATTAATTGGGGTCAATAAACTAAATCCCATATTCTTATATGATTTTGGCAAATGTTAACCATTTAAGTTATGAGAATTTTCAGTAGCGAGGGTGTGCCTTCCGGCGATAGCATTGGCTCAATGTGCTTGAGATCAGCGCGCTAAGTGATCATTAGGCCTGTCAGATTGGACAACAATATCATGAGGCCTAGTTTGGTTGCTTATTGTTCTGCTAGGCCCCTTGTTTTATACTCCCTCCGGCTCGAATTATAAGCAACAAAAAATATCATTATCTTGGTTTAAATATAAGCAAAATCAACTAACTTTATTAAATTTTGTTTCATTCTCAATGCCACTTTCCTAAAACATCTCTAGAAAATTGTAATCTTAATTAATTTTTGTTTCATTCCCAATACTACTTTCCTAAAATATCTCTACTTTTTATAAATTTGAGAAAATTAAATACAATCAACTAACCTCCTTAATAAGCGTAAAAGTGGTTGAATTTGCTTATAATTCGAGCCGGAGGGAGTATATTTAATAATTACTCCTCCGACTCGAATTATAAGCAACAAAAAACATACTACGCTTGGTTTAAAATATAAGCAAAACTAACTAACTTTATTAAATTTTATTTCATTCCCAATACCACTTTCCTAAAACATTTCCAGAAAATTGTAATCTTAATTAATTTTTGTTTCATTCCCAATACTACTTTCCAAAAATACCTCTATTTTTTTTTATAAATTTGAGAAAATTAAATACAATCAACTAACCTCCTTAATAAGCGTAAAAGTGATTAGAATTGCTTATAATTCGAGCCGGAGGGAGTAGTTTAATTACTCCATCCGTTTCACAATGTTTGACCTTTTAGCCTTTTTTTTCTTGTTTCACAATATTTGGCCTTTTACATTTTCAATACACAAACATATTTTTTTTCCAATATTAACCTTTCATTCAATCATTTCTCTTACTCCTTATTAATTCTACTTTTATCATCTCTCTCATCTCTAAACCACTATACATTAATTAATGGACACACTTACTAATAAAAATTAAATACTATTACAATTTTCAATAAGGATTAAATAGGGGCATTTTAGACAAACTATACATAATACTTACAATAATTAACACTTTCTTAATCTGTGTGCTCAAACCTAAAAGGCCAAACATTGTCAAACGGAGGGAGTATTGATTATGATTAAACTCACTAGTCACTAGACTCTGAACATGTGCGATGTGGAGATGGGTCTGGGAATTACTCTTTAGTACCTACTCATTTTATAACGTCAGTTCTTTAAGTTTAATGCATTAATTAATGTAATTAATGGGGTGAGGCAATGGATGTGATAGAAATAAAAATGGAAGACTTTTTCTTTTTTAACCCATTATTTACTCTTTAATCCCATTTCGTTTTTATTAGATTATTAATTTTCTTAATAAGCATGAATTAATTATTTTTGATTTAAAATGAGACCGGAGTGAGTACAACATATACATCCTACTCAAATTTGATTATTCTAACTTGGGGGTTGTATATCTTGAATTTGATATTTCAAAGGTCACGGAAAAATTGAGATATATTATTATCCTAAAAAAAATGTCATCTTATTTGAGAAATGTCGTTCCCAATGATGATCAGCTTCAAAGAAGTACTCTCTTCATTTCATAATGTTTGACCTTTTAGACTTTTTTTCCTTGTTTCACAATGTTTGGTCTTTTACATTTTCAATACACAAACATATTTTTTTTTCCAATATTAACCTTTCATTCAATCATTTCTCTTACTCCTCATTAATTCTACTTTTATTATCTCTCTCATCTCTAAAACACTATACATTAATTAATGGACACACTTACTAATAAAAATTAAATACTATTACAATTTTCAATAAGGATTAAATAGAAACATTTTAGACAAACTATACATAATACTTACAATAATTAACACTTTCTTAATCTGTGTGTCTAGACCTAAAAGGCCAAACACCGTGAAACGTAGGGAGTACTCATTGTTGATGTCACTGATTGTATTTCCTGTCTTGTCTTTGATGTATATATTTTCCCCTAATGTTCTACTACCGGTTTGATATTGATCTCTCACAATGCATTTGTTTTCAATGTTAATGGATAGTAAAGTGACATAGAGTTGTGGCCTTCCTTTCTTTTCTTTATGAAGCTTTTTAAGGAAAACTGAGACAACTGAACTAGTGTGTATAATATGGGGTAGAATATCAAAATATATATGGATTAGATTGACAATTAATGTAAACCCCATGAATACGAAATTATGATTATTGATCAACAACCGCTAGGCTTAATAATGCAAGCTAAGCTTCTCATCTTTGAAGCAGTCGGGCGTCCCTAATCGAAAAGGATGCTAATCATGGCATTGTTAATAATGCTGACTCATCTAATTCTCTCAATCTCAATCTTTATGAGGAAAATGTAGTACTACTAGACTAACATTTATTTTTGTAATCCTCTCTCTTCACTCTTCAAGTTAATGAAATATGGTTAATGTTAGCACCTAGCAATAACTCTATATTACTATCTAACTAGCATGCAATTGCAGGTTAAGGTTGAATATTCCAAATATGAAGTACCCAACATCTCAACCGGGAATCACCAAAAAGAGGGATGAGGTGGTGACCTTTACTGCTACTTCAGATCAAGCTCAAAGAGTAAGGCACTACTCTAAGCCTAAGGGAAACCATGATGACCTTCAAATCATGGCTGATGAGCTTGAAAAGATTTTTGCTGAGCATAAACTACGTGTTCCCACCCCTCCTCATCATCAGTTTCCTTCAAGAGACACTGTGCCTTGTGTAGCAAGCTTTGATGATTCTATTTCACTTCTTGTCCCTAGTCATGATTATGGTCATGCTCTAAGCCATAGTTTCTCATATCTCAACTTTGGCAATCATGATTCTAGAGGCAAATATTATGACAAGTACAGGATCAAGAGGGATGCTAAACTTAGGGAACAATGGAAATTGAATAGGGTAGAGAAGGAAGCTAGGATGAAGGCCATGCAGGATATTCTTGACCACACTAGCGCTTACATGAATGCCAACTTTTCAGGCTCTACACATTCACCTGCTGACAAGCTTACATCATTCAAATCAAATCTCATGAGAGAGCAGGCATTCTTTACTTCTTTTATGGTTTTTTTCTGTGATAATTTCTAAACTTTTAATCTTATTGAATGTAATCTTTTTCCTGTCAGAATGAAGATGATGGAGATCTTTCTGAATTGTTGGAAGAAAATATTTATGGACAAGATACCGTATTTGGTGAATCTACTTATGGAGATGGTGTTGCTTCAAAGCAAATCAGGAAGAATTTGCCTAATAGACAAGTATCTTCAACCACATCTCCCACAACAGCAGGGTCATCAATCTCACATTCATCTGCCAAGATTTTCGACCGCAATTCTGGAAGGCTAATAAGAAGAGACAGTACTTGCTCTTAATTAGCTATCTGATCTCGGTTATTCATGTCTATGTTCATTATATCTCAACCATTTGCTTGTAATTGAGGTCATACAGTAAATAAATAGAATTGAAAGTGGACCCTTTTTCATTTGCTCAAAGTAGTGGTATATAACTTAAAAAATGATTTAGAGACCTACAAGCCTACAAACCTACACATCAGATTATGACACTTGTTATTTTCAAGTTAAAAAAAATTAAATAAAAGAACTTAAATGACAAATGTCAAGATCCTAATATGTAGACTTATGGGTAGGTTTCTTTATATAGGTTTCTCAATCATTGCTCATATAACATGGAAATCATTTTTTTAAATGCTAAAATTGGTTCTCTTTCCACCTAACAAAGTACTCCTCCGCTCATATATATAGGTCACATTCTAGAAAGTTTTTTTGGTCCTAATTATAAGTCACTTTATATTTTCTATGCATCATTTATTGATTTTTTCTCCTTTTTGCCCTTATTAAATGCTTTGACTATCTATGTGTTTTTTGTTGTTCATTAATGAGTGCGAATTTTCCAAGAAAAGTTAAGGAGGTAAAATTGTAATGTTACAATATATTTTCATAGAATTCATAAAACCAACTACTTTCCTTGGTATGTGTAATTCGGTTAAGTATGCCCTATAATAAGGACCGGAGGGAGTAACAAGTTAGTTTTTTTGGGCTCAAGTCATAACTCCCACTTGGGACTGTCCAACATAGAGGACAAGGACTTAATGGCCCAGGTAGTGGTGAACCACAAGTTCAACATAGGCCCATCAGACAGAAAGCACAACCATTCTGGATGAAGAAGGATTATCACATAGTAGCTCAAGTAAAGGGAATCAATTAGTAGACAGCTGTCAATTGATCCTCTATTCTGTTATTGCTCTCATGATTAAATAAGTTGGTTACCATGGAATGAAAATAGCCAGAAAATTGATGGACAATCCAAACTCAAACAATAAGAAAATGAGCTTAAAGTCAAGGCATTACTAGTAATGCATTAACAAATCCACAATAAATCAACCCCAAAATAAGTCACTTCAATTTCATTACTCCCTCCGTTTCACTTCAATTGAATAAAGGTTAGAATTAGAAAGAAAAATATGTTTATGTATTGGAATTGTAAAAGGCCTAATGTTATGAAACAAGAAAAAAAGGCTAAAAGGCCTAATGTTCTGAAACGGAGGGAGTATTATTCATTTATAATAGTGCCCTACATTTTTCTCGGGACAATGATCATAGTCACTTGGATCAGCATGGTAAGCCTCATGAGTTCTTGAAATTGGGAATCATCAAAGAGGGGAGGGTAGAGTAAAAAGTCAGCATAGCATGGCTCTCGTTAGCTTAGTAAAATAAGACAAGCATGACAGATTATTATTATTATAGCATAAAATCTTGAGTTATCATATATACATTAAACATGATCATGGTGATTATGGGCCACTATGTTGGTCATGGGTGGCAAATCAAATGCCCAACCTCATAAAGCTATAATGTACTACTAGGACTTTGTTGTGGCAAAATGACTTTACTTGTTTAAAGTAGGATTTCTCAATCTATAGCTCATTTTTTTTAGGTAAATTGAATAAGATATGGAGAGGGCAAGAAAATTGACATTGGAATATCCTTTACCTTTCTTAATGGTTACATTTCCTCTAACTTAAAAACGAAAGATGACCATATATTGAAACACCCCACCATAATTTCAGCTTAATTCCTATTAAGTTATTCATAACTTTTATATTATTTTATTATTATTATTTTTTTTAATAAAGGAGCTGATTGTCATTTCGTGTCCCACAAAACAAAGTGTTCCACATTTGCCACACGCCTATGTATTTACCTTGGCTTTTAAGCCAAGAGAATATGATGGTTACGTGCCTGGCATGCAAAGCTCAAGATATTCTTGGTTAAGCCACTCACTGTTGGAAGCAAAGCAATCAGAGCCATTCTGTTTTGGAAGCCACGTAGTTTGCCATCCCTTAGCAAAATCTTTGGTTTTTTCTGTCGGCCCTATATGCTACTATTCTCAGGTAACATTGTCTTCTTTTTTTTTTCATTTCCTGTATAGAAAGAAAGCTCTTGTCATTTGTTTTTTTTTTCATTTCCTGTATAGAAAGAAAGCTCTTGTCCATTGTTTTTCTGCTTACTCTTTATTTTATACCATAGAAGAAAACTTTGCTGCACGCCTAATTTCATATTTTGGAGATCTTTGAAATTGTCAGTTAGATACATTTTTTGCAACATTATTTGTAAATTGTAACCATCAGGTTATTAGAATAACTAAAGTCAATAGGATTTTTCTACATACATCAGCTTGTTATGTTAGTAGTTAGGACCCTCAAAGATGAATCAATTTATGTCACACAAGTATACCTTGCAGCATATGATTAAGCTTTTATTTCATATGCATTCTTGTGTTCGATATGCCAGAGATGCATTTTTACTAACACCTTGAACTAGTACATCAAGCAGTTAGAAGTTTGAATATATATAATTAAAAGAAAGGGAAAGAAGAATGGCATCACTCATACCTGGAGTTCTACTGAAGCTTCTCCAAACTATGAACTCTAATGTAAAAATTCGTGGCGAATATCGCTCAGTCCTTCTACAAGTGATCAGCATTGTTCCTGCATTATCCGGGTCTGAATTATGGCCTAATGAAGGCTTCTTCATTAAAGTCTCAGACTCTTCTCATTCAACCTACGTCTCGCTCTCAAAACAAGACAATGAAATTATCTTGAATAATAACTTACAGCTTGGGCAATTCTTTTATGTGGATAAGATGGAAGCTGGTACACCAGTTCCTATTCTTGTTGGTGTTAGACCAGTTCCTGGGAGGCACCCTTTTGTAGGAAATCCTAAGGATCTAATGCAGATGTTAGACCCTTCAAAGGCTCCATTGCATTCTGATAAAGATGGAGTTAATGGTTCAAAATCCATGGATTTAGCAGAGGCCAAAGAGAATTCAGGTTCAAGGCAGAAGTTAGTTATCAAAGAGGAAAAGGCTGGTGTTGCTTCCAGGTACATGCAGGGTGTTCTAAATTCAAACTCGAAGGTGAATGTGCCAGAAAATATTGTACTAAGCAAAGGAAATGTTTTAGAGAGTGATGTAGATAGTAAGAAGGCAGGATCTGCAAAAGGAAAGCAACAAGAGATTAAAGGTCAGGTATGATTCTTGCCCTTGATTCTAATTTCTTGGATACTACAGGTTCAATTTTTTTTTCTTTCTTTAGCAGTAAGTAAAGCTTGTAACACAATATATTACAACAAAGAATGAAATTCGTCAAAAGACATTATTATGTAGTATCTCCGTTTTTGAATAGCAACCATGAAGATCACGGCAGAAAATGATTCCATTTCATTGCAAGAAGAACGTAACAGAAAACAAATGACAATTTTTGGCACTTGAAATTGAAGGAAACTGTAGAGTTAAATTCTGATGTTATTATTGCAGGTCCTCCCTACAACTCCAAGATGTAAACAACTTGAAGCACTTTCACCAAGGCAAGAAGTTGCTCAATCTAACTTCCAAGAGACTGTCATGGTGCCTTCTAAGCGCACTTCTACCAAACACAGTTCTACTAAACAGGAAAATTTGAACTTGAATTTTTCATCCAGGCTCAAGGATAAAAGCAATAACACTGAGGCAATTCCATGGTCCTCTTTGCCACCCAAACTTTTGAGGCCTGGAAAGGTGCAATAGAATTGACTTTCTACATCTTTACATTTAACTTCTTTGACTTCTTCATTGAAGTGATGCTATGTGAACACTAGTGATTAGCAATCATATAGCATAAACCTAATTTACTCCCTCTTTTCCACATTAATTTTCTTTTTGTCAGGGAATTCTTAGAAGAAAACATCTAGCCTCTCAGGTTGTAGTAGAAGCTCAAAAAGAAGCATCTGCAGCGGCAACATTAGTCAAGTGCCTCAGGTATATCTAAATTATGGCACACATTAGTTTCTTAAATTATTTATCCTTTCAAGGAATCAACAAGTTCTTCATCAGTTTAATTAGGGGGAATCACTTTTAAACATTCCTTTTCGGTTTTCTATCTTCAGTTATTACATCTATGTTTCCTTTTTCAGTATGTTCGCCAATATCCACTCTTCTGCAGCATCAGCAAATCCTCATGTCACACTGAACAAGTTTTTTGCTCTCCAACAGCTCATGGACCAGCCAAATGGTAAAACTCAGTTGAAAGATAAATCACTTCAGCTAAATAAAACTCCATCTCCTTCAGAAAAAGACATACCTGGCAAAAAGGCAGGTTTAATGCCTGCTAAAGGTAAAAGCACATCGATGTCTCCAAAACCCTTAACAGAATTATCAGAGACAGAGAAACATGAATGGATTAAAGGGGATGGTATGAAAGAGATAAATGAGCTGAGAGAAGTCTTTTTGAATGAAACTCGGTCATGGTTTTTGAAGTACTTTGAAAAGATACTGGATGCTGGGTTTTCTGTAGGCTCCCAAGAGAAAGGAAAGGAGAGTAAGGATATAGCAGGTAGACAAATAGAGCAGGACAACCATATAGCTCTCACATTGTCAAACCTTAAACATGGAAAAGAGTGGTTGGACAAACTGTCAAGCAGCTTAAACACAGAGAATGAAGGGTTGGCTGAGATCGTTGAGAGATTGAAGCAAAAAGTTTATTCTAGCTTGCTTGTACATGTTGACTCTGCTGCATTAGCTTTGGAGAAAAGAGTTTGATTCTTGTACAACAAAGTGTTATGTACCTCTAATGTTATTTATAATAAGTTAAATTATTTAATGTGGTTGAGCCAAGCATTGGTGTTTGAAGCATGGCCTGCTGTGTTTCCACATGTATTGTGATATATAATGCTGCAATTTGTTGACCAAAAAATACGGGACTGAATTGAAGATAAACTTCAGTTTCCCTTGTAAATAAAGAAAAGTCATCTATGGCTCTTGTTTGTTCAATCAAAGTTGAGTTATCATATGTAGTAGTAATATTCTATTCGATACCCCCGCAGATACGATCGAGGCCATTCAAGCAGATCAGAAAGCTTTAAATTCAAAGAGCACGTTGCTTGCTATTGACAATGTTCGACAAAATGTGATAATCATATAACAACACCTGATTCCAATGGAAATGGTTGATAGTCAATACAGAATTCAAAAGGAATGGGTTTGAAGATAGTAATAACTTTTCATGCAATTCGAAATTGCATACGTAGTTGCCGTCTACAATCGGCATCTTAATAAGCTAATATCTAAGTACTGACTTTCAGATCAGAAGACATAGCAAAAACATGAGTAACATTACAAGCTCCAAAGAGTATATGACACTTACAACCTAAGTTTTTCTAGGTCAGTCAGTGAGAGCAGAAACAATGTAGAAAGCATATGGCAAGGCCATCTAAATCTAATCTAATACTGTCTGAAAGTAAGATTCAAACGGCCAGGGCGTAGCTTAGTTTCTTGCAGCAAAAGTTCTGGGGCAGTCCCTCCGTGAATTGTCGATACGCCATGAAATACAGTTCTAGACTTCCCACCAAAGATCAAAACATCTCCCGATTCCAATACAACTTTCTGTGCCTTGTCCACATCCCCATCATCACCATACAAAAAATCCGCCGCCTCACCAATAGAGAAGGACACCACTGGCAAACCTTTGCGAAGACTTTCATCACTCTCATGCTTGTCCTGTAACAACAACCACAGTCATGACACTAAAACTAGGGAATGGCATTCAAATTCAAAACAAACAATTAACTCAGTTTTCTTCTTCTTTTTTTTTTGTTTCATTATGAAGCAACAATATACGGTACCTGATGAAGACCAAGGCGGCCGCTTCGTGTGTAGAAATTGACAACGACAATGTCGGGTGATAAAGGAGGGAGCAGCTTTTGTGGAGCATCAGTGTTACAATGGTGTTTGATGAGAGCGTGGGAATCACGGATGGCGTTGTGGACGAGGTGAAGGAAGTCGGGTGGGAAAGGGGGTGCCTTGGCTCCATCTGTCAGGCGGGTTTCGGCGTAACAGGAGCGGTCGGGATCCCAGATTTTGCCAAGGCACATCATGTGAAGGTTCATGTGGGCACCGTCACGGAAGGCAGGTTGGTAGAAACCACCAACACCCAAACCCAAGTGCCTGCAAGTGTTGACTATGTTGACCTGATCGGGTAAGGAGAGGTAAGACTTGAGATGAACCATGCCAGGTCTCAATATAGATCCATCAGGGAGATTGTTGTTGTTGAGTTGTTGTTGTCGTTGTTTGCGGAGTTGACGGTTCTTGAAGTGCAAGGGGGGTTTGAGAACAACGGTGTTGGATGTCTTGAGAGAACAAATATCAAACACATGGGGTGATGGTGATGGTGATGGTGATGGTGATGGTGATGGTGATGGTGATGGAGCAGGGTTGGGGCTGTGGTGGGGTGGTTGTTGTTGAGAATGATTAGCATGAGGAGGAGGGAGAGAGGGTGATTGATGAGGTGGTGATGTTGGTGTAATGGTGACAGATACTGCTGTTGCTGGTGCTGGTGCTGGGTGATCAACAGTCTTCATTAAAAAAGAATTAAGGAGGATATATGTATTAATTCATATTTCAATGGATTGTAATAATAATAATAAATAAAACAAAAGAAACGAAAAGAAAGAAAGAGAGAGAGAGAGAGAAGAACTAACAGGAGGAGATTGAGATTGAGATTGAGGAGCACGAGGAACCCATATGGCTTTTGCCGTTGCCGTTGCCGTTGCCGTTGGAGAATAACCGCGCCCTCCACCGCGACCACGACCGCGACCGCGACCTCCTCCTCTGCCACCTTCCATTCCTATTCTACTTCTAATAAGATACTCGTACTAAGATGAGATGAGATGCGATGCTTTTTTCCTTATTAGACTCTTCCTCTTCCTCTTCTCAAACTTGACACACTATTCAATATTCATCCAAATCTCAATCTCAATCTCAACAAATTTATTTATTTGCTGTGTATAATAGGAGTAATATAAGTAGTGGTATCCTTAAGATCTCGGTTTTCGATTCGATTACCCTCAACCAATCCTTTTATCCTTTGGTGTTATTTAACTACTACATGGTTTTCTTCATCTCACTTCTAACCATCTTCATCTCACTTATAAGAATCTTAAAGTTGACAAGTTTCATGGATAAATGTAACATCCCTAATTTTAATTCCTAATATAATTATAAATTTTGCCGAATTAAATATTTGTTTCCTGAAATTAATCATTTAGTTGTTGGGTATTTTCATAAAAATACGCTATGTTAATTATGCAAGTATACTTGATTATATTTCAAAGTAAATTCATTTGAAACAAATATCCTATTTAAAAAAAATAATAAATAAAAATATATATATACCTTCTCTTTACTTTGATTTTTACAGAGGTACAATATTAAAGAAAAAAAAAAAACACAACGTGTTTGTGTGTGTTGTGCAGTTGGGGAAAACTAATTTCCCTTCTCCTTCATTTCATTCTACCGCCGGCCCTAATCACCACACTCACCCTTCTTCTTTAATTTTTCTACCTCCATGGCTATGAGCTCACTAGCTTTCTCTTCCATGATTTTATTTCCCCCTTTCAAACCGTCATCTCTCTCTAGTTCTTTTTCTCCCTCTCGCGTGCTCTCTCTCTCTGTCACGTTCTCTCTCTCCTGCCACTCCCTTTGTCGCGCCGTCGCCGCTGGACGGAGCTCCACCGTCCTTGTTGTTCAGATCCGCCGCCGCCTGCTGGGTGTGTGTGGCGTCTGATGTTGTCGTCGTTTCCAGTCGCTGTTGTTGCCGTGGAGTCGCGACCCGCCGCTGCTGCCGCCACTGTTTGTAGAGGTCACGACCGCCACCGCCGTCGCTGCTGGTTGTTGCTGCCGTGGGGGATGTCACCGCCACCACCGGATCTCTGAGTTGCTTGTTGCATACCGGATCGAACCACCGTCGTCGAGAGGCTTGTGAAGAGCGAACCGGGAAGCTTCGCCTCGTCCCGGTGTTGTCAACGTTTGCTTCTGGTTTGACCGAACCGGCCTTCAAAACCATATTTTGGGGTATATCTCTAATACCTTTTTAATTGCTCTACGTTGTGTTTTAATTTTAATATTAATACTAATTTTAATGTTATGGGAGGTGATAATAAAGTGTTAAATTGTTTTAGTATGTGATTATTATTCTGAAAAATGAATTGTACTATGAATTAGTGTTTATTTTAGTTAAAGTATTATTTTTAATGATTTTAATTAGTTACTTTTATTTGGGATAATATCGAATTAACTGTTACATCAAATGATGAGTTTTGAAGAGTATTTTTGTGAAATGTGCTGGTGAGCTGTCGTTTAGCTTGGTTGAATTATCCTTGAACTAAACGATACATCAGTTAATTAGGAACCTGACCTACTCGGCATAACGTTAATCCGAGTTTAAACCTATCATAAACTTTAATTCTAGATTGGAGGAGAGTGTAGCTAATTGGATTTTTGGAAATGTGATCTACTTATTTTGGACAAAAACCACTCTTTTTAATTCAGAATTTATAATTTTAAATAGCCAAAGGTACATGATTTCAACCCATTACGATACTTTTGATGGTTTTGAAAGTTAAGCATATTTTTCCAAAGAAGTTATACTATTCTTAATAAAAGGGCATGATCTTGAGTTTAAATTTTATTTGGTCTCGATTTATGAACTTGAATCAAATAATGTTATGATTTGGAATAAAATATAATACTTTTCAAGTTTCAATATTTTATATTTAGTTTATTTTAGTTCCGGGGTGCAAAGCTTTAAAGTGTTTACTTTAGTGTGATTTCAAAGTAATTGTTATTGTTTTGTATGGCATGGTTAGATGTCGATGGGCTTTAGGATCAGCCGGGATGCGAACATTGAACCGCATTAGGTTTGGGCATCATTACACGAAAAGAATCAGGTCTAAGGAAAACGCAAAGTAAGGGGTTCTTTACCTTGCTTTAGGGAGTATTATCTGATTAGCTCATAGTACTTGCTAAGAGTATATGTATATGCTTGGTTTGGAATTTAGATAGTTATTATAGGTTTAACAATCAAAGATGAAATTAAATGAAATAGTTGTTAAATTGAAATATGTGATAAATTTTGTAAGTACTAAATGTCATTATTTATGCCTAACTGAAGTATATGGAGATTTGGTTAGTAACTAGAAACGATTATATAGGATAGTTGTTATGTATGTTAGAAAAAGTATAGAGTTGTGCTATTTGTGAATGATTATGGTGATTTATATTTGAATGTGTGATGGGATGTTTTGTTAATTTATGTTGGAATCCAGAATTATCAAAGGATAAGAAAAATATTTGGTTTCATGAATTGAATGCTAAGTGCAAATAATGTAAGGGTGTCTCAAAAGATTAAATGCAAATTTTGTGGTTGAGCCAGTCTTGTAAGACGTTGTCCGAGTTGTGGGACTGCTCGCATAGACTGGCGTGAACCAAGTCGTGTAAGACGTTTTGTCCGGGTTGTGGGACTGTACGCATCGACTGGTTTGATTTGAGGTCGTGTAAGGCGTTTTGTTCGGGTTGTGGGACTGCACGCATCGACCGGTTTGATTTGAAGTCGTGTAAGACGTTTTGTCCGGGTTGTGGGACTGCACGCATCGACTGGTTTGATTTGAGGTCGTGTAAGGCGTTTTGTCCGGGTTGTGGGACTGCAAGCATCGACCGGTTTAATTTGAAGTCGTGTAAGACGTTTTGTCCGGGTTGTGGGACTGCACGCATCGACTGGTTTGATTTGAGGTCGTGTAAGGCGTTTTGTCCGGGTTGTGGGACTGCACGCATCGACCGGTTTGATTTGAAGTCGTGTATAACGTTTTGTCCGGGTTGTGGGACTGCACGCATCGACTGATTTTATATGAAGTCTTGTAAGACGTTTTGTCCGGGTTGTGGGACTGCACGATAGATTAGTGTGATCCAGATCTTGTAAGACGTTTGTCCGGGTTGTGGGACTGCACGCATAGATCGTGTAAGACGCATGTGGTGCGCAGCTGTAAGACGTTTTGTCCGGGTTGTGGGACTGTACGCAATGATGGATCCACGTAATAATTTCTAAAGTTAATGAAAAGCTCAAAGAGTATGAAAATAGAAAAGCTGTAAGACGTTTTGTCCGGGTTGTGGGACTGCACGCATCGACTGATTTTATATGAAGTCTTGTAAGACGTTTTGTCCGGGTTGTGGGACTGCACGATAGATTAGTGTGATCCAGATCTTGTAAGACGTTTGTCCGGGTTGTGGGACTGCACGCATAGATCGTGTAAGACGCATGTGGTGCGCAGCTGTAAGACGTTTTGTCCGGGTTGTGGGACTGTACGCAATGATGGATCCACGTAATAATTTCTAAAGTTAATGAAAAGCTCAAAGAGTATGAAAATAGAAAAGAAAGGTTAAAGTAATGAAAAGAGAATGGTAATTATGTAAAGAAACGAAAAGGAATGAAAAAGAGATAAGCTGGAATGAAATAAATATACATGAAATGTAAGGGTTTAAGGAATCATAAAAGAAATTGATTGATATTGTGTGCATGTATGTGAATTGGTTGGGAATGAATTGTTGTTATATTATGAGATATATGACTAAGTGTGTTTGACTTAGTAGGTCATTATGTCTAGTTAGAAACTACTTTCTACTTCATGTGTAAAGCTCACCCTTACAACCATTTTTCAGGTACTGAGCGTGGAGCTTGCACAGTTTTTGGCCGAGCAGGTTGAACCTCCACTACGTGGAGTGTCGGTTTATTATTTTATGAGTGGACTGTAGTTTTAGCTATGATAAAAACTATTATTTTGTAATTTAAAGATATGTAATAGTTGTACGCCCCTATTGGAGATATTTGGGGCATTAGGATCTGTTTCTGGATAGTAATTAAACGTTTATGTTTTAAAATTGTTCTGGTCTGAACAGGGGCAAACAGGAAATTTTGGGGAAAGTCCGGAAAACAGAGGAAATTCTGCCGGATTTTCGTCGAAATTTTAAAGTCCATTTTTTTTATAAAACTTAATTTAATTAAATAAATGCTAGGGTGTTACAATAAACATCTACACCCCACCCTCCTCTTTACTCGCTCCGTATGTACCTGTACTTGCAAAAGATTTCACGTATATTAAGAAGTTGATTAATTTAGTTATTTGTATTGAAAATGTAAATTTTTTATATTGTATTTTCAAATTTACCCTCATTAATATTATTGGGAATCTAAAAAGTGTTAAATAAATAGGGATATTTGTGGAAAAAAGTAATTAATGATCATTGAAAATTGGTATGAGATCTTATAAATAGGGACAAAATAAAAGTGTCAAAATGATCTTATAATTAGGGACGGAAGGTGTAACATCCCCAATTTTATTAGGCGTTAAATAATAATAGGAAAAAGAATTTTAATGTTTTAGGCTATATTTTATTTTTAAAAAAGTTTTAGAATATGTTAAAATGCACTAGAAATAAAAGAGAAATGCAAGAAAAATGAAAATTTTGATCTGATGGTGCGCGCCCAAGCACATCCAAGTGTGAGGCTCTCGTTGAACCGCGTTGGCACATCGTTGATAAACAGAAAGAGGGGAAAAATAGAGCTCGGGACGTTGGAGCGCGACTGGTGCACCAACACCCAGCAGAGCACCAAGTTGGCGCACCAGAAATCAGAGCACCAGATGACACAGGGACATGTCTGAGCGCGGCGCTGATTATAAATTCGTGGCAGCCAAGTTGGGAACCAGAAATTAGGTTCCCTTCCCTCTCAACACCCGATTTTCTCACTTCTTCCCTCTAAATCTTCCATTAAATAATCAAATAAACCATAAAAAGTCATTAAAATTCCACTTCCCATCATGAATCTCTTCCTCTCCCTCTCTAAAAATCATGAAGCTCTCCCTCTCTTCTCACCTCCATAGGACCATCACGAACCCTAACCCCAAATCATGGTAAGATCTCCACCTATAAGACATGGAATAAGAGATTAAAGGCTACAAGAGTAAGAGAAACTTAGAATACTTCGTGACTAGTTGAGGATGGTATCTGTTATAACATTGTATGATGGACGTTTTCATGAAGTACAGTGTAAACAGTGGTAAAGGGACATTTACTCCTAGTTGGTCTTTCCTAAAGTGTGGAGGGTGATGTGAGAAAAAATGGAAAAGGAAATGGAAAGTAGTAATTACTACTATGAAAGGAAATGGTTAAAAGTGAAATGGAAAACGGAAGGATAATGGATTGATTATGAGAAGTTTATTGCATTATATATATAGTTATATGTTATGAAAATGGTCGTTCCATGATGCTGCACATTAGAATGTATACGTGTGAAAAGCATAAATGTATGGTGTAGATATATGTATATTATATTATTGTTATATAAATGCTTTTTGTAATATCCCAATTTTTGTTCCCAAATAAATAAAAGGAATATTTAAATAAAACTAATTATATGGAATTAGTTAGTTTTATTTATTAATTTGTTGTTATATTAGATGAATTATCCAAGGAAAAGATAGAGAAAATAATTTGGGCTCTAAAAATAAGGATTTCTGCAGTTTAGTCCTTGGAAAGGACCTAAGAGGTAATATTGGAAAGATGTTTGGAGGGAAAGTGAATAAAATAATAATTTTATTAAAAATCTGAGTGCGTTACTCGAGTAGCCCGAACAATTTACTCGAGTAACAGTGGTGCTGAAGCTGAAGATAGTGCGTTTGATGATTCAACAAATTGAGTAATTCAATTATTTACACCTAGCATCGACTGGAGTTGATGGAAACACGTGTTGGTGTGCATGATAGCCATTCTTGGCTATAAATTCATGCTTTTGGGTTGAGGAAATCATAAGAAGATAAGAAAAAGAAGGGAAACTCTGCTGAATTTTAGTTTGAACACCCTCTGTTCTTCATCTTCGTTCTTAATCCCTACCCACACTCAGTTGATGAGCTTGATACCTTCTTCAAGCTTGTCACAAGACCTTTAATTTGAGACAAGAATCGTGTGTTTTGGTGGCTGGAGCAAGGAGAACGAATTGCTTGAAGTTGGACTCTTGAAACTGAAGTTGGGAAATTTCAGTGGTAAGGAGCTAAGTTGGAGGCTTCGATTTAGGTATGTAGAGGACTCCAAATCGTGCCATTTTGATTTCTATTTAGAGTTTGCAATGTCTAGTTTCCTTATTGACCAAATTTGCTCATTTTCATGCACGTTTGGTTTGTCAAATCATCACCCGAACTTGCTCTACTGAACCTGTTTTGGAACCAAAAACAGAGCATTTGGAGTTGGTGGATTCTGTGAGTTTCTTTGCTGCCTTTGCATTCAAAAAGCTTCATTGAGGTAAGGGAGAAGCTTTACTAATGCTAGAATAGATTGAGGTGTTGAATTGAGTATTGGTTGAACCACCATGAGGTTCAAAGGGCACTAGGTTAGGGGACAATGGCTTGGAGGCCAATTTGACCATAAAACTGAATTGGAACATGTTAGATGTTGATATCTAAAGCTAAATGAACCTTCAATTTGATCTGAAATTGAGTAATTAATGAATTGGTATGTGAGGTTGCGTTTTAGGTTAAAATTGGGGGAAATTGTGATGAATCTGTGATTTTGATGTTAATCCCTGAAATTGATGCTATGAACAAGTTTAGTATATTGTATTTAAGTTGGTTTGAAGCTTAGTTTTGGTAAAAATTGGATTGGCATGAGTTTGGCATATAAAAACCAGTTCAGCAGTGTTTTTCTGCACAATTTACTCGAGTAACCCGAGCTGTTACTCGAGTAATGCGTGAAAATTCTGATCAGTCTGATGGGTACAAGAGGATTACTCGATTAAATCTGATGTATTAATCGAGTAACATCTTAAACTTTGAATAATTGGAAATATATGCAGTACTACTCGAGTAATAGATCTGTTAATCGAGTAATGCGAAAGGTACAAAAAGATTACTCGATTAATCTAGTGCAATACTCGATTAATGGACTCTGTTAATCGATTAGTGATTGAATTTTTTTGTGAAAGGATCAGAATTTAATGATGTGATTGATTATCAAAGGGTTTGAATCAATTAAAGGACTGAACTGAAATTTATTGAAGTCAGAGAACGTTAAATAAAGTTCAACTATGCCAAGTCCCAACTTCAAACAACTTAAATGACACTGAATTGTATTGATGGTCAAACCATGCATAGCATCCGCATTATTTGAGTTCCCACATGAGTGGAGACACGTCCGAGAGGCGTGGGCATATCCTTTCGGTTGAACTCGAGGGACCTGAGTGTCTGCTCCAAAGGGTTCACGGGGGAGTGTCGGTGACCGGGGTTGCACCTTCTGTTTCCGGAAATACACACGTGCGTGTGGGCATGTCATTGGGTGCCGGACTCGATGAGGCGTAGTCCTACGGGATACGTCGACAACATTTCTAAGAGCTCTAGAGGTGTTGGTTTATTTGTGGGCCGAGTTCGATGAGATACTCAGTATGGGTATCGGGCATGTTTATTTTAAGGTGCCACGAAAGCCTATTTGTTGTAGTTGGCCAACAATCATGCATTGATAAAATTAGATGCATCACGACTGCATATTCTATTGATTTATAATTAAGTCTTGATGTTGGTGTTTAACATGGTTGACTAAAAATTTATAAGTTATATTAATTGCAATAAATAAAATCTTACTTGATTAGAACTGTACCCCGTCTATTTTATTATGTGTTAGTATTTGCTAACTCCCTATGCCCTTGCAGGTGATGGCTCGTTACCTGACATACGTGGAGTTACGCCCGCTCCATAGAGGAGTGTGGGACTACGAGGAGCACCGAGCGGTGTTCGAGGGTGAGGTTGACGTGATCTTTCGTCATCCTAACCCCCTTGCTCGAGTGCGACCTCGTAGGCTTCGCATACCCATGATCTACATACTGCACATTCCACCAGCTTACACTTATCGTTTTGGTTCTCCACCCCCACATCATGGACGTCGTTTTTATAACCTACGTGTCCGACGCCCTGCCACCCGTACACGTCCCTCTACTTCTGATGAGGCTACTGCTACGGCCACTCCTCGTCCTGGTCCGACCACCAGGGTACGCTTTGCACCCTCCCCGGAGCCGGTGCGTCGCGTTGCTACCCCTGTGGCGTCGGACGAGGAGGAGGAGGAGGACCCCGTAGAGGACGTGGATGGACCAGCTGCGGACAGTCAGTGATGTGGTGTTTTGTTTTGACAGTATGTGCAGTATGGGGATCATGTTAGGATGTGGTGTTTAGATTTTGGAAGACCAGGGATCAGACATAGCGTGGGTGGATCATGGCTCAGCTCTCGAAGACTCTTTATTTTGATTTGTGTTATATTGTATATAGTTGAGAGGGTCTATGAGAGTTGTTATTTTATATCTGCTGGTCGGTATCCTTATATTTTGCTACCTCGACTTTTATCTCTGATATTTGGGTACCTGAGTTTTTTTATATATATAGATGGGCTATGGTTGTGAGATATTATGATCTTTAAAAAAAAATTATTCCAATTACAACCACAGAAATCATTTTGAAAATCGTTTCCGCTGAAGGTACCAAACCGGTACTCAACCGATTATTTTTGAAAAGTAATGTATTTTCGAATCAAAGCTTTTGGGATGTGGAACTTGTTGTAAAATAAGAAAAAGTTTTTCCATAAAGTTCCTATACGAACAACGTTTATTAAATAAATAAAGCTATGTTTTGAGAATATCATATAATTTGTTATTATACATTGAGTCACCACACTTTTCTTGATTTATGATAAAACAGCTCACCTCTTAGTGGTTATTTTTAGGTACATGGTCAAAGAGTTCGCAGGTTCTATAAGCCGAGAAGGATCACACTCTCACGAGTAGAGTGTAACTACTTATTGTGATTCTGATATCACAATTTAAATTGCAACCAACTAACTTCTGATTTCATTTCATTTTGGATAAAATGTACTCTGATATTTAATTATGTAAAAGAATAATTACTCATGTATGTATATTTTTAATTGATGGATATTTAAATGTCCTTTCTGATGTATGGAAAATTGGAAAAATTGTGATATCCTATAAGATTAAGGCTTGAACCAAGTTTTTACTAAAAATACATATGTTTCATTTTATTTCGGATCTGACAGGTACAGATTTTTAAATAAGGGAAAATCCATATTTTAAAGCGAATTCCGTCAAATTTTTCCTAAATTTTTCATGATTTTTAATATAATAAATGAAATAACAAGGTAGAATGTTACAGAGGGAGTATAATATAAGCAAATCTAACCACTCTTACGCTTATTAAGAAGGTTGGTTGATTGTATTTAATTTTCTTAAATTTATAAAAAAGTATAGGTATTTTAGAAAAATGTTATTGTGAATGAAACAAAAAATAAATGAAAAAATAATTTTTTAGGTATATTTTAAGAAAGTAACATTGCGAATGAAATAAAATTTAAGAATGTTAGTTACTTTTTCTTATATTTTAAACCAAATGAAATGTGTTTTTATGTTGCTTATATTTCAAGTCGAATGAAGTATTTAATAAATAATAGTACTCCTTTTCTCCCTAAATATAAGATCTTTTTGACATCACTTTTATTTTGTCCTTATTTATAAGATCATTTACCAATTTTCAATGATCATTAATTACTTTTTTCCACAAACACCCCTATTTATTTAACACTTTTTAGATTCTTAATAATATTGATAGGGGTAATTTTGAAAATACATATCAAAAGCTTACATTTTCAATACAATTAACTAAATTATTCAATTCTTTTAATCGACCTGAAAAATCTTTAAAAGGGGTCCTATATTTAAAGACAAAGGGAGTAAAAGTACTTTACTCCTCCGATCCCTATTATAAGAAAAAATAACCGAAATCACACACATTAAGAAAATTAGTTGAATGTATTTAATTTTCTCAAAATTATAAAAAATATTGCTACTTTAGGAAAGTTGCATTGAGAATGAAACAAAAATTAAATGAGATCATTATTTTCTATAAACATTTAAGGAATGATTGTATTAAAAGTTGATTAACTTTTTCTTATATTAGAGACAAAAAAAATATGTCTAAATATTCTTATATTAGAGACCAGATAAAGTTTTTTTTTTTAAATTATCTATTTAAGGTGTTTATCCTCACTAGAATGTTCTCCCACATGCTTATTTGCTTCCCCCTGTCACATAAATTATATTTTTTTAGCTATTCTGTTTTGAAATTATTTTTTTTAAAAAACTCAATACTTATTTATATATTTTTTTAAACATACCCATATTTATTATATTAGTTTTTTTACCACTCATATCTCTATCTCTCTTCAATATAATCTTCATACATTTATTATTACTCTCTCCCCTACTATTAAATGGGGCTATTTTAGTCTAAACATATCAAATTCTTACATCATTTACTCATTTCTTAATCTACATGAAATTTCTAAAAAAACTTAACTTATGGCACAAAGTGAATCCCTATGTATACAATTTTTTATAGTGCATTCATTAAAAAGTTAATTAATTTAGTTAATAATTTTGAAAATGTGAATATTTATATATTTTCAAAACTATTTTTATTGATATTGAGAATTTAAAAAGTGTTAAATAAATATTGATGTTTGTGAAAATAAGTAATTAATTGTCATTAAAAATAAAAATTACTATATTGTTTTATCCTCTTCCTCTCTCTTCTCAAATTTCAGACCCATACAAATCTCAATCTTAACATAATTTATTTATATATTCCCTCTATTCCTAAATACAAGTTTTTTTTTGGAAGATTTCACGTTTATTAAGAAAGTTGATTAATTTAGTTAATGATATTGAAAATGTGAATACTTTATATGTATTTTCAAAATTACCCCTATTAATATTATTAGAAATCTAAAAAGTGTCAAGTAAATAAGGGTGTTTGTGGAATCATTGAAAATTGGTATATGTAGGGTCTTATAAATATGGACAAGATAAAAGTATCAAAAGGGTCTTATATTTAGGGACGGAGATAATAATAATCTGTCTATTCCATATACTCCCCTTGTCTTTAAATATAAACACTAAATAGTGAATTTTGCTTTTAATTTCTTTAAATATAAACAGTTATCTCAATTTCTAATTACATTAATTATTTTTTTTACACAAACATCTCTATTTAATCAACATATTTTAGATTTCATTAATAATTATAAGGACAATTTTGAAAAAGTATACTCCATTCGTCCCTAATTATAAGACCCCTTTGAGAGATTTCACCTCCATTAATAAAGTTTATTAATTTAGTTAATTGTATTGGAAATGTGAACTTTTAATGTGTATTTTCAAAATTACCCCTATTGATATTATTGAGAATCTAAAAAGTGTTAAATAAATAGGGGTGTTTGTGGAAAAAAAGTAATTAATGATCATTGAAAATTGATATAGGGTCTTATAAATAGGGACACAATAAAATTAAAGTATCAAAAGAGTCGTATAATTAGGACGGAGGGAGTACCAAACCTTATCATTTCCAATATCATTAACAATATTAACTAACTTTCTTAATCCAAGTGAAAATTCACCTTAAATGCTTATATTTAGAGACGGACAAAGTATTTTGGTATTTAGGACTTTTATCTTTTTACAATTTTAATACATAATATTTCTTTTTTTCAATTTTAATCAATTATTTAATCAATTCTTTTATTCCTCATGAATTTTACTTTTAACTTCTCTCTTATCCTTGAACTATTACTACTCTATATTAATTAATTAATTAATTAATTGACACATTTTCTGATTAAAAAAATACTATTACAATTTTCAATAAAAATTAAATAAGGGCATTTTAAACAAAACACATATAAAAATTACAATAATCAACACTTTCTTAATATGTGTGTCCAAACTTAAAAAGCTAAAAATACTCCTTCCGATCTGAAATATAAGCAAAAATAATTAATTTTTACACAAGAATGTTGATTAGTTGATTGTATTTAATTTTCTCAAATTAAAAAAAAAAACTATGTTCATTAATAATTTTTTATTGTATTTGACTTTTTAACAAGTATTTTTAGCATTTACCTGAAAATTAAAAAGAGTCGTGTTACGCATATAATAGTGGTATCAAGTGGGAACAACGATAAAAAAAAATATCTAGCTCTGAAGAATATGAAATATAATGTTTTAATTAGAATTAGAGTTTACATATAATAAATATAATACTTTCATAATCACTTTAAATTAAATTTTAAAAAAATAATTTTATATATTTTTTAATAAATTTTATTAACCTCAACTCTATAAAAAATTAAAGAAAGCAATTTTTTATTGAAAACTTAAATATTTAAAAATTTGGAGATAATGAATTTATATTTTCAAGATATTTTTACCATTTATTTAACTTCTTATGTCAAACACTAAAAGATTGAAGATTAAGCAAACATTTTCTTTTTAGGCAAATTGCTAGTTGTGAGCCTCGGCAGTGGACAATATTTTTGTTAGGATGTTGTTTATTTGCAGTTGATTGATTGCCTTTGAATAATTTATTTATTTATTTTTATATATTATTGTAAAGTTTTTGTTTATAAATGCTATATATTTTTGTTAATAAAATTTAAAAAATTTCTCTCGTAAATAATTGTTTTTTGGTTTATATCAAATTCTACTACATGCATATGCTAGTAATGATTAATTTCAAGTAACAATGTTTAAGATTTGGACAAATATTTTTTTTTACTACAACACCTAGTTTTAACTTTTTTTTTCAAGTTTTAAAATTCAATTTTGGTTGTATTATCATTATACCTTATTGATTAATTTCTTTGACACTATACTGATTATATTTTATAAAATCAAACTCTTATATCAATTATCAATAATATCAACCGTAAGATTATATCTTGATTGTTGTCTTATCAACTTTAACATTTTTAATTATTTGTTTTAACCCTATTTCAGAAAATAGAGACTAGCGTAGTTGGTAATTGAGGTTGTTGCTACTTAAGTTAATGATCAACCCAAAAGGTCAGTCATTATTCAAAAAGATTAGTCGCACGTGGATATATCGAAAAACAAAAAAGAATCAAGTATGAACTATGAATCATATATCATGATATTGATTCTAAAATAATTTTGAATTTTGATCTCGTATGTGTTTTTATAGAAAAAAATCTTGTAAGCAAATGATTATCTTGTTTCTATGGAAATGAAATTAGAATTCATCACATGCAATCAAATACCATATATCCTTGTTGCATAAGAGTAATAAATAATTCAATTCTATATTTAATTTTTTCGTGAGATTTTTAAATTAATTTAGACAACGTAAAATACATTGAAAATTATATTTTTATTTTTAATCTTAATATAGTGAATAATTAAAATATTATATTTAAATTTTTTTTTAATAAAAATATATAAATATTGAGATTTGAAAATTATTAAGAAGCAACTATAATGTACCAAAATAAAGAAATTCGTAGTGTGGTGACCAAAATAAATACCATTATAAATATTGCTGTTTCTGTAGTTTTCTTGTTCTTACTTTTCCATTAATCAAAAATATTATAGTTTTGTCAACCGGGTTTTTTTTTTTTTTTTTTTGGGGGGAGGGGGGTTATTTTTATAAAACTTAAGATAATATAAAATAAGGAAAACACAAAATATCATATTATATACAGTGTATCCTTTTGTCAATGTCAAAGAATGTTAGAGATACGACCTAATAAGGTGTTAAATAATAATGATGACAGCTCTATACAACTACTATTATACTTGCCATACCCGTCAACTAACAGTAGTAGACATGGTTGAGTTAGTTTTATTATACGTAACATTTTGGTGGTTTATCTTTTCATTTTTATTATTAACTAGTAATTTTACCCGTGCATCGCACGGGTTTAATTTTTTTTTTTAAAAAAAATTGATTATAGATTTTGGAAATATGTCTTTTTAAATAATATATTAATATGAACTTTTCATAAAAATGATTTACATGTATTTAGAAATGAATAATCATAAACATTAACCTTTGAATCTAGTTTTAGCTACCAACTTTTTCATTATGCGATTTCTAATCTTAATTAACAACTTAATTTCTTATATTAAAAAAAATCCAACTCATTTTGATTTTTGTTTTATTTAATTCATCATTCCAAATGCATTTTGTTAGTAAATCGTTTTGCAAGTCCAAATGCAGCTATTTTTTTTTGCCATATATATCATCATCATCATTTTTATTACATCTGTCCCAAAATATAAGACTTGTTTTCACACTTTTAATTAATTAGTGTTTATAAGATTCGAACTTTCAAATTACTTGCTTGTATTAAAACTTCATAATTGTAAATAAGTATATTGTCTAAAGTATAAAATAACGCATCATTATTTTTCAGAATTTAAATTGCAACATATTGTATAAATTTTTTGATTTTTTTAAATTTGAATTCATGACTGTATTGTATATTGTCTAAAGTATAAAATAACGCATCAATGTAAGCAACTTATAATTAAAATTTAGCATGTTAATTAAAAAAATCTTTACATAAATAATTCTTCAAATAAATATTATTCATAAAATAGCTAGACACAAAACAAACGCAAGAAATGTTCAAATATTTAAATAAAAAAAGCATCTTTTTCAATATTTATGGCTATATTAATGTCTATCTAACATAGAAAAAATTAGTTATCAATAAGTAAAGGACTATGAATAAATAATATAAAAATATATAATTTTCATCATCGTACATATATTTTATATAGCATTCACTGTATACTATATATACACAATATTTTTTTTAGTCCGTATTCCTTGCGGAACCACCGGTATCCCCAAGAGCACCCTTAATACCAGGGAGCCCTTGAGACTAATCCGGAGCGAGCTGCGTGGCTGGCTCTCCCAGCGAGATGTTTTTAGTGGGAAACTATATACACAATATGATATAGCTATTAGGAGTTGTTTGGAGCTAAAAATATATACTACTATAAGTATATATACTCTAACGGAAAGAAACCGTTAGAAAGAATAATTAATAATAATAAGTAATGAAATAATAAGAATTAATGGGAATAAACACCCAACTTAATAAGAATAAATTTTTGTAACCACCACCCAAATTAATAATTAATAAATTCAATTTAAAATAATATTTTTAAAATAATAAAATATTATTATTTTTACAACATCATCACCATGAAAGCTTTATATCACCAATCACCATCTCTGAAAAAGTGACAAATTAAAAACAGAGAAGACAAATGGTGCACAAAATGGAAAGAGAAAGACCTAAACTACAACAACTAAGTAACTTTTCTTTCTAATAACTACAATTTAGCAGACTTAGATAAAGAAAGCAACTATGAAAATGCAACTTAGATAATCTTTCTTTCGAGTAACAACAACAACTATGAACATGCTTCTCGATATCATCAACATCATTCACAAGTGATGCCTTTGGATCATTTAATAAAATCGCAACTATTTTTCGATCAAGTTCCCCTTCATCAATCATGGCTAATGCAGCCAAGGGTTTGACCCTGAGAACCTCACCAATTTTCCTCTGTCTTTCACCAATCTCAACAACATCAATTACAGATTAACAATAATTTTAGACACGTTTTGTCCAATCCTACTAATGAAAAAATTGAAAAAATATAATAAAAATATCATTCTTAAAAAAAAACCACAACTCTTATATAAATAAAGCAATAATGAAATGAAGAAAATAATATAACAAATAGAAACCAAAGAACGGCGAAAATATAGAACAAATATCCAAGAGAAAAAAAATCAGAAATGGTAAATACACAACTTTCTTGGAATTTGAACATCACCAATTTCCCATGAACCTGAAGCAAGTAATATATGCCTCCCAGGTTTAAGTAATATAAAACAATATTACAGATCAGAGATATTAAAAAAACAATACTACAAAAATGAAAATTAAACGGAGAAGAAGGAAAGGGGATTCTTCAAACCCTAGAATCCCAAAACAAAATTCGAGTAAAAATAATCTCAAAAACAAAAATTTAAATAAAAATCTCTTTAAAAAAACACACATGTACAAAAATTAATAGTAAACCTATTCTAAACAAAAATTAAAAATTAAAAAAAACTAAAATTAAAAAAATGCTCATACGCTCATACCTGTTTCACACCTGCAACAAAAGAGATGAAAACTATGCTATTAAAAAAAACATACTTGTACAAAAATTAAAAAACCTATTCTAAACAAAAATTAAAAATAAAAAAAAAACTAAAATTTAAAAACTGCTCATACGCTCATACATGTTTCACACCTGCAACAGAAGAGGTGAAAACAATGCTTCCAAATCCAGATGCTTTCTTTTTGCACGGGTCTCTAATTTTTTTTTGTTGCCTTTTCCTGATCGTGATTCTACTAATTTACTACTACCACTAACTACTAATTGATGTTGGTAATATGTCTTTTACACTATAACAGTCAAAAAATGAATGAATGAAAGAAAATGAAAAGACTTAATCTACCAATGGATATGGACGGCTATGATTGATTATTGCATTTACAATTGAATGGCTGAGATTAAAAGAGAACTTAGGAGGGAAAGTGAGAAATTAGGAAGGAAAATAATGGGGATTAAGGAGGGAAAACAAAAATGCCTCCATACTTCACCTATTTTATAATATATTGATTAGTAAGTATTAATTAGATACAAGGACTATGAGCCAACAGCTAGAAAGTTATTGACGGCATAAGCAAGGCCAAACCAGCCATGTTTACTATCACTGCAAGAAAAATAGTGAGTATTATGTTACTTTAGTTCCTGATTTTGTAGATGTCGATTAATTTCATCTCGAAAATTATCGAAATTATAAATTAATTCTTGAAATAACAAAACGTGAGTTAAGTTAGTTCATATCGTTAGTGGTCCTTAACAATCAACCCACGTTGATTAACAAGTGGTTAAAACGACGTCGTTTTGAGTATTTATTTTTTTAAAAAAAAATCTTAATCTTAGGCGCTAATTTGAATCATCTCAAATTTGAATTTCATATAGTTTGAAACTTTGTCGCTTGTGATGTGCCATTGGAAATGGAAAAAAAGACGTCAAATTGTTTCTTGAGATAAGAGGTTGAAGACAAAATTTTTACAGTTGGATCAAAGGAAGTGAGATTATAGTCGTTAGATGAGATGATTTAAACCGGTCCCTAATATTAGGATTTTTTTAAAACAAAAAAGGGCAAAACGATGTTGTTTTGATCATCCATTTGTCAACGTGGATTGACCGTTAAGAACCACTAACGACAGAGACTAACTTGACTCACATCTTGCTATTTCCATGACTAATTAGTAATTTTGATAATCTCAGAAACGAAATTGATCGACGCCTATAAAGTCAGGGACCAATTCGACATAAGAAAGATAAAGTTAATCTATCTCGTTTTGATTTTCTTTTTTCACTTTCACAGTAAAAAATCACATAAGAAAAAAAATTAAAATATGTATATAAAACTATTTTTGCATATTTTTCTTATTCGAGATAGGTTTTTATATTTTTGACATTTTACGAAAAACATATCAATTATCAAAAGTGATATACTAATGTGTTCTTCCCTTTAATTTCACAAAAATAATATGAAATCAGAATAGCAAAAAAATGAAGAAAGAACATAATGAAAAATGTGAGCATAATAATTTCAATGAAAAATAAAATAAAATAGATGAAATAAATACTCACAAAAATGTATATATAGCAAATAGTAAATATATATATATATATATATATATATATTATTGCTATGGATATTAATTCTTCTTATAGCCTTGCACTTTTTTGGTTTTGGTCTTGATTCTTTTAGGAGGAGGATTCGTTTACATAATATAATCGATAAGAACCCTAATATATATATATATATATATATATATATATATATATAATTCAACGATTGGATTGACAAAGTTTACAATATATAAAAAGTTATGTGAAGGTGTAAGTGACCACGTTTTATACCTGGTGTCAACGGATATAAACTCTCTCTCTATATGTGTGTATATAGACCATCTATATTACATTGTGACAGTCTAAAATTTCAATATTTTTTTACTATAATTAATTTAGTACCAGAAAAAATTTTAACAACAAATGTAGTGACTTTAAAAGGTGTTTCGGATCGCTTTTATTGATAAGCAAATAATCAAGCAAAGATAAATGGGGTTATGGGTTCGTAATACTTTATGAAGTTGTGGCCTCAAATTCTACAGATAGTACAAGTGAAGGAAATACTGAATGTTATTCTTGCTGCAGCTAGGCGCACCTTTAATAGTCAGATTTGTAAGAGCACTCTGTAAGGCGTACAAATACTACAGATAATTACAAGGGGAGTAGCTGATATTATTTCTATCGTGATGGTACGCCTTTTACTACGGAGGCTAGGACCATGACTCGAGAAAGAAAGGCCATGGGGCGGTAGATACGTAGTGGCTGCAACGGTGGAGTAGTTGTTGTGATGGTGATTTGGGGGTGTACGCCCTTGCTGCCTACCCGCCTCTTCTTGTCATCTTCTCCAGTGTTCTCTCTCTGAGTGTGTAACGTGTTATTGTTGTTGATTGCCTTCCTCCAGTTGGCTTAGTTACTTCAGTGGGTTTGAAGGGAGTGGGAGGTATGCGCTCTGCTGTTTGCCTTTGTACCTCCCCTTCCTCTTTTTGTATTCTTCCTCTAAGTTGCAGAGGAAAGCATCTCGTATTTTGTGTGTAGTGTTGTTGTTGCTCTGTTGTGTTCTGATGGTTGAAGTTGTTGTTATGGTGGTTGCTGGAGGTGTGCGCTCTCTGGCTCACCTCCTTCTTTGTATCTCTCTCTCGTGTTCTGTCTCTTACTTCTCTTCAATGTTCCTTCTCTGAGACTTCTAGAAGAGAACTAGTGTTTCATGTGTTTATTGTGTTTCTTGTTGTTGTTGTTGTTTCATACGTTGGAGGAGGGTCTCTTTTATAGTGCCCTCTTTATCCACTGGTCTTTGTCTTTCCTTCTCTTTTTCCATTGGGCCATGCCTCTTTTCCTTCTATGTAGCTGCTCCTTTCTCCCTTTCCAGAGTCCAATTTGTCTTCTTTCCCATTTTGAGCTTTGTTATTAATGGCTAGCAGTGAAAGGCATACAAGACTTGCCTTCTTGATCTTTCCTCTTTGAAAGGGCTGCATGAGGTAAGCCAAAGATGCTCTGGCTTCTCATGCACGCTCCTTGTAGTCCTGGGGAACTGGAATGCCTTGTCTGCACGTGTGCGCCTTCCATTAGTCTCATGCCCTGTACGCTCCCCTTTATCATGGCTTTCTTTGTGAGTTTTCATGATGTCTGGGACGCTTTGGGAGGATATGTTGTGCTCTTTGCCATCAGGACGTCCTTCCCTTTTCTTGGAAATAATATCAAAATGTGACGCTCTGGACAAATGGCGCTCTGGACGGTTCTTGATGCTTGCACGCCTTTCTCAGAGTCTTTTATTGTTTTGTTTTGTTTGATGATTTTTGGGCCTTCACACAGATTGGGCCTTGCAATTTGGGCCACCAAATATTGGGGTACCAACAATTGCCCCCTTTGGAATAAAGAGGAGAAATTGTTTCCTCTTTAGTGCAAATCTTTGTTCTGCTTTGGTCTTGTCTTTTTTTTTCTTCTTCTGCACGGTTTCCACGTTCCACCCATTCTTCACTCGTGTCTTTTTGTTTTGAGTTCCCTTGATATGAGATGTGCTTTCATGTACGGGTCACTACCACAAGTGGGTGGCAAGAATGGATTGAGGATGCATTTCGGAAAAATGCATCCTCAAGGGAGTATCAAAGTTAGATAGGGGCGTGCGCTTTCAGATGTCGCTCTTGGACCTGGACACTTTCTTCTCTCTTTTTCCGTTTGAGGTTGAACTAAGGGGACGCCTTCGGACTGCATTACATGGGGCAGAACGTCGCCTTTGGGACTGAACAGAGATACTTCATACTGCTATTACTGGGCAAGGTGTCGCCCTTTGTACTGGACTGAGGGCGCCTTTAGATTGCTGATACTGGGTAGGGCGTCACTTTTAATATTGAACAGGGGCGCCTTTAGTGCGCGCTTTTGTTCTGTGCCTTTGGTGCGCGCTTTCGTTGTACGCCCTCGACTACTGAGGGATAGTGACTCCCTTTCTCTTTGGTTTCTTCTCTGATGTATTATTGATTAATTACTCTTTACTATTGTTGTTCTTATCGCTCTTGTGTAGATGAGGAGTGCGGTGGAGTTATTATTCTTGGGAGCGACGTACGCTTTTCGAAGGTCGCTCTGGGACTCTCACACTTTATTCTACTTTTCTTCTAGAGAGTTGCTACAGACTTTGTTCACTTCACTATTGTTGTTCCTGTTGCTTCTGTTCATTAATTTTGAGATGCCAAGGAGGAATAGAGCGGTTGTCGCTGCTGGGCAGAGGGATGCGCTCTCTCTTGTGTCGCTCCTGTGAGGAAACAAGGTGATGAAGAATGCTTCTCTGCTTCTCTGGTTCGTTTTTCCTTTCTTCTCTTGATACTGTGAAGAACTTGTGTTCCTCTATGTTGGTTTGTCGCTCTTGTGAGCTTGTGGAGTTGATGGAGTGCGCTTTGGTGCTTGATTTGGCAGCAACATCTCCTTCTTCGGCTTTCTCTAAGTGTTGTCCCACTCATTGCCTCTCTCATATTCCTTTTGGGTACAGGTGGCTCTGGTGGTCGTTCCTCGGCGTCGCCTTCGCCTCAGATTTCTGAAGGTGTCCATACTCCAGCCAGTTCTCCAACAATTCCATCCACCCCTGGTGGTGAGGGCTCCTTGGACTTCCGTCGTCATCCTTTTGTTAGTGGGGGCGTTGCCCCCTCTGTTCCTTCTGAATCTGCTGTTTATGAGGATACTGATCCTTTGATGTCCCCTGTTGGCGCTTTTAAGGTTGTTTCTATTATTTCCAAGGGCGTGCCTGTTGATGCTCCCTCGGGTTTTACTAATGCTGGTGTTGTTGGTGAGAGCGTCTCTGATGCTCAAAAAATTGATGATATATTCGGTGAGACAGACGCCGTGTTTGATGGGATGGACACTGGGGTAGGTACTTCTGCTTCCAAGGAAAGCCAAGTCGAGGCCGCTGTTGAGATCCTAGTTGAGGAGCAGCTTGCCCCCAGGGATGACACTAGTTTTGTTCCTTCTTTGCTCTCTCTCTGTTTTGCAGAAGCATTTTCTGCCAAGTCACGTGGCTCTCTTGATGCGGAGGAGCAGTCTATGACCGAATCATTCCTTCTTGCCCACCCCGACTCGGTGCCACCAGGTGCTTCGTTCCCTCGCTTTTTCAGGGAGTCCGCTGCACATACCATGGCGCAAATGCTGGGTTTGGTGAGCTCCGTTGACGTTGACGCCTTGCCTTGGGAGGACAAGGTGGAGCTCTTGGACTGCCTCCATTTCCTTAAGTTCTAACACTATTCTGGTACCTGGCTTGATGATGATATTGATAGATAGGGGAAGCTGCGCCCTCCCTTTGATGTTGCTGGCTTGACTGAAACCATGCGTGCTTTGCAAGAGCGCCGTACTGCTTTGGCTACTCGTTCGAAAGAACTCTCAGTCCATCTTGCACAAGTGACTTCTGATTTGGAGAGCGTGGACAAGGAGATTAATGACTTGGTTGCTCAGGAGCGTTCATATGAAGAGGTTCGCAAGCATATCAGCTTCAATTCTCTTTTTAGTGTTTGATAGTTGCTGTTAGGCTATGTTGCTTTTGGACTTGTATTTCGGAATTTGTTTTGCTGAACTTCTTGAAGTTGTACTTATTTGTGGTGGTGCACCTTTCAGGCTTAGACTTTGCTTCTGTATGCCTGCTGGTACCTTGACAATGTTTATGTATGACTTGCTTCCGTCTTGTACTTCTTTATTCGCATTGCTCTTAGGCTTGCATTTGGATTGTGCGCTTTTGGCTCTTGTGCGCCTTTTCTGGCTTTGTCGCTTTGGCGCTATTGTAGCTTGAACTTGCTTTTGTGAACTCAACTTTGTAGTTGCTTGTTACTTCCCTTAGCACTTATGCGCTTATGCTTGTTTCTATTCTTGCGCGCCTTTTCTGGCCTTGATGTTTTTTCTTCAAGTATTTTGATAGCGTACATTTCTTCTCTCTCTGTTTTTTTTACGTAAATATTCTGCATATAATAGTGGCCCCTCATGTCATTGGTGCCAAAGATTTTTCAGGTTATTTTCAGTAATGGCCCCTCATGTCATCGGTGCCAAAGATTTTATCTCAGGGTGCACGTTGGGCACGTTCTACAGGTTTTGCCGCTTTGGGCCTTTTCCTTCAGTTGTCACTTTGGACTTTTCAGTTCGCCGCTTTCGGGCTTTATTTGATTTATAAACTAACGGATCGCCTTGGATCTTTTGTTAGCCAACCTCTTTTTCTACAGATTTTTCCGCCCGCGTTTAAGACTAGCGCCCTTGTTTCCCGGGACCTTTTCTAGCCTCGCGATATGGCGTACTTCGCCCGCGTTTGATCCCGAAAATTTGTTTTCAGAGAGCTCTATCCAGGTGCTGCGATAAGGCGCATTGTGCCCACGGTACGGTCCAACACTATTCTTTCTTTTTCTTTTCTTTTTCTTCTTTTTTTTTGTGTGTGTTGGACCTCGCGATATGGCATTACTGACCCTGTTTGAGGGGGTTTTGCCACAGCGATACCTCATGTCATCAGTATCATTTAAGCATTTTCTGGGGATACCTCATGTCATCAATGTCGCTCTTACTGCTGGCACCTCTTGTCACGGGCGCTATCTTGCTTCTGATTGATTGTTTAACTCTGATAGCTTGTGTTCCGTGACACTTCTTGTCACTGGTGCTATCATTTTGTAAACGCTTAGATTGTTCTGGATTCTTGACTTTGCGCTCATGTTTGCCTTTGCATACTCTGCTTTGATGTATGAACAAGCTTAGATGTGCCCTGCTTCAGGGGCTTGCTACAGACTTCTTCGTTTTATTTGTTTTAGGATGCCTTGGCTTGCTTATGAGAGTAGACCAAAATGAATTCAGGACTTTATCTTGGCAGCTGTTGAATCATCAATTAAATTGAACTCGCCTTGGTTATGTTATGTTTGAGGCCATTTTGGGTCAATCACTTGTACGCTTTTTGGCTTGCTTTCGTCTTGCACCTTGCTCTTGCATCTGATCTTATGCACCAGTGTTTAAGTATGCCTTTAAGAAACATACTTTCAGGATCTTGTACTCGTACCGGTCATTACAAGGCTTGCATTCGCCTTCACATTGCATGTATGCCTTTGGGTATTTCAGTCGGATTTCATGTACGCCTTGTAGTTGTACGCCTTCACAATTGTGATCACAACCGCTTTTAAGTTCACTTTTATTTTCTGATCGGTTGGTTTGCTTGGAGACGCCTTTTGTTTTTGTCCGCCTTTTGAGTTTTGCAATGTACTTTTTGTTTTTAATCTTGTCTTGCTGTCGTGCTCAGATATCTGCATTGTTTTTCTGGCTTGTGCTCTTTTGCACGCTTCTGCTTTGAAGTTGCCTTGGTCTTTCCGGTTTGGATTCATTGTCAGCTTTTGATCTCAACTTCTGCTATAACCTTGCTCTCAGCCTTTTGTTTGCATTTCCTCCAGGATTTCTAGATTCAACACCCTTTCTTTTCTGTTGCGCCTTCCATAGGGTGCGCCTTTGGTTAGTCGATTGAATTGGAACATAACGGTGTGTTGAATATGAACAAGGGGCGCCTTCGACGAGGGTGCGCCTTTGGTTGACTGATTCTGTTGAATCCGAATTGTGTATTGTAACTGGACAAGGGGGCGCTTTCTTGAGGGTGCGCCTTTAGATCGCTGATTCTGGGCGGGGTGTCGTCTTCTAGTATGATTTCATCTCTTTTTTTTATTTCGATTTGCTTGATTGTCACAGATCCTCCTATTTGTGTTGGGTTGCTTTCTCTTGAAACTTTGCTCTTGCTTCATTATTCGTTGTTTGATACTTCACTTTTGATCGCCTTCTCACTGGGCGAGAGCGCTTTTCTGTTCTGGATAGATCAGGTGCCTCTTGTTCTCAGTGGAGAAAGCGGTCCTCTTATGACATCAGGCATCTTATCAAAACACGGAAGATCATAGCCTAAGGGCATACTTAGGACTTCCCGGATGCGAGGAGGATATCACTTATTGTTCCTACACAAACAATTTTCATTTTGATTATTTTTTCGTTCTATAAATGTATGTTTCACTAGCCGTCTCTAGTAAATCATGTACAAGATCATGCATCATTGTGTATCACTATCAAGATTATGTCTTCGTATAACTATTTTTCAGAAACACGCCTTTATGTATCTAAATCGGTCAGCTCATAACATGAATTACTAGATTATGAAAAACAGTTTCTTCACATCATGTCATGGTTGAGCCAAGAAAATTTAACAAGATTATGACAACATGATGTACTAGTTTTAGTAAACATTCATTTATACAGACTTATCTAATTATTGCCTTTGCAGTCACATATTTTAATATATATCAGAGCGACATCATTCATGATTTTGATTATACATATGCAATTATAAGCCATGACATACATAGTCTAAAAATCAAACCATACACATATCATATCATGTCTTGTCAGAACAATGATATTCTAGACAAAGTAAAAATAAATCGTTCTTATCAGGATAATCTTAGACATGAAACTAACTACGCAGAGCATTATGTCATGTGAAAGCGATACTACCAAAAGCATATTAGGACATAAATGCACAAAACGAGCATATAGTAGCTATATTTCCTTAACTATACATACAGCAACTGATACGTGATTGGATACAATACATTTTTCATTTGGTCATGATTCATATCTATTATAATTAAATTCATGAAAAAGGCATACTAGCATATGCACTGAGTTAAGAGTCATATGTAAGCACGCCTCCTATGAGCTCGCCTTTTGGGGAGCGACCGCCTTTCGAGAAGGTCGTTGTTGGGCTAAAAGACAACCTCCTCGCTGCAACGCCTCTTCAGTTGGAAATTGTTGATATCAGTGGAGCACCTTCAGGAGCTATCTTTTGAGCAGCGCTTCTAGGAGCATTTCCTTCACTATTTGGAGCCATAACTTCCCCAGTGGAGTCGCCAATTGTTTTGGATCGCTTTTATTGATAAGTAAATAATCAAGCAAAGATAAATGGGGTTATGGGTTCGTAATACTTTATGAAGTTGTTGTTAGTTCCATGATGAACATGATGAATGTTTTGATAATGACAAAGTGTTTTTGAACAAGCTACATGTGTTGATCAAGTTTCAAGCTCAACAAGCAACAACAAACATCAAATGAAGAAGAGAGAAAGCAAGCTCATGAAGACCTAAGTTTGAGTGTATTTGTATTTCTTTTATCTTTTGCCTCTCAAGCTTCATAGGTTTTTTATTTGAGTAGATTATTATAGAGGGTAGTGAATCTCATTCATAAGTCATGATTTAATCATAATTTGAGTTTTCACTTAACCTAGAATCAATAGGTGGCTTAAAGGTTTTAAAGGAAAGGTTGGATTTTGAGAAAACAAGTTTTTGAACATGTGCAGTACCAACTTAATCGATTAAGTGATTAACTTAATCGAGTACTACTCGAGTACACGACTTGCTTAATCGATTAAGTACTGCTGAACTGATTTTTTAAAATACGTTTTTCACTTCTCAAAATCAGTTTTCAAGTGCTACAACTTTTGGGTATTCTATATAAACCTTTTCCTATTATTTGTGATCATTAGAATCATTTCATACAAGTTTTACAAAGAATCAAGCCACTCTATTCTCTCTCATTTTCTAAAGATCAAAGTTTTCATATTTTCATATTCTTTGATCAAGAACCTTTGAATCTCTTATGGTGAATTGTCATAACTCTTGATTGAGATTCATAGGATTGTTTTGTGTTTTCTATTGTGTTGTAATCTTTGCAAGAAGGCAAGCCACTACAACAAACAAGAAGTCTTGGTGTGTCGATTTTATCATCAAGCAAGTGCATTCTTATTGAAGAAGAAGAAGAAGTCTTGGTTGTGAATCAAGCAAGGAGAAGCCTTGGTGTGTGGATTATCATCAAGCAATTGAAGACTTGTTGTGTCGATTATCAACAAGGGGTAGAGGTTAGATTAGAGAGAAGATCAATAGGATTACAAGGCAAGGGTGTCGGTTATCTCTTGTAAGCTAGCAAGAAGGAAGTCTTGTGAGGCAATCACTTGTAATTTGAGAACTCTAATTCCTCATAGTGAAGAATCTCTCTTGGTTGAAGAGGGGACTGGATGTAGCTTTCAAGTGGATGAAAGTGAACCAGGATAAATCACTGTGTCGTATCTCTAAACCCTTACTCTTTATATTCAAGTCATTTGATTGCGTTCTTGGTTGAAAACCTAGAAAGATTGATTTTCATAATTGATTGAATTGAATCTTTAATTGTTCAAATTGATAAAGGGAAAATCATTTTCATAACTAGGTTAATCAATAAGAATATAGGTGTTAATCATTTCTGCTGAATCTCTGATCTTGCATGTGAATTGATTGATTTTCGTATTCGAATGAAAAATTGATTTTTCTGTTTTCTGTCATATTTAATCGATTAAGTTCAAGTTTAATCGAGTACTACTCGAGTAAATTGCAGGTTAATCGATTAAGTGCTGTAGAATTTGCAAAAATCATTTGTTTTGATTGTTTAGATTTGTTTCATTCGAAAATCTTTCAAGGTATCTTGTACACCTATTCAACCCCCCCTTCTAGGTGTATTCCTAGGGTTCCTTTGTCTCTCCAACCACCAATTGCGGTTTCCACAATTGGTATCAGAGCTCGGTCGAAAGACACGAGCATAAGAGCTTTTTCGTAAAGATCCTTTAAGAAAATCGCAATGGGTTCCATGAATCCCTTTGGTGGTGAAGGTGCTTCGATAAGTCGTCCTCCATTGTTTACCGGAGAAGGCTATGCATATTGGAAAGTTAGAATGAAAATCTTTATCCAAGCCATAGATAGTGAAATTTGGAAAGTAGTTGAAAAAGGTCCTCATATCCCCTCTAGTTTAGTTGAAGGTGTAGAACAATTGATCCCCGAGGATAAGTGGAAGGATGATGATAGAAAGAAAGTACAATATGATTATAAAGCAAAGAATATCATCACATCCGCTTTATCCTATGACGAGTTCTTTAGAGTTTCTCAATGTTCTAGTGCTAAGGAAATGTGGGACACTTTACAAGTGACTCATGAAGGAACTAGTGAGGTTAGGAGAGCTAGATTGAATGCTTTGATGCGTGAATATGAGTTATTTACTATGCTTCCAAATGAATCTATAAATGATATGCAAAAGCGTTTTACTCATATTATAAATCATTTACTTGCTCTTGGTAAAACTTTTCTTCAAGGTGAACTTTCTAACAAAGTGTTGAGATGTTTAGACAGGAATTGGCAACCAAAAGTAACGGCTATTGTTGAATCTAAAAATTTGGATGCTATGGATCTAGCAACACTTTTCGGAAAGCTTCAAGAACATGAAATGGAGCTTGGACGATTAAGTATCAATGAAGAGTCGGATAAGAACAAATCAAGGAAAGGACTTGCTCTTAGAGTCAAAAGTGCATATAAAAAGAAAGATAGTTCCGATGATGATGATAGTGAAGATTCCGATTCCGATGTTGATGAAAAAGACATGAAACTTTTGTTAAAAGAATTTGACAAGTTTCTAAGGAGAAAAGGAAGGTTGAACAAGGACAAAAGTAAAGAGAAGGATTCCTCACACTATAAGACCAAAACTTCAAAAGAAGGTGTAGTTTGCCATGAATGTGGAAAGCCCGGTCATCTCAAGTACTCATGCTCTAGGTATCTCAAGAAGAAGGAGAAAGACAAGAAAAATTCTAAATCTAAAAGAGCATACATAGTTTGGGATAGTGATGAAGATAACAAGAAAAGCACATCGAGTAGTTCATCGGATGATGAAGAAGCCGCTTGTCTCAACTTGATAACTCTAGTAGATGATGAAGAACAAAGTTCAAATGATGAATCAAGTTATCAAAGCGAGGATAGCAATGCAAGTGAATCTAAATCCGAAATTTCTTCTAAATATGAATTGTTACATAATGCTTATGAAGAAATGTATGAACAACTTGAAAAACTAGCTTTGAAAAACATTGAAAGAAAGAAGCTCATTTTGAAACATCAAAAAGAGATTTTAGAACTTCAAAAACAAGTTGATGAGCTTAATCTTGAAAATGAAACTCTTGATCTTATATATGCTAGTTCTTCTTGTGATTGTGCTAGTAGATTGAATATTGTGGTTGATTGTGAGAATTGCAAGTTGCTTAAAAATGAAAATGCTATTTTGAAAAATAAGCTTGCAAGTTTCTCAAATGGTGATATTAGATTGCGCACATTGTTAAATTTTCAAAGAGAAAATTCAAACAAGTTTGGTTTGGGTTATACTAATGCTAAGAGTAAATCTCATAGAAATGTTGTTGATTTTTCTAAAGTTGATTTTTCAAATCCTCCAACATGTTTCTATTGTGGTACTCATGGACATACTTCAAATGTGTGTTATGTTAAAGTGCATGGTATACCTAAAGGAAATTTTGTTTGGATGAAAAAGGGTGAAAGTCCCTACACTAACAAAAATGGATCCAAAACCATTTGGATACCAAAAAGCAAAGCATGATTGTTTTGTAGGTTTGATTGAAGATGCAAATGAATGACACATGTTCTCAATTGGTCTCAACTATGAATGTCTATATTCACATCTTCAATTGGTATCACACTTGCATCTCAAGTGAATGTCCTACAAAGTGGTAATATTTGATATTGATATATTATCTTAATTGGTATCTTCTCAATTGATATTACTTTTCTAAATGTTTAGTTAATTCAATTTGTATCATTGAGAGATTATTAGTTGATTATCATGCTTTTGTGATTATTGATTCTTCTTTACAATTGATATCTTCTTTGTTAAGTGATATTATGATCTTTTTAGTTCTCAATTGGTATTATATTTCATTATTATATTCTCTTACCAATTGATATCACATTTCAAAGTAAAGCTCTATTGTATTTGTTCAATTGGTATCAATGTTGTGAAGAAATGATCATTGATTTCTTACCTTGGCTTAGATGTTATATTTCAATTGGTATATATTACTTTTTGATAATGCCAAAGGGGGAGAAATATGATGTTTTGAATTGAATGAAATGTTTCTCAAAGAGGGAGAAATGGTATGTTTTGAAACATGGGAGAAATATAATATGATTTTTAGATGTTTGTTTGGAGAAAGGTTGTTTTTGTTGTTTTTATGTAGGTTGAGCTAAGTTGTTTAAGATAGGGGGAGAATCAAGCTTCTATCTCAATTGGATTCAAGTGTTAAAGCATTTATTGAGGGGGAGAAAGAGTCTTCTCAAGTGATCAAATGTTTCAAGCATCAATAACTTCAAGCGATTTCAAAACATGGGTTGTCATTTTCAAAAAGGGGGAGATTGTTAGTTCCATGATGAACATGATGAATGTTTTGATAATGACAAAGTGTTTTTGAACAAGCTACATGTGTTGATCAAGTTTCAAGCTCAACAAGCAACAACAAACATCAAATGAAGAAGAGAGAAAGCAAGCTCATGAAGACCTAAGTTTGAGTGTATTTGTATTTCTTTTATCTTTTGCCTCTCAAGCTTCATAGGTTTTTTATTTGAGTAGATTATTATAGAGGGTAGTGAATCTCATTCATAAGTCATGATTTAATCATAATTTGAGTTTTCACTTAACCTAGAATCAATAGGTGGCTTAAAGGTTTTAAAGGAAAGGTTGGATTTTGAGAAAACAAGTTTTTGAACATGTGCAGTACCAACTTAATCGATTAAGTGATTAACTTAATCGAGTACTACTTGAGTACACGACTTGCTTAATCGATTAAGTACTGCTGAACTGATTTTTTAAAATACGTTTTTCACTTCTCAAAATCAGTTTTCAAGTGCTACAACTTTTGGGTATTCTATATAAACCTTTTCCTATTATTTGTGATCATTAGAATCATTTCATACAAGTTTTACAAAGAATCAAGCCACTCTATTCTCTCTCATTTTCTAAAGATCAAAGTTTTCATATTTTCATATTCTTTGATCAAGAACCTTTGAATCTCTTATGGTGAATTGTCATAACTCTTGATTGAGATTCATAGGATTGTTTTGTGTTTTCTATTGTGTTGTAATCTTTGCAAGAAGGCAAGCCACTACAACAAACAAGAAGTCTTGGTGTGTCGATTTTATCATCAAGCAAGTGCATTCTTATTGAAGAAGAAGAAGAAGTCTTGGTTGTGAATCAAGCAAGGAGAAGCCTTGGTGTGTGGATTATCATCAAGCAATTGAAGACTTGTTGTGTCGATTATCAACAAGGGGTAGAGGTTAGATTAGAGAGAAGATCAATAGGATTACAAGGCAAGGGTGTCGGTTATCTCTTGTAAGCTAGCAAGAAGGAAGTCTTGTGAGGCAATCACTTGTAATTTGAGAACTCTAATTCCTCATAGTGAAGAATCTCTCTTGGTTGAAGAGGGGACTGGATGTAGCTTTCAAGTGGATGAAAGTGAACCAGGATAAATCACTGTGTCGTATCTCTAAACCCTTACTCTTTATATTCAAGTCATTTGATTGCGTTCTTGGTTGAAAACCTAGAAAGATTGATTTTCATAATTGATTAAATTGAATCTTTAATTGTTCAAATTGATAAAGGGAAAATCATTTTCATAACTAGGTTAATCAATAAGAATATAGGTGTTAATCATTTCTGCTGAATCTCTGATCTTGCATGTGAATTGATTGATTTTCGTATTCGAATGAAAAATTGATTTTTCTGTTTTCTGTCATATTTAATCGATTAAGTTCAAGTTTAATCGAGTACTACTCGAGTAAATTGCAGGTTAATCGATTAAGTGCTGTAGAATTTGCAAAAATCATTTGTTTTGATTGTTTAGATTTGTTTCATTCGAAAATCTTTCAAGGTATCTTGTACACCTATTCAACCCCCCCTTCTAGGTGTATTCCTAGGGTTCCTTTGTCTCTCCAACCACCAATTGCGGTTTCCACAGTTGTGGCCTCAAATTCTACAGATAGTACAAGTGAAGGAAATACTGAATGTTATTCTTGCTGCAGCTAGGCGCACCTTTAATAGTCAGATTTGTAAGAGCGCTCTGTAAGGCGTACAAATACTACAGATAATTACAAGGGGAGTAGCTGATATTATTTCTATCGTGATGGTACGCCTTTTACTACGGAGGCTAGGACCATGACTCGAGAAAGAAAGGCCATGGGGGCGGTAGATACGTAGTGGCTGCAGCGGTGGAGTAGTTGTTGTGATGGTGATTTGGGGGTGTACGCCATTGCTGCCTACCCGCCTCTTCTTGTCATCTTCTCCAGTGTTCTCTCTCTGAGTGTGTAACGTGTTATTGTTGTTGATTGCCTTCCTCCAGTTGGCTTAGTTACTTCAGGTGGGTTTGAAGGGAGTGGGAGGTATGCGCTCTGCTGTTTGCCTTTGTACCTCCCCTTCCTCTTTTCGTATTCTTCCTTTAAGTTGCAGAGGAAAGCATCTTGTATTTTGTGTGTAGTGTTGTTGTTGCTCTGTTGTGTTCTGATGGTTGAAGTTGTTGTTATGGTGGTTGTTGGAGGTGTGCGCTCTCTGGCTCACCTCCTTCTTTGTATCTCTCTCTCTCGTGTTCTGTCTCTTACTTCTCTTCAGTGTTCCTTCTCTGAGACTTAAAGAAGAGAACTAGTGTTTCATGTGTTTATTGTGTTTGTTGTTGTTGTTGTTGTTTCATACGTTGGAGGAGGGTCTCTTTTATAGTGCCCTCTTTATCCACTGGTCCTTGTCTTTCCTTCTCTTTTTCCATTGGGCCATGCCTCTTTTCCTTCTATGTAGTTGCTCCTTTCTCCCTTTCCAGAGTCCAATTTGTCTTCTTTTCCCTTTTGAGCTTTGTTATTAATGGCTAGCAGTGGGAGACATACAAGACTTGCCTTCTTGATCTTTCCTCTTTGAAAGGGCTGCATGAGGTAAGCCAAAGATGCTCTGGCTTCTCATGCACGCTCCTTGTAGTCCTGGGGAACTGGAATGCCTTGTCTGCACGTGTGCGCCTTCCATTAGTCTCATGCCCTGTACGCTCCCCTTTATCATGGCTTTCTTTGTGAGTTTTCATGATGTCTGGGACGCTTTGGGAGGATATGTATTGCTCTTTGCCATCAGGACGTCCTTCCCTTTTCTTGGAAATAATATCAAAATGTGACGCTCTGGACAAATGGTGCTCTGGACGGTTCTTGATGCTTGCACGCCTTTTCTCAGAGTCTTTTATTGTTTTGTTTTGTTTGATGATTTTTGGGCCTTCACACAGATTGGGCCTTGCAATTTGGGCCACCAAATATTGGGTACCAACAAAAGGCTTTATATATATATATATATAATAAAAAAGTAAATTAAATTAGTCATATAAGGTGATTAACTAGACCGAAAATGGCTTCACTATTTTTGTTTACGGTACTATTAGCAAACATTCATCGATTATTTCAGGGGAATGCAAAGAGTGGGTAGAGTATCTCGACATACACTATCAGTTTGGTGTACTATATTGGTCATCATAAATTGAACAAAACGTTTGTCCATTGAGTTTGTATTTTCTGTGTATCATGCTAAAAAGTATCTTAAGAAAATACGGTATTATTTAAGGATAATAAAGGTCAAAGGAAGTTGGTGGATATTGAAAAATTAAATTTAACATTTTTTCAAATGTTAAACGTATTATTTTAAAAATAATTTTTTTATTTTCTAATATTTTTAGAACATTTATTACCGTATTCATTTTTTTATTTTGAAATCTTTTAACCTCATTCTTAAAATATCTATAGTTATGAAGAATGCTAAAAATATTCTAAACCCCTCTAAAAATAAGGGTCTCCTTAACAACTGTTTTTATTAAGGTGTTTCGATATAAAAAAGTCTGCAAAACCTAAATTCCTAGGGCTGAGGATAAGAAGCTAAAAGTAGTAAAAAAATTTAGAAATATTAAGTCAACTATAACTTGAATCATTAAATGTTTAATTTTTTATTTTTTTTATAAAAATGCACTTTTTTTAGGATCTGTTTGGCAAAACTAGTTTGTAGCTGTAAGTTTGTAACTTGTAGCTATGAGCTTCTAGCTTGTAGCTGTTAAGTTAGTTAGGAGCTGTGAGCCTGTAGCTGTTTAACTTATTATTTAAAATAGTGTTGTTTGGCAAAACTAGCTTTTGAAATAGCTAAAAGTTATTAAATGATCAAAAAGGACATGCAACATTTTATTATTTTAAATTTTTCAAATTTTTTCTATATTTATTAAATAGATAGTTAATTAATTAATTAATTAATAAAATATAAAATTATTAAATTATAATTAATTAAATTCATTTTTTCTTAATTTATTAATTATGTAGTTAATTAGTTAATTAATTACAACAAAATTATTAAATTATAATTAATAATTAATTAAAGGGTACTAAAATAATTTTAAATTTTGTTTGAGGGTATAATTGGTATATGAATTATTGAAAGCTAGTTTAGTTTCTAAAAGCTACTTCAAGTAGCTTTCTAAAAGCTTGCTTTCAAAAGCTACAAGCTCCTTTTTTAAAAGTTATAAGCTCATTTTAATTTGTATTAGCCGAACGGGGCTAGTAGCTTATTATTGAATCTAAAAGCTCCTAGTTAACTAAAAAGCTCCTAGCTCATGTTGCTGAACATGGCCTTAGTCTCTTATCCTCAACCCTTATAGCTAAGGTTAAAAAAATCCATAAAAAAATCACAATTTTATATTTATTGCTTTTTGGAAATTATAAAATCACATTTTTCAAACAATTTTCTTTTAGAGCAATGATTTAGAGACCTACATGAAAAGATTTATTCATAAATCTATACATTAGAATCTTAACATTTGTCATATAAGTTATTTTATTTAATTTTTTTTAACTTAAAAATAACAAGTATCATAATCTTATGTGTAGATTTGTAGGCTTGTAAGTCTCTATATATTTTTTTTCCTTTTATTTATAATTGATTGTTTAACAAATGTTCTCCACAAATTCCAATTACAGCACTTGAAAAAGTAGTAAATTTTGAAAACGTTGTGATTGTGTGAGACAAGAAGAAATGAATGGATGTTGGTGCATGCGTGTCATACAATGTTTGGTTATTGGCCTGCCTTTTTTCTTTCTAGTAAATTCTAGTTGTCCTTATACTTAACACTCCCTTGTTTTAAGTGGATTTGATCCTCCATTTTCAAGAAAGAAGAAAAATATCTAGAGAACTATACATAAAGAGATTTACACATAAAATTATAGATAAAATTGTGACATTTATTATTTAAATTTTTTTATTTTATTTTTTTAACTTAAAATTAACAAATATCGAAATCTTATGGGTAAGTTTATGAATAAGTCTTTTAATATAGATCTTCCAATTATTACTTTTTCAAGAATGTAAAAAAAAAATAAAAAATTAAAAGGTCATTTTCAAAAGACCCAAATCATTCCTAAATAATTCACCATACGTGCATCCGTGTATAGATGGAAAACTAAAAAATACTCACGCACTCACTTTGTCTATTGTTGACCAAGGGTGCTAAGTGGTAACAACTAACAACCAACAAGGCATCTTTTTTCTTGTTTTCGGCGGCAACAACCAGAAAATTAATACAGTAAACAATACTGTACACCATAACACAATGAAGCGGCAACCCAACACTAAAAATACACTAGTAGTACTAATATAAACGATTTGTTAAGTATGGATGATTGATAATTAACAGAACTCTGTAGGATATAAAAAGAAAAATGCGAGTATCTATCTGAACTTGATTTTTAATGTTTGTTCAATTTTATTTTTTTCCCTCGTAAAATGTTTTACCTATACAAAAAATAAAACCGATATCTAATGAACAACTTAGTTAACAAGTACTCCCTTTCTTTCATAAGTAATATATTTTAAGGTTATGCACAGATTTTAAGAAATGATTAAATATGGTAAAAACTTAGGTTATTTCGACTATAATATCCCTATATAATCATTATTTAAGAAAAAGTAAGATGAAACAAAACCTCTATGAACACTATATACGAAATGGAGGGAGTACTATATTATACTAGCTTTAAGATCCGAAAAAAATATATATTTTTCTGATTCTATTTGTAAGACCCTTTTGGGATTTTTCTCTTATACCAAGGAAAATAGTTAAATTTGTTAGTGAGATTGAAAATGTAAAAATTTAATATACTCCGTATATTTTTTCTAAGCTATCCTATAATTATTATTGGAATTCTAAAAAATGTAAATAGGAATATTTATGAAAAATGTAATTAAATTCTTTTAAAAATTGAAATGAGATATTATAAATAAAATAAAAATAAAAATCCCAAAAAAGTTATATATAGACCGGACAGAGTGAACACAGTAATGAGTTAAAAAAAATACATTTTTAACATGAGACATTGACTTTTTAGTTTAATGGTAGACGCATGCTATACATCGTGGTGTAAGAAGTGTCCCACCAAGTCCCAAATCACCCAACTAATTGGAAGTTTATTTTTTTTTCCATGATCGGAGTGTCCACCGTCGATCGTAGTGACTAATCTCCTCGTTGGCTTGTAGGTACCTCTAATGGGTGTGACAACTGACTCCGAAATTTAACTAATTGGAAGTTTAGAACAAGCACATTTAATCACAAAAAATTAAAGGAGAAATTACAAGTCGGTACACATTGAAACCAAAAGTGTAAATCACACTCTTTGTGTTAGCTGATTAAAAAAAAACCTCTTTGTTGTTGCAAGTATTTTTTTATTTAAATTCTTAAAATATACTCCCTGCATTTTTATTTTATTATTTATAGGTAACATTTTAGAAGAATTTTTCGGTCATATTTATAGATCATTTTGTATTTTTAAGAAACATTTATTGTTTTTTCTCTTATTTTTTGGTCATATACTCATATCTATACGTCAATTTGAAATTTTCAGTGCATGGTAAGAGAGTAAGATTATAATGTTAAAATACATTTTTAAAGTTTCAAAAAATTTAACTACCCTTCTCAGTCTGTTCAATATGATTAAGTATAACTTATAAATAGGATAAAAAAAATATAAATGTTCAAATTTTTATAAATAAAATGAATATTTGGGAAAGGAGTGCCACAAATATAATATTCATCAAATTCAAAAATAAAACATAATACTATGACATAATAAGGAATGGGTGAGTGAGTTTGGGTGCGAGCAGATGCAATGATCGTGATGCACATGATTTAAGGGTGGTCCATTCACAAAGAATTGAAGATTGTATAAGGTAGCTTGAGCGACAATGGTGGAAATCGAGGTGAATTTTTTGTTTACACGGGAGGTCTAAAACCCATGACTTGGGGAAGAGAGAAATCTTAAGTGTTCCTGCAACCACCAACTGGGCTGTCTTACGTGAACGAAATCAAGGTGAATTTCATCCGAAAACAAGTTCATATACTAACACTTAAGACTCAACAGATTGAGTTTGCAATATTTTTAAGATTCTTGCCAACCTCAAGGCTTTGTTTAAAAAACATGTTAAAGGAGAATTTGCATTGAGGATCGGAGTCCATCATTTTTCGATGTTTTAAATTCAAAAATTTTCAAAGTAAAACTATCTTTATTAGTTCCTCAACCAATACTCTAAGAGTACTCTTTAGCATTTTTCTATTTTTAATAATAATAAGGGATTTATAGTACTATATATATATATTGTTAATAATATGAGGTTTATTTATGATTTTGGTCTTTAAAAGTTCAGCGTGTTTTGGTTTTAGTCCCTAAAAATTATTTTGACCCGACTGGTCCTTAATTTTTCAAACATTTTGGTTTTGGTCCCATCTGTTAGAAAAAGTCACTTATTTGTTGACGTGGTTAACGGAAATCCACACCAAAAGCTACGTGATGTGAGATACTGCCAAATAAGTATTGTGACAAGTATGATTCATGTCTATAAACGCAAAATTCTGCATATGAGACCATTTTGTGTTCATGGATCTATATCATCCACGTCATGTCACTTATTTGGCGTCTCATCACACTACGTGACAGCTGATATGGTGTTCCACTAGTCACATCAGCAAATAACAGTTTTTTTCATAATGGAGTGAATCAAAACCAAAAGTTTGAAAAATTAAGGACCAGTCTCGGTCAAAATAACTTATAGAGACTAAAACCAAAACACGCTGAACTTATAGGAACCAAAAACATAAATAAGCCATAATATAATGAATAAATAATCTAAAACGATACAGTTTACCTCAAAGATAATGTATTTAATATACGAAAGTCAATATTTTTAGTTTTTTAATATATATATATATATATATATATATATATATAGAGAGAGAGAGAGAGAGAGAAATTAAACCTTTGTTATCAATCATGCATTTTTTTTTTTTAATTTTTATTTCTACCGTCTATAACATCTGGAACTATTAGTTAGAAAATGGAGTGTACATATATTTTAATCCATTATTTTTTTTTTCAATTAGTAAGGCGTGTGATATACGTTAGAAAAATAAATTACGGAGTATTATTATTAGTAAAAAGTCAAAAGAAACTGTGCCAACTAATTACTTTATATATAGGTATATATACGCATTAATTAACAATAATTATTTTAAAGGCGTGTGATATACGTTGGAAAAATAAATTATTACTAGTATTATTAGTAAAAAGTCAAAAGAAATTGTGCCAACTAATTACTCTAGGCTTTTTTTAAGCGATAGCTCCCTAAACTTAGGGGGTGTTTTGAATTTAGTCTTTAATCTTTTTTTTTGTTGGATTTGGTTCTTAAACTTTAACGCCGTTTGGAACTAGTCCTTCCGTTAACCCAAAGTTAACTTCGTCATTGTCTTCCAATAAGATGTTGCCACGTGTCCCAACTTAGGGGGATAATTGAATTTAGTCCCTATCTTTTTTTCGTTGGATCAGGTCCCTAAACTCTAGACCATTTTGGATTAAGTCCTTCTATTAGTTTTAATCTAACACCGTTACCCTGGGGAAATTTTTATGCCATGTGGACCAATAAATTAATGCCACATGGAATTTTTCTTTTAAAATTGAAAAATTACAAAAAATAAATAAAATTAAAAAAAATTGATTTTTTTAATAACGATGGGAATGCACCGCGCCTGCGACGAGATGCATCATCGTCATGGTCGTGATGTCTCGAACGCTCACCACTGCCATCGGGGTAACGATTTGAGAAGCTTTCGCCACCGTCCTCAAGGTCGTGCCTCGATCTGAGTTTTGTGCTTGCTTCGGTTTACAGCGAAAATCACTGTCACAGTCACGAGTTCGCTTGATGGTGTGCGGCGGCGCTAGTTATAGCCAAAGCCCTTAGTCCCTATCCTTGAGTTCTAGGAATAAACTCATGCTGATCGAACGGATAAAAGGAGGAAGCAAGAGTCTTTTTTTTTTAATTTTATTTATTTTTTGTAATTTTTCAATTTTAAAAGAAAAATTTCACGTGGCATTAATTTATTGGTCCAGTGGCATAAAAAATTTCCCAGGGTAACGATGTTAGATTAAAACTAACTGAAGGACTTAATCCAAAATGGTCCAGAGTTTATTTTGGAAGTCAAGCTGGTTGGAAGGCATGCTTCAAACTCTCTATGGACTTCAAAGTAATGCAAATATATGTTTTGATGATAACAAGCCAACTCAAGTTCAAGCTCACAAGTGCAAGTCAAGTCTCAAGATTGAAGACTCAAGCTAACCTAGAATAGAAACCTTCTCCTTAGATCAAATGTAAGGTAATGAAGTTGTAGTTTACTTAGAAGTTACAAGGCCAACATAGTTTTTCATTTTAGAAGAAAAGAAGAAAACGTGTTTTCTGCATATAAAATGTTTTTCTGCATTTAACCTTAGTGAAAATACTTGATGTTACAAAACTCTGTATATTTATATGACTGCAAAGGAGAGTAATCGATTATCTCTCAAAGTAATCGATTAACTCAGTTGCATCATAGAAAATTCAGAGAAGTTGTAATCGATTAATTGAATTTTGTTAATCAGTTACTTTCTTATGAAAGTAATCGATTACAACAGTCAAGTAATCGATTATATTTGTTGCATCATATATTTTTCAGAGGCTTAGTAATCGATTACAAGTCCTGTAGTAATCGATTACATGATGTTGCATCATATGCAAACCAGAGGCTTAATAATCGATTAACTCCTTAGTGTAATCGATTATCATGGTTGCATCATATAATGAATAGGAGTGATGTAATCGATTAACTATTCTTAGCCTAATCGATTACATGTTTTTCAAATGTATTTAAGAATTTCTATTTTTGTAGAAATAATCGATTATTCCCTAAAGTAATCGATTACTTCTTGATTTTCTGAAAAACGTGTCAGAATCATTTTTATTATTTCCTGATTTGTTTTTATATAAAAGATTCTGATATATTTTATAAAATTCGAAAATGATTTTAATTTTGAATTATTTCCTTTTTGGTTTTAAGAATCAAATCTTTATTTTATTTCGAAAATCGTTTTGATTTTATTTTGATTTTAAAACTTATTACAAATCTTTTATTATTCTATTTTGATTTTGTTTTATTAATTCAAAATCGTTTTTGATTCAAAAAAGTTTTTCTTTTTAAATAAGATCACTCCAACATTTCAACAAGTTTTTACGTTCAGTGATTTTATTCATTCATTCTCACGTTCTTCATCTTCTTCTTCTTTAAGAGTTCTGGTTTTCATTGTTCTATTTTTTAAGAACAAACCTTGTTGGTTGAGTAAATCCTAAGAGAAACTTCTTTTTCATTATCATAAGAGCATATTGTAGAATCCGTGTTGTGAGAACACAAAAAGCTATTGTAATCACTTTCATTGTAATCGTTCTAAACCTTAGTGGTAGGGAGAGAATCCCATAGTTGGACGTTTGATACGTTCGTAGGGCGAGGAACCCTGCTGTGTGATTGAGGCCCCTAGCGAACGGAGGTTCCTAGTAGTGTGCGGGGTGCTCTTGGTTGTAATAGGGTGCGGCTCTATTGCTTGGTTATAAGAACTCTCAGGCGGGTCGCTTGGGGACTGGACTAGGCCTTTCGACGGGAAGGCTGAACCAGTATAAAATTCACCGGTGCAAGCTTTTCTATCCCTCTCTCTTTTACTTTTTGCATATTTATTCTTTTACGTTTCCGCGCTACTCAATTTTTATATTATTTTTATCGTTTTCGCGATCCATTACGAACGTTTAATCTCTCAATCTCAAATCAATTTTTTAATTTATTACGAATTTTTCAATACATAATAAAACTCGATTCACCCCCCTCTCTCGAGATTTTGAGGCCAAAACCAACAATTGGCATCAGAGCTAGTCTCTTGTGTTAAGACATAACCGTATCAAGAGTATGGCTTCAAACTCTCTGTTTGGAGGTGAAGGGAGTTCTATTAACCGTCCTCCCATGTTTGATGGGGTAGGGTACGCGTATTGGAAAGCCCGTATGAAATTTTTTATTCAAGGAGTAGGATTAAAAGTTTGGGATGCTGTTGTTAATGGTCCCTATGTTCCTACCTATGTGGTTAATGGTAACACCGTCGAAAAGCCTATGGCTGAGTGGACGGAGGAGGAGGAACGTAGAGTCCAATACGACTTGAAAGCGAAAAATATTATAACATCTGCTTTGAGCTATGATGAGTTTTTCAGGATATCAACATGCGAGACAGCACAACAGATGTGGGATATGCTGGAAGTCACGCATGAAGGTACAACGGAAGTAAAGAGGTCAAGGATCAATACGTTGACTGGTGAATATGAGCTATTCAGGATGAAAGATGGAGAATCGATTCAAGAAATCCAAAAGCGCTTCACAATGATTGTTAACCAACTGACGACATTGGAGAAGATTTTCACCAATGAGGATCTCATCAACAAAGTTTTAAGGTGTTTGGGAAGAGATTGGCAACCCAAGGTGACGACAATTGCTGAATCAAGAAATCTCTCAACAATGACGCTGGCAACTCTGTTTGGAAAATTACAAGAACACGAAAGTGAACTAAAAAGGTTGGCTCAGCATGAAGAAGAGAACAAGAAAGTTAAAAGTTTGGCATTCAAGGCTGAAGCACCTGCACCAGATAGTGACTCGGACAAAGAATTATTGAATGATGAACACATGAGTCTATTGGTGAAAAAGTTCGGGAAATTCCTGAGAAAGAAAAATTTCAACAAGAGAGACAACAATAAAAGTGGAGGCTCAACCATCACATGTCATGAGTGTGGCAAGCCTGGTCACATTAGAGCAGACTGCTATCAATTGAAAAAGAAAGAGAATTTAGAAAAAGGCACCTCAAGTTCAAAGAAGGGAAAGCAAGCATACTTGGCGTGGCTGGACAATGATGGAAGTTCGGATGAGGATTCAGACGAACAAGAGGAGACTGCCAACCTATGCTTGATGGCTCACGACAAAGAGGTTACTCCGGAAGGAAGGAAGGCATGGTGGTACTTGGACAGCGGATGCTCAAAACATATGACTGGAGATAAATCCAAATTCTCGCATCTCGTGCCTAAGGACCAAGGACATGTGACTTTCGGAGATAACAATCAAGGAAAGATTATCGGAATCGGTAAAATTGGTACACCTCCTAACCCTTGCATTGAAAATGTTTTACATGTTGAGGGCCTAAAGCACAATTTGCTAAGCATTAGTCAATTGTATGATAAGGGCAATAGGGCTATATTTGATTCTGATAGATGTATTATCGAGGGAAAAATTGATAATCTTATTAAGCTAATTGCTCGCAGGATAAACAATGTTTATGTTATTGATTTTGATTCGATTCCCTCAAATGATGCGAAATGTTTATTATCTAAAGAGGATGAATCGTGGCTGTGGCATCGTAGAATAGGCCACATCCACATGGCTCATTTAAATAAAATTTCTTCTAAAAACTTAGTAGTTGGTTTGCCAAAGCAAAATTTTTATTTTTCTGAAAATTGTGATCCTTGTTCAAAATCAAAACTCACAAGGGCTACTTTTCCATCTAAAAATCTTGTTTCAACTCAAAGGCCCTTGGAACTTTTACGTATGGATCTTTTTGGACCGTGTCAAACTAAAAGCTTTGGTGGCAACTATTATTGTTTAGTTATTGTGGATGACTATTCTAGGTATACATGGACGCTTTTTATTACTCATAAAAATGACGCATTTCATGAATTTAAAAAGCTAGCCAAGATTATTCAAAACCAATTGCATTTGAGCATTGCATCCATTAAAACTGATCATGGTGGAGAATTTGAAAATCATCTTTTTGAAAAGTTTTGCGAAAAACATGGAGTTAAGCATTATTTTTCCGCTCCAAGGACTCCAGAGCAAAATGGAGTTGTGGAGAGGAAAAATCGTTCATTAAAAGAGCTTTCTAGAACAATGCTTAATGACATGAATTTGCCTGCATATTTTTGGGCCGATGCAGTTAGTACAACATGTTATGTTATGAACCGTGTTTTGATTAGGCCTATTTTAAAGAAAACCCCTTATGAGCTGTACAAGGGGAGAAAACCAAATATTTCCCATCTTCGAGTTTTTAGATGTAAATGTTTTGTGCATAATAATGGTAGAAAAAATCTAGGAAGTTTTGAGGCTAGAGCTGATGAGGGTATATTCCTTGGATATTCTGCTTCGAGCAAAGCTTATAGGATATACAATAAATCTCGTAATACTATTGAAGAATCTATTCATGTATCATTTGACGAATCCGATCCCAGAAGGTTGGGAAAGGTATCTGTTAATGACATTTCAGGTATTCTTGGAGATTTATTCATTGATGAGGATGAGGAGCCAAATGCCAAAAGGAAAGAGCATTCCGAAAGCAATGGAAATTCAGTTGAAAATGTTGAGGAGAAAAATCAAGAACAATCCATGGAACTCAACACTGATTTGCCTAAGGAATGGAGAACATCAAGACTCCATCCTATAGATCAGATTATCGGGGATATCTCAAAAGGTGTAAGTACTCGCAACTCTATTAGCAATTTGTGTAACTTTTTTGCATTTATTTCTCAAGTAGAGCCAAAGAATTATTCTGAGGCTATGCTTGATGAGCATTGGCTTTAGGCAATTCAAGAGGAATTAAACCAGTTCGAAAGAAATCAGGTGTGGGAACTTGTTCCTAGGCCTGAGTCTCATCCGATTATTGGAACTAAGTGGATTTATAAAAATAAACTTGATGAGGCTGGTTTAATTGTTCGAAACAAATCTAGGCTAGTTGCACAAGGTTACAATCAGGAAGAGGGGATAGATTATGAGGAAACATTTGCCCCTGTTGCTAGGTTGGAAGCCATAAGACTGCTATTAGCATTTGCATGTATTCTAGATTTTAAATTATATCAAATGGACGTAAAGAGTGTCTTTCTTAATGGTTTTATAAATGAAGAATTTTATGTGTGTCAACCTCCTGGCTTTGAAAGTTATGAACACCCTGATTATGTTTATAAATTGAAAAAGGCTTTGTACGGTCTAAAACAAGCTCCTAGAGCGTGGTACGACCGTCTTAGCAAATTTTTGTTGGAAAATAACTTTGAAAGAGGGAAGGTTGATAACACACTTTTTATCAAAAAGAAAGGAAAGGACATTCTTTTAGTTCAGATTTATGTTGATGATATTATTTTCGGTGCTACTAATGAAATCCTTTGCAAGGAATTTTCTAGTATGATGCAGGAAGAGTTCGAAATGTCTATGATGGGCGAGCTGAACTTTTTCCTAGGATTACAAATAAAGCAAGCAAAGGACGGAATATTTATTAGTCAAACCAAATACTGCAAAGAATTACTGAAAAGATTTGGCATGGATAAGGCTATAGCTGTCAAAACAGGCCGGCCCGCCAGGGTTCGGCTCGGCCCGCCCGGGGTGCTGGCCAAATGATTCTGGGCCAAATAGCCCGGGTGCAAGTTGTGTTCACTAGCATGCAGCCCAAACCCGCACTTTACCCAGGGTTTTTTTGGCCCGGCCCTTGTTTGGGTTTTTTGGCCCGGCTCTAGACCGGGCTAATAAGCCTGGGTTCAATTTATGACCACATTTCTGGAACCCGAACCCGCACTTTCCCCGAGTTTTTTGGCCCGGCCCGCATCGACTCGGCCCATTTTGACAGCTCTAGATAAGGCCAAGGCAGTAGCGACACCGATAAGCACATCATGTTACTTGGACAAAGACGAAGGAGGTAAATCCGTAGAAATCACAAAGTATCGAGGTATTATCGGATCCCTTCTATATTTAACGGCAAGTAGGCCGGATATAATGTTTAGTGTGTGTCTTTGTGCTCGGTTCCAGTCGAATCCAAAAGAAACGCACATGGTTGCTGCCAAGCGAATAATGAAATACTTGTCTGGCACAACTGATATGGGTTTATGGTACCCCAAAAGTTCTTCGTGTAATCTTGTTGGGTATTCTGATTCTGACTTTGCTGGTTGCAAAGTAGATAGAAAAAGCATTAGCGGCACTTGTCATCTTCTTGGCAATTCATTGGTATCATGGGCTAGTAAGAAACAGTCTAGTGTTGCCCTATCTACAGCTGAGGCTGAATATGTAGCCGCGGGTAGTTGTTGCGCTCAGATTTTATGGTTAAAACAACAACTCCTAGACTTTGGTGTAAGTCTAGATCACATTCCTATTAAATGTGATAATACCAGTGCTATTTCTATTACCAAAAACCCAATGCAACATTCTCGCACGAAGCATATAGAGATTCGACACCATTTTATTCGTGATCATATTCAGAAGGGTGATTGTATTATTGAGTATGTTGATACTTCACGTCAGTTAGCTGATATCTTTACGAAATCGCTTCCAAAAGAAAATTTCTTTTTTATTCGTAGAGAAATTGGTTTAACTTCTGTCTCTCACCTCTTTTGAATATGTGAATCTTTTATCTCTCATGTTATTATTGACGCATCTCCTTAGTGTTTCAAGGGGAGATTACACATCTTTTTTATGATTACAAAAGGGGGAGAGAGATTCTAATATTTCATGGATTTCATGGCTAATACATTCAGGGGGAGATACTCTGAAGGATGATATTCTGATATCATAATATATGTTTTTAAGCATTCATACAGGGGGAGAAAAATTAATCCATTATATTTCCTGTATTTAGTGATACTAAGGAAGGTTTTATTATTATATATCTATTTCTGCTTGTATAACACTTGTGATGCAGATAATAAAAGAGCATATCAGAATGGTTGTTTGTCGTCATCAAAAAGGGGGAGTGTTGGAAGTCAAGCTGGTTGGAAGACATGCTTCAAACTCTCTATGGACTTCAAAGTAATGCAAATATATGTTTTGATGATAACAAGCCAACTCAAGTTCAAGCTCACAAGTGCAAGTCAAGTCTCAAGATTGAAGACTCAAGCTAACCTAGAATAGAAACCTTCTCCTTAGATCAAATGTAAGGTAATGAAGTTGTAGTTTACTTAGAAGTTACAAAGCCAACATAGTTTTTCATTTTAGAAGAAAAGAAGAAAACGTGTTTTCTGCATATAAAATGTTTTTCTGCATTTAACCTTAGTGAAAATACTTGATGTTACAAAACTCTGCATATTTATATGACTGCAAAGGAGAGTAATCGATTATCTCTCAAAGTAATCGATTAACTCAGTTGCATCATAGAAAATTCAGAGAAGTTGTAATCGATTAATTGAATTTTGTTAATCAGTTACTTTCTTATGAAAGTAATCGATTACAACAGTCAAGTAATCGATTATATTTGTTGCATCATATATTTTTCAGAGGCTTAGTAATCGATTACAAGTCCTGTAGTAATCGATTACATGATGTTGCATCATATGCAAACCAGAGGCTTAATAATCGATTAACTCCTCAGTGTAATCGATTATCATGGTTGCATCATATAATGAACAGGAGTGATGTAATCGATTAACTATTCTTAGCCTAATCGATTACATGTTTTTCAAATGTATTTAAGAATTTCTATTTTTGTAGAAATAATCGATTATTCCCTAAAGTAATCGATTACTTCTTGATTTTCTGAAAAACGTGTCAGAATCATTTTTATTATTTCCTGATTTATTTTTATATAAAAGATTCTGATATATTTTATAAAATTCGAAAATGATTTTAATTTTGAATTATTTCCTTTTTGGTTTTAAGAATCAAATCTTTATTTTATTTCGAAAATCGTTTTGATTTTAAAACTTATTACAAATCTTTTATTATTCTATTTTGATTTTGTTTTATTAATTCAAAATCGTTTTTGATTCAAAAAAGTTTTTCTTTTTAAATAAGATCACTCCAACATTTCAACAAGTTTTTACGTTCAGTGATTTTATTCATTCATTCTCACGTTCTTCATCTTCTTCTTCTTTAAGAGTTATGGTTTTCATTGTTCTATTTTTTAAGAACAAACCTTGTTGGCTGAGTAAATCCTAAGAGAAACTTCTTTTTCATTATCATAAGAGTATATTGTAGAATCCGTGTTGTGAGAACACAAAAAGCTATTGTAATCACTTTCATTGTAATCGTTCTAAACCTTAGTGGTAGGGAGAGAATCCCATAGTTGGACGTTTGATACGTTCGTAGGGCGAGGAACCCTGCTGTGTGATTGAGGCCCCTAGCGAACGGAGGTTCCTAGTAGTGTGCGGGGTGCTCTTGGTTGTAATAGGGTGCGGCTCTATTGCTTGGTTATAAGAACTCTCAGGCGGGTCGCTTGGGGACTGGACTAGGCCTTTCGACGGGAAGGCTGAACCAGTATAAAATTCACCGGTGCAAGCTTTTCTATCCCTCTCTCTTTTACTTTTCGCATATTTATTCTTTTACGTTTCCGCGCTACTCAATTTTTATATTATTTCTATCGTTTTCGCGATCCATTACGAACGTTTAATCTCTCCATCTCAAATCAATTTTTTAATTTATTACGAATTTTTCAATACATAATAAAACTCGATTCACCCCCCTCTCGAGATTTTGAGGCCAAAACCAACAGTTTAGGGACCTGATCGAACGAAAAAAAGGATATGGACTAAATTCAATTACCCCCCTAAGTTTAGGGACCTCAAAGTCAAAAAAGCCAAAAAAAATTGCAAGTTGGGACACGTGGCAACATCTTATTGGAAGACACTGATGAAGTTAACTTAAGGTTAACGGAATGACTAGTTCCAAACAACGTTAAAGTTTAGGGATCAGATCCAACAAAAAAAAAGATTAAGGACTAAATCCAAAACACCCCCTAAATTTAGAGACCTATCGCTTAAAATAGCCATTACTTTATATATACGTATATATACACATTAATTAACAATAATTATTTTTATATAATCCACACACACTTATCATTTATCATTTATGAGTATCACTCCATCAACCAAGTGAGCACAGTTGATAGATGATTGAATTCTTTAAACATGATTTTAGGAGTTTTATTATTGTCGTGAGTATGAAAAATGTTTTGTTGCATAGATAAAAGCAAAATTCTTGGTGTACACGAAAAAATTTATGAGCATCACTACTCCTGATTACAAAGTAATGATAACACTAATGAACTATGTAAAGTTACTTATAAGTGAACTAGTCTAACTAGAGGAGGCTAATACATATGGTAAGATATTTATTGTTATTTAAGCAAGTGGTTGGGGGTTCGATCCCCGACTCTTACGAATGTAAGAAGCCTTGCTGAAAGACTAGCCTCCGAAAGGATGTGACAATGTCGAAATGATTAATCACCTAATTGCGCGGGTGGATACCATTAAAAAAAAAGTGAACTAGCCCTTTTCTCTCTAAGGTACTATTTGGATTATTGAATATATTGTTCCGCATACCGATTCATAGAAACCATGAACACCCTCTCTGTATGACGCACCCAAATTCATATAATTGAATATTTGAATCAATAAATCAATAAAATTTGAAGTTGGGAAGTACTAGTACAATGATTATGTAATCCAACTATATGAGGATGAAAAGTCAACTTCAGACCTTTCCAGGATGGGCTGTTTAAAAAAATATAATAGCGCAATTATGGGTAATTATTGAGGATAGAAAAACATAAGAATAATAAAGAATTGAAGGAGGATAGCAAAATCTGACTTTAGTAACAACTAACCACTATAAAAACCAATGCAAAATACAACTTGAACGTCTCCACCCAACACAACTAAGCCATCTACCCTACTCTCCTCTCCTCAGTAGTCAGTGGTGTGCCTAGCTAGGAGGAGAAAATCATGTCTGGAGAAGGTGATGATGATAACCAGATTAACACAGTAGAGGAAGCGTTGGATAATAAAAATCTTGCAAAAGAAGAGAACCTCAAATTGAAAGATAGAAAGGTATCATGGGCCAAACTTCGCCGTGTAGATTCTCTCAATTTGGAGGCTGGAAGAGTTTCTATGAGAAGCCACTCTGTCAAGGTATATTATTAGGTACTCCATATTGCTTTTATTTATAGCTTATATTTAACCATATCACACAAATTAATTATATTTTATGAAATTTTTAAAAAATTAACATTACAATTTTTTTTCTCTTAACTTGTATAAGAAATTTCATAAATGTATTATTTCACATTAATAAACAAATAATAAATAAGAGGACGAAGTAATAAATGCATCCTAAAAAAATAGAAAGTGACTTATAAATATAATCAAAATATTATTCTAGAAGACTACTTATAAACAGGACCAAAATGAGTATTATTTTTAACAAGCAAAATCTTTATGTCAAATTGTGCGACGTCAAGATTCAAATCCACGTAGGTGCTTATCTTTATGTCTTACAATTTTACCAACTAAATTACTTCATGAAAATATAATTTATGTTGTTATTTTCTATGGTACTATAGTATTATCATATTATAACATAAAAAAAATAGTATTACTATATTGTATTATGATTATTACCATAATTTGATCATTAGGGCCATCTTATAGCATGTGCTAAACTGTGTGATTGAACATAGGCTTTAATAGGAGTCTTATTTTGTTTCAAGAAAAGATGAAAGCATAATATTTTTCAATTAAAAGTTCCATATTAGTTTTGAAATTAAGTTGAAATATTATAAAAAAAATAAACCATTTTATAATAAAAAAATAAAACAAAGTATTTAGAAAAAAAAAGTAATATTTATTATTAGGCAATATTAAGTTGAAGATAACTTATTTTTGAGTGATATAAATTAAAAAATATATAAGGCTAAAAACATTTATTACAAGGAAAAATATTATTCAATAAATAAATTTACAATCAGGGGCTGCCAACCTATATGATAGCTTAAATATAAACTTATGTGAATGTCAAGTGATATTGATACAATGTGCATGCGGTGCTTGTGTGATGTTTGTGCTGTTTTATGGCGATTTTTGGGCAATGCTTGTGTGATTGTTACACGATACATGTGATATTTTTGTACAATTTCCAAATTTAGTAAAAATATTATCATACACCTTAAATGAATGACTCAATTTTTTTTAAAAAAATATCACTTGTCACTACTCTAAAAATATTTAATTATTTATTTTAGTACAAAACTCCAAAATATCTGAGAATGTTGATAATATAATCGATCATATGGAACAGGTGAGTTGGATGACGACTCTGAGTTTTGCATTTCAAAGCATAGGAGTTGTATACGGCGATATTGGCACATCTCCACTTTATGTGTATGCTAGCACTTTCACTAATGAAATTAAAAACAAAGATGATATTCTTGGTGTTTTGTCACTCATCATCTATACCATTGTGCTCATACCTATGCTTAAGTACGTCTTCATCGTCTTGTGGGCCAACGACAACGGCAATGGTAACTTCAAAACTTTCTTCATTTTCTGGGCCATATATTTCACAAAAATAAACATTTTTAGCGCGCTTTCCTATTTTTTTTAGGTTAATAAATTTCTTTTTCAACTTACAGTGGTACTATCTTTTCTCTTATCGGTTCAAAAGAGAAAAAAATTTATTTTAACTTATTAAAATTTGTTTGAAATTTCTTTATCTTTTGTTTACCAACAGTATTATTTAAAATATGGTTTTTACTACTCCCTCTGTTCCATTATCTTGGTAAAAGTCAAACAAGTCAATGAAAATAAGAGAGTATCTGTTTAATATAATGCGTGATTCATTCATTAATAACAAATTGATATTATACAAATTTTCATATCATTACAATTAATGCATATTTCAATATTGTCTCAAAAAAAATCTTTAAATATGTTTTCTTACTTACTTATCAATCATTGATACAATATACAATCTTTAAGATTTTTCATTTATTTTTTTACTTTAATATGGGACAAATTTTTTAGCATTTTTTTCAAAATAATGGGACGGAGGGAGTGGTTTCTTAGGTTTTTTTTTTTTTAATTTAATGCTAAATTTAATTGTATGTAATTTAAGATTTTCAGTATGGTGCAAGAATTATATTTAACATGTTTAGTATTGCTTATTATGTGTATGTCTGTATATAGGTGGAGCGTTTGCATTGTATTCATTGATATGTAGGCATTTAAAGGTGAGTTTGATTCCAAATCAACAACCAGAGGATAGGGAACTTTCTAACTACAAATTGGATACACCATCTAGCCAATTAAAACGTGCCCAAAAACTAAAGCAAAAGATTGAGGGAAGCTATGGTGCACGGATTATGCTTTTACTTGTAACCATAATGGGAACCTCCATGGTCATTGGAGACGGAATTCTTACCCCAACAATTTCAGGTAAAATATTAGATCAAATACTCTCACTTCATTATTATTATTTAAAAAAAAATCTTAATTTTAAATAATTAAAATTTTATATGTGCACCTCAAAATATATTTTTGTTTCTTATACTTGACACTTGTTTTTATCTTTGGATATAATTATTTTTAATTCAGTCTTTCAAAGTACTAATTATTTTAATTTAGTACTTATCAATTTTATTTATAATAAAAGAATTTGTTGTAGCTAAAATTTAAGGACCTAATTAAAAATTATTGTTACGTGTAGAGACTAGAAACCAAATTCTTTACTTTGTAAATGTGACAATCTTTTTCGTTTTGGTCTTTATATGTAGCAATTATTTTCCATTGGGTCTTTATTCTTTAAATCCAAAGAATAGTATTGCAACAATAATAATAATAATAATAATAACAATAATAATAATAATAATAATAATTGCACATGTAGAGACTAAGTTACTGAATTTTTGTTAAATATAATGAAAACTCACTCCAGTAACAAAATTCAACATTTACTTGATAATAATGGTTGAATATAATATCAAATGTTTGATTTTTGTTGGTTATGACCTGCATAGAAAAAAATTCTGTTTTACTCCTTAATTAGTCCTTACCACGTGCCTAGAGAGTTGTATAGAACCAAGTTACCATGTTTCAAAAAATGTTAAACAAGTTACGGGATATTAAGTAAAGTTAAATAAGTGATTGCTTTTTCTTTTAAAAAAAATTATCTATAAAAAAATACAAATGTCAATAAGTATTTTTAGGATATTTGTGAAATAATTAAATACAATAAATAAATATTAAAATTATAGCTTTAGAATCTTAAAAGAAAAAATAAAATTACCTTATTATATTTTTTCTATTTTTAATAATCTTAATATATGCCACCATCCAGCAATATGCTAAAGAAAAACCATGTGCACATAAAATGATACCGATCCTTATTACATGTCAGAAGATTTTCTTCATCTTTTTTTTTTTTTTTTGAATTGAGATTTTCTTCATCTTAATTATAAATCATTTATATTTTCTATGTATTATTTTTTTTTGCCCTTATTAAATGCTCTGACTATTTATGTTTTTTTTTTCATAAATGACTGAATTTTTCAAAAAGTTGAGAGGATAAAATTATAATGTTATACTCCATCCGTTTCATTGAGTTTGACATTTTAAGTCTGGATACACAGATTAAAAAAGTGTTGATTATTTTAAGTATTATGTATGGTTTGTCCAAAATGCCCATATTTAATCGTTATTGAAAATTGTAGTAATATTTAATTTTTTATTTATAAGTGTGTCCATTAATTAATGTATAGTAGTTTAGAGATAAGAGAGATGATAAAAGTATAATTAATGAGGAGTGAATGAAATGATTGAATGATGTTAAAATTGGGAAAAAAATATGTTTATGTATTAAAAATGTAAAATGTCAAACATTGTGAAACAAGAAAAACTCAATGAAATGGAGGGAGTAATATATTCTCATTGAATTCATTAAACTAACTACTTCCTCCCTTTCGTAAGTAGTATTTTTTAAGGTTATACATAAATTTTAAAAAATGGTTAAATAATGCAAGAATTTGGGGTATTTGGACTATAATGCCCCTATATAATCGTTATTGAAGAAAGAGAAAGATATTGAAAATGAAAAAAAGAGTATGACAAATAGTGGTGTGTTGAGAAAAATAACATTAATTATGTATTCCCTCCATTCCATATTTTTTTGGCCTTATAGGCCGAAGCACACATATTAAGAAATGTTGATTATTGTAAGTTTTAGGTGTATAAAATACCCTATTTAATCATTATTGAAAATTGTAGTAGCATTTAATTTTTATTAAGAAATGTGTTCATTCGGAATATTGTGTTTTGTAAAAAAGTAATACATATGAAACATGAGACAAAAACTACATAAACACTGCATATGAAACGGAGGAAATGTTTTTTTTAATATGTGTAATTCGCTTAAGTATATCCTATAATAAAGACGAAGTACAAAAGAAATAAAAAACAAAAACAAATATGATGTCTTATATTGACCATACACACCACGTAACTTTGAATGGAGACTTGTATCGGTAATTATTTCTCAATGTATATATGCAGTCCTTTCAGCTGTTAGCGGGATCAGTACATCACTTGGTCAAGGTATTTATATCAATGTCTTTAACTCTTTTCTTTTTAAGAAAAAAAAAAAACAAAACTATTAATTTGGTTTTTTATTTTTTATTATAAATCAGTCCCTTACGTTTTTTTTTTTAATTTGTAATTTGTTGCTGTTTAACAAATCTGTCATTTCTATTAAATTTTTCGTTAAGTGATATGTGTCACTCAAGTAATGATGTCATATGCTAAAAAATGATTTAATGATTTTTATAATTTTTTTTTATAATGTCACGTGTCACTTAAAAAAAATAATGAAAATGACTGATTGTTGATTGACAATAACTCATAGGATTTATTTAAAAAAATAATTTAAATAACTAATTTGTAATAAAAAAATAACTTACAGTATCACTTTAATAGTTTTGAAAAAAATCACCACCGATAAAAATTTATAAAGCATTTATCTTCATATAGTATTGATTTGTTTTGTTTTTTTTTTTCTTCTCATTTTAGGTGCGGTTGTGGGCATCACCATAGCAATCTTGATCGTTCTTTTTTGTGCGCAAAGATTTGGTACCGATAAAGTGGGATTTACATTTGCTCCGATAATCTTTCTGTGGTTTTCATTCATTAGTGGAATAGGACTCTATAATTTATTCAAATATGAAATTGGAGTACTACGTGCATTTAATCCAAAGTATATAGTTGATTACTTCAAAAGGAATGGCAAGGATGGTTGGATATCACTTGGTGGTGTCTTTTTATGCATCACAGGTAGATATGACCGACCGAAATTTCAACTTAATTATCTTTTAATCTTCTCAATTAATTGACTAAGTTGTATCATTCTATGAATTTTTTTTGGTTTACATGTCATTTTTAATTCTAACTAAGTTATATATAATAATCTTAGGATCTGAGGCCATGTTTGCCGACTTGGGTCACTTTAATGTACTAGCAATTCAAGTAAGTGACTAATTCCTTTTGTATATATAGAAATTGAAAACCTATATATTCGTTCCGAGTTACAAATTTAGTATTATTGTTGTTGGTTGAACACTTGAACCTAAACTAATTATATAGATACATTGTATAACACTTCCTTTATGTTGCAGATGAGCTTCTCTTGTATAACATTTCCTGCTATATTGATTGCATATATTGGGCAAGCAGCATATCTTCGCAAGTTCCCTGAGAACGTGGCTAATACTTTTTATGACAGTATACCAGGTAAAATTGATTCATTTATCCTCCTATATTTACTAGGATCTTAGATATTGGTTAGCATTTACCTCTCTCTCTCTATATATATATCATCACTTAATTGAATTTTCTTCTTTCTCCTTTTGTTTCAGACCCCATATACTGGCCCACATTTGTTATCGCTGTTGGAGCTGCCATTATAGCTAGTCAAGCAATGATTTCAGGAGCATTTTCCATCATATCTCAGGGTCTAAGTTTAGGTTGTTTCCCAACAGTTAAGGTTATGCATACTTCTACTAAGCATGAGGGTCAAGTGTATATTCCTGAGATCAACTACATGTTCATGATTGCATGTATTGTGGTTTGTGCTGCCTTCAAGACCACTGAAAAGATTAGCCATGCATACGGTAACTAAGCTCAACTGTAAACCTTTTTTATCTCTCTTTTTTGGTTCAACAGGTTTTTTTTTTTTTTATAAGAAAAATTCATTCCAAAAGAGACCAAAAGTATAAGATATACTTTCTTCAAAATAAAACATAGTTTAGTACAAACAAAAATCCCCTGCCCCTGCACAATAATCAAGCATATGCATCCCTTATACTTCTCAGGTTAACCGCACAGGACAAAAAATTTATTGCTATGTTGTCCCTTATTTAATTTTTTAAAAGTAAATCAAATGCACCCTTATAGTACATAATATATTCATCATTTGAGCAATTTAAAGAATCTTTATATGTATGATCCTTAATTTTAAGCTTTTTTTGAATTAGTAAAGCATGATAAGTGGCCAAGTTGTTTGTCTGATGCAGGGATAGCAGTTGTTGGTGATATGATGATCACAACATCATTGGTTTCCCTCATAATGCTTGTTATATGGAAGAAGAGCATATGGCAAGTTGCAATCTTCTTTTTGGTATTCGGTTGCACCGAGCTTCTCTATTTCTCAGCTCAACTAACCAAGTTCACAAGTGGAGGCTTTCTCCCTCTTGTATCAGCTCTCTTCTTAACCACAGTCATGGGAATATGGCACTATGTTTACAAAGAAAAATACATGTTTGAACTCAAAAATAAAGTTTCCACTGAATATTTGAGGGAAATAGCCACTAACCCAAGCATAAACCGAGTGCCCGGAATTGGACTTCTGTACACTGATCTTGTTCATGGCATCCCTCCTATATTCCAACACTTCATAGATAGTGTCCCATCCATCCATTCAGTTATTGTGTTTGTTTCCATCAAGGCAATTCCTGTTAGCAATGTTGCAATAGAAGAGAGGTTTTTGTTTAGGCAAGTTAATCCTAAAGAGTATAGAATGTTCCGCTGTGTTGTAAGGCATGGTTACAATGATGCCCTTGAGGATCCTGCAGAGTTTGAGTCACAGCTAGTGCAACATCTCAAAGGGTTCATTCAACAAGAGAGCTTCATGCTTGACGTTGATCAAGCAGCATTAACAACAACAGAACAAGCACCTAATGAGAGTGAGGTTACAGATAAAGGTAGGACTAGTAGTTCTTCCAATAGAATAATTCCTACAGCTCAAGGTGGTGTGTCACGTGTCTCATCAGATTCTATTCAATCATTGGGAGTGAGTGGCGGGGCCAAATCATCCAATAATAATATCTCCAACCCACCAATTCAGGGAGCAGAAGAGGAGGTGAAATTTATAGAGAAAGAAATGGAGAAGAGTGTGGTGCATATGCTAGCAGAAGCAGAGGTGGTGGCACAGCCTAACTCATCCATCTTGAATAAGATAGTTGTCAACTATGCTTATAGTTTTTTGAGGAAGAACTTTAGGCAAAGGGAACAATTGATGGCAATCCCTCGCAAAAGGCTTCTCAAGGTTGGGATGACTTATGAAATATGACACGTGAGATGCATATGTTAGTTTAGAGTATGTATTATGATATCAAAATAATCGGGAAAACTAAGATGACATCCTACAACTTTAGGCTCAAAAGCTTGTTGGTGTAGTTGAATGTTTTGTGTTAATATAAAAACAGTGTGACACCACAAATATGTACTTTCTTTGAATTTTGTTCAAGGTTTGCTGCTTTGAATTATGGGGAAGTAAGCAAAAGGCTATGCTATATATAATAAAATCTCATGAAAATGATTTTTTTTTTTGTTTATGTACAAATGTTACATATATTCATTGTATGAAAATGGATGAAGTTTTGTGTGCAATCATATTATTAGCACATCTTTTAGGATCTAGCATTGCCCTTATTGTAAAGTAAACAACACAAGTATAGAGTACCGGTTGACTGCCAGATTTTTAATTGTTGACTCTCATATATCGGTTGACCTCTGATTTGGTTCATTATCGATTAGTTTGGTTTGTACCGGTTTTTTTGAATTCTTGACCAATTTTATAGAGTACGAGACCGGTCATGGATCAAGTTTATCGGTTGAACTGATTGATTTGGCTCGGTATTAATAATTGTGCTCTGAATCACAAAGCCTGAAGTTTCCACTTCTATATCTATCTCTTAAGTTTACTAACTCAATAATCTCTTTTCATTAATATTAAACTCTTTAATTAAAAAAAAGGCTAAAACAAGTTCCTAAATTAAGCTAAAGGTTAATATCCCTGCTCATTACTCCAAGCACCAAATCTTATCTTACACTAATGACTAATCTTATCTTATTAATTTTTGCTTATAAGACAAAGAGATGTATGTACATCCCGTGTTATAACACTACTCTTTATCTTTTTTTCCTGTATTCATTGATCAGTATCACAAGTGTTCCTAAGAGCACCTTAATATCAGGGAACCCTTGAAACTAATCCTGCACGATGTCGCGTTCCTATGCCTCTCTCAACGAGATGTGTTAATCGGGAATCGAATATGAAACTTTTTAGTCTCAGATCTCATTCTTAAGTTTTTAAGTTGGCAGAATCGCACAACTTAAGTCATGCCCATTTGATTTCTTTTATCTTATCATGCGAAATGCTACAAAACTCACGTCAGGTGAGAATGGACATGTACTAGTTGGATAAAAACACGTTAGTCAATGCAATGTTACGTGTCATCACAAAAAAAAAAAAAAAATTAAAAAAAAAGACAACAACAGAAAATGATGCGTAGAATTGTCTCGGAATGCATTGTCTCTTTGTATAATTGTGTATCTCTCTCTTTGTCTTAACTTCTTCCATGCCTGAATATAAAGTTTTTCTAGGGAATTCACGTCTATTAAGAAAGCGAAATAATTTATTTAATTGTATTAAAAATGTGAACTTTTGATATATAATTTCAAAATTACCCCTATTAATATTATTGGAAATCTAAAAAGTGTTAAATAAATAGGGGTGTTTGTGAAAAAAAGTAATTAATGATCATTGAAAATTGGTATGAAGCTTTATAAATAAGGACAAAATAAAAATGTCAAAAGGGCTTTATATTTAAAGACGGAGAGAGTATGTAAAATTGAAATATATATATATATATATATATATATATATATATATTTTCTTATATGCTAAATATACATTTGGATATTAGAATATGTACATATAACATTATTCTACCCAATTTTATGTATTTTAATGTTTATTATAATAATATTAATATTTTCTTAATTATGGACCGGCATATGCCTAGGGATGGCAACGGGGCGGGGATAGGGCGGGGGGTACTTTCTCATTCTCCATCCTCGGGTCCCATTCCTCCCCCATCCCCAAACCCCATCTCGGGTAGAAATTGTTCCCCATCCCCATTCCCCACGGTCCCCACGTGATCCCCAAACATACGTGAAATTTTTTTAAAAAAATCGTAACTTCCATTTGACTCGTCATAAAATTAACCCTGCTTAATAGTATTTTCAAAAGATGCATAGTACTTAAAAATAATCATTAAAAGTCAAATAATTCAATCTAAGAAATAGAATAAAAATAATCAAAAGGTTAATATTTGTTTTAAAATTAGACAATTACAAACTTTTTTTTTATAGTAAAGGCTGACTTTATAAAACAGGCAAAGCCACAGGGGCCGAAAGTTCTACAAAGAAATACTTAAGGAACCATGAGGTGTCAAATCAGGCTGGTATGTAGTTGAAATTAGGGTTGAAAGGTGAAATTACCAAAAAAACCAATTCTTTTAATTACATAAAAGTTAAAAACTAAGGGTGTATATGTAAAATAGGCGGGGAACGGGACCCGCGGGGACAGGGGGACCTATCCCATTCCCCGCCCCGAAATCTGTACGGGGGAAAATCCCCCCATCCCCGACCCCGACGGGAAAAAATCCCCGAAATCGGGGACCCGAACGGGGCGTTCCCCGCGCGGATCCCCGAATGACGTTCCCCATTGCCACCCCTACGTATGTCTGTCAGCAATCATCATCATCATCATCATCATCATCATCATTATTATTATTATTATTATTATTATTATTATTATTTCCATTTTTTTGGTTGCCCACCCGGTTCCTTAAGTACTACCTAGGTACATCCGGGTCCGACCCGGGTCGCGTGCCCCAACATGAATTTTCTGCATTCACAAGGACTCGAACTCGAGACCTTGCTTAAGCGAGACCGAGCCGCTTACCACTCGTCCATTTTTAACCCGAAAGTAACAACCTCAATAAAACCGTATAGTAAATTTGAGAAATTTTCCTAACAGAGAGAAATTTGGAGACTTTTACTCTATATCTCTTACACTACTCTACCTCTATCTCTCTGCTACATATATAGTTGGAAGAGGAGCTTCATTTTCAAAAGCAAATCAGCTTGGTCTGTTCAAATTTCTCTGTGATTTTCACCTCTGATACTCATCATACAAGGCAGGTACCTCATCTCATTCTAATCTTCTCTTTCAAATAATGGATCATTTTATTATGAAGATTGTAAATTCGGATATATAAGAAAAAAAATAGTTTTATCAGATAAGTCCAAAACAAAAAAATAAACAAACGGGAAATTGCATATGCACTCAAAACTCAAAACCATAGACACGTATTAGGTTGAGTGTAGTGCTGTTTTTTTATATATTTAAAAAAAAAGGCTTATTTATGTCTTTAGTCCTGAAAGTTGGAGGTGTTTTGATTTTAGTCCCTGTAAGTTTTTTTTTTACCTTGACTAATCCTTAATTATTTTGAAAATTTGGTTTTAGTCCATACTGTTAGAAAAATTCGTTAACCGTTGATGCAGTTAACAGAATGCCACTTCAATATACACGTATGCAAGTATTGCATACTATTGGTATGATGACGTGGATGATTCTAGATCCGAATGAGAAAAAGGGTCAAAGCCCAATTCACAAACACATTTGGGTTGAGCTTTGACCCTTTTGCTTCTGCGGGCCCGGATTATTCACGTTATCATACTAGTGACACACGGTACTTGTACACGTGTATATCAATGTGACATTCCATTAGCCACGTCAGCACTTAACGAATTTTTCTTAATCACGGTGACTAAAACCAAATTTTGAAAACAATTAGGGATGAATTAAGTTCAAAAAAGCTTTCACGGACCAAAATCAAAACACTCCTAACTTTCAGGGACTAAACACATAAATAAGTCTAAAAAAAATACATTTATCACCAAAAAGAAAAGATACATTTTTGCATGTTAATATTTAATAACTTACTGAGATTAGTGGGAATGATGGAAGTTTTGCATCAAGAGTTGTGACTCCTATGCAGAGTTTTCTCTTGTTCTCACCTTGAAGATTTGTGCATGTTCTCCGCCAGAGTTGCTGCTTAATTTTAAGGTTTTTACAAGTTTAGAAAATATTCTTCAACATTTCATCAGATATTATTTACTTTTTAACATTTATCATGAAATTGACATTCAATGTTTGGCATAAAATTTATATAAATTTGTTTTAAATCAATGGTGGAAATCTTTCTTAGAACATGCATTAATACTTATGCTCTTGAATTCCAGTACCATACTCGAATTCTGTTGCAGTGAAGAATAAACTTCTAACCATTATCATTACACTTTTAAAGACTAATGTTGTTTATTGAGCTTGTTGGCCAAAATGCAATGCTTTGAAAGAACTATGTTTGGAAACATTTACAATAAAAAATATTTTTGTGATGAAGCAGAAAATTAATTTAGCTTATAAGTATATGCATACAAAGTCAAATTCGTTTTGGTTTTTGACCTCAAACATAATGTTAGGAACATATGAATATATGCAATGGAAACTATACCTTATAAAATCATTGTTCTTACCCTCTTCTATTTTTCTCTGATTTGCTGAATACCTTATTATGAACTTTGATACATGTCCAAATTAACTTTCAGGGAAAATGGCCCGCGAGCCCGTTAATGTTAGTGAGTTTCAACAATTGGCAAGGGAAGTCCTCCCAAAAATGTATTATGATTTCTATGCTGGTGGAGCTGAGGATGAGTTCTCACTAAAAGAAAACGTGGAAGCCTTTCGCAGAATAACGTAATATTCTATTCTTGATGTTTTGAATCTGGTAATAGGAATGGCATATGCTGATATTGTAATTTTTTGGGTGGTTGGCAGCTTAAGACCTAGAGTTCTTGTGGATGTAAGCAGAATAGATATGTCTACTACTGTACTAGGGTACAATATATCCAGTCCAATTATGATTGCTCCAACTGCTATGCATAAATTGGCTCATCCAGAAGGTTTGAATATTCTGCTATGCAAGAAATTCGATTTTTCTTAAGAATTAAACATTCTTCTTTGTTCCTAAATCATTGTATTATGTTTCATCTATTTCTCTAGGAGAGGTTGCCACAGCTAAAGCAGCAGCTGCGTGTAACACCATAATGGTATTCATAAAAAGAAAGCCTCCATCCCTTGCTCATTGCACTGGTATTCTGAACAATGTGTTGTTTTAGGTTCTGTCTTTTATGTCTACCTGCACAGTGGAGGAGGTTGCTTCAAGCTGCAATGCTGTTCGGTTCCTCCAATTATATGTATTCCGCTTGATTTCTTATTTGATTCTTTACTTTATTTATTTGCAATAGAATGTTGTCATTTTAGTTTCTTTGGGAATATCATTTTTGACTTATAATTTTTTATTTATTTTTTGTGATTTATCATCTATCAACAGGTTTACAAGAGGCGAGATGTGACAGCTGCATTGGTGCTAAGAGCCGAAAAAAATGGATATAAAGCTTTTGTCCTAACTGTTGATGTTCCAAGACTTGGTCGTAGAGAAGCAGACATAAGGAACAAGTAATATTTGATTTTGTCCATGTATCCTTTGTGTTCCTAAATTCTCGCATTACAAGGACTATTATTGATATGCTTGGTTGATATGGACCATATACCCTGCAAATGATAGACGGATGCTACAAGCTTTCTCATAACATTGTTGGAATGTCTTTTGCAGAATGGTTTCACCTCAATTGAAGAATTTTGAAGGGCTTATTTCAACTGAACTTGAGTCTGTGAGTATAGACTAATGATTACACTCAAATTCACCATCATTTATAGTGTTCTTACTTATTCATCATGTGCAGTGTAATTCATCCGTACAAAATTTGTAGACTGAAGTTGTTAAACTTACATTTGAACATGCAGGATAAGGGTTCAAGTGTGGAACTTTTTGCAAATAGTATGTTTGATGCATCTTTGCAATGGGAGGTATAGATGAAAAGAGTATAATAGTTTATCTATATATGCTTCTTGTAGAAAATGTCTTAGGAATCAAGAGACAATCATTATAATTTATTATGTAAAATGACCATAAAGAAAACACAGTTATTTTATGAAGGCAATTTATCTTTTCTTGGCAATACATGGATTTATGCTAGTTGATATATGATCCAATGGAATTTAAATGAACGCCTTTGAGGATATTTACTTATGACTGAGTGGGACTGACAAATAATATGTTACTGAATACTAATCTTCATTTTCATGGTACTATTATGCCAGAAGGCTTAGGAAGTCTTAGATTTCTGATAATAGTTCTTCTACTTAGATTCTGTCATTCTGACCATTTATCCTCTCAATTTGCTCATTGCTGTGGAATGTGGTTAATACTGTGGATGTAAACTTGTCCACAATCACAAATATTGTGATCATAATTTCCTGCTAGAGATAAGGAATTTGACCAGGTTTATGACATGAGACAAAATGTCAACTGTGCAATTGGACATACCAAAATTAATAGCAGAGATTTCCTTTGGTTGGCTGTCTCATGAAGCTTATATGTTACTCAATTTAATTAATTTCTAGATGAAGCAAGTCTAAAATCGTTTATGCTTTCGTCTGCAGGATATAGCATGGTTGAAATCCATAACGAAGTTACCAATACTTCTCAAGGGTATACTTACGGGTGAAGATGGTAAGTGGAATGTCTAGTATACACTAACTTGTTTGATGCACTTGAATATTTCATCCATTTCCAGCTTTTATTGTTGACCAGTTATGATGCTAGCTGCTGTTCACATTCTTTAATTGTTGTTAACTTTTATTAATGGTCAATATGTGCTCTGGGCTTATATTTGCAGCACTTAAGGCGGTGGAAGTAGGTGTTGCTGGTATAGTAGTCTCAAATCATGGAGCTCGCCAGCTTGATTATTCTCCTTCTACCATATCCGTCTTAGAAGAGGTTTCTCTATATAAACATTTTCTATCAACACTAACTAACTATCATTCAGATATGTGTTCTTATGTATGATTTACATGTCATAGTTTGATATGCAGGGATTTCAAAGTATAAAGGAAACAATAATACTCATACACGCACACGCACACTACTAGTTAGTAGTTATTGACATATTTTGTTATATAGACATGATTTTATGATTACAGGTGGTTCATGCTACTAAAGGAAAAGTTCCAGTTTTATTTGACGGAGGAGTAAGGCGAGGAACAGATGTGTTTAAGGCTTTAGCCCTTGGCGCAAAAGCTGTACTCGTAAGCAATTAGTAGTTGTTTGTTTGTATAATTGTATTAGAATCAATATCAGTTCTTGCAATGATATTATTGAATCTATGTTGCCTGATGCAGGTGGGAAGGCCAGTGATATTCGGGCTAGCTGCAAAAGGGGAAAGAGGGGCGAGACAAGTGATTCAAATGCTCAAGAATGAGCTTGAGCTTACTATGGCTCTTTCTGGCTGTCCAGCTCTCAAGGATATTACCAGGACCCATGTCACTACAGAGAAAGAGAGGCTTCACTCCATGCTTTGAAATAATATGTGTGTGTATGTATGTAACAGACTTTGGTCATCAGATAATTGTCTTTGAGCATTGAGTCTCTGTGGAATTGTCCCAACTATCTTCTTGATAAAAATTAAAAGTCTAAGTCTAACAAAAAAGTTGATGTATGAAAAGTGCACTTTAATACTGTACACGTATAAAAAAAATATACTGTACAAGTATAGAACCGATAGTTGTTATTGAATATTGACCAAAAAAGTAGCACAGTGACAGAAAACGTGCTACATGAGGGAATCAATCAGCACCGACCCATTGGCTTTTTAATTGAAAAAAGAAAGTAGCAAGTTGTTTGTTGTTTGGTGGTGGCAGCACTTGCGTATTACTGTATTTATTATATATCGCATTGCTGCAAGACTAAGGTCCTCTATTATGAGGTATCCTTCAATTATCTATACTATATAATAGCACATGCATATCCCAGGGGCCTCAGAGTAGTACTCAACAATTACTACTCTCTCTTATTCTTTCTTCTATACTTTAATAAAAGTACTTATTTTTTTTACTATATGTTATTCCTTACACAAGTAATGGTCCAAACAATTAAAATATACTGTAAAACAAGAATGCTTTTATCATACACCGATTTTTGGTGCTCTGACTCTTTTTTTTATTTTATTTTTCTTAATAAAGCTAATATATTAAAAAAAAATATGCTTTGGGTTTTCTGTGTTCTTTTTATGTACATGTTTTTGTTATTTGGATTTGAATTTTTTTATTATATGCTTCCTGACAAAGGTAATGGTCCAAACAAGTAAAATATAAAACAAGAGTGCTTCTACCATACACCGGTTTTTGGTGCTCTGGCTTTTTTTTAAATAAATATAATATATTTAAAAAAACTATGCTTTGTGTGTTCTTTTTATGCACATGTTTTTGTTATTTAGATTTGAATTTTTTTTATTATATGCTTCCTGACATAAATAATGATCCAAACAAGTAAAATATAAAACAATGGTGCTCCTATCATGCACCGGTTTTTGGTGCTCCGGCTATTTTTTTATTTTAATAAATATAATATATTAAAAAAATATGCTTTGGGTTTTCTGTGTTCTTTTTATGTACATGTTTTTGTTATTTGGATTTAAATTTTTTTTATTATATGCTTCCTGACACGGGTAATAGTCCAAGCAACTAAAATATAAAACAAGGGTGCTTCTACCATGCACCGGTTTTTGGTGCTCCGACTTTTTATTTATTTATTTATTTAATAAATATAATATATTAAAAAAATATGCATTGAGTTTTCTGTGTTTTTTATGTACATGTTTTTGTTATTTGGATTTGAATTTTTTTTATTATATGTTTTCTGACACAGGTAATAATCCAAACAAGTAAAATATAAAACAAGGGTGCTTCTACCATGTACCGGTTTTTGGTGCACCGGCTCTTTTTTTTTTATTTTCATAAATCTAATATATTAAAAAAATATTCTTTAACTAATATTAATTGCAACTTTATGAAATGTTTTATCAATTTCGTATTTCTCTCGTGCATCGCACGGAGTTGGGGTCTAGTTTATAAACTTTATTCGACTCTTTTTTCATCATGTATTTAAATATTCAACAAGCCATATTGTATGGTAGGGGACAATTTAGAAATCCCATATATTAATTTTAATAAATAGTAAAATTTTAGTCACTTGTCTACCCCCACGTTACATTAACCAGGGAGATGTTAAAATTTAAACTGATTCAAGATATAATTGAAAATCGATGAAAAAGCCAAAAAAAAAAAAACTATATATTAAAAGCCAAAAAAGAACTACTATATATTAGTAAAAATGAATTTATTTAGATGAGTAAAAGTGAAAGTTGATCAAATCTAATAGGTTTTCAGTTTCACTTTTCAAAACTAAACCCAACCAAACCAACACATTATTATTATTATTATTATTAACACGAAAATTTACAAGGAGTTTAGGTTAATACTTTACATATGCATCTTTTTTGCTTAGAAGTATGTATGTATATACAAACAAAAGGGTTTAACAAATTCTCCAAACCATCAATAAAACATATTTTTTAACTATTTTTTTTTTAAATTTTTGTTGTATCTATTTAAATTAACCAGTAAAGGCTAAAGAATTTGTTATTAGTTTATTATAATAAAATGGTATCAAATCATTTTATTCTATCTCTATATCTTTTAGAAATAATAGTTTATTTAAAAATATGGTATTGTCAATGATTAGAGAATCATGTCCTTCAAATTAAAGAAATGAATCTCAGACTCCGTGGTTTATTTATATTGGCACGAAAAAAAATGAGATTATGCAACATCAAACAAAAAATCAAGTCCTAATATTTTCATATGGCTTTTAATATAGCAACTAGAATGCCATAAAAGAAAAAAATTGTAAGAAGAATGATGAGATAAATAATATTAAATTGTCATCAAACATTTTTACCAAATTCAATTAAAATTTCACACTATTACAATTTGTATGTTAAGTTATAAACTGAACCAAATTGAACCAACTCAAAATCGCATATATTTCTTGGATTAAATCTAATCTAAACTAATCAAAACCATTTAATTTTTATGCTCGAATTCAATAATTTTTTCTTTAATAATCACATTGAACTGATCTATGAACACTGCCACTGATATTACTCGACAAAGTTAAAAGATTGTTAAGTTCACAACGGGAATTATAAGAAATGGTTCATTAAAATGCTTTCGTTTTTACTTTTTATACATAACATGCTGACCAAATCAACGGGGTAGCATGTGAAAACAAAACAACAACAATAAAATCAAGCGCGTAACTTGGAATTTTCTGAAACCAAACAATCAAGCGCTTTACTACATGGAATTTTCTGAAACCAATCAATCAATGAATCTTTACTACTAATAAAACTAGTTTAATAGATTTATATGTACTTTTTTTTTTTAAAGAAAAACTAGTTTAATTAAGGTGCATACACTATTTTCTCATAATAAAATACAAAATATTAAAATTGGGTGTGATGAAAGTCCAAAATAAAAGGAATCTACATAAGGCCTCCGGCTCCAACAACCTCTATGTATATAATTTAGGTCTACAAGTTAAGGTCAAAGCGTGTGGAAGACTGAACTTCAGGGTCACCTTCAGAGCTGCTTCCCTCGTTTTTAGGATTCTTCATCTGATATGGTCTTCTAGCAATGACCCTTCAATGCAACAACAATAAAAAAATAAATAAATTAGTTAACATTGATTGACTGGAGTAGGAGCGAGGAGAATAAAATAAATAAATATTAAATACTAAATATAGAAGATATTAATTAAGCCAAGCCTAAACTCTTTCATGTATGTATGTATACCTTTCTTTTCTCTTCTCAAGGAATTTTAGTAGAGACGCTCTCCTTGGTATTTTCATATCTGTATGTTTTGCAAATCCATCCACAATTAGTACCTTGTACATACATGCTTATTACTTTCATTAGACAAAAGTGTATATATATATATATATATATATAGAAACAGAGAGATATAATTACGTACTGCATGCTGGAGGTGCTTGTTGAGTAGTGTTTGTTGTTTGAGGTCCTTTGTCAATGTTGAAAGCACTTTTGTGGTTGCCTGAGACTAATTTGGTGGCTAACTCCATGACCTCAGTCGCCTTCTCAGCCGGAAAAGCATCAAACATTATCACTTTCCCATCATAGAATATTGTCATCTTGGCAGGTGATGATGACCTACACTCAAATAAAACGAAGCTAAGGTGGACAACTTAATAATAATAATAATAATAATAAATGCAGATCATGTTGATGTGACCAACCATAACTGTGGTTGCTAATTTAGAAACAATCCTGTTATTCAAACATCTGTATTTGACATTTATATGGGACATTTATTTTTTTTTGCAAAAACTAGTAGGTCCTACAAGTTCTTTTTCTTACAGGATCCGTCAATTTTTACCTAAAAAGACAGGTGTCACCCCATATGTCAAATACAGATGTCATTTAAACATGACATTTTGAAACCACAAACAAACTGTGACTCTGATCTAAATATATACGACATGTTTTTTTTCCTAACACAGATTAAAAACATATTTGATAAATCTGAATTGAAAATTGAGACATTTATAAAATTTACTTAAAGTACAGCACTTCTCTAATATGAATTTCTAGACATATAGTTAAGGACAATCATTTAAAAAAACACATACTCTTTTCGGTCCTTATTATAATGAGGCTTAATCTTTGGGAATTCATCATTATGAACATTCTGAATCACGAACCGCAAAATAAACTCAGCTTTTTGCTTTGGTGTGTACTTGAAGACACGCACAGGGAACTCCAAAACAAACCATAAAATGAACAATAATGGCAAAAATAAAAACTTGAGACACACCTGAGATTAGACTGCGTAACAGAGGAGTCTTCCATAAAATTGTTAAGAAACTGCGGAGCTGAAGCATTTTGTATCAAAGAAGCATCGTCCTCCGAGTTTTGAAGCTTGGCTAACAAGTCCAAAGTAGTAGCTGCTGGAATGGAATTTACCATAACCAAATTAAACAAAATTGACTCACAAAAAAAAAAAGCAAAAGCAATAATAATATAATCGTGACTGAAAAGAATATAATAAAAGAGAAAGCAAAGATCATTAAAACATACATACCAGTATTATTGGAGTCCATTGTAGCATTGATTCCAAGGCTCAAAGAAGAAGAAGTGCGCTTGTCCTTCAAGAACTGGCTCAAGAGATGACAAGTGTGTGTGAAATTATTGGACCTTCGGCCATTTGCCATAACCCAGGGTGGTGAAGCAGTTGACATGTTTATATCACAAGTCACAAGTGTGGTGTGTAGGGTTTGTTTATATATAGCTGGGAGGTACTATAGCTCGTTCCTCCTAAAATGCTGGTAATTGGGAGAGTTGGAGGCAGAGAGAGAAAGAGAGAGGGATAGGTAGGCAGTTTCATAAACATGCACCTTTTTTATTTTGTTTTTGAATTGGTCTTGTTGTCTGTCATTGAACACGTATCTGCTTGCTTGCCCATGTGCTCTATTTCTTTGAATATTGGATTTTGTCATTATCATATCACAAAACAGTGTTACTTTTCTTTTACAACTGAAAAACTGCTACTATTTGCTTTTTTGAGTGATTGAGGTAGGCACGTGTTTTTTTTTATTTGCGTGTGAGAAAAAACAGGCAGATTGATTTGTTGAAACTTGGCGTGTGGGTCAGTGATGCTGCTGGAAGGATAGCGGAAAATACAAATAAATGAAAAGATGATGATAGTGATAATAATCCTCCTAATAATAATAATAATAATAATAATAATAATAATAATAATAATAGTAGTAGTAGTAGTAGTAGAAGAGAGATCCATTTACATCAAATTAAATTATACCAATTTTACATTACTTAAAACATATATACATCAAATAACTCCATTTTCATATACTTTTAAAACATTTATTTTGTTGATTTTGACTAATGTAAATGAAGTATTAAATGACTTTGAACTTTTGTGAAATTTGATTGAGATGATCTACATGATATAAACTTTTAATTCAACAGTTGATTCAATTAACCTTGACTTGATGCATGGGTTTCAAAAGATGTAAGAGTTGATCTAATTTAATTTGATGTAAACGGATCCCACCTAATAATAATAATAAAAATAATAATAAAAATAATAATGAAAAAAAAAGCAAAGCAAAACTAGATATACGAGAAAAAAATGATAAAAATATATTTTATATAATTTTTATAAATTAAACTAAAATTTTATCCAATTATACGAACTTGACATATATTACTATAGATAGATTATTAGTGTACTTTTTCTAGTTTTCTACGTAAGATGTAAAAAAAATATGGTTCTATGTATAAGATCCTGTTATAATTTCTAATAATATTTAATCACTTCTTTTTAAAAATATAGTAACACTATTTAGATTTTCAATAATAATTATTATATGAATAATTTCGAAAAAAATATAATAGATATTTAACATTTTCAATATCACAAACAATAATATTAACCCATTTTTTTTATGGAACTAAATTTTTCCAAAAGAAACTTATATATAAAACCAAGGAGAACTATTATTAGGTAATATCGTATAACACATGGTATGTCATTGCAAATAGTATAACAATGAGTTATCATGATTGAAAAGAGAAAAAATTTAGGGATTTCTTCTCCCCTCCTTCTTGTTGTATCTGCTGTTTCTCGGTAGGGGAGAGGGATCTGTCCCTCCCATTCCTTTGGGAAAGTGTGTGGGTTTCTTTTTCCCAGTTTATCTGGGTTTTGTCTTGCCTTTGTGCAAGTTGTTTTGTTTTGTGTGTTTCCGATGGATGCCTCTGGATAGTTTCTATTTTCCAGATTTGATGGTCATCCTCTTTACTCCAATAATTGGAAGACTAATCGTCGAGATAGATCTCCCTTTGCCGACTGTTGATTTGACAACCGTTTAACGGCTCTCTCATTTTAGATCTGAGATTCCTTGTCTCCAACTGAGCTTAGTCTCAGCATTAATGATATTGTTATCTTTGAATTAAAGGCTATTGAACACCAATTATCCAATTAACAGATGGGATAAGAACAAGTGAGAGATGATGATATTATCCAATTATAAAAATTAATTTTTATAACCTTCGCTGAGGGATCAGCGAGTGTTATAAAATAAAAAATTATAACCCTTGTTGGGGTCAGCGAGGGTTATAAAAATTACACTTCAGTGAGTGTTATAAAATATTATTTTTATAACTCTCGTTGACCCCAGTAACCCTCGCTGAGCCCTCAGTAAAAGGGCATTTTGGGTAGTTTGACTTTTAATAAGGTTGATAGTGTCTTTTCAAAATAAATGGGTTAACTAATTAACTGGGGTAAAAAAAAACTAATCCCTCATAATAAATCATCACCAATGGCCCGATGATTAGTTTATAGGCAAGATTTGAACCTAAACTACCGTTGCTCAAGGCTTACGCGGCCCAACATAGCCTCTGTAAATACTGCTTCACAAAAAGCACATTCGGAATGTACACATGCTAATGAACACGACTTCATCCCTCATTCATATCATACAAATAAAACCCTGAGTTCATAGTAGTAACATACACTTTGGAGCCCTAGCTCTCCCAAGGGCTAAAAGAATTGTTCAAACTAGCCCTAGGCAAAGGGATATTACCTCACATGCCTCAAAGCCAAAGGCCATAATATCGTACAACAACTGCCCACCACATATGCAGCCATGTCTATTTTAAGAAAATTATGTCCCAAAACAAGATTTGAACGAGTATTTAAGACTTAAAATACTCTCTTGTGAGATTAATCACATCCTAAATAAGGATCCCATTTTCACGTATTGAACAAATTTCAAAAATTATTGTAGAAAGAATAGAACTCATTTACATTTTGTTACTGCCTAACTCCACCTATTGAATGCAAATAATAATTTGTTTTAATCTAAGATTATATATCAAAGAGGGACCTTTTTGCAAGCATGTTCTGTGATTCAACTCAACAACAAAATAACATAATATATCAAATCTAATAATCATATTAAGTACTATATAATTCATTTATTGCCGATCATAAGAGTAACTAACAAAATTAGCAGAGAAAAAGGTGAAGTAAAAATAGGATGAGAAAGTGTGCTTAAGAGTATAACATGAGTTGCTCTGCATCCGCATGTAAAAAACAACCATGAAAAAAAGGGAAGCTCTGTAAACAAAATAGAGATACCGCTCATGATCTACACCATTCATTTCTTGGTGCATGGTCACACTCATACTCCATTTAAAAAATTATATGAGCTCCACTTGAAATATGCCTCCAATCCATTATCATTATTTGTATATGCATCATGCATGTATCTTTGACTTAGCTTGTTGCTTCAATCTGTTGCAAAATTAAATTTTTAAGTCTTCAAATTCATTGTCATATGTATGAAGATTGATTCACTACTACGTACTATTTCAAGCTAGTACTAATACATATAAAATTCAAGCACTTGGAATATCTACTGTATTCACACACAGCCTTGTATATAGAGTATCTATCTTAATTAATTAATTACCTGAACAAGCAAAACCAGAGGTAGTAAAAATTGAGGCAGATTTAGATCTCTAGAACAATATCTGCAACAACAAAAAAGGGTATAGTATACAAGAGTCTATGGCACTCATGTCTGTGAAAAATGGTAAACAAGAGTGAGTCAATATGAACATATATGAACTTACATTCAGAATCAGTCTTGACCCATTTAGAACCATCAATCTCAGCTGTGTCCTGTGCTTCATCCCCATTCCTCTTCTTTGGCATCTTCCTATCCTCTAGGCACTTCTTCATGGACGTTGGCCTTGGACAATTTTGCTGCTGGGAGTATATTTTCTTGTGAAGAATTGACCTTAAAAGCTGATTACACATTATCACAGTAAGAATATTAGTAATATATATATATTAGACCTACATTATTTAATTAGTTAGGTAGATAAGTAATAATCATATTCTTATTACACTAGCTAATATAAAGATGATAAAATACAGAAATAGAAAAGTACCTTGTCCATTCTTGACTCTTGGAGGGTATCTCTAAGGGTAGGTGCAGTAGGAGCAAATCCACTTGTACAAACAAACATCTTCTTCAAAAGGAAAGCAATTGATTTCTTCCCAACTGCTTTCATATTCTTTTTATCTGCAGAAATCTCTTTGCATTTACCAAGTATCACACTAAGTGTCTTGTCAATATTTTCTTCTTTATTATTATTATTGTCTTCTTCTGCTGAATTAATATTATTAATATTAATAATATTATTATTGTCACTGCAAATTGTTGCTGCATTGCTGATTCTCCTATCAACCTCCAAGCTTGAAGGGCAATTAAGGAATCTGTCAAGAGGAAGCTCAGCAGCAATTTCCTTTTCCACATTTGTTGGTTTCCTTCTCAACAGCTTTGTTAACTCTTTCTGTAGCTTCCCTATTTCTTCAGGACTGAAGTCTACTGCTATTTCTTGATCTGTTATGGATGAGGATGATGATGGATCTTCCACATTATTATTTTTCTCTGATGATGGGTTTTCATTGATTATTACATTATTGCTGCTATTTCCAAATGTTCCAATTGCTAGTAAACTATGAGGCCAATCGCTGAATTCTTCTCTAGGCTCTTGTTTTCTTTGACCTGTATGTGTACACAAACCAAAGGAATTTTGTCACATTATATGGTACAACTGTTTCACATATAAGTTTATTGCGTTGGGTTCCTAGCGACAAATAACATTTCTATTCAGAAAGCTAACAACAATTTGGATTAAAATCTTTGATTCCTCGTTCCACATTTAGCTAACCCAATCAAGTCTCAATGTAGAATAGTACAGCTTCTCTTGATATATACTAAAAGTTTATCTCAAAGAATATCCTTTTTAAACTTTTTTATATAAAGAAAAAATGTTGAGCTCAAAGTACAAAGCAGTTTAAGGTTAAAAGAAAATAATAATAAGAAAGTGGTTATGCAAATTGCAAAATGTGTGCAGTAACAGCTAATACCTAAAAGTAAAAGAAGCTAGGTATCACAATGTATGTGTCCTCTATTCAGTAGACAGTGTTCCTTTTGTCCAGTCACTAATAAAAATAAAGACTAATATATTATTGGACAAGTTACGATTATCTTATTCAATTCCAACGCAATGGGAAAGTTAGTACACTAAGCGAAGAAGGAAAGTCTTTGAGATATGAAAAAATGACCATTTATGGCAAATTTTAGATCCACAACATTCGACTTTGGTCTTATCTCAAACTTCCATTTCACGGTGATTTCATCTTTGGACTGTCTTGGTTTAAAGTCCTTTTTGAGATGTAGAAATTATTGCAACACATTGTATTTTTATCAACAAAGTTTTTTTTATACGTAATTAAAAATTAAACCTCTGATATATTGTTTAAGAAATCAGCTGGCATCTTAAAAAAAAAAAGCTAATCACAAAAGGCGAACTAAATTATAAAATATAGATGATATGTGACTTTCGTTCAACACTCTATCAAAACAAGTTTTAGTTTTAATATTATGTTAAAGATTTATCTCTAAAGCAATTCACAATAAAAGGAGTAGTCAACAAATATTTAAATCACATGGTATATTATAAGGCAGGATATATGAGACTTCTAACATACACATAACTCTAAAGTATATACTCCCTCTGGTCCTATTTATAGGGCATACTTAACCATATCACACGGATCAAGAAATGTAATTAAGTTTTTTGAAACTTTAAAAAAATACTTCAACATTACAATCTTACCCTCTTAATTTGCATTGGGAATTTCGCAATGTATTACTTTACATTAATGGACAAAGGACAAATAAGAGAAAATAGCAATAAATGTCTCATAGAAAATACAAAGTGACTTATAAATAAGACCAAAGAATCCTTCTAGAATGTGACTTATAAATAGGACCGGAGGGAATAAAACATCACTATGCATCTCATTAAAGTCTAATACTCCCTCTAGTCCTATTTATAGGACAAACTTAACCATATCACACGGACCAAGGAGGGTAGTTAGGTTTTTTGAAACTTTAAAAAAAAAATTCAACATTACAATTTTACCCTCTTAACTTGCATTGGGAATTTCACAATGTATTACTTCACATTAATGGACAAAGGGCAAATAAGAGAAAATAGCAATAAATGCCTCCTAAAAAATACAAAGTAACTTATAAATAAGACCAAAGAATCCTTCTAGAATGTGACTTATAAATAGGACCGGGGGGAGTAGTTTTAGAATAACTTTATTCTTGGCAGGTATGTATCAGAATCAATCGGTTTTATATATTGTAAGATTGAAAAGGAGAGACGTTGGTGTGTGCATGCATCGAGCTATGAATATTGTTCATTCTTGTCTTGCTAGAAAAACATGATGCAGTTACCTCAGGCCAGAGTCCTAAATTAAAGAGGAAAAAAGAAAAGAGTAATTAAAGGTACTTACAAGTAGTTGGATATGTATTTTGTTTTTTGTTAGCATGTTTTCCACCAAACCAGCTAAGGAACTGCAAGTGACGAAAACATCTATGTATTATAGTAAATATAATGTATAAATAACATATGTTAAGGTAACAGAGGAATGAATCACTGAGGAGATCGTAGACTTACCTTCATGGTGATAAGGATAGCTCTAGCAGGAAATGAATGAATTGAATGAGCTTAATTAAATACGTGTATATAAGAATGAAGCAGAGAGAAGGTGTGTGAGAAAATTACAGGAAGTAGCTAGTAGTAGTATTTTGTAGCAAAGTGAAGTTGTTCATCGTGGTCTAATCTTAAAAGCCAATTACAAAGAGAGAGTTTAGCTTTGGGATTACAAACTTGATGAATTTCATGGCCAAATTGACCTCAGTTACCCTACCCTCATCTCTCTCTTTTGGTTCAAGTCCCCAAACAAGGCCTAATTTATCGGCCCTCTGTAGCTAACCAGTCTTCCCCGCGTTACAGTTACGCAGGGTCTGTTCGGCAAAACTAGCTTGTAGCTGTGAGCTTGTAACTTGTAGCTATGAGCTTCTAGCTTGTAGCTGTTAGGCTAGCTAGGAGCTGTGAGCTTGTAGCTGTTTAGCTGACTATTTAAAATAGTGTTGTTCGACAAAACTAGCTTTTGAAATAGCTAAAAGTTATTAAATGACCAAAAAGGACATGCAATATTTTATTATTTTAATCTTTTCAAATTTTTTTCTTTATTTATTAAATAGATGGTTAATTAATTAATTAATAAATAAAAGCTTAATTATGTCAGAAGTCCCTGAAGTTTGGGGTACTTTTATCAGATACCCTTATTCTTTATTTTTCAATGTTTGACTCCCCGAAGTTACTTCTGGGTTTGTCATATACCCCTACTACTGATTCTGGCCAATTTTGCTGACATGTAACATCGGAATCCTAGTCAGATGCAGGAGGTTTGTCAGGTGGTGCAGCGTGACGTCACACAAGCGAAGACGACCTCTCTTTCTTGAATTTTTTTTCTTTTTTTTCTTTAACTAAAAATATAAAAAATATTAAGTTTTTTTAGTGTTTTAATTTAAATAAAAAAAGATCTTCGCCCACGTGGCACCATGCGCCTAACCTCTTGCGTCTAACTAGGATTCTGATGTTATATGTCTGCAAAATTGGTCGGAATTAGTAGTAGGGGTATACGATAAACTCAAAAATAACTTCAGGGAGCCAGACATTAAAAAAAAAAAGAATAAGGGTATCTGGCAAAAGTACCCCAAACCTCAGGGACTTGTTACATAATTAAGCCATAAATAAAATATAAAATTATTAAATTATAATTAATTAAGCCTTAGTTAAATTCATTTTTTTCTTTATTTATTAATTATGTAGTTAATTAATTAATTATAAAAAAATATTAAATTATAATTAATAATTAATTGAAGGGTAGTAAAATAATTTTAAATTTTGTTTGAGATATAATTGGTATATGAATTATTGAAAGTTAGTTTAGTTTCTAGAAAGCTACTTCAAGTAGCTTTCTAAAAGCTAGCTTTCAAAAGCTACAAACTCCTTTTTTAAAAGTCATAAGCTCCTTCTAATTTGTGTTCATCGAACGAGGCTAGTAGCTTATTGACTGAATCTAAAAGCTCCTAACTCGTGTTGCCGAACAGAGCCGTACTGTACATTTTAACGTTTTATCCTCTGGTCCAATATACAAAACCCCTTTTAAAAAAAATTCATCTGTAATATTTTATTTCAATTTTTAATTATATTTAGTTATTTTTTTAATATCTCTATTAAATCAACACTTTTTATAATTTTAATAAATAATAATTATAGTATAGTTTTGAAAAAATATATTAAACAGTTATATTTTCAATACTACTAACAATTCCTTAATTTACTTTTCTTGGTAGACTTGTATTTCCACAATAAAATCTTATATATATATATATATATATATATATAGGACAAGAGAGTATTTTCATGATAAATGCTAACAAATATCTTTGTTAAAAATCAAATATAATGAAAAATTATTAACATGTGTAATTTTACTTATACTTTTGAGATTGGAAGAAATTGTGATTTATGACAAGATCTTATATTCATTTTTATGTTTTTTTTATCACATTTCAATCATTGGTTTTTTTTTTAACTAGTATGCACTTGTAAAAGGTAAATTTCTTTTGAAAAATTAAAATAATAGGGTAATTTTTTATTCAATGTTTTTTTTGGTAAACAAATTTTTTATCCATTAGTTATATTAAAATTTATATTGAAAATTTATAATTTTAAGTTCGTTTATTTTATAAATGGGATGCATAATATAAAAATAATTCATTTAATTATCAGCATCATAATCTTTCCTCTGAATTTCTACCACAAGGAATGTAAGATATACTATTTTCATATTTCTTTTCACCATCTGTGTTACCATATATATAAACTCATGTCTAGGATATATCTTACAAAAACAAACCATCATGCGAAAGTTGGTGTGGTACCGTGGCGGGTGGTAGTCTGCTGGATATATAGCATGTGTCTTTTTTTATGAGAAATGCCGTTGGTACCGCAATATTTGGTGGCCCAAATTATAAGGCCTAATCCATATGAAGGCCCAAAATCATCAAACAAAAATAAAACAATAAAGGACACTGAGAAAGGCGTTCAAGCACCAAGAGCTGCCCAGAGCGTCACGTGCCCAGAGCGACAGTCATCAAGGCGACACATTCTGATGATGTGCCCAGGAGAAAGAGCAAGACGTACTGATGACAGTGAGCACAACATGTCCTCCTAAAGCGTCCCAGGTGTCATGGAAACTTGGGGAGAAAGTCATGATAGATGAGAGCGAACAGGGAATGGAGCTTGTGGAAGGCGCACACATGTTCAGGCAAAAGCAACACAACTGCTCAAGACTCCAACGGCTTGCAGAGAAAGCCAAGAGGGAATCTTTTGGCTACCCAAGACAAAGCCAAGAGTAATAAGACTTGAACCCTTCTCCTTCTGCAGTCATTGATGACAAAGCCAAAATAAGGAAACAAACAAAAGGTACCTGATAAAGGAGATAATGCACAGCAGTCAAAGGGAAAACGTGCTATCAACCTGTGGATAAAGCAGGAAAGGCAATAACAAGTGGGCAAAGAAGGCAATATAAATAGAGGGACTTCATCTTCCATGAGGGGATAAGAAGAAAAGAGGAAAACAACAATAAACACATGAAACACTAGTTCTTTTCTCTAAGTTTCAGAGAAGGAACACTGAAGAGAAGTAAGAGAGAGAACACGAGAGAGAAATACAAAAGAAGGAGGTGAGCCAGAAAGCGCACACCTCCAGCAACCAACAAGAACAACAGAAAGAACAATTCAACTCATCAGAACCTCAACAACCTCAACACATGGAGAACTACACACAGAGAGAGTACAATGAGGGAAAAGGAATAGAAGCTTCCTCTGAAACATAGGCCTAGTATCATAGAGGAGAGTGTAAAAGCCAAAGCGCACACCCCTCCCCTTGTAAAAATACCACAAGTGTGGAAGCCATTTCCTTGTATCCACCTCTCTGTATCTCATTTCAATATAATGAAAGCCTAAAGTTTCACTAAGTTTACGAACCCATTTATCTCTGCTTAATCATTTGCTTATCACTAAAAGCGATCCGAAACAATGAGAAATGCTAATAAGTGTTTTTTTTTTTTTTTGCGCGTTAGTTAAGTATTCAAATGTAGTTAAATGGTGTTAGGAAAATGTGTTTTTGTTTTAGATTTTTCAGAAATGAAATATGGTAGATTTATGATTAAATTTTTTTTTCTAGTAATTTTAATAAATGACATTATTAGCAAGACCCAATTTTTTATTTATTATATTATGCATTTATGACATTCCCCTCTAACATTCTTGTGTTTTTTTTTTAAATGTTCTAACATTCTTGTTACTTCGTATATCAATTGATTGTCTCATTTACCATAACATGACTAAAAGTATTTTATTTTTTTTGTTATATAAAAGTAGTACGTATTGGGTTAACAAGTACTCTCTCCGGTCCTATTTATAAGATCTTTTTGGGGTTTTTATTTTGGTCCTATTTATAAGATCTTTTTTCAATTTTTAATAGCATTTAATTACTTCTTTTCACTAACACCCCTGTAAAGTCAACACTTTTTAGAGTTCCAATAATAATTATAGGGGTAGTTTTGAAAAAGTATACCAAATTTTCACATTTCCAATGTCACTAACAAATTTATCCACTCTCCTTGGTGGGAGTGAAAAACTCCAAAAGGATCTTATAAATAGGACCGGAAGGAGTATTTTAAGAATATTTTTTTTTAAGAATTTCGCTGACCAGGCTTATCTGCCATGCTGTGATTTGGTCAATTTGACTGCTTTGTGCGTGATAGGTAATTTTTAGGCAAGAGAATTTTGATGTTATAGGTTTATTGGACTTTGATCAAAACTAAGTAAGATCTTATCATTATTTTGTTTGTTGGAAAATTCAAATATCATTTTTGCTCGTTGGTGTTTGAATCTTTTTTCATGTTTATTTGCTATAGCAATATAATCTTGTATTTTTTTTATAAGAAAAACAACTTATTTAAGCTAAGAGGTACAAGTAGAATTCAAAATAAAAACAAGCAGAACAGAATTTAATACAAAGGATCACCAGTCAAGATGAAAGGGAATATGAGCAGAACACGTCCCCACCACCCCAATTAACAAAACGTACAATAGCAACCAAAAATCAGGATACTAGTTCGCGTAAGACAGTTCAGTTGGTGGCTGCAGAGACACTTATGATTTTTCTCTCCCCAAGTCATGGATTCTAGTCCCAGACCTCCCATATAAACCAGCACCCAACAATTTGTAATTTGTATCCTGCATGCCTTATCAATCGTGCACCTACCATAGCTCTGAAGTCTGAACAGCTGGGGCCGCTCACCACCCTACACCAGATTCCCGAATAACTAAAACTAGAGAAACATCTCCACTCCCAAACCCAATAACCAGAGTAAGTCATCGACAATAAGAATATAAGCACAGGTGTTAGGCATTAGCCCTCATTGTGGAAAACAAATTAAATACAAATTTTAAAGACACTTATTAGCATTCATTTTTATGTATTAGGGTTTTTGGGAAACAATAATACCTAAAACTTTTTTTTTAATCTGAAAGGGGTTAGAGCCCAAATTTTATTAGGATTATGAATGAATTACTGAGGGTAATGTGGTCCGAGAAAAATCATTGAACATCAGTAGTCTGGGAAGATCCCCATAAAGGTCAATAATAAAACAATTCACAATGAAAACTAATTTGCTGCTGGATGCTCCAATTGGCAAGCCTATCCACACAACAATTACCATCTATATGAAGGAAAGGCTTAAAGTCCAAACTTGGCTATGGATCAAAGGAAAATTTTACAAATCGGTTATGACTCTGTTCGAATGGTATACATGTCCAGTCCCAGTGCCTAGCCTTCTTTGAAGCTCCATAAATATTAAGCTTTACCCAAGCAACTGGTGGAAACTGCCATGCAATATGTGTTGCCAAAGAAAAATAATAAACTAGTTCCACATTGATTAGAGCGTAATGAATTGAACAATATATAAGTAGAAAGACCCATGGACCTAATGCCTTAAGGTTTTAGGTCAAGACATGGTGTCATACTACTTATATTGTTGTTCACTTAACCTCATTAATTCACACTCTTCCTAATTAAACAAGGACTTGGATCAAAGGGCCTATACTAAATTCTTCTCTTCCAAGTTATCAAATAATTCTTCTCAAGTGTTCTCTCGAGTTATCAATTCTCAGTCCGATAATGAACTGCATTTGGAGACTTAGAAAGTTTCGCTACTATACGATTACAAATTACGTACATAGTCTAATAAGTTTCGCTATTTGGAAGGACCTGTTGCAGGTGTAGGATACTAGGATGACGAATAGTGAAATAAGTTGATTTAATACTGATGAGTCTGAGTGAGCCTTCCTCTGAGGCGGGTGCATCAGCAAAACAGAGAATTAAAATAGCATTAATCTTCTTTATCAGAATTTTGAAACTTATTTATATCACCATATAAAAATATTTCCCAACACCTCTCTTTATCTTTGGTCAACATATTTGTTAGTCTAGCAAACTTGCTTGCTGGCCAGGCTTTTGTTTGTTTACCTATAAAATCTCCCTTTTTTTTAGCTTTTTTTTATTTTAAAAAAAACCTTAATCCTTTTCCCTCTTTAAATATATATTTTTAAAATATTAACAATAAATATAATTAAAATTTAGAATACATATCGTAAAATTAAATTAAGTTTTTCATTGTTAATATTTTTTAATTTTATTTGTATTTACATCAGCACTATCAGTCATATTTAGATGAATGAACTAATATTGCAAAAAGTGAGAATTATAGGGATTAAAATTGCCAAAATTAGTGGAACTATAATCATCAAATTGAAAAATTTGGGACAAAAGCACATTAAATCTTTTTCTTTATTATAAGTTATATGATCTTTATATTAGGTTCCTATATTGAAAATTTGAAATCCTATCTCTGCCATTAATGACAAATATGCTCTGTGTGTTTCTCACACTAGTCAATCCTGTATCATGCTATTTATGGTCGAGATGATATAATTTTGCATTACTGAATTTTTATTATAGGTCACCTTCTAAGGGTTCGTTTGGATGGGAGGGAGCCAGGGGGATGGAAGGGTAAAAACTTAATATTCCATTGTTGTTTGGGAGATTTTTATACCAACGATGAAAAGGGAATCATTTCCCTTTGTTCCCCTCCAAATCCCCAATTTTCTTTCCCTCCCAATTTGGGGGTAAACAATGGAATAGAAACCTAATTTTAAAAAGTATCATTCCTTCCCTTTTTTTCTCTTTCCTTTCCATTATGTTGCATTGCATTCCATTCCCTTCCCAACTCCCAAACACACCCTAAAAGATTTATTTATTTTAATTATAATTCATTTTATATTTTTATGTATTATTTATTGTTTTTTCTTTTTTTCCTTACTAAAATGTTTTGATTATATATGTTTTCTGTGTTATTGTTCATTAATTAGTGCGCATTTTCCAAGAAAAGTTGAAAGGATAAAATTGTAATGTTACAATATATTTTTATAAAATTCATAAAACTAACTACTTTCCTTCATTGATATGTGTAATTTGATTAAATATACCTTATAATAAGAATCGAAAAGAGTATATAATAGTTTCTAGATGTGAGCACTAAATTCAAATATACTTGTCTTATTTTGAATGTTTATTTGAAATAAACTTTTTAGTTTTGTTGGTCTATTTAAAAGCCTTATTATTTAATAGGTTTTAAATAAGCTAATAAACCTTAAAATAGGCAAGTTTATACTTAAAAAAAAGCTGATTAATAAAATCCGTTATATGTCTTATCAACATACATGTTCCGTACTAAAAAAATGTGGGATATATTATTATTGGTTTCTTTTTATTTTGTTAAAAAAAATTAGGAAAAGGTACGTGATTTTATTCTCACGTCACAGCCTATATAATTCACGAGTTTTAATAATTTTTTATTTACACAATCCCCTTTAAAATATATTATAATCAGTGAGCTTTGAATCTAAGCAGTAAGCATTACATGCAAAGTTATTCGATCTTTAATTATTCATTAACTAAATCAATAATTTCATTAAGCATACACATGGCAATTGTGTATGACACGTAAGGGATGACGATACTGTTGTTATATTATTACTATTTTCCTTTAATTTAATCAAGTGACATCAACCACAAGGCACACATTGTCACAGTTAGTAGTATTTACTGCGCTTAATGAAATAAAATATTCCTCCGATTTACAAATATGAAAAAATGAAAATTATTTTTATCAAAGAGGGTATTTGATTATATTTAATTTTTTTAAATATATATTAAATAAATATATTTTAAAATATAATATTAATAATGAGACAAAAATTAATCTAGATAACCACTTTTTAAAAATATTTTAAAAAATAAGTATTAAAAATAAAACAAAAATTTAATTAATTAATTAACTTTTTTTATATTTTAAATCAGGAAAAATATATTTTATTTTTATATTACAAACTGGGGTGCAGAAGTTAGTATGAAATTAAAGAGGCTTTGTTTCTGTTTATAAGTAAATGGCTTTTAGGACTCCAAGATTCATAAAATCAGACTTTAGCTGCTACATAAATCGTAGTTAACGTTTTTAAAGCCGTCGCTATCGTTTCTCAACACTGTGGTTAATTATAATATAGCTGTGACCAAAAATGGCAGACCTAAGTATTGATTTAAACAGATGTTTGTCAACCAAATCGGTTTGGCCTAGTGGAAGCATGCTAGGACCATAAGGATATTGAGAACCCATAAAACCATAAGGTCAGAGGCTCAAATTCTTGTGGAGAACATCCCTTGGGGAGGCACCCCACCCATGTTACTCCAGGTGCCGGAACTGTGAAGTTCCCCTCCACAGTTTATGTAAACCAAAAAAAAAAAAAAAAACAGATGTTTGTCACGTTTATAAGTCTAAACAACAAATTAGACAAATTAAGTTTAGTTTGGGTCACCCTCCTGTATGTTTTGGATCTATCCCTGCCTCTTATTAGACAAATTAAAGACAAAAAATATGAGACTTTATTCAATGCCACGTGTCTTATTTGCTGACTCGTTGCAGTATTTTTAACAAAGTTTTGTTTCCCCCACTCCCCATTCTTCATGGATATCAAATAACAATAAAATATTTAATGTTAAATATCATATTCAAAACTTTATATTAAAATAAAATTAATCTTTCTGCTTGTAGGCAATAGTTAGAATTAATTTAATTCTCCTAAGTTTTTAAAAAAAGAAAAAAGAAAAAAACTTAATTCATTACATTACGAAACATAAAACAAGAGTAGTATCTGAGTTCAAACTCTTAGAACTATATATTTTTTTTTAAATTTAAAATATTTATCTAAAATAAAAAATATTTTTAATGTGTACCATATATATATATAACACATTAAAGATTTCATTAAATTAAAAATAAATTTGTAGAAAAAACTAAATATTTTACCTTGAAAAATGGTTAATATATCATTCCCAACATAAAAAAATCGGCCAACTACTTCACTTACTCTAGTCGATCCACTTCTGGTCGCTCTCATTTTGTCATTCTTTGTGGCCATCTTTTACATACTCTGTCTTAGTCAACTCAATCTATAAAAGCCAATGATTCTTACCTCCGATTTAAGTAAAAGCTACCGATCAAAAATGATACTCCTAACGTGAACGAAAGATCCCATCTTCATCACTTCCTCATCATCCTTTCTCCTCCTTTTGATTTGGGCATAAGTTATAAAGACCCTTATTTAAAATAAATTGAGCAAACATTTTTATATCATTAGTTCATTATCCATCACTTAGCTCATGTGTTAAATATATTTTAATTTTAAGTAAAAATAAAAATACTAGATGATATATATGCCTAAATAAAAAAAAAAAACTTTCACATTATTTGTATATATTTATCCTTTTACGCCACTAAAACAAGTTAGGTGTAGGAGAAGAATTATTTTTTAAGGCTAAATTGTTTATTTAGTTTTTTACCTTATTTTTTTAAATTATCAAATTGGTTTCTCATATTTTTTAAGATCATATTAATCATTGGAGATAGATTTAGAATAAACAGTGACTCAGAAAACTAATTGATAATAAAAAAAAATGTGAAAAACCAATATGATATATAAAAAAAGTGAGGGATCAATTTTAAAAAAAAAAGTATGTAACCAAATGAATAGTTGAGCTTTTTTTTTTTCAATTAATGAGGAGCCAAAATTTAATGAGAAAATATTTAAAAATACGAGTAAAGTTGGAAGTTTTTGAAAAAAAGTAAATTGTGGTAGCTATATTAAATCATAGAGCGGTTTACCTAAATAAATAAATCATAGAGCTGCATGGCATGTGAATGTGAATTTATATTTATGAGACTAATGAGTACGCACTGACGGTGTAAAGTTTTTTTACACCATTTATCCATTATCCACGATTCATTTGTATTACTTTTATTTAATAGTCAACGACAATACACCCATGAATGGTGGATGATGCACTGATGATATAAAAAACTTTTACACTATTACACTGTCGGTGCACCGTCTATTTTCTCTATATTTATATGTATAAAAATATAACGTTGATTAATAAATGTTGAGACATTAGGATAACCACAACACAGTTTTGAGAGTTGAGAGAGTTTAATTTAGTGAAGAGTTTTAACATCATATTTTTTTACCAAATTCTTTCACGTCTTTGCTAATCTTCAAAATCTGGTGAAGAGTTTTAAGTTGAGTCTTTAAAATAAGAGAAAAAACTTAAGAATATGTGAGACCCAATTTTTTTTCTCTCTTTTTACTTTATAATATCCTAATAAAAATAAATAATAATGATAATGAATAAATACATAATAACAATAAATTAATAATAAATTATAATACTTAAAAATAATAATAATAATATTTTTTTTAAATAATAAAAATAATATTCTTAAATATATTGTCTTGTTATGAAAAAAATAAATAAAATAATAAATAATAAATAATAATAACAATAAATTAATAAAAAATTATAATAATTAAAAAATAATAATAATATTGTTTTTTAAAATAATAAAGATAATATTATTAAATATATTTTTTTCTATTTTATTCTTAAACATATTGTCCTGTTATATAAAAATAAATAAATATAAATGCATTTTATATTCAAATAAATAATTTTAAATAAAGAGCCGTTAAAATAAAATTCCATTACATTATTTAGAATTATTTTCATATAAAAATGACTATCACATGAATACAAAATTTTTTGCGGGTATCATCAACTTCAATTATTGTAATGTTAATTTTTATTCGATTTTAATATTTAAATATTATTTGGGATTATTTTTATAAATTATAGGTAATTAATATTATTGAAATTATATTATAAAAACATTATTAAAATGAAATTATGTCTAACAATACATGATGATATAATGTTGATATATGAGTTTGGTGAGTGGAATGTTAAAATTAGCTTATTATAACAAAATATCGGTGATAAAAATATTGATGGTGAATATTGTTACACTAGTTAGGCTGACCCATATAAAAATATACCAACAGTGCATATGGTTGCCATTTCTCAAATCTCAAGACTCTCAATTCAACACTTTCTCCTTCTCCAACATCATCATCAATTCATCATCACATGCTATGTTTGTTCCAACTCACACCATCATCACCACCCCTTCTTCACAAGCGCTATTGTGGCAACCCAGCGGCAGCAGGTTCCCTGGCTTCGCCATGAGACGGAGGAGGAAGGTGCAGACGGTGCAGCTAGGTGGGAAGAAGAAGAAGCCACGGCGGCGGGTGGTGGGGCTGGTGAGAATGTTTAAGAGGCTGAAGCTGAAATGGCTGAAATTACATTACCTTCGGATGTTGAGAAAGCTGAAAGAGTATTATAAGAAGGTTATGAAGGATGTTGTGGAAGGTGCGGCAACCATAGAAGCCTTTCACCAACGCCTTCTTATGGAAAGTAGCACTCTTGCTTTCCCTCTTGGTGGTGTCTCCACCACCTACCCTTCTCGTCGTCTTGGATCAGATAATAATAATTGCCCTCCATATACTTTCTTCATATAATTTTATTTGTTTCTCTTTAAAAAAAAAATCAATCACCAATTATTATTATTATTATTATTATTATTATTATTATTATTATTATTATTATTATTATTATTATTATTATTATTATTATCATTATTACTATTACTATAATAATATAGATATAAGGAAGGAAACTCTACCACCTACTATTACATACTACTACTATTCTATTCTACGTATCCAGATTCCGTTAGTTTGTGCTATTAGTATATCTTTTGGGAAACTTTAATTTTCCTTTATTAGCCTCCATCCCCCTATCTACTAATTATTTTTTTTTATTTTTTTTAAAGATTTCCCGGCCTCTTTCTATTATTCCCCTCGTTGTAAATTGTAATATTCAAAATGAAATTACAAGAACTTGTTTTTAATGAATCGGTATTATTATTCATTCAATTCAATCAGATATTATTTATTCATTCGGAAATCAGATATTATCCATTCAATTCTCTCGTTACTCATCTTTATCATCAAGATCAGGTGTATGATTAAACTCATTTATAATTCTTACATTTGGAAAGAGGGAATGGTTGCACTAATTATATTGTTAATTTTGTTTGTTTTTAATCCTTCGGTATAACATTTGTAATGCTTTTGTTTTCTGACGTGCTCAGCAATGACTTAGCTAGGTTTTGAATAAATAATTTGTCTTTATGATTTTCACTTAGTGCTTGTCAAAATTAATTATTTTATGTACCATATTTTGTATTATATTTCTTCCCTTTGCATTTTTATTTATTTTTTATTTGTTTGTATTATACTCCTCCTTATCTGTTTATGTGAATGAACATGTCTTGTTGGTCTTTGATTTCGAAATTGATGTTTCTACATGATGAATCTATTATTTTCGTGCTGGCTTTTAACTGGTTATTATAGTACAGTATTATACACAATTCTATGTAAATCAGTAGTATAGCTTTCTGCCTTTCTCATCATGCCTTGAACTTAAAATTAGATCATCGAGGGATTTTTTTTTTTTTTTTTTTTTGTAAGAAGATCATCGAGGGATTGACCATTTGATTTATAACATACAATATCATTCGGTTCAATTGTCCATTAAATATTTAAGATTTTGATAAACAGTGTGCATTTGTGTTTTCAATATTTTTTTTTATTATCTTGAGCTTAGCTCGCATATTTTACACATTAATACCATTGTAGTTACCATTATATGTTAATGATATACTCCATCCGATCCATATGTGCTAATAATATGGACCGGAGGAGTATATCATTATGTTGTACGTATTATAAACATTGTATAAAATAAAAGCTATGCCATCAATATTTTATAATTCTCTCTATTACATCTTATTCTTACTCTTTGATAAATTCGTGATCACCAAATAAACCAAAGTTAAGCAAACTCTTCCATTAATTATAACAAGCATCCAAATAAAATTCAACTTACCAAATGTTTTGATATTTGAAACCAGATCCAAAATAGGCTACATATGCAGAAGCATCCAGGCCACCGTCACCGCAATGTGTGGCAGGCTGCATTGCTGTTAGGTGGTGTTTGCTTCATTTAATTCTCGTTGACCTGCAAAATAAAAGTAAGGTAACAGAAAGCAACAAGCTAAGCATGCATGAAGTATTTGAAAATTGCAAATAGCTAGGCAACCTTTTTTTTTTTTTTATACACCAACCGTACCCGGATTTAGTTTATCCAGAATACGACTCATCCAGTTCAATCCAATTGAGCTCGCACTAAGCGGTAAGGGTCTCCCAACGGGGGTTACTCCATACCCAAGGCTCGAATTCGAGACCAGTTGGTTAAAGGATCAAGTGAACTACCACTTGACCAACCCACGCTGCTAGCCAAGCAACCTTCTTTACCTTTTTTTTTAGAACTAGGCAACCTTTACTCGCTTTAACTTAAATTTTTAAAAAAAAAAAAAAACAGAAAGAGTAATCAATCTTAGTTGATACATCCAATTAAAAAAAAAAGTTGATGCATGTATCATAAAAAGTACACCCTCCATTTTATATATATTCATAGAGTTTTTTTTTTAATCTTCTTTCATATATATATATATATATATATATATATATTTCTTTTACAAATTCAATACTTACCATTTTTTTTCGAATTATACTTTTATTTATCATAATATTTTTTTATCTCCAACATCTTTCTCTTTCTCTTCAATAATACTTATATAGAGATATATATTATAATTAAAATATTTCAAATTCTTACGTCATTTAAACATTTTTTAAAACACACTATATATATGAAAAAAAAACTATATTTTACTATAAATGTCTAGAATATATTGCACACAAAATATTGTGTGCTTCTTCAAATTTTAAAAGTTCTGCATTAGCTTTAAAGTACATTACATGTGTTATACATTGTGCCTTTTTATGTGACAAATGTAAAACTTAATTAAAGTATTATAAACTAAAAATTTTCAATTAAGTATATTTATAATTTATCAATCCTTACACTTTATCGCATGTATAATCCGTACAAAATATTAAATTTATTTCATTCAGTCATAAATCTGTGTGCATACTATTAAATCATATCATCCGTACATAATCTAAAATGATGGGCTATTATATATGGTTTTTTTTTTTGCACATATAGGCATATGTGGGTGTATGTATTTTGGGAGGTGATATATCCGGTTTTAAAATATATCACAAGTTCCTTACTTTATGTCTATGTCATTTTATGTGCAAGAAAATTCTCCCTATCTCCTAGAAAAAGAAATATTTTCCCATAAAAAAATTAGAATACTTTACACATTTATGCAAATCATATAGAATACTAAGAAGATATTAAAAATAGCAAGAATATATGCAAGTTATATAAGGCCCAACATAGTTGGTAGATGGTTGGGTTCCTTAAGCATGATATCAGTGTTCAATCTTTATCGTGGATTTCAAAAAGGCTTTGTTGGTAGGAACAAAACTCACTTCGGTGATCTTTACGTCTCGAAAAGGATTAATCTTCGACTATCGATTCAACAATACCCATATATACAAAGGGCATTAGGCCAATACCAAGGCCAGTGAAAATTTGGTCTGTGTCCCAACTTGAAAGGAAAACCCAAGTGAGGATACGCTCGACCCATATATATGCCGGCCCGGTTAAGCTTTAATTTAGCATTCTCTTCCATCCACTTTAAGACCCGGAAAACTTTTCTAAGAATTCTCTTCTTTACTTCTTAGAATCACAGCCAACAAACATCAAAATGTCCTTCAATAGCGTAATCATCTTATAGACCGCATACCAAAAACGAAACTAGAAAAATATGGTCACCCATATCCCTAGTTTTAGACAGCCTTTAATAAAATCTTAGGTTAAACTTTGAGTACCAAATGAGTATTAAGTTTAAGTTTTAACTTGACTCTTTTATTTACAAGATTCTTGCCAGTGGAATTTAAAAACAAAAAATTTAAAAATTTATCCGTCACTTGTTTATATTTCCCAACATTTAAAAATAAAATAAATTCTTACCTCGGGACTTTGTCCTCGGTCCGCAAGGACACGGGTTCGAATCCCACCTCGTCGGTATGAGCCTGTCGCTCCTTTGGGAGTGGTTGTTCTCCTCCGGACAGTTTGCAAGCTATGACCTGGAGGCGGGGTTGCTCATCAGAGTCGTCAATGTGCGGCAATGATGATGAGATTTCCCTCGTAAACCAAAAAAAACATTTAAAAATAAAATAAATTCTTACACAATATATTTTATTCCCAAATAGTCTAAACAGTATCTTATAAAATGTTAATTATTAGTATTATATAAGGGAAGATTGTGATTCCCTAAAAAAATATTTATTTACTAGCTTTTAAACCTATAATAAATCTAACCCCGAGCGTGTGGTTTAGTGGTAGGGATTGATCCACGCTTAAGCAAGGTCAGGTGTTCAAATCCTGCCTTGTGCATGCAGCAGCGTTAAATATCGGGGCCAGCTGTCCCACCCATTAGAGGTGCCTACAAGCCAACGAGGAGATTAGTCACTGCGGTCGGCGGTGGACACTCCGGTCATGGACAAAAAAAAAATAAACCTGTAATAAATCTACCAACAGGGCTTGGTTCAGTTGGTGTAAGGCCCCAACTGAAATCCTGGGAATGGGACAAGGGTGCTAGTAGCCCTCGTTCGGAGAGCTAGCCACGCAGCTCGCTCCGAATTAGTCTCAAAGGCTCCCTGGTATTAAGGGTGCTCTTGGGGATACCGGTGGTTCCGCAAGGAATTCGGAAAAAAAAAATAAATCTCAAATATATTAAACCTAGACATTTTGATTTTCTTATTTAGTTTTATTCGAACATGACAATCTTAATCCTAGTCATTTTCATTTAGAACTTTTTTACGAACACTTGGTACATACAGCAAAAAAAAAAAAATATATATATATATATATATATATATATATATATTTTAAATGAAAATGGTTAAAATTTAAAAATGTGCACAGTCTTATTCTGAAAAAAAAAAAGGTGATAGAGTTATGGTGAAATTGAAGAAAAGTTAAAGCAAGAGAAGTGTAAAAGCACCTTGAGATCTTGAGTTCATGTACATGGCATCGTCATGGTAAAGGCCTAAGAGGCACATTAGATGTTCATGTTGACCGCATGTCAAGCAACCACCTTAAAATCCATAGTTTAAGAGCGGCTTTGTGAGGTAACCTTAATTTGTAAGAAAAATAGTATGGGATTGAGAAAAATTTTATTTGCGATAATTGTGCTTGCGAAGGAGAGTATGAATAGCAATAATAATAAGATTATGCACTTGAAACTTGTTCTCTAATATTGTTTTTAAGACATTATTTGCCCCATTACTTTCTGCAGGATTATATGACAAATCGCCTCTAAGATTTATCCAAACACTCAGAGATTTTTAATTAGCAATTATGAAAATCTCACTTTAAAAAAAGAAATCTAAATAATTTAGAGAGAGTATCATGTACGACATATTTTCAATTACATATCAAGGATAAAAAATGTATCTCTTCGCTACTGAAAAAACATATTGTCTACTCATAAACAAATATTTCTATTCACTAATAAATTAATACATCAAATCACATTTTTACATGATAATTTTGTAAACTATCACCAACCAACCTCACTTTAGTTTCAAACAATATTAGAAAACGACGATAACATGTTTGAGGTAGTGGTAGTACGTTTCAAAATTGCAATTTCGGGATGACATCTTCTCATCATCTCAGAGGGGAGATATCAGATCTGATTAAAGAGGATTGAGGAGTTTTGTGCTGGAATAAATGGATTATTATATAAACAAATTGGAATGATTGTTTGTGATGGTTCGATTGTCTATATTAACCTGATCGATGAATTCCCTCCTTGTAATATCGAAGACACCTGCTGAAATGAAAATATCAATTTTCAAAATTTCAGAACGCAATTAATTGAAAATTGTTACTAACCGAATTTTGTATTATTGAAAACATGGTATGTCACATAACGTATCTTATAATGTATGTAACACTTCAAAATGAAAGGATTTGAGAGCTTTTGGGTTACTTGAAATTTTGAGAAACTACATAAATGTTGAAAAAAACTTTGGTTGCATCAAAAGGATTCTCAATTACAAATATATGGAGGGAAATCAAATTTTGGACTTAAATAATTTGAAATATTATTTTTTTAACTAATCTCAGTTTATAAATGACACATGGAATGGTCTTAGTGATGATGTATGTTCTCCCATTAAATTGAGTTTTAATAAATATAAATGTTGATGTAACATCTGTAAGATGTGGATGCACTTAGAAGTTAGAACCTAGCCTTGGACGGTGGCTGCAGGGAGTTTGACTTCCACGGGTTTAGACTTGAAACGGTCATTTGTATTGCCTTGCTTGTTCATTGTTTCAACGGTACGGTTCAACCTCTAGTAACGTACGTTGCTGCGTGCTATCACCCTATTTTCTTCTTTTTATCTTTTTTTCAAAATTTCAAATTCTATTAACTTTAACGCCAGCTTCAGATAAAATTATTATATATATTATTGTTACTTCTAAGTTTAGATTAATTAAACCATTGCCACAATGCCACCTGAAAATATATATACCATCAACCCTTTCATAGAAAGGTGTGGATTGTGATCTCAACAATATGAAATTTTTACAGTTTTTACACGAGTCCTCATGGCAGCCCTGATAAAAGGTTAGAATGGAGTATTTGGCTTATTTGGAGAAAAGGGATAAGATAGTTATTTATATAAATCATTTAATAATTACTATAATTATCTTTATTATTATATTGTCTAAAATGTTCTAGTGTTTTAAGATTATGCCAAGTATATGACTAATATTAGTTTTAGGGTTTCTTAATTACTATATAAGGAATGTACCTACTATCTACTATTAATTAGAATCAATGAAAAATGAATAAAGTCTTTTAGTTTTTTATTTGTTATTTTTCCTCTTATCTGCTTAATCTTTCTTGCTAAGATTTTTCTTCCTATCAAATGGTGTTTTCATTGGCTTACCAACCTCCCACCATGGATCCTCACCACCAACCACCCTCCTCCCACCTTCAGCCACCGTGTGACATTTGTTACACTTCTTGTCTACCACAATTCAACTATTTCCTCCCACGAAACCTATCACATGAAGACTTAATGGAAAACTATCATTACAGACCCTACTATCTTCATCACCACCACCTCCATTCTCAACCACTCCAGCCGCCACCTCAGCCACCTCCATTTTCTCAACCTTATTCTCCACCCTTTCACTCATCTTTACAGCTTTATACACATCCACAACCATCTCATTTTTCTTCCTTTCTGTAGTGGCCAACACCAGATCCACCACCACATCACCTTCCAGTAGCCGGTCACACTCCGGTCAAAAATACTTTCTCTGAGATTAGAGGGCTTCTTCTCAAGATGCAAGAAGATCTGAAGGACAGCAAAGAAATCATTGAAAGACAAAAACAAACAACCCCGTCACCACCAGATCTGAAATGGAGTTCACCGCCGTTCACCGCCACATCACTGGAATCCCAACCTCCAACCCGATCTCCCCCATTGTTACCGTCGTAAGCTCCGTCATCCTCTCAACCGCTGTGAAAATCTCCTCCTCCGCCACCGGGTTTAACTTCCGACACGAAAAGGGAGAACGAGGTTTCGTTACTCAGCCGTGCTCAGCCGGGGAGACCACCACTGCCGACGCGAGCACCGCCATGGCCATCAACGTCTCCGTCGTTGGACTTCGCATCCAACAAGAACAAAGAGAGAGAGGATGAGAACACCATGCCCAGTCACCAACCACCACCATATTCGTCACCGGCAGTCGCTTCTGGCGAGAACGAAAGGAGTGACTCTTGTTCTCCGCCGCCACCGCGTGCTCCGCCCTGTTTATCATTGTCTCTGGTAGTGAAAAATATTGCTCAAATGAAATTTGAGAGAGATGAACACTATAAAGAAGATGGAGTGATATTGTGTTTGGATGATGAAGAATATTGGAGTCTTGCTTTTTGAACTCATCACACGGCAAAATGAAAGAAAATGTGTTGGGATCTACAGATTTGTTTGCTCAAACCTTGAATGAGCAATCTCAGCCATTCATAGAAAACAAAAATCATTTGGGGCCGTACGATTGGGGCTCAATCCTTGTCCAATCCACTCCACCAGTCCCATTGTGCCACGTTACTTCATCTAAAGCTAAAATAACTCACCCCTTATGCTTATTTTCTACTGTCTGGGTCCCATTATCATCAACAAGTAGTAGGCATGTAGTGTCAAGGGACCCATGTCACCCAACCTTTTACGTTTTCCTTGCTGAACATTTACAAGACAAGGACTTTTTACCAAATGCTTTTGAGAAGATATCTTGGAATATTAGTGCTGCACACTTGGATTGTATTGGGTCATCACATGCAAATAAAAGACAGTTGGGCCCAATTAAAGAAATTGAAGTTGATAAAATTCTAGTTTGGCCTGATATAATAATTTCCCAGTCCACTAAGAATTTCAACCTTGATGACAAGGTTGATCTTCAAGGGGTTGGTAATGATAGAAGGTTAGAATGAAGTATTTGGCCCATTTGGAAAAAAGGGATAGGATAGTTATTTATATAAATCATTTAATAATTGCTATAATTATCTATATTATTATATTGTCTAGAATGTTCTAGTGTTTTAAGATTATGCCAAGTGTATGACTAATATTAGTTTTAAGGTTCCTTAATTACTACTCCCTCCGGCTCGAATTATAAGCAACAAAAAACATTCTACTCTTGGTTTAAAATATAAGCAAAACTAACTAACCTTATTAAATTTTGTTTCATTCCCAATGCCACTTTCCTAAAACATCTCTAGAAAATTTTAATCGATCTTAATTAATTTTTGTTTCATTCCCAATACTACTTTCCAAAAATACTTCTATTTTTTATAAATTTGAGAAAATTAAATACAATCAACTAACCTCCTTAATAAGCGTAAAAGTGGTTAGAATTGCTTATAATTCGAGCCGGAGGGAGTATATAAGGAATGTACCTACTATTAATTAGAATCAATAGAAAATGAATAAGTCTTTTAGTTTTTTATTTGTTATTTTCCCTCTTATCTGCTTAATCTCTCTTGATAGGATTTTTCTTCCTATCACAGCCCCAACACCACCACCCTCTTGACCCCCACGCTTTATCTCTCGTTCTTTTCACTCCGATCCAACAATGGTGATGGTATGGCTGTCCTTCACCTCACCGACCACTACCCCATCAGTGGCGGAGCTTGGTGAGAATTTTAGGGGGTGCATTTGATTGAATCAATTTTTGAATTTATATTTATTATATTTGCAATGTCATGCCTTGGCTGAGTGGTTTGACATTGCTTCCCTAGCTATCTCATCGCAGGTTCGATCTTGCAGTGAGACACCAAATGATTTTTTTTTAATGTATCTAATAAAAAGAAAATTAAAATCATAGATTCGTGAGTAGTAGGATTTGAAACACGCAACAGGCACCCTAAGCGAAAAACGCCTAACCACTGAGCTATGAGCCAGTTGTGTTCTCTATGCACCACTAATATGTATATAATTTCAAGCGTTCAGGGGGAGCAGGAGCTCCCACCTGTTCCAATGAAGCTCCGCCACTGAACCCCATCACAGCTCTCCGTCATCTCCTCTATCTTGCATTTCCACAAAAGATAAAATGGTGCATGAGTTTTAAAACTCATCAAATGCATCAAAGAATCATCCTTGAATCTTTGAGATTACACTTACGAAGTTTAATTATTTACCAATTATTGTTGGCCTTGTTGGTATTTTTTTTTTTTAAATATAATCATATATAGTATGGCAATTTGAGAATAACAAATAAGTATGAGTATAGTGACATACTACAAAAATTTGAGATAGTCTGAGCAAAGATAATATACAAAGTTGTAAACATTTTCAAACAATAATAACTAAATTACTTTCAATTAGGTTGTGTTTTGTAGCTGGCTATCCTATGTGAAATGTGATGCATGGATAAGGTTGATTTTCATAGTTATTTAACATATTTAGTTGATGATATAAAATATTATACCATGCATTGAATTTTTTCAATACTCTTGATTGAAAACAAGAGATCGAGTAGAATAAAGTGGTGCATAAGTCATTTCACACACAAGATCATTTTCTCTCTTTCAGATTGAACATTTTTAAAAAACTCTCGCTGACCTGGGCTTTTTTTCCCTAATTTTCTATCGGTAAGAATATATCGATCTCATTGAAAATGGATGATACAAATTCATGATGAAAATATCCAATTATAAATTTTATAATAAAGAAGTGTTTTATGATAAAGAGATATAAGTGACTTAAAGAGTATATAAATAAAAAAAATCCATAAATTTAATGCTTTAAAAATTTGACTGTAAATGTGATATTAATCCTATTTATATGTTTCAATCCATGAATAAATACCTCACCGACAATTCCTTATACCAAACAGGTGTAGGGATTTTTTATTTTTTTTTTGGTCCATGACCGGAGTGTCCACCGCCGACCGCAGTGACTAATCTCCTCGCTGGCTTGTAGGCACCTCTAATGGGTGGGACAGCTGGCCCCGGGATTTAACGCTGCTGCATGCACAAGGCAGGATTCGAACACCTGACCTTGCTTAAGCGTGGATCAATCCCTACCACTGAACCACACCCTCGGGGTTAACAGGTGTAGGGATTTAGTTTTAGCATTTTAAACCAATAATTCCTTAGACTGACTTTGATTTGTTCGCTTCAATTCAATTTGATATGAATTCGAAGTCTCCAGTCTCCACATGCCAACGCCTTCTTTCCAACGATGTGAAACAAACTTATATCACTCTTAGCTTGCCCTCGGATTTCATTTCAAAGTGAGTGAGCAAATTATCTCCATGGCTATATATATTCTAAAATTAAATTTTATAATAGCGTATACATTAATAAAGAACATGGTTTTAATAATAATATTTTTTTTTTTTTAAAAAAAAAGAAGAACATGGCATCCTATTTTTTGTTTACACTGCACAATAATTCTATGGTCTGAATAAACAAGTGCATCTGCCATTTTATTTTAACATTTTATTGCTCACTCTTGCTTTCTTGTTGATTTTATGTTTTTCTTTAATAATATGATGATGTCATTTTATTTGCAATACCATATTCACTTTGACAATTTCAATGAATATATGTTGCACTACGGGCCTGGATTCTCTGCAGTCACAATCACACATTGTGACTGCATCAGATCTTAGCCATACAAAAAATAAAACTTGGGGTAAAGTTAAAATAAAAAATAAAACTCAAAAAATCTGGACCCTTGGATTTCCGACTGCAGTGATTGCACCACTTAGCCGACTGCAGAGAATCCGGGTCCCTTGCACTACCGTATATTAGGCCCACGTCGTCTGCAATTTATTGAAAGGTGGTGTTTAAAACATCCAGCCATACTCAAAAAATCATATTTTCAGATGTTTTCATTTGAGTTGCGTAAAAAATAAGATATATTAGAAAAGTGATTTTTTTTCTTATCAAAGAAAAGAGATGTGAAGTTAATAGTTTAGAATTTTTATACCAACAAGTTTGTCTAGTGGCTTGGCAAAGTTATACATCACATTACATATCTTATAATATCAAAGGTCTTATGTTCAATCTATGAGAATAACATTTGCTAAGAGAGACATCTATAATACTTCGAAGAAAACTAATTTTCTATCCAAAAGGTAAGATATCTTGATAAGGACAAAGAAAAATTACTAATTTTTAAAACTAATTCTTAGCTAATTTTGCAAGGGTGAAATGAAATAATTGTTAATAGTTCAATTTTTTTTTTTTAGTAGGCTGGTTTTAGTTTTTCTCACCGTCATTTTTCTCATAAAAATTCTTAATTCATACTTCAATGAAGTTCATCAAACATTTCATACTTATAGGTTAAACCCCAAAAAGGACTTTGGTGTTCCGGAAAAAAAAAAATTGATGCCAAAAACATGCTCTAAATTGATTTAAAGTCTAATATATTCGTACGTATCGACAATATAAAGTTTTTTATATTGTTAGTATATTATTCATTATTTATTTACATTATTTTTACTTAAAAATTAATAATCATAAATAGTGGATGATATGCTTGACAATCAATACATAACATATTTTCTCATTGATTTAATGAACAAATTAAAGCTTATTAGTTTAGGGTATTCCAACCTCGTGTGGCTTTGCATGAAAAGTGAAAACTGCTAAAACTAGAATACTGAAAATTACCACTATATAATTAAGTGTGGTGGCTTGTGTAGTTGTGTGGTTGCATTGAAGACTCAAAAGTGATTGCCCCAATGATAAGATATGGTGGAGAGAGGGCACTTTGTGATTGTACCTTTTTGTTCAAATACCACATACAAGAAATAAGATTCCTTCACGCCTTAAATTTTCTAAACCTTTCTCTAGTTTTTACGAAACCTCCACTAAATCCTTCAATATAATTTCGTTAGTTTTGCAATAACCTTTTCTGTCTAACTCTCCACCACGTCCCCAACTTTGAAGTTTGAACTATGTTATTTGAAAAATGATCCAAATTGACAATTCTTGTCACAAACAAATAAAACTTCCTCTATTTTTCACTCACTTCTTAATTTTTTTAAGGGTTTTATTTCGGTACCCTTTCAAAATAAAAGATTTTGGTACTCTCTCATATTTATCCAATCAAATTATGACAACTGCAATATACTACCATGTGAAAAATGTGTATAAGTTTAATAAAATTTTGCAATAAAAATCTGTGTGATCTTATTTGCAATATTTTTTAACTAAATCAATTCACAACCACTCCCAAATCATGAACCTTAATATCAAGTTTTTATTCATCTTGGACCAGCAACTTCAACATCATGTCACTGATATCAATTTTCTTGCTAGATAACGATGAAAAAAAGAACATTTCACTGTATTTTTATTTTTCTGATCAGCTTAAAAAATTGTATTGATGCAGTTGAGATATAATCTTCAGCACACAAGAACATATGTTTTCGTCTAAATTTAGCGTAGATTTTTTAGCACCAAAAATATATAAAAAGTGGAGAACATCTTAACATATAATTTTCAGTCTTTATTGAGTGCCAAAAATATCTCGGTGCTTTTTGACATAATAGTATATTATACTTGTCATGATTTGATTGAAAAAATATGAGAGGGTACCAAAACTCTTTATTTTGAAAGGGTACCGCAGTAAAATCTTTTTTTAATACATATCCAAAATTTATCATAAAACCAAAAAGATAGTAACTTTTGTTTGTCCCAAGTTCTTTGTAAGTGCAGAAAAAAAAAAGTTCTTTGTACGTGTAACATTTTTTGTTTGAAAACTCTACCCCGTACAGGCGGCATGTTTTATATTTTGGGCCTGAAACTCGGTTTGACTAAGCAGCCGAATTATTTTGAAAAAAAAAAAAAAGAAAAGAAAGAAAGAAAAGGAGCGAGTGATTGAGAAATGAAGAGTAAGAATCAAAAGCGTGTTGATTGTGATGCTGGGTGTGGGACACATGCTTTTGCCTTAGGCCAACTCTCCTCTCTTGTTTGTATGTATAAAAACCAACTTCCCCAACCCACCACCTCATTTCAACACCACACCACACCACAAATTACAAAAGAAGCATCTAGCTGAAAAGCTAGAGCCAATAAAACAACTAACATCAAAAAGAAAGATTGGATTGAGTTGTAGAGACTTACTATATACATACTATATTAAAGGAATGGCATGCAACATGTTGTCCTTCACAAATAAAATTATGGTTGGTGGTTCTTCATTCCTTCAATTCCCCTCTAAACCATCTCTATTTCAACACAACAACCCTATGTTACTACTGCATCAAAACAACAGAACAACATCATCCACAACAAGAACAAGACAAGTGGTGATGATGAGGTTGGGGAGCACTAACAAGAAAGGTGCCACCACCAGGTTTCCTGTGGAAGCCATCAGTGAGGATTTGATTAAGCCCTATGTATATTACTCATCAGCATCATCAGACAGCAACAAACCTCAATTCAAGGTTACAGCTGTAGTCACAGTGAGGAACAACACAACACATGATTTTAAAGACTGCATTGCTAAGCATATAGATGCCATCACCGACAAGATCGGAAGAAACGTTGTCCTCCAACTTATCAGCACTCAGATCGATCCAAGTAAGTTGTTTAATTTGTTTCTAAATAAGTGTCCTTGGCTTCGAGGCTATTATATAGCCCGCGTGTTATTAAGAAGTATAATTAATATAGAATATTTTTACCAATGCAATCAAATTTTGGATAGTTACGCAACAATCCCTTAAATGAATCAATGATTGTTTGACACGTCAGCTAATGAAGTTTTAAGTTACTGTCATGTCAGCTCAGAGGTCCACTAAGGAATTGTTTTGCAACCTTACAAAATTTGGTTGCATGGAAGTAGTGCCCATTAATATATCTGTTCTTATTAATTTATGTTACTAATGTAGAAACAAAAGCTCCAAAGAAGAGCAAAGAAGCAGTGGTAAGGGACTGGTCTAATGCAAAGGCAGAGAGAGTGAATTTTACAGCTGAATTCATGGTGGACTCTGATTTCGGGGAACCAGGAGCTATTACAGTCAAAAACAAACACCAAACTGAGTTCTATTTGGAAAGCATAGCCATTCAAGGGTTTGCAAGTGGAACGGTTCATTTCCCATGCAATTCTTGGGTACAATCCACTAACACTAAGGATCATCAGCATGCAAATAGGATATTCTTTTCTAACAAGGTAGGCTATCTAGGAGGAAGAGGAGGAGGATGTCTTCCTCTCTCTTCCTCTCTCTCTCTTTACACTTTGAAACAGTCAACGCTATTTTAATTTTAATTTTAATTTTTTAAATTACACATGTCGTGTTGAACAGGCAAGTCAAATTTTATTAAATTTAAAAATTCTCAATTCACATTCCTTGACTCTGCCGTTTTATATAAAGTAGAAAAAGTCTTGCACATTAATCACAAGTTGAAATTTGTCTAATTCAACTCAAAGAAACAGCCCTAGATTTGACTTTTATATACCTAACAAGTTTTGAAAATTCTTATATTGACTCATGCATGACATGACCGTGGCTCAAGTTAAGGAAGGTACCCTTCAATTTTCTAGTCAACTAAACAAGAGTACTATATGATATATGTTATTACTTATTTCTCATCAATTGGTGAAAACATTTAGTTCTTTTGTGGTTATGTAATCAAGAATTTTAAACAAGGGAGTTAGTAATTTAATAATATATGTTGTTTGATTAATTTGGACAGGCATATTTACCAGGAGATACACCAAGTGGGATTAGAGAATTAAGGGAGAAAGAGCTGAAAAATCTTAGAGGTGATGGGAAAGGAGTAAGAAAATTAAGTGATAGAATATATGATTTTGATACATACAACGATCTTGGTAATCCAGACAAAGGATATGAGCTAGTGAGACCGACTCTTGGTGGGTCCCAAAAGTATCCATACCCAAGACGGTGTCGTACTGGGCGGGTCCCAACCACTAGAGACATAGAAGCAGAGAGTGTTGTGGACAATCCAAGGCTTGTGTATGTACCAAGAGACGAACAATTTGAGGAAGCAAAAATGAAAACATTTATTTTCAAGAGAATTGAGGCACTCCTCCGTATCTTTATCCCTGGCATAAAGGCTGCTATTTCTCCTAGTAACCAAGACTTCAACCATTTCTCTGAATTTGATGACTTTTATAGTGAAGAAAGGTTTCTCAAGAAGTTCCAATTGCCACAACTTGTCACCAAGATACAAGAATGCAGCCAAGGACTTTTTAAGTTTGACACTCCCAAGATTATTGCAAGTGAGTCCCTTTCTTTTTCACCTTTGTTTTTATTTATTTATTAGAATGCTGGTTGCATAAAGTTTTTTTAGCAATAAAAATGTGCCTCAATGAGTAATAATATATCAGCCTACAAAATAAACATAAGCCTATATCACAATAAAGTGACAAGTGTAACTTATTAATCAATCAATAATAAGTAAGTGACACATGTCACTTTCTTTATGATGTAGATCTATTTGTAAGTTGATTTTATAGGTCTATAAATCATTTTTGTTTGTATAAAGAAGGAGACTCCATATCACTTCATCACTAAAAAGAATTTATTTATTTGAATTATTTTCTATTAAGTTTGAAGACTGTTCATCTGCTTTATTATTATTATATTTTTTGGCTGATTATTAAATTAAACTATAGATAATTGATCTCTAATGTCAAACGTGGATGCAGAGGACAAGTTTGCGTGGATGAGAGATGAGGAGTTTGGTCGGCAAGCAATAGCAGGAGTAAACCCTGTTAACATTGAGCGGCTTCAAGTTTTCCCACCTGTGAGCAAGCTTGACCCTCAAGCATATGGTCCCCTTCACTCTGCTCTTAAAGAAGAACACATTTTAGGCCAACTTAACGGCATGACCGTCCAACAGGCTATAGTTGAAAATAAGCTGTTTATGATAGACTACCATGATGTTTACCTTCCATTTCTAGATGAGATCAATGCCCTTGATGACAGAAATTCGTATGCAACACGCACCATTCTATTGTTGACACCCTCTGGCACTCTCAAGCCTGTTGCTATAGAACTTAGCCTTCCCCCCGGAGGACCGAGCTCCCGATCAAAACAAGTAGTGACTCCTCCTGTTGATGCAACCACCAATTGGATGTGGCAACTTGCTAAGGCTCATGTTTGTGCCAATGACGCTGGCGTCCACCAGCTTGTTAACCATTGGTTACGCACACATGCGTGCATGGAGCCATTTATATTATCTGCTCACAGGCAATTAAGTGCAATGCATCCAATATTCAAGCTATTGGATCCACACATGAGGTACAATTTGGATATCAATGCCATCGCTCGGCAGAGACTGATTAACGCTGGTGGAATCATTGAGTCTAGCTTCACTCCTGGCCGCTACTGCATGGAGATCAGTTCTGCTGCTTACAAAAACTTCTGGCGTTTCGACATGGAAGCCCTCCCTGCAGATCTCATACGCAGGTTAATATCTTTCGCTTTCTCCCAAACTTTTGTTTTTTTACCAACTTCAATTGATGTGTGCTTCATTTGACAAACAAATCTAACAAAAGATTGACATGGCAGGGGAATGGCTATTCCTGACTCAACACAACCAAATGGTCTAAAGCTAGTAATAGAAGATTACCCGTATGCAAAGGATGGGCTTCTGATCTGGTCTGCAATTGAGAATTGGGTCCGCACCTATGTGAACCACTACTACCATCATCCAAGCATGATTTGCAATGATAAGGAGCTTCAAGCGTGGTACTCTGAGTCAATCAATGTGGGTCACGCTGATATTAGGCACAAAAGTTGGTGGCCAACATTGAACAATAATGAGGATCTTGTCCAAATCCTCACCACCTTGATTTGGACATCATCAGCACAACATGCAGCTCTTAACTTTGGCCAATACCCTTATGGAGGCTATGTACCAAACCGTCCCCCATTGATGAGAAGACTAGTCCCACAAGAGGGTGACCCAGAATATGCAAATTTCATTGCTGACCCACAAAAGTATTTCCTAAATGCATTGCCTAGCTTGTTACAAGCTGCAAAATATATGACAGTGGTTGACATATTATCTACTCATTCACCTGATGAGGAGTACTTGGGAGAGAGGCCACAGCCATCTATTTGGTCAGGTGATGCACAAATCATTGAGGCATTCTATCAGTTCTCAGCGGAGATAAGAAGAATAGAGAGAGAGATTGAGAAAAGAAACCGTGATGCAACACTAAAGAACCGTTGTGGAGCAGGAGTTATACCTTATGAGTTACTTGCACCTAGCTCAGGACCTGGTGTTACATGTAGAGGGATTCCTAATAGTGTCTCCACATAAATAAATAAGAAAACAGTAAAAAATAAGTGTCATGAAACCAAAAACAACATGACAAGAAATTATTGCATGGTTTATGTCCGATGACAATATGACACCTAGGTGGCAAGACCATCCCTCCGTCACTAGGGTGTTTATGTAGTCATTTGAGAATATATTATCATGAACCATGTAATAATTTCTCATAGTAATTTAAAGCATGGTCAGTGGAATAACACTGTCAATGCTCAATTTTTAGCTACAAGAGATTAAGTAGCCTAGGGGCTGTATAGGCTGTATATCCTAGAGTTCAAGGGTGTTTTGGTATCTGTAACAATCAATATAGAAATTCATTTATTAATTCTATCAACTACCAAAATTCAATTGTAAATGTTGCACAAACATCATCATACGCAAAACCCTCGATGATGTACATCATAATCTCAACCATGGTAGATTGTATAGGACAAATCATACAAATTGTACCTTGATTTGATACAGATTCAAGGGCTTGCGATACAAATCAACCGGAGAATTGTGTGTTGCCCTGTATCGTGATGAATCGAGTGAAGTAGGTTATGCCCATAAATTAGGATTTTTTTTTTTCATTTTTGGCTTTTCATTTCTGGGCCGGGTTTTTTTTTGTTTCATGATTCAGAAGATTGATATTCCGATATATGATACGAATCTCGATTAGATAACCATGACCCCCTTTAGTTTATTAACCCCCACTTAATCACTTGACCCCCTTTTTCTGAAAAAACCCAAAATTGCCATTTTTTTCTGAGTTTATAACACACTCGCTGGAGGGACAGCGAGAATTCGAAAAAGCAAAAAAAAATGTTTCAAATTTACACACCCGCTGATCTTGGAGCGAACCAAGAGATTTATGCATTAAAATAGCTCGCCCCCAGCGAGCAATAATTTTTTTTTTGTTTTTTGAATACTCGCTAGCACTCAAGCGTAAATGTAAAATATGTGTACTCGCTGGTATCTCAGCGAGTTTTATTTTTTTTTTTATTTCTTCGAACTCTCGCTTACACTTCAGCGAGAGTGTGAATATTATGCACCTCAAGTCCGTTAGTTTATTATTGAGTGTTCATTGCACTACTTTGACATCTGTTGATTCCTTTTACCCGATTGCACTCTTCCATGTGCTGCTCACTTATTTTTCATTATTTCCATTCGTTGCACTTGGCTTTGTTGCATAATCTCTATCATGTGTTGTGCTAAGTTCGTGCCTTGCATTTTTTAACAAATTTAACAATCTCGCTGGAATCAGCGACCTTCACAAATTTAACAATCTCGCTGGGGTCAGCGACCTTCACAAATTTAACAACCTCGCTAGGGGTCAGCGAGAAGGCAAAAAAGGGGGAAAAAAATAAAGCTCGCTGAAGGGCCAGCTAGCTGTGTAAAATAACAAACTCGCTTACCCTGGAGCGAGAAGGCAAAAAAAAAAAGAAAGAAAGAAAGCTCGCTGAAGGGTCAGCGAGTGTGTAAATTTACACAACTCGCTGACCCGCCAGCGAGCAACATTTTTTTTTTTTTGCTTTTTCGAATTCTCGCTGGCCTTCTGGCGAGTGTGTTATAAACCCAAAAAAAAAGGGCAATTTTGGATTTTTGCAAAAAAAAAAAAAAAAAAAAGGTCAAGTGATTAAGTGGGGGTCAAATGGTTATGGATCAAATGCCCAAAATTTTGATCTCAATATTAACAGGTTTCAAACGGATCAATGAAACTCAAAATTTATGAGAAATTAACCCAAAATTTACAAGTATGGGACAAAAGAATAAATGCAAGACCTGCACCACTTTACTGATTGGGCAGGTTCCAGAAGAACTAACTGGTCAAAACTTAGGGCAGGAGAATATAAATAGAGCTCGTCCACAACAATATATACACAACCCACCCTGCAATATTCACCAACAACATCTTGTCACCGCACAATTAAGGGAATCAAAATATAGGGAAAATTACACTCAGTACCCCGAAGTTTATCACAACAACATTTGCGCCACTTTAATTTCAGAAATTACAACGCCCTCTCCCTATCTTGCATTCTGTGTTGTACTCAAATATCATGCAGTGTGCAACACATTCTACTCATTTTATTGGACATTAGGTTGAGGAGGTGTGAGTGCAACGTGGAATGCAAAAAAGGGAAGGTGAGTGTTATTTCTCAAATCAGACACGGGTTGTGCGCTTCATCGTGACAAACCTTGTGAGTACCAAGTGCAATTTCCTTTTAAAAAATAAATCGAAATCATCACAAATAGTCATAGTTACCTTTTTTAGACTGATAACTTAACTGCAATCTTGGACATGGCCCAAAAGGAAAGCCAGATTGGAATAAAACTCAGAACTTTTCCCTTTTATAAGTATGCTATCTGAAAACGAGGCTTCCATTCTGCTGCAGTCTCAAATTTTCTACAAGTGACTGATAGAAAGATTTTAGTGCCTTGATATCACTGCCCTGCAGAAAGTGAAGCAGAGCAAATATTAGACGAGATATTTTTATAAGTATAGCTTAAGCAGAGAAGAACTCGCAGGAAAGAAAAACATGACAAGTTTACATAGGTAGGACAAAAAGAATAAATAAAATTTAACCAGAAGGACTAGAAATTTATAGTAATATTTCAGCTCCGGAAAAATTGAATACCTGCAGCTTTTGACTATATTGCTCTGCCAGATCTGGGGGGCAATGTGCAGCAGAAAATCCTTTTGATACAAAATGAACAAGAAAATCATTCCCAAATTTCTCATACATGACCTTCTGAGCCAACACAATTTCTCCAAACAAAACAAACTGCATAGGAAAGAGAGAATAAAAGGTAAGAATAAATTGAGTAACAAAAAATGTCATTAACCGTGAAAGCAAAACAGTACGATATGGAATTCAAATTTCTCAACTAATTTTATCACCAAATAATTTATCTAGCTGGAACCACAATATGGCTTTCATTGAATTCAACTACCAATTTAGGGAGAACAATTATTTCCCAGAAGGATTAGCAAGCTAATCAATCGAATGACCAAATGTTTGACAATTCCAGCCTGTGGCACAAACGGTAGTAGTATGTAATACTCTTGAGCTTGGAAGTATTTATATTCTATAACTGACATGTGCATCCTTTTATACTCATGGTCCTCTTTTATTGCTTCAAATAAATTATATTTACGACCGTTTGCTTTAATTAAAATCATTTTTGTTGTAGTAAAAGACACAAGTACATAAAATAAATTTTTGAAAATTTTCCGATATGGAGCTTTATTGAATTCTCCTCAAACTATGTTCATTGTTTTTAAAAACAAATGATAAGCAATAGTATTTTCACAATTTCACAGGCAAACGAAGACTATACACAATTTCACAACCTCTTGCTAATAAGCATAACTGTTACAAGAAGGAACAGAAAGAGGGAGAAATTTCATATATATATATATATGTACACACACACACACATGATAATTTAGGACAGCGGCATCTTAATTCTTAACACTTGAACAAGCAGCTAAAAAAATATAAAACAGTAAATGAAGTCTTACAGTATTTGCGTCACGGAACTCAAAAGATCGGTCCAACACACTATACAAACAGCAGTTTATTCCAAATGTCTCAATCATAAAATTTCGAAAACCAGGAACCTGTGAACCATTAACCATTTAGTATAACAACAAATATACTCAAAAACCAAGATAACTAGAAGTGAGAGGAATCTACCTTTTCTTCATAAGGCTGGGCACACCAATCTTTAATTAGTCTAGTGAAAATCTGTACACATGCCTAAATTGCAAAAATATAAAAAGATTCGGATTTCAGAAAAATTTTAAAAGTACTAATATAAGAAAACAAATTATCCTTAGTTAAATAAATAGCAACCATTACACATACCTTTCTTACAAGAATATCCTTGTGGTTACAAGAAGAGTACAAAAGCAACTGCATCACTGGATCCAAGTATGCTTTACTTTTGGGGGAAAGAAATACACAAGACAGATCATGCGTTGCGATCACATGAAGAAATGTATACAATGTCCGCTGAAGTTCTTGCAATTCACGAATTTCCTGGAAAAAAAAAAAAAGGAAGAGTATATAACCTATCATGCATATAAATCTGGGAGAGTTTAGAAAAACAAAAAAAAAGTTAAAAAGAAATGCAAAACTTAAATTTCTAATATGGACTTCGTATTCAAAGTCAGCACAATACAGATACCAACTCAGAACCAGAACAAATAAACTCAGTGTTAAAGCAAATACAATATCACTGGTTTCACTAATCTTAGATAAATCAAACTTCTAATTAATGGTTCGATAAATTTGGAATCAAAAAAGGAAATAGAACACTAGAAACTTGCAATAAAAGTAGCAAGGAGCACATATATTATCATATAGCACAAGCACAAGCTGTCCTACCTAGTATGATAAATTAATATTTGATGAACGAATCCAAATAAAAAAAAAAAAAAAAGCAATCATACGCCAAGGGTAATTGAAAGGAAAAGAAAGGAGAAATAGACTTCTCTCAGCCATATTTTGGGAAACTGGATCAACATTTGCATACCTCAGTGACTGCACCAGGACCTGAAGGTAATCCGTCTCTTGGAATAACACTGAATATCCGATCAGCAACAGCTGGAAATATTTCCTCCACAATGTCTCGCACCGAAGTACTGAACTTACAGATAAGTTGATTGAGTAACACAAGAAAACCAATCATCTCCTTTGGCTGCGATAAAACATTACCAGAAGATTACACAGTATTCCCTCATTGTGTAGAAACAGGTGGAGGGGAGCAAAACCAATTTCATAAAGTAAACAACCAAACTCAGGAGCAAAACATGTATCTATCTTCAAGCAAGGATTACTGTCAATTAATTGCTCAACCTACAACAGCATTAAACATGCTACATGCCCCACATACACACACACACTGACACTGACAGAAGATAAGTTGTGCATATTTTGCTGAACAAGGGACTTTCTCAATTCTGACAAAATCAAAAGGTGGGGCCCCACAAATTTAATTAAATGGAATGTGTTAGAATATCTAGAAAGATCTCATAATAATTTACATATAATGGAATTGATTAGGATTGATTCTAACACTAAAGGTAATCAGGTTAGGATCAATTATGTCATTATGAGTAATTATATTAGGATTCTATTTGTCCTTTGCTATTGGCCTATAAATAGGACCAATCCTTTGTACTTCTGAATAACTTAATTATATCAGATTAATATCAATCTTATATATTATTCTGATTCTCTATTCTCTCTTTCTATTCCCTTACCTAAGACCTTTCAATTCAACAGAATGAAACTATTGAATTGGAAGGTTTTAGGTTAAGGAAGAAGAAAGAGAGGATAGAGAATCAAAATAATATAACAATGATATTAATTTGATATTACTTAAAGTTATTCAAAAGTACAAAGGATTGGTCCTATTTATAGGCCAATAGCAAAAGACAAATAGAATCCTAATATAATTACTCATAATGACATAATTGATCCTAACTTGATTACCTATAATGATAGAATCAATCACTATCATTTCCATGATATGTAAAATATTACTTAGATCTTTCTAGATATTTTAACACTCTCCCTCAAGCTAAAGCTTACTAAGCTTAAGCTTGTTACATGATATTATAGAAATATTTTCCTTGGCACCCAAAATATTTGAATTTGAAATTAAGGTTGGCATCTAGGAGATAGACGGGGCTGCTGTGAGTCATTACCAATACAAGTCACCATCGGAATGATTGTCGACGGGAAAACGAGTCCTTACTAATATATGATTTATCAATGGGAGATTAGGCACCATTGGAATGACCATCGGAGGGAAGAGAAAGCACCACTAATATGATTCATCAGCGGGTGAGAAGGCGCCACCGAAATGATCGTCGGTGGGAATAGCCACTGGCATGATCCATTAGTGGGATAGGAAGCACCACCGGAATGAGCATCAATGGTAATAGCCATGATATGATCATATATGATCAATTAGTAGGAGAAGAATAGCGTGACTGATAGTGGAAAGAAGAAGCAAGCACTAGAGCAGAGCCAAACATCATGAGATCCAAAAGATTTGGGTAAGTCAAGGTGACAACACAATGGTCTTGTGAGGGATGTGAGAACATATACGGATAGAGAAGGCTTAGGGGAGCAAGAAGATGAAGTAGCAGCTGGAACAATGGCTTGAACAACGGCTGATGGTAGTAAACGTCATAAGAAAGTGGAGACAAGAATGCCGAGAGGATGCCACGGCAAAGGTGATGAGTTGACAAATCGGAGTTCCAGATTTTTCGAGAACTCAGCAGCGGAATAGTGACAGGACAAGTCATGGAGGATGATACCGCTCTGATACCATATTGAATTGGAAGGTTTTAGGTTAAGGAAGAAGAAAGAGAGGATAGAGAATCAAAATAATATAACAATGATATTAATTTGATATTACTTAAAGTTATTCAAAAGTACAAAGGATTGGTCCTATTTATAGGCCAATAGCAAAAGACAAATAGAATCCTAATATAATTACTCATAATGACATAATTGATCCTAACTTGATTACCTATAATGATAGAATCAATCACTATCATTTCCATGATATGTAAAATATTACTTAGATCTTTCTAGATATTTTAACAGAAACTAAATCAAATATGGAGACTAATTTAACATGCTTTAGAGATGAAATTGTCTAGAGGCAACAGAGTTTTGGCACAGACACTGTGCTGTTAAAGGAAAGGAAAAATTCTTAAGTGCCAGAAAGTAATCCAGGTATAATAAAGAAGCAAAAAGGTGATCATACTATAATCCATGCTAGACACTAAAAATCCCATGCTTTAATTTAGTTATCAGCCTAAAAGGATTATCTATAAGAGATGCTCAAACAGTAAATGAAGAAGATAACAAGTGAGAGAGGAATATTATTCTCAATGCCATCACATTCCAATTCCTCTTGCCACCAGGTCCAACACTGTTGCCAATATTTTCAGAAATAATCTCCAATGAATCAACACCAATAACAATGCAAAGAAACATATTTAGATTCCCAATTTGTGAAAATTTAATAACCATACTACCTCCGTTCCTTTACAATTGTCATTTTAGAGGAAGAATTTTGTTACTATATATTTGTCATTTTAGAAAACCAAGATAACATTAATTATTGTTTTTACAACTTCACTCTCACCTAATTTTTAGGAGACATAATAAACATTGATTTACTACAAAAAGACACATTAAATATACTTCTTAATCCACACGCAACAACCTTAAAAGACAATCATAAAGGAAAGGAGGTAGTATAATATGTACCTCGATTTCCACAAGCAATTGCTCCAGTGCCTTTGGGAGGTAAGGAAAGACAGATGCTCCTAATGTATCCACCATGCGATGTATAAAAGATGTGACCTGTATTCAATGCAGGGGTATTAGATGACAATTACTGGTCATTTAAGAAAAAGAAAGAAAATACAGTCCATAAATATAATTCATACCTTGCTACGAAGAGGTTCTACTTTTGGGAATACAACAAGAACTTGAAGAAGCACATCCAATGTCTATATATATGGAAGAAACAAAGACCAGATTTAGCCAAAGACAACAGCTCAAGAGACAACAAGACATAAAGTTTAGTAAAAACAAAGATAGGCTTAACACACAAAAAAATTATCATCCATACAAAAGGATGTTGCAAAAATGGATTTGGCACATTCAAGAACAAAATAAAACTTAAATTCCCATCTACAACAAAAATATTTTCTACAGCTTCTTAATCACAAAAATGACAAAATATACATCTGATAAACCGTACACAGCACAAGAGCATGAACCAAAGCAATTTGAAAATTACCAACCTGCTTAAACATGAGACCAATTGCAGGGCGACTAGTGGTTACAAGTCGCTCACTGAAGCCCTGTATCATGTAAGAAATGATAAGAATGGGGTGAAACAAAAGCATTGATGCTTCTGCTCAGCACAATACCTTTTTGAAGTTCAAAATTAAAATAAAATAATATCAAATCTAAATCTACTTCTACTTATCATTTCTAAAGAGCTGATTGCTTTGAGGCTTTTATAAAGAATACAACAGAGATGGGAAAATAATCTAAACAAAACTAAAACCAGAAGAGGCCCAAGTCAGGAGGCACCTTGCTGAGAGAATTGATTGCCATGATAATTTGCTGAATTATAGAAATTTTGGCATCAGTCTCCTCATAAGTCAATAATTTGGCATTTATGAGCAATGTCTCAACCTGTGTTAACAAGCAAACAAAAAATATGCATCAAATACCAACTGTAATAATCTTTAAGCATAAATGATTTCGGAACAAGGAACGGGCAATGTATTTCTCAAAAATTATCTCGCCATTTGAGTCAAGAATAACCTGCTGACAAAGTGGACTGAGCAAAGAAGATAGATAATCAGATTGCTTTTCAGGTGGGACATCTTCCATTCCAATCAATAACCCAATTGCCTGTCAGGTGAGTCAATCATTGCATTAGAATAAAGCGCAATCTTAAATTTCAAAAAATTACCCTTAATCCTGAAACATCAGAAGTATGCAAATACCTCAAAAACGTGGCTACCATCTTCGGACGCTGACATTACTTCTGTCGTAGAATTCATAATTGTGCATTGAGCAACTGTATCTTGCAGGCTCTGATAATTCAACAGAAATTCAAAGTAATTAAGGAGACAAAGAGGATGTGTAAGTAACCAATCACACAATTCATTCATGCACATACAGGACAAACAAAAAAGGCAGAATCTTCATAAACAGTTCCTATTTTGTTTATAAAATATAAAATATAAGATTTAAAGTATATTTAAAATTTATAAAAACATGAAAAAGGAATGGGATTATACAATCGCTACCTGCAAAATTGTCTCTATGAAAGGCAGACAAAGAGGATGTGTAAGTAACCAATCACACAATTCATTCATGCACATACAGGACAAACAAAAAAGGCAGAATCTTCATAAACAGTTCCTATCTTGTTTATAAAATATAAGATTTAAAGTATATTTAAAATATATAAAAACATGAAAAAGGGATGGGAATCGCTACCTGCAAAATTGTCTCTATGAAAGGCACCAGTTTCACCTTCAGCAATTTTACTACCCTCATAAACAAGTAACTGGCCCTGCGGCTTACGTTGATGTTTGAATGATGTATGCCTCTTTCGTCAAGAAATGCAGTCAGAACCATAGGAATATAGTGAGTATTATCCTGAATGAGTTTTACATATCTTGTCACTGTCTCCAAATAAACAAGAGCAACTAGCCGATTGGAGTGACAAGGAAACTTCGTTGACAGAAGCGTGAGAACGAGCTCACTCAACAACCCGCTCCCGGCTCTCATGGCTTCATCACTTAGGGATTCTCCAAGTGCATATAAAAGAGAAAGCGCACCTTCCACCTCCTCGACATTGCTATCCGAGGAACTTGAAACAGCACTTGCCAATGAGTTTCTGATAAACAAGTGAGTTACATCAGGTGCTACACGACCCACGGTGCGAAGCAGAACAAAAAAATCCTTTCTGAACTCTACCATCTTATCTTCCTTCTCTTTCCCAATTTTGTCCATCACATCAAGATTAGCGCGGTACACGGGATCGTAACGGACAAGCACAAGAATAACTTCCAATATCTGACCCATGTGAAATAGTTGTTTCTCTCTCAAAGGAGCAAAGCTCTTCAAAGTTGCAACATACCCAGAAAGAAACTGCACGACATTAAAAGTATCATCTAACTCAAAGTTCTTCATGACATGGAAAACAGACGGCAAAACTTCATTCAGAAGCTCCATAGAGACTCCTTTAGCATCCTCGGAATTTAATCGTTTGAAACAATCTAAGGCCTCCTCGGCATAGCCAATAAGCAACGCAGATATATCAGAAACAAGTTCAGCATCACCATCCTCTGACACCAACCTAAACACACGGCTAATTTGAAGGTTTTGCAGCAATGATAGCTTCGATTGCGGCTCCATTCGCTTAGAAACTACCGCTAACAAGCATCGGGCCGCAGCGCCACGAAGCGAATCAGACAGGTTACCAGCCAAAACCAAATCAAAAAACAACGGGATAAAAGCATCATTCACAATCAACCCGATGTCGATCCAAGAGATATACCTCCTCATTGAACCTAACACACTAGCACATAGCTCCTCATTATTATTCCTATACATGGACACAATGTCATACCAAGCTCTCACTATCTGAGACACACACTGCTGTCTGATGGCGTCTTTAACCCGCGCCGCAACCGTCAACTCTTCCGCGGTTCGCGGGTAATCAATACTAATTAATTCATCATCCAAAACATTCAAAACTCTGCAGAACATATCTATAACCGAATTCCCTTTGCTTAAATGAGGTAAAAAATCAACAAAAACAGACGACCAAATCAAAGGGTACTCGAAGTAAATCAGAGTGGCTAAAACCTGAGCGAGCTTGTTCTTGATAAAAGCAGGACCTTCCAAAACCCTTCGGAGATTATTGTCATCAACAGGTTCAAGACACACTATGGAGAAGACAGAGCTTCTGATCATGTATATCTCTTCAGGGGACATTGAAGAGTAACGTGACTTAATCATATCAAGTAATGTTTGAAGGCACCAAAATTGAACATGAACAAGATTTGAAAAGCATAATTTTTCAATGCACAATCTGGAAATTGATGCCTTATTCTCCTTTACATCATTGCAATAGTTTACAGCATGTTTCTTCAGTTCATCATCACTAACTCCAAATGCATCAAACATAATAAGGATTGCTTTATCCAGATCATCCATGGCAATAATAAGATTTGATTTGGATTTGATGATGTTGAATTTGCAAACTTTGGGAGAAAGGGTGTTTGAGTAATAACACGGGTTTGGCGATTTTAGTATGAGATGATGAGAAGCTTACCTTTGTACGAGGTTGCTAGGGTTTTTGGTGAACGTTAATTGGAACAAGGGCTGTGTTGTGTTGTGTTGTGTTGAGTTTGCAGAATCTGTGTGAGTGAGAGAGGTTACACATTTATATAGATGGTTTTTAATAGGAGTAACTGCTTCGCAGGTTTTTTTTTTAATTTTAATTTTAATTTTTATTTATTAATATAAATACTCTTTCAAAAAAATTACCAATGCAGTATAAATATTTAAAGTTAATAAATCGATAATTCGACAAAAAAATAAAATTATCTGTCCAATATAGCTTTTTTTTCTTCTAAAAGCTCAATTATTTTTTTACTATATTACTGTTTTGTTTTTTTTTATATTATTTAAATTTAAAAGGCTTAAATACCAAAATGGTCCCTATAATTGTTGCTCATTTTGAAATTGGTCCCTATAAAAAAATTTCTTTGGTTTTGGTCCCTAACATTATTTATTGTTTTGGTTTTAGTCCCCCGCATTTAAATTGGATGAAAATCGTTAACATGGCCTAACAGAATGATGGTCAAGAGGCGGCTGCTGCTGGGAATGGTGGTCAAGAGGCTGCTACTACTATGAATGATCATCCGTCTACACACCCTGCACAGTCATGTAGAAAGAGGGCTTTATTAGTTGATCTAGTCCTCTTTTTACATGATTGTGCAAGTTGTGCAAATGGTTGCTCGTTCCCAGTAGCAACAATATCTTGACCACAATTCCCAGTAGCAACAGCCTCTTGATCACCATTCTGGTAGGCCACGTTAGTGATTTTCATCCAATCTAAAGATGAGAGACTAAAACAAAAACAATAAATAATGTCAGGGACCAAAACCAAAACAATAAATAATGTCAAGGACCAAAACCAAAGAAATTTTTTTATAGGGACTAATTTCAAAATGAGCAACAATTATAGGGACCATTTTGATATTTAAGCCAATTCAAAATATGTGAACGGGAGAAACCACATTGTAAAAATCATAGCATGTAACACTTTCTTGTCTTCCAATCATCGATGTCAATTTATGATGTCAACAAGTTTTTAACGAATTATTGTAAAATTTAAAAATTCACAAAAATAAGGTATAAGAAATATGGTACCACTTTATGTCATTTATTGCTTTATAAACTATTTACTTGTTTTCTTACGGTATAATATTAATTATTACCATAAAATCCAAGATATGCAGATATCGGTATACATTTTAATTTTTATGGAAGAAATATTTCTTTTTTGCACAAAGCGAAAACTAACACAATTGAAATAACAATAGGATAATGATGAATATAATTTACAATCAAACAAATTGACATCTCATTTAAGAATAAAGTTTTGAGATTAAGCAACCTTTTCCCCTTTTGTGTAAAAATAATATAAATAAATTCGATTGCTTAGAGGTCGGCCAATGCAAAGTTTTGAGAACAAACAAGTTGTTACATTTTGTTTATGTGAATTAGAATTTTTTTTAAGGGTAATGTTCTCATTCTCCATTATAAAACCATATGGTAATTAAGGAATCCATTTGGCTATATAAGGGAGAAGGATAGTGTCGATAGGAAACGGAAATTAGGGAGGAGTGTTGATATTATGGATATGGACGATGAATTTATAGGTCAAGATCAACCTAGCTGTGTATGAAAGTTATTGATTATTGGAGAATCATGGATGATCTTCGACAACTAGTTATGAATGAAGGGTCATCATTCATACACCCTTTTTAGTTTTATGATTTGATGCTTCATCTTCACAATATCATGTACTTATTGATTAAAAACGCTAATGGTTTTAGATTAAAAGATGAAAATGCATAAAACTATTATTTTACCATTCTCATCGTATCTTAGCTCAATCGAATTACTCTTTTTTTGACAATCACATTTTTTTTTACTTAATCATCACCTTCACCACCCTTTCATGAAAATGTATTAGTTGACAACAAAATTGTGATAAGGTAAAATGGATGTTGCCAAGACTGTATATAAGTGAGAGTGTGATAAAATGGTCAATAAAAATTTAGGTTTAGAGTGAAAAAAAAAAAATCATGCATACAAAATAGAGAGGTGGATTGAATATCATTTAAAAGGAAGCATCAAAGAAATTTTCATAATGAAAGATTCACGATGACTCTCATTTTCTAATAGATCAGCACACCCATAGGTTTTGCAAAAAATGTGAATATTGAAACATTCCAATACATACCGAACATCTTATAGCTAATTTAAAAGGTGAAGCATGTTTATTGAATAACAAATATTTAAATGTTTTTGAAAGCTTAAATACTAAAATGTTTCCCGTAAATATTTACCCATTTGAAAATGGTCCTTGCAATAAAGAAAATTTGGTTTTCGTGTATGCATTTACAAAACATGTTGGTTTTGGTCTCTCCTATTTAATTTTGGTCCCAATAAAATATTCAATAGATTTTGGTCCCTCTGTTATTATATTCAATAGATTTTGGTCCCCTATTATCATGATTTTTGAATTGGTTTTCTTATGTAATGAAAATTGTCTTTTTACCCTTGAGAATTAATGCAAGAATGTCATCTTTAATTGGTCATAAAACGTAATATATTAAGTTTTCGGCGTTTTCCATCCACATTTAATAAGAAGGACCAAAATCAAAATGTTTTGTAAATGTAAGGACCAAAATCAAAGTTTTTTTCAGGGACCAATTTCAAAAAGGTCAATATTTATAAGGATCATGTTGATATTTAAACCATTTTTGAAAATGACAACTAGCTGGTTTTAGGTCTTAAGTTTTGAAGTTATGACAAAGCTTAATTCTATTTGTTTCTTAGTGTTCATGGAAAAAAAATGCAATTTTTTTATTAGGAGTGATGATGTTTTAAGTTTTATAAGTAAGATTTTAGAATTTCGCCATTAGTCCTTGAATAAATTTTTTATTTTTAATCAAGATTTTTCTTTTAAAATCTGCTGCTATCTTTAAAATTTTAATGCATTTTTTAATAAAAAAATATAAAGAAAAGATAAAAATAATTAGAATGGTATAAGTATTGGCATAACAATATATGCAAATCAAATCTCATAAAAAATAAACAAAATGATTAATTAGTACTAGTATTAAAATAGATATGTTTACACGAAATTAAATTACACAAATTTTCACCGTGATAAAAACGGAAAAGCAGGGTGGCCGGCTAAAGTGAACTCAACATAAGCAAGCAAGACCCAGTAAAATTCAGTATTTACTGCGTATTTAAATTACTAACTCATAACTCATTAGTCAGTACCCCTCCTCCAAGGCTCCAACTTCGTCCGGTTAGAGACTTAGAAGACTGGGTGTGGCGGTAATACCGAAAATGTCCCTGGAATCGGAGCCTTCTTCTTCTTTCGCCGGTGGCAGAGATTGGTTTTTTCCGTCACCGTCCTATTCGCGGTCTTCTCAAACGTCGACAACAAAACCACCACAATACAGCAGCAATCATCATCATCGTCGCCGTTTCCACTCAATCTCTAACTCAAAACCGTCATCGCCTCCTCCTCCACGCACTCAGAGCATTATTCGACAACGCCGCGGCTTCCTTAAATTCCCTCCTCCAACTCGCACTCCTCCAACTCCAACTCCTGCTACAGAAGAAGAAGAAGAAGATGAAGATGACAAAAAGAAGAAGAAGAAGAATGAAAAACCGTCATCATCGAAGAACATACTTATCATCTGGTTTTCACAATCTCGTTACCGCTTTTCTCTTCTGCTTCTAGTGGTGGTGGTGCGTATCCTCTCTTTCTCTTTCATTCTTTCATTCTCTCTTTTCTCTTTCTCTCTCTCTCTCACTCGCTCTCTTCTTCTCATTTCAGACGTTGACTATTGCTGCTGCTGCTGCTGCATTCGCGGTCCTCCTCAGGAAAGTCAACACGTTACAGGGTGAGATTCTCAGTCTCACGCTCCGATTATATGCTTGCGATTACTCCCTTATCAACAACACTACCACTCCGCCACCCTATTATCACCCTCGTGATCATGATCATAGCAGCAACTTCCAAAGGAATCTTGCTCTTTTTTCCTCTTTCACACTCCTTGTTATCCCTCTCATCATTTTCAACTACATCGACTATGTCTCCAAATCTTCTTCTCCTGACACTATCTCCGAACAAGTTTCTCTTAACAAACAGATTGCTTATTACGTCGATGTCTTTTTATCCGTTCACCCCTACGCCAAGCCGCTCGTCTTGCTGCTTGCGACACTCTTGCTCATTTTCCTCGGAGGCCTCGCCCTTTTCGGTGTTACTTCCGAGGATTTGGCTCATTGCCTCTGGTTATCTTGGACCTATGTTGCCGATTCTGGCAACCACGCCAGCTCCCAAGGTTTCGGCCCTAGGCTGGTTGCTGTATCCATCAGCTTTGGCGGGATGCTTATTTTCGCGATGATGCTTGGACTCGTCTCTGATGCTATCTCCGAGAAGTTTGATTCCCTCAGGAAAGGGAAAAGTGAGGTGGTTGAGCATAATCATACTTTGATTCTTGGATGGAGTGATAAATTGGTAAACATTGTTTACTCTCACTCTCACCATCATATATTTTTGAGATGTTCATGTGATGTATGTATCTCTCAGACAGCTACTAATAACAATGACTGGTGGCGCAGGGTTCGTTACTGAATCAACTTGCCATAGCGAATGAGAGCTTGGGTGGAGGAACTGTCGTAGTGATGGCTGAGCGAGACAAGGAAGAAATGGAGCTTGACATTGCCAAAATGGAGTTTGATTTCAAAGGAACATCTGTCATATGCAGAAGTGGCAGCCCCGTGATTCTAGCTGATCTGAAAAAGGTAACATGCTCCTGACTCATCCTTTTTGTTTTGGAACTGTTATTTGCTGTTTAAATTCTAGACTATGAATTGCGAACCTTGGATATTGCTTTGGAGAAAAAGGCAGAGGAATTAGAAGAAACTTTGGGTTTCAAGCCTTAGTAGTAGACTAATGTTGTGAATGTGAGGAGGCTGGGAGATAGTGATCATGGCACTAACATTTGTCATGGAGCAGTAAACTTATAATGCTATCAGTGCGTATGCAACCCAAACAGGATTAGACTAGCCTGTGAGGATTTAGAAAGTTTGGTTCAGGGAATACTATTGGAGAAAAGACTTGCCTAGGAGGGGATCTAAATAAGACCACACTTGTTTTAGGAAGCGGGAACAACATCTTTTCACATACAAATGTTGGTTATATGTTACATTATTTTTCTAATTTGTTACAGTGGCATTATGACATACATGTCCACTTTTTGGTGGAAGATATCATCTGACGTCTTCTATAGCTTTTTCATGTTCTTGATATTGTTCCTAACTCCATGTGATTTGCAGGTTTCTGTTTCAAAGGCACGAGCAATAATTGTTCTTGCTGAAGATGGGAATGCTGATCAGGTCTGACTGAGTGTTTATCTGCTCCAGGTTTTGTTTGGGTGGTTATCCATTAACTTGCTATTGGTTTGGTACAGAGTGATGCCCGTGCTTTGAGAACAGTTTTGAGTCTAACCGGGGTCAAAGAAGGATTACGAGGGCACATAGTGGTTGAAATGAGTGATTTAGACAACGAGGTCCTTGTTAAACTTGTCGGTGGTGATCTTGTTGAAACAGTTGTAGCCCATGATGTCATTGGTCGGTTGATGATTCAATGTGCTCGTCAGCCTGGACTTGCACAGGTTAAAATCTACCATCTTTATTGTTGCATAATTCATAATGTTAGCTGTGCAAAATTCTTCAACCATTGTTTTCAAGTTAGTGATCGGTCTATAGCAAGGCAGAGTACTACATTGTGGTTAACAACTTGACAGTTTGAATGTATAGTGTATTACTTATATTATTTTTTAAGGCTTCTTCCCTATCATTAGATTTTTTTGTGGGATAGGATTGTCGTTATGGCCTCCCTCTGGTTTCTGTTACAGATTTGCAAGGGATTGGAGAGCCCTATTGTGTTGATCTTGTTCGTTTTGTAGGATGAGATATTAAAACTTGGTAAAACATAATCCGAGTGTTTGTGAATTGCTTGATGAAATAAAAGATAAATACACGTGCACTCACATATAAATTTACAATTCCGAGTTATAAGAAACAAGGACACATATCAAAGAATACAAATATCAGATCCTTACTATTAAACCAAATCAGGCCATAAAGATATTATGGATTAAGAGAGAATATACATTTCCTTATATATTTTTCTCTAAATAGGACACACTTCTGAACACAATAATTTCTGCCTCTTAATGTATGAAGCACCGATACGATACTGAGTATCGGATACGATATGACGATATGTAAATTGTCAAAAATATAGGATGCGATATGTTTATGATACGTATTTAAAATATGTACTAAAAGTTTATAAAACGTACTAAACATGTAATTATTGTTCTAAAGTTCCGAATTAAGAACATACTTCTTAGAGATTACAAAGCACAAAACGAAAAATATAGTCATTAAAAATCGTTGTCTATTGCAAGCAAAAAGGAATATTATCAATCTCATTCTCTCATTTACCATTATTAGGATTGCTTTTGTAAATCAAATTAACATTTTTGATCAATGGAAGAAAGGAATAACGTATCTATTATGCATATGCATTTCTTATTCTCTTTTCTATATCTGTTACACAAGTGTCTGCAAAAGTATCATAAGATATTTTAAGAGTATTGGAAAGTATCAGATTAATAATTTATTTATTTAAAAAAAAAAATTGATTTCGATACTTTATGGGTACGTGTCGGTGAAGTATCATTATTGGATAAGGGAGGCGATATTGAAGTATGGGTGCTTCATGGCTCTTTATCCTTCTATGCTCTATCAAGATTTTTTTTTAAAAAAAACAAACCGTTGGGATTTGCTTTCGCAGATTTGGGAAGATATACTTGGATTCGAAAATTGTGAATTCTACATCAAAAGATGGCCGCAGTTGGATGGTATGCAATTTGAGGATGTATTGATCAGCTTTCCTGAAGCAATTCCTTGTGGAGTCAAAGTTGCAACACATGGTGGTAAAATTATTTTGAATCCAGATGACTCCTATGTTCTACAAGAAGGTGATGAAGTTCTGGTCATTGCAGAGGATGATGATACCTATGCCCCAACATCGTTGCCTAAGGTGCTCTGTCACAAATAAATTGCTGTTCTTCTGTCTTTTTTCCCTCTTGTGATTTGTTCTATGATTTGTTCATGGTAAATGCATGGTTGAACACACTGCTAAGAGAGTAGCAAAGCCAGACAAGTCAGGAACTTTTTATTTTATTTTATGAATGGATGAGGGACAACCCTGCCTATGTTGTCAATGGTTTATTAATAGACATTATTTAGGATAGAACATTATGGCGGAAATTGATCCATGTATCTTACCCCACCCAGTGGGAAAAGACTTGGTTGTTGTTGGATGGATGAGGGACATTGAATGCTATGGTTCCTTAACCTTTTTCTAGTTGATTTCAGGTTTGGCGGGGAAGCTTACCCAAGGACTTTGTTTGTCCAAAGTCTCCAGAAAGAATACTTTTTTGTGGTTGGAGGCGTGATATGGAGGACATGATCATGGTAATGCGATAAGAAAATCTGCTGTTGTCATCCCTTTTCTTCTTTGGTTTAGTTATCGTAGAGCATTAAATGGCAAAGTCATCTCAGAATAGAGTTTCGTTTTATTTCTGCAACATAAATTTTTTCTGCCAATATGCTACTAATTGTCTAACACTCTAACTATCTAGCTTTCTGCATCATTTTTTATTCTTTGGTTGTGAGTTGTCTCTAAGTTACTGGTTTGTGTTAAATCTACATTTGGCTTCCAAATTTGAAATTCATGCTTTGGACTATCATTAAGATATATCCCCGAGCTTCCTGGAAAATCTCGACAAATAGGGTGTCAAAACGAACAAGGAAGGAAATCATGACTTAAAAAAAAAAAAAAAAAAAAAAAAACCCCCTGAGTCCAAACAGTAATAAGCTGAAAACTTCTTAGTGCAAACAGCAGTAAGCTGAAAACTATGGGAGTTATACACACATCTCCATGATTTATTAGCTATGGGAATTAATACCTTTTTTGGTCTGTGCACCTCTCTCTTCCTCTAGGTTTTGGATGCATCTCTAGCAGAGGATTCTGAACTCTGGATGTTCAATGACGTTCCAGAAAAAGAGAGGGAGAAGAAGCTAACTGATGGTGGCCTTGACATAAATCGATTGGAAAATATATCACTGGTTAATCGCGAGGGCAATGCTGTTATACGCCGTCACTTGGAAAGCCTTCCATTGGAATCATTTGATTCGGTAAGTGACAATATTTAATTTGCCTTCCATAAGGGTTTATTACCACCTGTTATCGATTCTTCATGCAAACGAAATGGCCTATGATTTCTGCAATATTATTTGTTAATAGTTTAGTGGAGTATTCTTTCAGCAACAGCATAATGTATGGACTGGTTTTTTGTAAGTAAGGGTTAAACTATAACATGGGTAAGTATTTGATCCATGTAGCCGACCCCACCTAGTGGGGCAAAGGCTTGGTTGTTGTTGTATGGGTAAGTATTTGGCAATCATGCCTATAACAATTGTAAAATATGGAATTTAATCGAGGGAATGTATTTTGTTAGATATAAAACCATTCATGAGTCTTTACCCAATGCCAACAACTTAATTTTTTGGTAGAGTTGTTCCTTGACATGGTATCAAATCTTTTATGATCACATGGTCTAGAGTTAGTTCTTTGCTACTGCACGTTCTTCTAAGCAAAAGTTGAATTTCAGAACAAGATTTAGTGCTCCTGAGGGGTGTGTTAGATATGCAACGATTCACGAGTCTACTCCTAACTGCTTAAGCTTTTACAGAAATTGTTGATTAACATTTTTTGATGTAGTATTTTTTCTATGCAGATATTGATTTTGGCCGATGAATCAGTAGAGGATTCAGCAATTCAAGCTGACTCTAGATCCCTTGCCACACTACTTTTAATCCGTGACATACAAGTGAGTTTCTACATAATTTCAGTCATGGTTTTATATTAGCTGGACAAAAGCTTATCTATAAAGCCCCCCAATCTTCTGCTACCCATCAATCATTCTCATCCTTTTGCCACCCAATAAGCATCTAATGCACAATAGCATGCAAACATGACATTTGGAACTTGGAACTGATAATTTGTTTATGCATGAACAATTGGCACAAACACATTAATTCCAATATCTAGAACTTCATGCTTTTCACTTGATATGGAAAAGAGAGCATGTCATTTTCCATAGGTTTTAATGAAGTTCCAACTTCATGAGATTTAATGAAGAAACAGCTTCTTGGAGAAACAATTTCGATGGACTTCAGTTTTTTCCTTGTTTATAATGATTGATCCTTCTATTTGATTTCTTTTCTGAGATATTCAACTCTCTTGTGTTTTCACGTTATATTGTTTCTGAAGCTCTGCTGTTTTGATTTCAGGCAAAGCGTCTTCCTTATAGTCAAGCTCATGGAGGAAGCTTCTCAAAAGGTTCATGGATCGGGGAAATGAAGCAGGCTTCAGATAAAACAGTTATAATTAGTGAAATTTTGGATCCTAGGACAAAAAACCTTTTATCTATGTCAAAAATCAGTGATTATGTTTTATCAAATGAACTTGTCAGCATGGCTTTGGCCATGGTTGCAGAAGATAGGCAGATAAATGACGTATTGGAGGAGCTCTTTGCAGAGGAGGTACTACTTTTACTACTACTGTGCTTAACAAAATTTGGGTTAATTTACTTAATAGGTCCCTGGACTTCAAAAGTTTCTGATTGGATACCTGAACTCGTACACTTTTTCCACTAGAGTTTTGTTAAAAAAGAATGTGTTTATTGTTTAGGGACCAAACTATAAACTATAAATTTTCCCTGAAGTGTAGAATTCTATTTTAACCGTTATTAGAGGACATGTTACATCACATGTTTTACCTTCATTCTTTAATAATCTTCATGATTTCATTTTGTGCATTTTTTAATTAGGGAAATGAGATGCATATAAGGCTAGCGGATCTGTACCTGTGTGAGGGCGAGGAATTGAGTTTTTATGAAATAATGTTAAGAGCTCGGCAGAGAAGAGATATTGTGATAGGGTATCGTTTAGCGAATGCAGAGAGGGCAGTGATTAATCCACCAGCCAAAACCGAGAGACGGAAGTGGTCGTTGAAGGATGTTTTTGTGGTCATTGCTGAAAAGGAATGAGGCATTTGTGGCCGTGTCCCCTCTGCAAAGATCACGGCTTAAATTGACAAATGAGCATGTAAGGGATATGCTCTGGCCGGGAAGTCAAGTTTGGAGCCACTCATTTCAGATGTATTTATTGTAACGTTGTACTCTTGTTATTTTGAATTTCATGAGATAGATTTGAACATGATTATACAAAAGTTAGCAGTACTGATTATGCCATGATCATCATTCTATTCTACTCTTGCAAATGAAGGCAAGGCCACAAGTTACTGATGTAATGAATAAAATTGGAATATGCAGACGGAACACGGTCGACCAAGGATCTCTGATTCTTTTTTCGGGTTGTGAGGTGCGTTACATACATCTCTGCTTTGTTTCAAACTGTACTTAGACTCACGACCATAATGAGATGTCGAAAATTTGGTCTTTAATTTAGATCACAATTCTAATTTTTATAAACACAGTTGCATGAAAAAAAATTCCTTGATATTAAAACAGTCAAGCAATTGGAAGTTTAAGATAGATGAAAGATTTGGGGTGTGAGAACATAAATGAATGGAGAAGAAGAACAGGGACGAATATGCATTAATGCATGCGGGGGTGGGGCAGTGGAAACTGGAAACGGTATTTTTGGGAGGAAAAAGTAATTTTAAAAATAAGAAAATAATGGGGGTGTGCATGTACAAGGGTGGGGACGTGGGGTGGGCCGGTGGGTGGAAAAATCCAAAGACTTTGGTCCCATCTTTTCATGGGTTCATTCCGAACATTTTCCGATATTTCTAAGTCATAGAAATGTATTTTTATTTTAAAAATGTATTTTTTTTAATAAAAAGATAATTAAAAAATATATATTTTTGGATTCGAAAATAGTAAAAAAAAAATCGATTGAATATCATAAAAAAAAATAGGATGGGGATAAAAAATCTGACCAAAAACTAAAAATCAAGGGTTTTGATTTTTGGCCAAAACATAAACTTATTGCCTGCATTAGCCAGGTGGAATTTTTGTAGCTTACCTTTCATAGAAAACTTATCACTAAAATAGATTTGTCTCTGCCTAACATTTTGCGTCTATTGTTTGTTGCATATACACTTGATGATATTTATTTAGTTGCATATACACTTGATGATATTTATTTAGTTGCATATATATATCACATAGTAGATGGTATTGATTGACAAACACATGATTCATAATAAACAGTGTGAATCATTAATAAAATCCAGGAAGTAGTTTCTCTTTTGAGGGGATTATTCATACTGGACTATCATCGCGAGTGACTTGAAGTCGCCAAGTGGCATACTGGATATATGCATAGTTGATGCACATAGCCATTCCAAAAACCCAAAACTAATGAGAGTAGTATTGCATAAATTCAGTCTATGCTAAACTTGTGCAGATGATGAAAAGATTTGACCTCTTCATTTTTTCTCTTTTTTTGCTAATTTTTTAAAATTTCAAGAGGTACCTGTTGGAAAATTCTTCATTTTTCCGAGAGGTACCTCTCGGAAAAATATTTCGAGAGTCCCGAGTCAAAAATTTAATGAAGTATAAAAATGAAATTTCACTGTTTAAATTGGGATGTGAGGATAATAGCTGGGTGAGAATTCTATGGCAATTAGTCCCCGAACCCCACAATTATCCACCAAACCCCACTTTTATAATTAATACCAAAACTACCCTCTATTCAAACCCCATTATACTCCCTCTTATTTCACAAACCCCACTTCACAAACCCCTCTACTAACTGTTCAACTCCCTCTTTCCATCACCACTCCCTCAATGCCGCCTAGTTCCGTCGCCGCCTCCGCCGGTGCGTACTTTCTTCTTCCTCCCTCATTACCATTTTGTCTTCTCTGTTTTGTTTTTGTTTTCGTTCCATTATAATTCCCTCATTCATTACCATTTTTGTTTTTATTATTTGTTTAGTTTTGGTTTAGGTTTTAGGTTTTCTTTTTTGTTTGTTTTAGGCTTTTTTCACTGTTGGTTTCCTTTAGGTTGGGTTCGAAATCGCCATTGTTGTTTTTTCGAAGGTCTGCTATCTCTGCAACTTTCCGACACGGGGGTGTCGGAAAAATGTAAAATTCCGACTCTTCCATGTCGGAATTTAATCAGTATTTGTTTTATAAATTGTTTGTAATTGTTATGTATAATATTTTTGAGTTTTCATGCTTAAATTAAAAAAACAAAATTTTTGGTCTCAATGTTTGAAGTCTCCCATTATCCATAATTTGGTTGAATTTTAGATATGGCTAGATTGAAGCGTACAGCTGAAACTGCATAGGGCAACATTACCGAATGATGTTTATGAGGAGGTCATGGCATTATGTACTAGAGCTATCACAGAAGATGCTCCTCGTACGCAATCCGGAAGGCATGGTGGTCGGGTTACCAAGGGTAGCAGGGCTGAGCAGCAAGAAAAGGCGGAGAATGAAGCAAGTGGTCAAGGGAGACGTGTCCGGAGAAGAAGAAACTGAGTAGGAATTGTTGATTTAGAATCAATATAGTTGGTCATTTTGTAATAGCTTTTGAACTTGTGTTATTATTTGGCTTTTTGTTATTTGTAATAGATTTTAAGCTTAGGTGTTGAACATGTGGATTAAATTTGCTTTTGAACATGAATTAAGGTTACGTGAATTAAAGAATTGATGTTTAGGTATATGAGCGTATTTGGTATCAATTTACTTTGTTGCAATATATGAGCGTATTCGGTATCAATTTACTTTGTTCCAATATATGAGTGTAATTTCATGGTGTGTTCTAGTGGATTTTTCTGTTAAATCTGATAACAGGGTATCAGAAAAAATTACTATTCTGAAAAATACGTATCAGAATTTTATTGAATTCTGAATTAAACATTTCGGAATTTATATTAAATTGAATAATTTATTATTTCCGATAGGGGTTTATCAAAATTTATGAATATTCTGATACATCTATCTCGGAAAAATATCAGTTCATATAATTTAATACATATATTATTTTCCGAAATATACTTATCAGAATTTATAAAAATTCTGAATTTAACATATCGGAATTTTAATTAATTCTGAATTTAGTGTCTCGGAAAAATGTTACAGTAAGCTACGTTTCAATTGGGTGATATCAAATTGACTAAGTTATTATTTCCGATAGGGGTTTATCAAAATTTATGAATATTCTGATACATCTATCTTGGAAAAATATCAGAAAACACTTGAAAATTATTTAGTAATAAATTCCGAATTACCCGTGTCGGAATTTACTAAAATTCCGACACTGGTTAGTCGAAATTTTAACAGTTACGTAAAAAAATAAAAAAACCGTAGAAGAGATGATTTTATCTTCAATAACACCAATAGAGAACACACTGGAGCTTCCTTTACGAATAGATAACCAAATGAAGTGGTTTGTAGGTAGAATATGGTAGGATTTTGAAAAGGTAAGAGAAAAGTTAGAAGAAGAGAGAAAGGGGTTTGTAAAATTATGGGATATGGAAGAAGGTGAAAAGGTGGCTGGGGTTTGGGGTTTGGGATTTGTTTCCTTCTTCTTCTTCTTCTTCTGTTTTTTTTTTTGAATGGAGAAGGATATAATGGACATTTCGCAATTAAAATGGGGTTTGGTGGATAATTATGGGGTTTGGTGACTAATTGCGGAATTCTATTCCTCATCCAAAATATTTGTTGGGCCGGTTTACATGATGAAGAAGAATCTGATGATCCTCAGATCATACATCCATATCCATTCATCCATCGTCACCCATTAAGATTTAAGACGGAGGAGCGAGAGAGCATAAATTACAATAATAATAAGAAAAATAAAAATAAAAATAAAAATGGATAATTGAGAGAGACTACTACTAGGCCCTCTGAAGTAATTCGTCGTCAGTCTCACTCGCCAGCAGCAGCAGCAGGAGCAATTACTGGAAAAAAGGAAAAGAAAAGAAAAGAAAAGAAAAGAGAAGAGGAAAGTGATCATCGTTTGTTGAGAATTGAGATTGAGATGGCACTGTCTTCTTCTTCAGATACAAACACCGATCCATCTCCATCTCTATCCAGAAACCTCTCATTGAGTCGCCTCAACGCCGAGGCTCCCGAGTTCGTCCCTTCTCCCAGACCCAACCTTCCTCCTCCTACTCCTACTCCTAATCCCAATATGCTCCATCTTTACCACCAACCCATTCAACGACTTCTCCATAATCAACACCGTCACCATCATCACCACAATCACTACAACCACCTTTCATCTCATAATCACCACCAACAGCAACGGCAGTATTATGATTCTGCTTCTGTCATTCACCCCCGCCAAGTTCATCACCACTCAGATCATCACTCCAAACCTACTCCTCCTTCTAAGATCTCCTCTTCATCTGATGATTCTTCTTCTTCTTCTTCTTCTTCTTCTTCTTCTAATCTCAAGCTTTTGAATCAGGTACGTTTCTTCCTCCTCCTCCTCCTCGTTGTTCTTCTTCTTCTTATTATTATTATTATTATTATTATTATTATTATTATTATTATTATTATTATTTTCCATCACTTGTTCTTATAAACCTAATTAAGCTGCTGCTATTCCAACTATCAAATTTGATTAGGAGAGTGTTTATTGGATTGATTGTTTTGTAGGTGGAGTATTATTTCAGTGATTTAAACTTAGCTACTACAGATCATTTGATGAGGTTCATCAACAAGGATCCTGAAGGTTTTGGTAAGCTATATTATTATATTATCATGTTCCCTTCTCTTTTTTTAGCATGACTAAATTACCTTGGGGGCAAAAGCATTTCATTCTACTTCCTGTTTGAGCTTGAGCTTGAGCTTCCCTCTTTCCTCCTTTTTAATAGAGGTAGGAGGAAGAAGAATGTGATAGAATGGTTGAATTTCTATTATTCAAATACGACGGTTTGTTTCTTCTGTAGGATGATAGATGGTTTCTGTTTCGATACTGCCTGCATTATTCTCTATTACTAATGCTTTTCTTAAAAATCATACAGTGCCTATATCTGTTGTTGCATCTTTCAAGAAGATTAAGGCCCTCATAACTAGTCACTCCCAGTTAGCAACTCTTTTGAGGAGCTCCTCAAAGCTTGTGAGTTTGTCCTCTCCCTCTCTTTCTTCTTTCATTTATCCTCGAGCTTATCTTTCTCTCTTCTTGTATGGACATTTTTCATAATTTTATTCGTTTCTAAAAGTACATATACATCATTGCCGAATTTTCCAGGTAGTTAGCGAAGATGGAAAGAAAGTCAAACGCCAGTCTCCGCTGACTGAGTCTGATATAGAAGAACTACAAGTAATTTTAATTTTACTGCAATCTTTGACTGGCTTTAGGTTGTGTGAGAGACAGTTTATTAATGGTGCTTTTGGTTTCCTTTACAACAAACAATATACTCGATGAGTTCTGTATTTTGGTGACCTGCATGACATGTATTCTTTTCCCAATATTTAAGTCATGATGTGTTATTGTTGTTAATGTTGTAGATCTTTATTCTACATTCTTCTCTCTCTCACACATCTTGCATTTCTTTTGGGTAGTCTCGCATTGTTATAGCTGAAAACCTACCTGACGATCACTGCCATCAAAATCTTATGAAGGTTTTTTCTACTGTTGGGAGGTACTGTTGTAGCTTCAACTTAATGGTGCTTTTCATTGTTTCTGTTGCCTTTTTTTTTTTTTTTTTTAAGGTTAAACTTCGAATTCCAGTAATCTTACATTTTATTCAGCAGTGTGAAGACTATCCGTACTTGTCCACCTCAAACCTCCAATTCTGGGACTTCTTCAGCTTCAAGATCGGGAAAAGCTGATGGCATGCCTTTATCTAGCAAGGTATACATACATGCATGTTTGAATTGGTGTGCTACAGCCTACAAGTGTATAACGTCCATTAGAGATTTGTTATCCTTAACTTTTTGTTGTTTTCCATAATTGTTTTTGCTATTAGGAGTTTGTCCAACATATACGTTATGTTAACTCCATGGGATGGTTTCCAAGTCAATAGTTTTTTTTTTTTTTGGATAGGCAAACTTTTTGATGGGGAAAGGGGCGGGGGAAATTGTGCAGCTGCAAGGGTTCGAACCCAAACTCTACCAACTGAGCTACTTAGTGGGGAAATTTCCTAGTCAATAGCTGTTTGAGGCCTGCCTCATAATGATGTTATATATAGAACCGAGCTATTCAAATATGCTTATTAGGTCTATTTGGATTGCATAAACGTTTCCTATTTTCATTAATAATTACAGGAAATGTTTGAAATTTTGTGTTCACTGTTTCATGTATAAAATCTTTGGAAATATGAAACAAAATGAAAACAAGTTATCATAGTTGTAATTGTCGATGAAAATAGAAAATGAAAACAGAAAACGTTTTTGCAAACCAAACAGGCGTTGGGTTTTTGTTTGAGTTATTTAGAGGCAATTAATCACTGCCTACATAAGATAAGGGTTTGGTAGCTTGTAGATGTAGCATGCGATTCATTAATTATTGGGCGCTGCTAGTTGTGTCTCATTTTTGGTTCCACGAGCTTGGCTGCACACCAGTAATAGGAATATAGGATTTCAGGCTTGTTTTTCTGTTTTGACCTTCTCAATGTAAATTTTGTTCTTAGTCAATATTTTTTTTTTCAATGATGTGGTGCTCTTATTTCAACCAGTAGTCTGTTAGGTTCCAATTTATAGGTATGCGACTTCTGTCCTACATCTTTAGTATCAGATTTAGGTATGGGGTATATATGGTCTTGAGCTTAGTAACCACAACGACTTGCTCTTGTAGTGTGGTTCTCCCAAGGTTTATATCGATTGGTATTTAGAGCATTCCACCATTTCTATTGGCTGCAAATGAGCGGCACAGGTGACACTGACATTGCAGTGTTCACCTGGCACTAGTCAAAGGGCTAGTGCATATGTGGGTGCCAGGGCTGCAAAGTGTGGTGGGATGTTAGGGTCTAATTGGAAGGTATGAGACTTGACACCGATGTCCGAAGTATGGGATTTTGATATGTGGTTTATATGGCATTGGGCTCTCCAATCTCAATGACTAGATTTTGTGGTGTGGTTCTCCCATGGTTCGTATCACTCTTATGATTTGAAATTTGAAGTATAGACATGCCCACATCTATTGTTTACAAATTGAATGTTGATCATCGAACCTATGCTAGTTTAACATGCATGTGATGAAATTCTTTCTTTCTCCTTTTCTTTTTAGAGTATTAATGAAGAGATGGTAATTAAATGAATTTAATTTCTAATATAACTTTTTGTTCCAGTTGCATGCATTTGTTGAATATGAATCTGTTGAGCTGGCTGAGAAAGCAGTAAGTACCATTGCTTTTGCTGATTTTTCATTGAACTGTTTCAGTTTACTTTTCAACTGAATAACATTTTTGGCCATATAGTGATAAGATTGAGAACCACTGGCAGGTTGCTGAGCTGAATGATGAGGGAAACTGGCGGAGTGGCCTGCGGGTTCGTCTAATGCTTAGACGCGTGGTATGTGTAAAAAATTTCTTTCCTCCATTTCATTTATCCAAGTGTTTCTTCAATTATATTTTTTGTTTTGGTTGATATAACCAGCTTACTGAAAGTTGAAACCAGCGGCTGATTAAATGGATTAGAGTTTAATTTATTCAGGTTTTGATTCGTATGGTTTTTGATGTATTATGTTATTAATATTGTATATCCAGTCAAAACAAGCTCAAGGACGGGGAAAGAAGGGGCCTGATGTTGAAATTAATGGTGAGGAGGATTATACTTGTGTGCCTGAGCAGCAGCAGTCAAATGAGAAACAAATAGAAGATGCTTCCTTTCCTGATACTCAACTCCATGAACATGTGGTAAGTGCCTCCTTATATTTTGATTGACTGAGGGCACGTTTGGCTAAACAACTAAATTAAACACTTATTCAATGAAAAATTGTAATTTGGCAGGGAGAAGAACAAGGTTATGAGAAAGAGAATAACGGGCAGAAGAAAGGGCGAAACAGGGGCCGGGCTAAGGGACGTGGCAGAGCTCTTCATAGTCATCAAAATAATAATCGTGTGAATCACCACCACCACCACATTCATTTGGGAACACCAACAGCAGCACCCTTAACCTCCTCCAATAATTCGACACCTCCTGGACCACGCATGCCGGATGGTACTAGAGGTTTTTCAATGGGTCGGGGGAAGCCTACCGTGGCTGCAGCTGTTACTAATAATATAGCATAATGTTATTGTTTAGTAATTTATACATAAACAAAGTTGCAATTTGTCCCTTGAAGCGAGTTTATTATAGTGCAGGGACAGAATGACTGGCAGTACTAGGACAACGCGATTTTCGAAACACTTTTTGCTTCTTTTTTTTTCCTTTCGATATTGTTTTTCTCTTACAGATGCAGCAGCGGTTAATTGCGTAAAATGTAGGGGAAAAAATTACAGGGTCGAACAAAGTGTCAGAACTTTACCTAAAATATAATAACTCTTTGAATTTCTTGTCCTTGTAATCTTGGTCTATGATACTTTTTTTCGTCTACAGAACAAAACCATGGGGACCCAAACGTAAAGATCCACGGCGTGGTGAATGATGAAAAATCTCAATTTTGCTTTATTGAGGACCAATTGAACATCACCAGTCACCACTATCCATGAAAGACAATCATTAATTAGAGAGGGACAAAACCTCCACCCCCGTGTGGATGCTCTTAGCCATCAACCAAATACAAAAACAATAGAGAATTGAAAACAGTTAATCCCCAAGAAATAAATTTCCAAGCACTAGCAAAGGCTGTGCCCCACCCATTTTGATGGAAACCATACTTCGGATAACTTGATGCCATAAAGAAAGCAACTGTAGGGAAAAATGCCAAAGCTACTCAGCTGGCAGAGCAATTTTCTTGGACATCATTTTACCAAGACCTGATCCCCATCCGTTTTCAGTTTACAACAAACCTCCCAACTAACAAAGTAATCTATACTGGAATCAATGGAATCCCCTACTCCCAGCCAAAGCAAATTCCCCATAAATCCATAATCATCTATCTTTTCTGCATCAAAAAAAGAAAATATAAAGGGAATGATGCTAGACAAACAAGATCGAATAACAATGATCCAGCCACCCAAAGAAAAGAAAAAGCACCCTTCCAACAATCTAACCTCTCAGAGATTCCAAAAGGACGAGGCACAAATGCCAAACCGCTTTAGGCCAAAAATTTAAGACTTGAAAGTTTGAAACAGCCTCAAATAAATTTAAAATAGACAGGATATTAACCAAAGAATCAATGCCTGGTTTGAAGAAGAAAATAGTATCATTGACAAACTGAAGAGGGAAACTAAAACCCCATTGGAACTAATTGAACCCATAATTAACAGTTTTGGGCACTAACCAACTAAGCACATCAACCACAATAGATATACATTGTTTTTTATTCCATGAGAACATTATGCCCAAAAGTATATGGAAGCTCTTTCTTCCTTTTTCTTACAAGAAAAAAACAAGCCAACAAATATTCTCTCTAGAATGATCTTAAATTCCCTTCTAACTGAAAGCTTCTTAGAAGCAAGTTAAAGCAATTCACAAACCAAAATAAGCATTCCTCTCTTCTAGCCCCCCACCAATGCAAACAAATAATGTATAGACAGACATGAAAAATGCCTCAGTCAAGGTAGAAGAGGGTCACAATCTTCCGCATATTTTTAGCTTCTTGACATGTTTCCATGAGCAGCCTACTGTCATGGAAAGCAAAGCAAATGACTTGCTGCACATGTGAAATGATGTCCATATTACATAACCTGCATTTGAACCAATCAGAAGAAAAACTAATATCCAGCCATAAAAACAGAGAATTACAACTACCACAGTTAGAACAAATACCAAAGTTATTCATCAAATTCAGGTCAGAATGCCTGAACTTATTATGTCATTTCTACGGTCCCAAAATCAAAATGTTTTTCAAACAACTAATGCTTAGATATACTTATAAATTAAAGCAGTATTCAATGAAAGCCGTCAGCTTTGGAAAGTGGTTCTATACCCTTATAACAAAAGCAAGGCCCACTCGAAACATGGACTACACTTAATTGGATGCTTATTCATTCCTTCGATTTAATTTTTTTTTTTTAAAGAATAAATTGAAGGACAAGAAGAAAAAGCATGTATAGTATAAACCTGCTGGCTTCTATTAGAGGCAGATGATCATTGTACGGCTTCTCTATCACATTTTGCACCTGCACATTCCACAAATCATCAAAATCAGAACCAGTAATTAAAAAACCAGATGGGGACAGCTAATCCTATGAAAAACCAGGAACTGGTTCAACGGCTTCTTGTCAAACGCTAAAAATTGTTTTCTGTGAAAGCCAGCAAAAAACATTCAAAACGCTAAGAATTGCTCGAATTTCTCAAACTAGTCACGGTTTTCACCGTTGTAGCAGTCAAACTTCAAAGTTCAAACTGGTTCACTTTTGGTCATTTTCTAAAATCTCTTTGCCTAAATGGCTTCTTTCGATCCCAAATCCTGAAGTGCCATTTTATTATTTATAAAGTGGAAATGTATACCTACTTCATAGTATTTTAAGATATTTTATAATTGTCATTATTATATTAATCGTTTTATAGAAAAAGAAATTTATCAAAAGATAAATGAGAGGAATTATAATGACGAGAGAATATGACATCAGCCAAAGAATTTAAAACAAAAAATGACAAAGCGACGAAGTGATGAAGCGACGAAGAAATAAACAAAGAATGCATAAAGGCTGTCCAATCTCCCTGCAGACATGAGTTAAAACACCAAACACCTCACTGAATAACTTTTTAAAGGATCGACATTTCAAACTGCATCACTTGATTGAAATTTGAAAATGTTAATCACGTATATCATGCTCATAAGATTTCAAATTAATCCAAATCCGATTCCAATTCCATCAATTTATATTAGAATTGACATACAATATTCTTTTCAAATAATAAATCACATATTTGACGATCGTTTAAACTTGATGAAATTTAGTGTGCAAGATCAACAAGATAACTAGGTATAATTCAACAGTTAGCTAGAATAAATAATTTTCTAGAAAAACTTATTAGATGCTGTAAGTGTCTGCACGGACAGAAACAAGCACAACGGAACATAGATTCTTAAAATAAACATAATATGGGGTTAAAGACTAATCATAAGGAGAGAAGTTGAGAAATGTTAATTTGCAAAAATAAGAACTGTGCAAACTTGAAGCCTACTTTTGATAATAGTTCTTGACTCTCAGGAGGCTGTTTTTTCAAACTTTGAGGCAATATCACTGTAAGTAATTCGGGTTTCTCTGCCCTTAAAGCTCCTCGGATAACAGCAGCGTTAGTTCCGGATGCTCCAGATGTGTATATGTGGTTTTTCTACAAACAAAATTTACATCATTAAATGCATGTGAAGAGACAGGTGTTAGAGTTTGACAACGAAAAGTTGAAACCACTTGAACTGCATCACCATATCATATCATATCATATCATATCTTACACTGCACAAGAGGGCATGTATGTAAGAAACATTGGATTGAAGTCACTCACAACATCTTACTTACAGTTATAACCATAGCATAGCTAAGAATCTCAATTAGTTTCTGGTGCGTGAATCCCATGTTCCGTGTTCCAAAAAAGCCAATAGCTCTAGGTCCATCTTGTTGAATGGCCAATAACTCCTGCCAAAATCAGAATATAATTCAAGACTAAGTGTGTACATATTTTATTAACAGGATTTGCGGCAGCGGCAGCGGCAACACAATGATGGCTACATACGTACATACATACATACATACATACATACATACATACATACCTGTAAATAATCAATATCAGGAACAGGTTTGAACTCGGATACGAGAACTGCTCCTGATCCTTCGACGACAGATTGGGCCTGTGTAGGAATCTGAATGCCTGCATCATTTTCTTCGTCAAGGCCCATTTCATATCGGGCGGCATTGTATCTATCTCGAGCTCTCCTCATATGGCACTATAGCAGTACATAAAAAACAGAGTCCCTGGTAGTAAAAATTAGTGAAAAATAACTGGCCACAAAAATAAAACAGTGATGATATGTATATATATATAGGAGGATAAAACTGGTGATTGAAAGGAGTGTGAATTGATCCAGAAGATAATTAATGAATGTAGTCTGATTAAGAATTGATCATGTAATATAAGTAAAAGTAAATATGAAATTGAGCATAGCAAAAGAAAGAAAGGAAGAGCATGGCACATTGCATAGAATTAAAAGAACAAGATAAAAAAGCATACCATTCTAGTTGTTGGGGAGGAGGACATAAGTGGTTGTGGTCCATCAGCAGCAGCAGCAGGAAGAAGAGTGTTGATGTTCAACGGCGCAGAGTTTGGTGGTTTAAAGGATTTGTTGGTGCAGCAATAAAGTGAAGAAGAAACAAGAGGAGGGAGCAGAGATAGCAACACTGCACTCATTCCTCCTATTAGTTCCTTTTTTCGCAACACACAGAGACAGAGAGAAGAAGAAGGAGGAAGAAGGAGCTTAGCTTGCTCAATGCTCACAATCTTAATATTTCTAGGGCACATATTCACTCCCTGTTATTTTTATTATATTATTATTTGTATTCTCAAAATTGCTCTTTTTTTTTTTTTTTTTCCCTTTTTGCTGTTTTGCCCATTTTTTGTTTTAAGTTTGGCCAATTTTATTTGCACGAGTAGCATCTCTATTAGTAGCATAACTTATTAGTTTAAAATTCATTTTTTACTGTGTTATTATATCAAACAAAAATATAAATTTTATATTCAAATATGGATATATAAAAAAAAACATTTTGAAATAACAAAATGGATATATAAAAAACAGAGAGCTGGCGTTTTTTTTTTTATAAAAAATTGTTATGCCACATTTTTCACACAAATTGAATACTTTAATTTTTAAATTATATTTGAATGCAAATATGTTTTTGGAAAATTATAAATATTGATGTGTTAAAAAAAATAGTTAGGATTATTTTTTAGAAATAGTAGATAATTAATATTATTTAAATCATATTTCAAAAACATAAGTGAAATGAAATTTGGTCTAAAAGCGCATGGTGATGCAATGTTGATGCATGAGTATTATATGTCTGGTGAGTCTTAAGTGATGTGATAAACGATATAAAAAATCTGAAGTTAAGTTTTATAGCATGATGATGATGATGTAACGCTAATCTATCAAAATTTAAGGAATCTGGTGTTAAATTAATATTGTGGATGCTCTTAGCCTTAAATAACTCACTCTAATCCCAAGTTCCTACCTATCAATCATAATATATATCCCTCCGGTCTTATTTATAAGACCTTTTTGGAGTTTTTATTTTGGTCATATTTATAAAACTCCTTTTCAATTTTCAATAACATTTAATTACTTCTTTCCACTAACACCCATATAAAGTCAACACCTTTTAGAGTTTCAATAATAATTATAGGGGTAGTTTTGAAAAAGTATATCAAATTTTCACATTTTCAACGCCACTAACCAATTTATCTACTCTCCTTGGTGGGAGTGAAAAACCTCAAAAGAGTTTTATAAATAGGACCGGAGGGAGTAATTGGATTCATATAACATATGTAACATATATAATCTGGTGTTAAACAAAAATACTCATGTATATTTAAAGGGGGAGAGTTTTAATGATTAAAAATATTTTAATAGTTGTCCGCGTAAGACAGCCCAGTTGATGGATGCAGGGACACTTAGGATTTCCCCCTCCCCAGATCATGGGTTCTAGTCCCAGACCTCCTATGTAAACCAAAAAAAGAAAAATATTTTAATAGTTTCATTTTGAAAAAAACAAAAACAAAAATCCCCACCCAAAACCCTTCACCCCCTCTTTCTTTCTCCCTATTTGATATTCACAAAACCTTCACTTTTTTTTGTCTGTACTCTTTGATCAGTATTACAGGTATTTTCAATAGTACCCTTAATATCAGAGAATCCTTGAGATTAATCTTGCACGAAATTGCGTTCATATGTCTCTCCTATACAAACATATGTGTTTGGCTAAGTTAATTTATATTTTGTCTATGCAAATATATTTATAATAAGCATAAACTCCTTCCGTTTTATGATATAAGTCGTTTAAATAATTTTTTTCCATAATATAAGTCTTTTTACAAGATTAATATATTATTAATTATATTTTTTATAATTTTATTCCCAATTATTAGAGAGAGATAATGAGTGGACTATTAGCTGTAGACAAATAATAAATGGTAAAAAAATATAAAAATTTAATAAAAAATATATTAATTACAGTTTTTAATCCATGTGTCAAATCTTAAGAGATTTATATCAAAAAACAAAGAGAGTACTAGGTAAACAGAACGTTAAAGATAAATTAAGAAGAAAAAAAAAAGAGCGTTAAAGATGCTCTAAGTTAAGATAGTATGATAAATTTGAAATATAATAAAGTCATAGAAGATTTAATAAAAAAATAATAAATTTAGATGAGAGAATAAGGTAGTACAATCATACACTAAATACATACTACCTCTAATTCTTAATATAAGCATCATTTGACCAATTTTCTTTCATTTAACAAAGTTAATTAATGTTGTTAGTGATATTGAAAATGTATATATTTGGTATACTTTTTCAAAAGTACCCATATAATTATTATTGGAAATCTAAAAAGTGTTGAGTAAATAGGGGTGTTTGTAAAAAAGAAATAATTAATGCTATTGAAAATTGAAAATGAGACTTATATTAAAAAAAAAATGTCTTCAAAAATACTTATACATAGAATCGGAGGGAGTATTTTTTTTAAAAAACTATTATCCTTCCCTAGGCTCAATTATGTCCAATAGCCACCCTAATAAGGGGAAGGAAGCATAATAATTCTTCAAAACACTTTTTTTTTTCGAATTTTTTGCGGAATAACCCGTGTCCCAACAGTATCCTTAATATCAAGGAGTTTTCGAGACTAATTCGAAATGATTTTAGTAGGAATCGAACTCGGAACTACTAGCATCCTTGTCCCATTTCCAGAATTTCAGTTGGGACCTTACAGCAACTCAACCAAGCCCGTTGATATTCTTGAAAGACTTGATGATTTGTTTACTCATCCAATGTACTATTATGTACACCTGGATAAGTTAGCACCACCGGATTAATAAATAATAAATAAATAAATTAAATAGAGTAATGATAATGATTAAAAAGAAGAAATTAAAAGAAAACAAAAATGACAAAATTACCCTTGTTCCTATCCTTGCCTTCCCCATCAACTTTATAGATAAAACTTAAAAGCAAGAAGTTCTGCCGTAGCTCCGGCGAGTGATCCTACTCACAGACTCACAGTCATCTCTCTCTTTGGTATCATGAACTAGATCACATCATCATCAGATCCTGCTTCCTTCTTCCCCTGTTTGAGTGAAACACCTTCACAGTTGTTTCATCTCAAGTGCTGCTGCTGCTGCTGTTGCTTTTGAGCTCCTCAACACTCACTTCAATCAAAGTCAGTTATTATTGGGATCTGTTCCTCTACCCACCCACCAACCCACATACACTACATCACATCAAGGTATTATTATTATTATTATTATTTCTTCTTTGCCTTTCCAGGTTTGGGTTTTACCCAACCACTTTGAGGATTTAGATGATGATGATGATGTTGATGCAGTTTCTATTTCTATTCAATCATTTACCTCCTCCCTCCATTCCACTCTATCTGTAACTTTAGTCTTCTTAACTTGTTCCAAACTATATGTTGCTTTAGGAATTTGAGGTTGTATTAATTGATTTTTTCTAACTTTAACCTTGCATTTAATATATTGAAATACTCCCTCCGTCCTAATTATAAGACCCTTTTGACACTTTTATTTTGTCCCTATTTATAAGACCTCATACCAATTTTCAATGATCATTAATTACTTTTTTTTTTCCACAAACACCCCTATTTATTTAACACTTCTTAGATTGTCAATAATATTAATAGGGATAATTTTGAAAATACACATCAAAAGTTCACATTTCTAATACAATTAACTAAATTAATCAATTTTCTTAATGAACTTGAAATCTTTCAAAAGGGTCTTACAATTAGGGACGGAGGGAGTATTTGAAACGAGTGATAATTAATGTACTGTGAGTATATTATCTAATAATTCTCTTGAAAATTGAAGCATTAAATGATTTCCTTAATCTGTGTGAAATTTCTAAAACGACATTTAAATTGGAACGGTGGGGGTAGTAATTAAGTTTGTGTAGGCTTAGGCCGCTTAGCTGCTCTACCAAGATTAAAATTAATTAATTAATTATTTAATGTTCTTGTCATACTATTTTTTGTTTGTTTGTTGGTTCATAGCAGCAAATAGAGCAGCAAGTAATTATGGAGAAACAGAGCAGCTTTAAGGCACCAACGATGGAGAAACAGCAAAGTTTTCGCAAGGTGATGGAAAAACAGCGGAGTTTCCGCGGATTTATGGAAAAACAGAAAAGTTTTCGCATTGTGATGGAGAAGCAGCTTAGTTTTATGGAGAAGAGAAAGAGCAAGGAATCTCCTGGGAAACGCGGCGACCTGCCAATTCATTTAGCAGCTCGGGCAGGAAACTTGAGCAGAGTGCAAGAGATAATATTTCAAAACGGTGCTGCTACTCTTGAATCGAAGAATTTGTTGGCAAAGCAGAACCTGGAGGGGGAAACACCTCTTTATGTTGCCTCAGAGAATGGGCATGCCTTGGTTGTTGCTGAGATACTGAAGCACTCGGACCTGCAAACTGCTTCTATAGCGGCTCGAAATGGCTATGATCCGTTCCATGTGGCAGCAAAGCATGGTCATCTAGGTAAAGCTCAAACATATCATTATGTTTTAGGTCATGTAGGAGGTAAGTCTGTTATTCGATGGAAATAACTAGAAAAATAAAAATAAGAATCTTGCAGAGGTGCTGAGAGAATTGCTGCGCTCCTTTCCAAACTTGGCCATGACCACAGATTTGTCCAATTGCACTGCTTTGCACACAGCTGCAACTCAAGGTCATCTTGATGTGGTCAATCTCCTTTTGGAATCAGATTCAAACCTTGCAAAAATAGCCAGGAACAATGGTAAGACTGTCCTCCACTCCGCGGCTAGAATGGGGCATTTGGAAGTTGTGAAGGCCTTACTAAATAAGGATCCGAGCACTGGATTTAGGACTGATAAGAAAGGTCAAACTGCGTTACACATGGCTGTGAAAGGGCAAAATGAAGAAATTTTGCTGGAATTGGTAAAACCTGACCCAGCAGTTTTAAATCTAGAGGATAATAAAGGAAACACAGCATTGCATATTGCCACAAAGAAGGGTCGTATTCAGGTGATTCCTTATTTCTTTTATAATTCATTCTATATAATGCTCATCACCCTTGACGATAAACCGATTATATAGAAAATGAAGCCCTTATTCCTGTTTAAGGGTGAATGAATATATCCATGTCTGATACTTGTTCTAATGGATGAGAAAATAGATAAGCTTAAAAAATAAGCATGCAATAATAAAAAGACAACACATAGGCTTGCATATTGGCCATTAATCAAACTCTACATATAATTCAGGTTGGGAAATCCATTCATGTTGTTGTTTCTTTTCCTGTTCTTTTGATTAATCGGAAAAAGGCATAGGCATTAGTACGATCTCGAAAGTTGATACCAAAAAAATGGAGTGAATTTATCTTTAAATATCTTGATCGTTGGTGGCTGCAGAATGTCCGCTGCTTGTTAGCTATGGAGCATATCAACATCAACAGTACTAACAAGGCTGGAGAGACTCCTCTTGACATTGCAGAGAAATTTGGAACTCCAGAACTTGCCTCTATATTGAGGGTTGCTGGGGCTACTAAGTCCGCTGACCAAGGGAAACCTCCAAATGCATCAAAGCAGCTTAAGCAGACTGTCAGTGACATTAAGCATGATGTGCAATCCCAACTCCAACAGACTCGTCAGACTGGAATGAGGGTCCAGAAAATTGCGAAAAAGCTGAAAAAACTGCACATTAGTGGCCTGAACAATGCGATAAATTCAGCTACTGTTGTCGCCGTTCTCATTGCTACAGTTGCTTTTGCAGCCATCTTCACAGTCCCTGGTCAATATGTGGAGGAGAAAACACCAGGCTTATCACTTGGGCAAGCAAATATAGCAAAAAATGCAGCTTTCCTAATTTTTTTCGTGTTTGATAGCCTGGCATTATTCATCTCTCTTGCAGTAGTGGTGGTTCAAACTTCTGTGGTTGTGATTGAGCAAAAGGCAAAGAAGCAGCTTGTTTTTGTCATCAACAAGCTCATGTGGATGGCATGTCTTTTTATTTCCATTGCCTTCATTTCATTGACATACGTGGTGGTAGGATCACACTCTAGATGGCTTGCTATATATGCCACAGTGATTGGAAGCTTGATAATGGTCTCTACAATTGGCTCAATGTGCTACTGTGTCATTTTGCATAGGATGGAGGAGACAAAATTGAGGACTGAGAGTCGTTCCTTCTCCATGTCTCATCATGCATCAGACCAAGATATTTTAAACAGTGAATACAACAAGAGGATGTATGCACTTTAGTTGATTTACATTACTGTAGTGAAAATAGTATCCCTGCTGAGCCGTATCAGATTAACTACGATCATTTCTTTTTTTTATATAAAAAAAAAAAAAAAAAAACATGGTACGATCATTGCCGGATTTGGACTTTTGCAAAGTCATGTATCTATGTAGTATACTATTACATTAATGTTACTGCATTACAAGGTGACGTCTGTTGTCATTCTTTTGCACGCACCGTTATTTTTTTTAATTTGTGTCTGTGCCATTGCTTCCATCCCTGTATCTGTATATAACATATCCGTTTCTATATACAAGACAAGACTCTGTGTTTACATGACTATATATATCAATTTTTAATGACAATTAATTATTTCTTTTTACAAAGATTTTCAATACTATTAATAAAAAGGAAAATGTTAAAGAGTGTCCTTAAAGCACTTGTTAAGAGCTTAAATATGGTAAAAAGTTATGGGAAAATGCATTTTTTGGATTTTCGAGAGAATAAATGTCTTAGACTTATGAATTTTTTTACTTTTAGTATATTAACAAGTGTCCTTAGGGCACTTGCACTTGTTAGTATCAAATCATTTTGTGTTCGTGGATCTGTATTATCCACATTATATCACCTATTTGGCATCAATTCAGGCCACATGGACTGCCAATGTAATGTAACAAATAACAGATCAAAATAACTTTTAGAGACTAAAATCAAAACATGCTAAACTTTGAGGGACTAAAAACATAAATAAGCCTATTACTTTTGTTTCCGCTTTGTATAATTCGGAAATGGTTTTCCGCCTTTTTAAAGTTGATAATATAAGTACAGTTTCGTTCATTAAAAGATAATTGGGGGCTATTGAGCAAAAAGCGGTGGAAAAAGAAAAAGAAAAAGTAAAAAAGAAAAACATTGTGAGTCGTGAGAGTGGAAGGAAGGAGTGAATTATATAGTATAGTGTAGTGTTTAGCTTGTTGGACCAAACTTACTAACTCGTGGGAGGGAGAGAAAAGAGAATATTCTCTTTCTGTGTCAAAGGAACAATAATATGGCGGCGGCGGCAGCAGCAGCAGCAGCAGCATTATAGCAAGCGAGCGAGCGAGCGAAGAGAAGGTAGGAAGAAAAACCGGGATCTGATCTATTTGTGTTTCCAATGGCCTCTACGGAGGGATTGGTGCCCATAACAAGGTCTTTTCTTTCCTCCTATTACGACAAATACCCTTTCACTCCTCCCCTTTCCGATCACGTCTCTCGCCTTTCTTCCGAGATTCGTTCAATCACCGATCATTTGCTCCTCAATCAACCTCCTCCTCCTACAACTTCCCACGATCATACCGTATTAATAAATGAACTTCTCCACACCCAACCTCCTCATAAGATCGACGAGAACATGTGGAAGAATCGAGAATACATTGAAGAAACCCTTTTCTTACTTCACCCTTCTAATTGGCCCCACTCTGTATGTTTCTTTCTTTCTATCTATCTATGATTTTATTATGTATCCCGACGAGTTCAATTTCAACTATTTATTTATTTGTGTACGTATGTATGGATGGATGCAGCTAAAAGAGCAGTCCACGGGTGATGATGTTGAACTTGCTACTGTGCTTGACAATCTCAAACATAAACTCTATAACACTTTGAAGGTTTTGGAATCTTTCCAAATTCAAAATTCTCAACATGTCTTTAACACCGGTCAGTTCCCCTTTCTCTTCTAAATTACTTACTTATGTAATAGACTAGTAGTAGTAGTAGCCTTTGTTTAATTGAAACACGGAATTGACGAAACTGCGTCAGGAAATTGAATTGCTGAATGGTTGGTTCTGTAGAGGTGTTAATTAAGTGAACCAAACTTCCTCATTTCCACCTTAAGGATGAACAGGGTAGGAATCGGAGTTACTGTTATCACAACAAAGGAAAAAAAAAAAAAACAAAAAAGGAGAGGTTAACGACCTCGACAGTTGTTGAAATATGAACGGGGAAGGAAGGAAGGAATGAGTGAGGTGTGTCGTACATTACCAACACAACAGAAAATAAACGTAATGGCAGGGAAGGGAGTGAGAAGAACTTCGTCAGGAATTGAGTACTATGGGGAGGATTTGTGAGGGGTGTGATATTTTTGTTCATCCTACATCAGTGGCCCAGTATAATACTGGTTTGCATGTCTAGTACATGTCTAGTACTGGTTTCTTGCAATTCCCTTTCCTTATCTAGCTTGTATATTCAGGTGTTTTCCTTAAGGTTTACGGTGTCATTTTCATTCTTGGTTCATATTTCTCTAGAATAACATTAACCAGATTTAAAGAAGAAAAACGGGAGAGATATTGAGAGAGAGAGAATAGAGTAGAATCTGAATGTGTTTCTCTTATTAGCCTACTACCGGTTGATAACATTCTGCTATTCTAATATCAGTGAAGCGACGTGATGTTATTATATGTCAATATATCTAAGGCATGAGTTATCGTTTTTGACAATTCTTTCTGTCAAAGATAGCTTTGACAAGACAAGACCTACACATGGCAACTCAGCTCAACTTGCTTTTTCTGGTCATTCTTCCATATTAATTTTTGTTAGTATTTTGTAATTGAGATTTCTATTAAACCAATGCATGAGGCATTTAAATTTATATGCAGTAATGACATATTTACCTCAAGATTTTCGAGGAACTCTCCTTAGACAGCAACGGGAGCGCTCAGAGAGGAATAAGCAAGCAGAGGTTGAAGCTTTGGTAAATTCAGGCGGTAGTATACGTGATCGATACGCTCTACTGTGGAAGCAACAAATGGACAGGTAAGACTTAGCTCATGTCTGGCTGGTTGTTCATGAATTAATGAGAATACATTAAACATCCAAAGGATCACAGGAGAAGGCAGTTGGCTCAACTTGGTTCGGCAACAGGAGTCTATAAAACACTGGTGAAGTACCTGGTTGGAGTTCCTCAGGTATGGCTTTTTGTAGATTGTCAATACATGGCTGTGCTGGCCTCTTTTTGTTTTCCCCCCCTTCCCCGTCTGGCATCTATTCAGTTGGTTGATTCATGACCGGCATCATCTTCATAGTTCTATTCATTTAGTACTGCATTTGGACTAAATTTGTTGTTATTCATATTATTGTTTCTTTGAGAACTTTTTGTCTTTACTTATTATTTGTTTATATTCTAATTTCTAAAACATCTTTTTTTGTTTGGGTTATAGGTATTACTTGATTTTATTCGGCAGATAAATGATGATGACGGGTACAAAATTACTTTCAAGTGTTGTTCAAATTCTATCCTGATAACTGCATGTGATAATAATATATGAATAGCAATCACATGAGAACTCGTATCTACTTGTAGGCCCATGGAGGAGCAGCGTCATCGCTATGGACCACCATTATACAGCCTTACTTCGATGATTCTTTCTATTCGATTGTTTCTTTTGTTGTCATGGTCACAATATGGGGCCTGGAAGTTGTGAGATACCTAATACCTTTCATCTTTGGTAGTTTATGCATTGAGTTTTATGGCTGACTTCACTACACTATTTTTAATTTTGGGAATGTGGAACTTGAGCAATTATTCAAACTCTCAATATTCTGCCTTGCCGTTTCTGAGGGTTAAATATAAGTAAAATTTTCATTGAAAATGCCCTGGAATTGTGTTCAGTGTCAGTGTCTGGTTATATGCGTTAAGATATAATAAATTCATTGATGCACCTTTGCGTGACAGATGTCTTGTATTTCTTTTGCGCTGTTTTCATATAGGCTTTTCAGGATTGCTCATTCTCTCCATCTCTGTTTTTTTTACCGCTTAATGTACTTTTATTTCTTTGTTAAAGAAAATGATTGATGTATTCTACCCTAATTTACTTTCATGATTCTTTGAAGTACTTCTCGTAACTATCTCGTCTTTGGTTCTTGCATCGTGATTGCATTTATAATGTTGAGCACTAAAGTAATCCTCTATCTTTTCTGTGTGTATAATCTGGTAGAAAAAGGGAACAGATAGCTGTTTTGGAACAAGCTGTTGATGTCTACACCGTGGAGTTTGAAAGGTTCTTGAAATTTATTAGGTATTGCACTGTTTGTGCTCATGTCGCTTATACTTCTTTTTATTATTAATCGTCAATATTGTTAAATCAATGCAATGTTGGTTTTCAGAATTTTTGGGAATTTACAACTTATTATTATGTATATTTTTTTATCTTGAGGAAGTGGCTTTCAACAATACATCTGATTAGGTTTTAAGTAGTGTTTATTTTGAAACTAAGCAAGAAACTGTCGTATGCTGAACCACCTCAGCTCCCTGTTCTGTTGCTATTTTGCGTGATTGACAACTATGATTTCTGTGTAATTTATTCATTTATTTGCATTTAGGCTATAAGTAGAACTGCTTGATTTTTACATATAAGCTTCCATGCTCATGATTTGCAGTCCTTGATTATCAACCGAAGCTAGGTTGAATTGGTTCTTGAAATTCTTCAAAATGAACTGTATCTTTGTTCTAACTTTTACTTGCTAGATTTTCAAATCTTGTTGAATAACCAGCAAGTTATTTTGATCAGTGAGGTCTTTGCAAACTCGCCTTTCTTCATTTCAGCAGAGGTTGCTGGTGCGTTGGATGTAAGGTAAATATCAAATCTTGCTTTCTTGTATGATTTATTCTATTTTCAAGTAAATTCTAATTTTTCTATTTCAGCAAAAATGACGACTACAAAGAGATAAATGTTCCAGCTGGGAAAACTTATGAGGTATATTTACAAGGCTTGTGAAATTTATTACTTCATCATTTCTTGAATCTTGATTGTGACACGTTCTTTTGTTCTTTTCGCATACCATCCTTATGGCAATTGGCAACCAAAATTATATTAGCAAGTTGTGCGTATGACGGTATGACCATATGATAAAATCCTTTTCTTAGGTTTTACTCTCAGTGGACTCGGTGAATTCATACATTGCATGGGATTTTTCATTAGTACAAGGCAAGATAAATAATATGGTATTGCTGCAGTGCTGCTACCCCTTTATTTAGAGATGTTATGATATTTTCTTTAATCGTCCTTCCATAATGAATATTCTGTTGTTTGTTGGCAGGATATTGGATTTAGCCTAGAATTTGTAAGTCCTTCCGGGGAAAAAAATGTAAGTTTGATTTTTACTCCTCTTTTATCATCTTTATCCAAATTGGTTTCCTGAAGCATTTTCTCATGTTATTCTTCATCAGCCATCTTCATTATGTTTGGCCCTCCCCCAGCACATTTTTCACATTTTCTATGTTCTTTTGTGTTTTATGCTTTTCTTGTTTTGTCACTTCCCGTTTTCATGGTGGCTGTTTGGTTATGACACAGTTGATGTTACCTTACCGCCGTTACGAATCTGACCAAGTGAGTTTGTCGTGTTTGTTGCAGATTATAGACTTTTTACTAAGAATTTGACATGTAAGTTCTCATCTTGATTTTATGCCATATAATTACAGGGTAACTTTTGCACGTTAATGGCTGGAAGCTATAAACTGATATGGGACAACACATATTCAACTTTTTTTAAAAAGGTATGCAGACATGTTAACTTATTCATTGAATTACAGCTGTCTTATTATCCCAAATTTTCTGGTTACTCGATGCTAATTGCATATTAGTTATGCTAAGATACTGGCATTCTCGCCCTGTTATAGGATTCTTTTTTTTTTTTTTTTTATGGAGATTTATGCATGCATGCTTTCTTCACTCATTTCTTTTGCTATGACAGTCTTTGTCTTTTTGATGCGATAATAGTCATGTCTCTGTAGTGAGCAATATGGATCATGTACTGAAAATAATAGGATGTTATGACTGTAGGTGCTACGGTATAAGGTAGATTGTATACCACCAGTCACAGAGCCAGTGCAGTCTGACTGATGTAAGAAAGAATGCTAAAGAGAAAGCCTTTTTGGATGAGGAGACCACCTGCTTGATTTGATGATTTTAATCCTGTGAAAAAAAAGCAAATTTACATTTTCTGATTCTTAGGAGTGATACTGAAGTTCAACTTATTTCTGTGAAGTGGGAAAGACTTGGGAGCAAAATATGTTGTATACATGCGGTTATATATGTGTCTGTCGGATGCTATAGCTGTCCTGCGGTGGTCATATAAGTGACCCTTTAGCAAACCAATTGCTTGACAATGGGTAATTAATACAGCATTGAGGGGAGGAAGCATGTTCTTCCTGATTCAGAAACTGTGCATCGTGTTTAAGTAATCACAGCGGAAAACTTATGTTCAAGTTACCACTGCAGACCAAATACACGATTTTGTGAATTTATTTAGCCATTTTGTTGTATGTAAAGATTATGATCAAAGTTGTGAAACTCAGATTTTATGCAAGATCGGAAGGGGGAGAATAGCACTTAAAACATGTGATTGTAGCACGAATAATAAGATCTTACGAGACATTAAAAAATGTTTAAAAATAAATATATACATATAAAAAATAAAAAGTAAAACATGTTGATGAACCAGCTTTCCTAATTCTCTGTCATGGTTCATACTGTAACTACTCAACATATCTTCAAAAACCTGAAATTTTCAATCGAAGTTTGAACATCAAAATATAAGCATAGTACTAAGCTTCAAAACATAATAACAAGATCTCAACTAACATAGCACTATTAAGCCCTGACCAGAGTTTTTGATAGAAAAAAAAAACGTCAAAACATTTTAAAGTATTACAAACCAATATCGAAATCATTTAATTAAATCTTGCAACGGAATATCAAGATAATAATCTTCAACAACATTCTCCTTTTCATTAATCTCATTGAGTGGCTCCATTTGATGCATTTCATTTCCATCAAGTTCATCAATGTAATCACTGAAGCGACTAGCATTTCCAACAAGTGGTAAAAAGTGGTAAAAAGGAAATACTCCTACGTAACCCACAAATAAATAAATATCTACGTTCTCACTTGAAAATTAAGAGTTTTACCCCTTCAATACCACATCATTTTTATTCAATCACTGTGGAAGACATAAAATCTCAAACCATTAATTAAAAATGGGACACAAAATTATAGTACTTGCGAAGATTGTAAGTTCGAACAATTGAATATATCTTGTTATCACTGTATATGATAAAAGATATTCACTTTTGAATTTTTTTTAATGCAGTCTTTATATTAATATTATTTAAACTAATTTTTATTTTATCTCTTATTAATTTCACCTATCAAACTCATAACCCTGATGTAACACTTATTGAGAGCGGTAGACACCGTGTCCCAAAGCCAAAAGGGAATAAGTCCCTCGTCTAAATGACGAAGAATACCTTGGCAAGAACCAAAAATATTGTGAAATGAGAATGCTTATTTCATTATATCTTATTTGTTTTTATTCTTGTTTTCATATATATATATATATATATATATATATATATATATATATATAGTTGTTTCACGTAAATGTTGCATTAACAATTACATATGAAGACAAGTTTCAAGCTAAACAATCTTTCACACTTTCTAATTTTATAACTTAAAAGTTATAGATGGATTAATTAAGGATTGAGTATATTTTCTTATCCAAAAAAAAGGATTGAGTATATTTGTCTATTTTCTTCATTTAGTACATATTTTAAGCGATAAGGATTAACAAGGCATATATAGGAAGTTACTTTTACAAACAAAAAAACACGGACAGATTTAAGTGATATTATTAGGAAACCATGTTCTACACCATATATATGTTGTTAAACAAGGAGATCTTCAATGATTTTGTCATTTCAATCATATTAATAATGGGTTATTTTTCTTCAAAGTCTTCATGGTGTCTCATGTTCTGTTCCATTGTAGTGGGGTTTGTTGCTTTTCAATGCTCTGCGGATACTTCAACATTAGTTGTAAATGCTACTTCTAATTTAGTTTCAAGGCGAATCCCTGACACTTTTCTTGGAGTATTCCTTGAGGTGAGAAATAAAAAGACAATTGATAATTTTGCATTTTTTTTTCAAAAAATGAAAATAGAAATAAAAATTTATCACCAATAACCAATTATCTTTCATCGTGATAAAATGGATGGTTTATAAAATCAACCTCATGCAATTTTTACTAATGGTCACTCAATTGATCTTTCTTGTACTTCATGTTATTTTTTTAATATCTAATTACATGTAAGTTAATTTTATTGTCATTGCTATATACAATAAACATTATATTTTAATTTCATTGAAGGGTTTTTCTGCTTCTTTATTATATCTAACAATTAACTTATTGTATAAGTAAAACAAGTTGAGGAAAAAAGTAATCTTCTCAATTATAAATTTTATGATAAATTTCTTATCTAAAAAAGATAAATTTTATGATAAATGAAAAATTAAAGGTTAATCAAATTAAATGTTGGAGGGTGCAATCAGCTAATCACATTTCAATTTCTTGAAAATGATCATATGCATGCATGCAATTTGTTTTCAGGAGATTAACCATGGTGTGGAAGGGGGGTTGTGGGCAGAACTTGTGAACAATAGAGGTAATTTCCATAGACTTCTATTCATCTAGTCTTCCCATAAAGTCTAAATGATTTCTTTTAATATTGCAAATTTATATTTTTAGGTTTTGAAGCTGGAAAAGGAACACCAAGTTTTTATCCATGGTCAATTATTGGGGATAATTCATCTATTTTTGTTTCTACTAACTTCACCTCATGCTTTGAGAAAAATAAGGTTGCATTACGTATGGAGGTGCTTTGTGGTACCCCCAATCCTTGCCCATCGACTGGGGTTGGCATCTCTTGGTTATTGGGGCATGGTAAGGCAAATTGATATATATACTTGATGTTGCATCTTTGGTAATTTCTTTCAATTCATTTTTTTTTTAATTTGTGCTGTATAAATCTTATATCCTATGAAAATATATATATGACAATGAATAAAAGTCTAATTAATTTCACCCATCTATAAAAAAAAACATAATAATGACAAAAGCATTACTAACTAATTATACAAATAATTCACTTTTTAGCAATGAAGTAACTTTCTATATTTCTAAAACTTAATCTCTTCCTATGCAGAATATTGAGAAAGGGAAAAAGTATAAAGTAGTATTCTATGTTAAATCAGTGGGAATTACTGATTTTCAAATTTCATTCGTGGGGGCTGATGGTGTAAAGTTGGCATTACTTAATGTCAGGTGAGTTTGTTAGACATAAGACGAATTTCCCATAAGCTTTAAATAATTATTAATATTTATATTTTAATTTTTATGAAACTTTTATAATATTATAATATACTACCTCCGTCCCTAATTATAAGGTCTTCTTGGGAAATTTTACGTCTATTAAGAAAGTGGAATAATTTAGTTAATTGTATTGGAAATGTGAACTTTTGATATGTATTTTCAAAATTACCCCTATTAATATTATTGAGAATCTAAAAAGTGTTAAATAAATAGGGGTGTTTGTGGAAAAAAATAATTAATGCTCATTGAAAATTGGTAAACAGCCTTATAAATAGGAACGCAATAAAAGTGTTAAGAGAGCTTATAATAAGGGACGGAGGGAGTAATAATTTCTGATAATAATTGTTACCATGTTTATTACCGCCTCCAGTGTTTAATAAGAAGCTTATAAAAAAAATGTTTCCACAAATTTAAAATTTCATGACAGTAAAATTTAAAGAATAACGCGGTTGATTTTACATACAATTACTTAAAATAATAATAAAAAATGATAATATTTAAAATATAACAAAGAGCTAAAAAATAAAATAATTTATTGACATTTTTTGGTCTTTTATAAAATGAACAGCAAAGAGAAGAGAAGGAAGAGAAATGGAAGAGCAGGCGGAGGAAACTATCCCAAGTAAAACATTTCTTCTATTAATCCTCATGTGGACACTAACACCCTGTCTTTCAACTAAAAATCCATAGCTGGTTGTTACTGTTTTTCTTATGACTTTACCTTAACAAAACATATATAACTGCATGATATTTAAGAAAGAAAGTTAACATGAGTTGAAAAGCTGATCATCAAATGGTAAGAATTATGTGACATGTATTAAATATAGAATTGAACATAAATATGTAAGATTGTCGGATGATGGGAACTGCGTACTACAACTTGGGATGATTAAATATATGAATTCTTTTATCCATTACAGCATGGTGGAGTTTTTCGGTCTTCGTGGAATTCATTTTCTCAATAAATGTGGTGTTTTAATTTGATATTCAATGGAAATAATTTTTAGTGAGGATGTGTAGAACCTCCTCCTACTCTTACTTATTCAAGGTTTAGTAGAATTTCAATTTGTTGATGATACCAAGAAAATGTGACCATTTTGATGATGCATATATGTTGGCTTACTTTTGAAGGCATAATGAATTATTTTGTGCATGATAGCTATTTTTTATTTGATGTTGTAAATGTGTGTAGATATTTGAAACCATTATATTTCACTAACAAGTTATGTTTTAAAAAGGGTTACCTTTTTTTCATCATGGTATGCATGAATGCTCGGGTATCTAAATAATGCTCAATTTTGATAGGAAGGTTACTATACTAGGTTGGAAAAGGATGGAGGGTATATTGAAAGCCAATGCAACAAGTCGCAATGCAAGTCTTCAAATAACAACAACAACTAAGGGGATTTACTTATTAGACCAAGTGTCAGCTATGCCAATGGACACATATAAGGTATGTGTAAATTAATTTCTTTAGAAAAATAATATATGTGAAGCCACCTTTAGTTTAGGAATGACATATTTTCTTAAATTTAAATTAATTATACTTATTTTTTATTAAAAATATATTTCTCATTTTGATTTATACTTCTGAATTATATATAGCTAAATCTATTAAGAATTTTTATACCTTTTTTAAAATAAAAAAATAATCCATTTAAGTGCAAATTAAATTTATTTAAATTTGATCTAAATTTTACAAAAACACCAATATGAGATATTTTATAATAAATGTAGAATATATTCAAAAGCTATACCACAATGTAAAAATAAGTGAATAGTCAAAGTAATTCTATTATGAATATTACCATTCTTCTCTTAACTAGGGTCATGGTTTCCGAAAAGACCTTTTTCAAATGGTAGCCGATTTGAAGCCAAGATTTCTCAGATTTCCGGGTATGTATGCTAAAATAAATTTTTTAATTTTGGGTTTTTATCTTTAACATTCTATTTTGAAGGAGAATTCGATTTTCTATCCTATCATATGGTCTTATCTTAAGTGATATGATAAGGATTAAGGTTAAATTATTGTGATAAAATTTAAATTCCATTATTTTTATGTAATTAATCACTTAGAAAAGATTAAATCACCATATATAATGATATTAAGAAAAATCAAAAGTGGAGAAATATTAAACTAATATAAATTTTCCGTTAACGATTTCTTAATTTTTATTTAAAATATGGACAATTATTATGTAATTTGGTAGTAGTAAATGAAGGTTTGATTTATGTATTTAGGATGAAACTGTATTCCAATTTTTTTTGTTAAAAAGCCAAAAATTTATTAAGGTGGAGAAGAATGAGAAGAGCTCCAAATCACCACACCAATGTAAACAAAATAATCGTAAGCTTAGAAATACAAGCTCTTAGCGCTAAACACCAATCCGCAAAAAATATAGAAGCTCCAACAGAATGTGAGTTTACCCAAACCCAAGAGCGAGATTTGATAAGATCTCTAATTACAACGTACACCATCACATCCCTCATTTTTAAATATAACACAATTTCACATTGATCAAATAGACCAAATTGTAACGTTCCAAAAATCAATCCCCACTGTCTCTTCTTCCTATTGCCGAAAAGAGACGTAATACTTTTTTATTTTTTATTACTTGCCTTTAGGTGGTTGCTTCGTTGAAGGGGAACATATAGAAAATGCATTTAGGTGGAAAGAAAGTGTTGGACCATGGGAAGAGAGACCCGGGCACTTGAATGATGTTTGGAACTATTGGACGGATGATGGATTTGGTTATTTTGAGGGTCTCCAAGTGCGTACCATTATACAATTATGATTAATGTGTCCATTAATTTGAAATATATATACATACTAATGATGTTTTTGTCTTGAGCAGCTAGCTGAGGACCTTAATGCATTGCCAGTATGGGTGTTCAACAATGGTATATATTAGTTCTCTTAAGTTAAAAAAATTATCTTGTCTTTCTTTTATAATTATTTGAATATTCCACGTAGGTATCAGCCACAATGAACAAATTACTTTGGCGAACCTTAAACCATATGTGCAAGTATAACTTCCTTATTGTTGTTAAATTTTGTTTTTGCTTTATTTCATTTCTAATAATTTACATTTAATATATATTTTGATCCGTTGACATTCCCGCATTTGTGTGTGTGTGTGTCTATATATATATATATATATATATATATATATATATATATATATATGTACAGGATTTCATTTCTAATAATTTACATTTAATATATATTTTGATCCGTTGACATTCCCGCATTTGTGTGTGTGTGTGTATATATATATATATGTACAGGATTTCATTTTTAATAATTTACATTTAATATATATTTTGATCCGTTGACATTCCCGCATTTGTGTGTGTATATATATATATATATGTGTACATGTACAGGACGCCCTTGATGGTATTGAGTTTGCAAGTGGTTCTCCCTCCTCAAAATGGGGTTCAGTTAGAGCTGCTATGGGACATCCTAAACCATTTGTCTTGAGACATGTTGGAATTGGAAATGAAGATTGTGGCAAGGCTAACTATCAAGGCAAGAGTTTATTGTTCTTTGAGCTATATGCAAAAATCATTGATGAATTATTTATTCATATGTTATTTGCAAATTGTTGATTTTTTTATGGTTAACCCTAGATATTATATAATTAAAAGTTCCTAAGAAATTTAATCATTAACTTATTAATATATTTTTTTCATTGTGTCTTTTCAGCAAATTACCTTGCGATCCATGATGCTATAAGATCTATCTATCCAGATATTAAAATGATCTCCAATTGTGATGGTTCTGATAGACCAATAGGTCACCCAGCTGATTTGTTTGATTATCATGTAATAAAATGCCGATACTAAATCTTAAAGCTTCTTTTATATTATTATCAACTTTGGAAGGCATATTCACCATGTCTTCTTTGTTAAAACTTATTCTTCTACTCGATGATTTTTCTTCTTCTTAATATTAGATTTATACGGATGCTACAGACATGTTGCATAAGTCTACTAAGTTTGATAAAACATCACGATCTGGTCCAAAGGTTTGTGAAATTTTGATTTTATGTGAACACTCCTACCATTTACTAGTATTTATGGATTATTTATTTATACAATAGATTTATGAATGCTCAACCGGATTTTATTTGCAGGCTTTTATTAGTGAGTATGCTGTATGGAAGGAAGATGCTGGTATGGGTAGTCTTCTATCTGCCGTGTCAGAAGCTGCCTTTCTTATTGGGCTAGAAAAGAACAGGTTTAGAACTTTTTTTTCTAAATATATAAAACCATTCACGTGCTTCCATGGGATAATGTTTCTAAACATAGTACGAAAGGCTATATTACCAAGTGGTCAGGAGTTAGGTCTTTGCCATCCTCATTCTTCTAATTAAATAAAATAAGTTAAATTTCAGCTGAAGGTATAATAGATTTGTTCACACATAGGCCATGCTTCAAGTCCAAAGGTCTATTGCGTGAGGTGGCAAGATATTTTTTTTCTTTTTTTTGTTCTTTACTTACATTTTGTGGAGAGTTTTCTATAGTCGTAGCTACATGTAAGACTTCTGATTTATCTTTTTTTCTTGGTGCAGTGATATCGTCGAGATGGTTTGCTATGCACCACTTTTCCTAAATATAAATGAGTTGAAAAATCCCAAAAAGTAATTACCTTATAAAACTTGTATATATGTATATATATCCTCTATCATTTCATCATTAATTTTATTGTGACATTGTTAAGAATACAAAATTTCAAAATCAACGATGACACTCTTGATGATACATAAATTGAGAATGTATGATATATGTCATTATATATAGGTGGATTCCGGATGCGATAGTTTTCGATTCATATCGACTTTATGGAACTCCTAGCTATTGGGTGCAAAAAATTTTCTCAGAGTCAAATGGAGCAATACTTCTTCCATCAACACTTGTAACAAATTCATCCAACCTTATTGCATCTGCTATTAATTGGAAACCGACTAAAGCTAACCAAAATCACCTAAGAATAAAGGTAAAATATAGGAGGTGTTTTGGCTGAATGATTTCTAGATCAAGTTTTATATATCCACAAAAGTGACCTATATACAAGAAGATCAGTAGATTAGTTACAGTTTAATTTTGATCTTTCATCTGTATTGGAATATGGTGTTAAATACTTTCACTAGAAATTTGTTCACTTAGCGTTACGTTATTGGCTTTCACAGGTGGTAAACTTTGGAACTATCCCGGAGAATCTTCACATTTCTATAGACGGATTGAACTCAAATGTAACGCAAAGTGGTTCAACAAAAACAGTTCTTACATCAGCCAACAAAATGGATGAGAATTCATTCTTAGAGCCGAGAAAGGTACAATTTGATTTATTTCAATTTCATGAATATATGACTAGTTTGTGTTACATATATAAACTTATTTATGTTGAAATAATCTATTCATTTATTTGCTTGCTTGTTTTCATTTCAAAAATAGGTCGTGCCCCAACAAATTTCACTTAAAGATGCCGCAAAGGACATGAATGTCATACTCCCTCCATTTTCAGTGACATCATTTGATTTGTTAATATGATAGTTATCATTAAGCTAAACCCAGAATGATGTATAGAATCAGAATGATTTTTTTTTTTTAGTTTCATGCATATATAGCTAGTTTGTGTAACATATAAACTAGTTTGTGTAACATATAAAGTTATTTATGTTGAAATAATTTATTCTTTTATTTGTTTGCTTGTTTTCATTTCAAAGATAAGTCGTGCCCCAACATAGTTCACTTAAAAATGCCACAAATGACATGAATGTCAAACTCCCTCCTTTTTCAGTGACATCATTTGATTTGTTAATATGATAATTATAATCAAGCTACACCCATAATGATGTATAGCATGAGAATGAGAACAATTGAAAGGAGATGCGATTTTTATTTTCTTTTTTTGTTAAAAGTATTATTCTATTGTTTCCTTCATGAATAATAATAATTCTTTATAGGATTGTTCTTCTTTCTTCTCACTCATTAGACTTATTTATAGCTAAAAATGGTACATATTTGTGGGCAAAAATCATATCTCTTTATCTTAATTAACTATTTTAAGAGGGAATCTCGGTAGACCCAACAAAGTTAGAAGAAGGTTTACTGTAGGAAAGACAAAAGACAGTGACATTTTTCTCATGTTAGCAGGCTACATACTACATATGGTTCGATAAAGGATTCTATAAGTTGGTGTTGTTGCTAACGCGATTAAAACCTTTTGTATGGAGTCAAAAATGCTAAGACAATTTCCACAAATTGAATCATAAACCAGCATCGTCACTAGTGTTAGACGTACCAAATCATAATGGAGGATTTGAGGTTGCTTCGATGTGTGCTAATGCAAGATAGCAAAGTTGTGGCATATGCGCCTTGACAATTGAGACATCATGACGATAGCTAACCAACTCATAATTTGGAGTAAGTAGCGATAGATTTTGCCTTAAACATTTGAAGGCATTATTTGGACGAGATTTGATTCGAAGTGTTTAGTAACCACAAGAATATGAAGTATTTGTTTGATAAGAAAAAGTTCAATATGAGGTAAATAAAAATGATGGATGGAATTCTTAAAGGACTACTATGACTTCTTCTGATTGCAGTATCACCCAAGGAAAGCAGTTATTGTAGCAAACGCTCTTAGCAAAAAATTTCTGCATGTGAGTACTATGATAATCGAGGAAATAGAGTTGATGGCAGGGTTCAGTATGATGAATTTAGTAGTGCAGTTTAAAGCCAAAAGTTTCACTATTGGGATGTTGAAAATCACAAGAGACTTATTTGATATAAAATGATAAACAATAAACAATGTGTGTGACATAGCTCACTTTATTTGGGGTTTTGTCTGAAAAGCGATGCGTGGATGTAGATTCAGTTCGTAGAAATTTTACATAATAAATCGCATTTCTACCAACAATGTGTATGATATTTTGACTAAAATGTGATATAATTAGAACATATGGACATAGGTCAACATTTTCAAGCTCGGTAAAATTACCAGCAAGGAACAACCAATTGAATGTTATTGTACATTATATGTGTTTTTGATTGAGATTCAAAAGTAATCTGACTATAAGATAATATTAATGTCCAAAAATCCAGCCTAAAAAATTCAATGTTTTTTCAAACAACAATAAAAAGTAACTCATGCTTCCATACATCTTCCTCCTTCGCAGATTCATGTTTTGACAGAAACATTTTGTTTCTTCAAAAATAATTTGAACCAAAGTACCAAACACCCTCAATATTTGTATTAAACTTAGAAATTTTCCTCGAGGTTAAGCTGGGGAAATAATTATTCCAAAATTTGAAGTAAAATAAAGAATTCCTTCTTCACTAATTATTCCAAGGTTCAAAGCAAAACTCTTGATAGAAACTACGGATCATAATATGGACTACAAAAAAAACGATCATGGACAAGATATACAAATCAAATAAAATTAAGCATGCGTTTGGCAGAATCTAAAGTGTTAAGTAGTAGCATAGCAACTGTCATTGGTCCAACTCCTCCAGGCACCGGGGTAATAGCAGCTGCCATCATTACTGCTTCTTCATAGCATACATCACCTACGAGACGGTAACCATCCTCGCAGCTAAGATCCTCCACCGGACTTGTTCCAACATCAATCACAGTTGCACCAGGCTTTATCCAGTTGCCACGGACCAAATTAGGTACTCCAGCAGCTGAAACTAGAATATCAGCATCAGAAGTGATCTGTTGAGGATTTTCTGTAAATGGATGTATAACAGTGACTGTAGCATGGTGTCTCTGCCAACATAGCAATGATATTAAACCTCCTTTGTGTAAAGAAAAATTAAGTAGAGAAGCCATGATTTAAAATGAAATACACGCACGCTTTACCTGCAATAACAAGGATGTAGGCAACCCAACAATATTACTTCTTCCAATTACTACAGCTTTCTTGCCCATAATCTCCACTCCGGATCGGATCGATAACTCAACGCAGCCCTTTGCAGTACAGGGAGTAAACAGTGGCTCTCCTCCTTGGATTGCAATATTCCCTATATTAAGAGGATTGAAACCATCCACATCTTTTTCTAGACTTAGAGCACCCAAGACTTCTTCCTCATCTAGATGCTGTCCCAAACATTTTGCAATTAGTCAACCACAAGAGATTTTAAAAAAAAAAATATATATATATATATATATATATATATATATGAACGCATGCTAATTTTCAATAGTTATTTGCTATATATGTACAGCTGACATGTAAACTCGTTAATCAGAAAAACAATATGATAACAGAATATTTCCCCTGCTCAAGACTCCTCCGAACAACAAAATTTAGGTTCACAAATATTATATTTATTATTTTATCAATGACAACGAATTCTGTCTACATCAACTAGTTATGCTACCTATCAACAGCAATAAATAAATTACAGTTTTTTCTTTTTTAATTTTCTTCCGAGTTTTTGGAGTTGCGGTTCTGGTGTGAAGGAGGATACAAATTGAACAAGTTCAACAACTTCAGATGTCTGAACACATGGTAAGTTCAACAACTGTGTTTCTAATCCAGATGATTTACCTATTGCTTTGAGGAAAGGAAAAAGATCTTGTGCTAAATACCCTATTTCTCAATTTGTTTCCTCAAAGAATCTTTAAGTACAGAACAGGAGTTTTATTTCAGCCCTTGGTTCTGTAGCAATTCCAACAATAGTACAATAAGCATCCAGAAGGACAAGAATTGGGTTCTAGACTTCTAGCCTAGCCTAGGAAGATTGCAGTAATTCCTTGGGATTGAAGTTTCCTACTCCAAACAAGGCATGATTTGTGTTTAACTCGATGGAAATATGTTCTTTATCTTCGCAAGGAAACAGGGAAGTTGGGTCTAAGTCCACTGGTTTACCCATTGAGAGCCACAAGATGGAAAATGATGAAGCCATGGTTAGACCGCAGTGTCGGAGGAATGTACAAAAATTGATATAGCTTGCACATATTAGACCATACTTAGCATAAGCAGTTAATAATGTTAGCCAGAATATCTTAAAATTACACCTACAAGGGGATTGCTGCTCAAGAAAGGTGCAAGTTTACACAGATACAGATTATGGAAGGTGGGTCAGTTGTTGTAAGGAAGTCCACCATTGGCTAGTAGGGTATGTTTTCAGGTGGCAATTGGCCACCATTTAAAAAAGTTGTGATTTGTTCCCTGATGGTGCTTGAATTAAAAAAAAAAAAATAGATAGTGTTGTAAAAAAAAAAAAAAAAAAAGAGTAACGTGTCATATCCATTCATAACTTTGTGAACATCAGTCAAACTAGTCCCCAATATTATCGAAATTCCAAATTAATTCTCGAGATAGCAAAACGTGAGTCACATTACTCTCAACCATTAGTGGTTCACAAAGTCAGGAACTAATTTAACCGTTGGCCACGATCTTAGAGACTAATTTGACTGATAGTACGTCATTTTTGGTCATTCCATTAGTCCATGTTAAAGAACCGTCGTTAATGTCAGGATTGACGTGAGACACATTTTCCTATCTTAGGGACCAATTTGAAATCTTGAAAATCTTATGGACTAAATTCATCAATGCCACAAGTCATGACCAATCTAACATATTAATTTTTTTAAAAAAATAAATAAAAAAATAAAAGTAAGAGATACGAAAAATACTAACTTGTGGGAGAGGAAGTTGCACAAGAATACCATGAATAGAGGGATCCTTATTAAATTTGATGACAGCATTACGAAGATGAGCTTGTGCACAATCAGCAGGTAATTCAGTCACCAAAGACTTGATTCCAACTTCCTCACATGCCATTATCTTATTCCGAACATAAATCCGAGAATCCCTTCTCTCACCCACCAAAATGACACCTAATCCTGGAACTACACCAATGCATCTCTTCATTCTTGCTACCTCTTCAGCTATTTTGGATTTTATTTCCATCGAAATCAATTTTCCATCAAGCACCTTAGCAGCAGCAGCAGCCTTAAATGTGTGGTGAGGAGAATGAGAAGTGGTCCAGGTGTGGTTGTCGTAAGGAAGGTCGAGAGAAGAGAGAGATGATGGAGACATTAAAATTTGATTGGGTTCAGAATTGGGTCTTGTAGTGCTGCTCATTAGCCTTATGTTTCTTACGCATCTCATTCTCACCAACACCATCATACGAATTAAGGTTCGTTGGTTCGAAAGCGCAAAACAATAAATACAAAATTCACTTACCGGAAAGACATCTGGACAAGACCATAGCTATGGAGGCATCTCCTTTCACCCCTATTCGTTGCCAAATGCCAACAAAGTCGTTTTTCTTTTCAAAAACAAAAAGTCGTTTTTTTATAAGCTTAATTTTTTTTTGAATAGATTCTTTTTTTTTTCTTATTTTGATTTCTTTATTTATTTTTTTAAATCGATTTGGTTCTGTTGTGATAATAATTTTAGTTTTATTCGAAATATTTGTCATCGTTGAACTTCCATAAATAGATACTCACATATATTCTTAGGTCTATATCAATAAAGTTTCTATTGTCATTTCCGTCTATATATTTATTATATTGTCATCTCTGTTCATATCGAACCATCGCGAAATCAGTTTGCTCCAATATTGACGAAACAATATCACTATTCCTAACTTTCGCAAGTAGTGGTTAGAAATTTTTTAGGTTGATTGGCCTTTGTTCAAGTCTTAACGTAAAGCGAAAGAACTTTGTTGTATTAACCTAAATCATTTTTTAGGTTGATTTACGTTAAAAAATTTCCATGAGTTAGCTTAATCCACTCTTGGTTATTTTTAATTTACATAGTTGATTGTAAATGTTGACAATTTTAATAATTATTCCTCAATGAATTTAATAAAATAAAAAAGGAAAAAAAATCACATTATCAAGAAGTAGTCACTTTTAGCGAGGTTTGGTTTAAAATCGTCAGTAACACAATCTCATCTGCCCTTTGGTAATTAGTTCTTCTTGGTACATTATTTCATTATTGATGATTTGGCTTGGGTACTTGATTGTTTGGTACATTATTTCATTATTGATGATTTGGCTTGGGTACTTGATTGTATTACCGATAGGGAATCTCTTGGTAATTATCGACAGACCGAAAAATGTGGTCTGATCCGGTCTCACAGTCCGATCCGATCCCAAAAAATGAGACCATACTTGAATGGTCCGGTCCACGGTCTCACATATTATTAGACCGCTGGGACCGGACAGGACCGATAGGGTTAATAATTAAAAAAAAAAAGCTACAGAACCTAACAATATATACTAAAAAGTAAAAAAACCTAGCCACCAAATGCTGGAACTAGTGCCCTTCGAAGCCATTCAGTAGAAACTTGCGGTTTTGATTGGAAACTTGCAGAGGGTGGAAACTTGCGGTTAAGAAAATGTAAGGTGGGTTTTGAGCAATTGGTGAAGAAGTATTTTCGGTTTGGTCGTTCTAAGGTGGGTTTTGAGCTCTCGCTGTCGCGGTCTCCCTTCTCCCTGCCGTTGTCGTTGCTCGCTCTCGCCGTCGCGATCTCCCTTCTCCCTGCCATCGTCGTCGCTCGCGGTCGCCCTCGCTCTCGCTGTCGGTGTGCCTCTTTCTTCCGCATTCCACCGATTCCACCGATTCCAGCAGATCGGTGTCCCTCTTTCTTCCTTTCCATCAGATCTGCGTCTGTCTCTCCCTCCTCCCTCCGATCCAATCCGCCGCCGCCTAAGAACCAAGCCGTTCCTGCTGCTGCTGCAAGAAGGCTGCTCGAAGGCTGCCACAAGTTAAAAACGCAATTTCAAAAAAAAAAAGACCTTTAACCATGATGGTCTAAATGGATCAGACCGGACCGTAACGGTCTGGACCATTACGGTCCGGTCCGGTCTTTGCATATGAAAAACGTTGGGATCGGACCACCTTAATTTAATCGGTCCGGTCCCTAAAGTCCATTAAAGACCGAACCGGACCATTACACCCCTAATTATCGAGATATTCATCCCTCGATAATTCAATTTTTTATTGACTAATACTCCCTCCGTTTCGTATGTAATGTTTTTTGTATTATGTTTCATAAATCTGTTGTTTTATAAATCCAATATATAATTAATATTATTTTTCCAAACATACCCATATTTATTATACTCTATTTTTCACTTTCAATACTTTTCTCTCTCTTCAATAATGATTATATAGGGGCATTATAGTCAAAATACAACAAACCCTTACCTTATTTAACCATTCCTTAAAACTCGTGCATAACCTTAAAACACACTACATATGAAACGGATAAAATATCAGAGTGGATAATCTTTTCTTTGACTTTTTCTATGGCTAGCCGCATCACTTTCATTATCAACCCACAAATTGCACACCATCATAAATTAATTAGGATTCTTTTCCCCTTTAGACGTATAAAAAAAAAAAATCTACTCCTACGTTTTGTAAGAAGCTTTATACTATTATTATTGCATTTCAAATTAATTTCCTTTTAATCGTATTATTATTCTATCTTGATTTTATTTCAAATTAGTAACGCTTTTGCACTTATTTTTCATAAACTTTGGTACTATTAATTACTTAATTTGAAGTGTAAACTTTTCATAATTTTAAAAAATATTATTAAAGTCTCAATTCATCTCTCTTGAATTTGAATCAAAGTCCAACACAAAACAAATAAATTAGTAAAGTGGCAAATATAGGAAATTAAATTACAGAAATGTAAATCGAGATCGACAAATTAAGAAAAATAAAATAAACAAGGTCCAATATAGTTATATAGTTGTCATTAGTTGATTTTTAACCATGATGTTAGGGGTTCGATCCCTGCCGTGGATATGGAAAAGAGTTGATAAAGACAAAACTCACTTAAGTGATCTCTACGCCTCGGAAGGAATTAGTCTTCGCTATCAGCTAAATAAACAAGGTATGTCAACTTATTACTCCCTCCGTTTCACTTTAAGTGTCTTTTTAACATCAAAATTTTGTTTCAAAATAAGTGTCTTTCTACCAAATCTAGGCAACATTTAATACTGTTTTTCTTATTTACCCTTACATTTAATGTTGTTTTAGTTTTGAAATTTGTAATACTAGTAATTATGCATTGACAAAATAAAAATATTAAATAGGGGTATTTTTGACAAAATACACATAAAACTTACAATAATCATCATAATCAACACTTTCTTAATCTATGTGCAAAAGTCCAAAAAGGCACTTAAAGTGAAACGGAAGGAGTACTATTATATATATACACACACATCGAACACTCCCTCCGCCTCGAAATATAAGCAACAAAAAATATGCTTCTCTTAATTTAAAATATAAGCAAAACTATCCAACTTGCTTTTGACTACTTAAATAGTAGGATAAGAAGCATACATGGCAATGCCACAAACACCTTCTGGCTGCCCATTTTCTCTTTCTATCCACATGTATCCACCATCACCCCAATAGCTACCCCATGAATTCTTAACCAACCAGTACTTGGTTCCACTTCTGCTTATCCCATAACCAATTGCTGTAACATAATGGTTAAGATTAGTTTCTCAAGGTCCATTAAATATCCCTTCTTTGTAAAATCTGAAGTATTGGTTTATAGAGACTCCAACTGAGACTGGTTGGTGTGCCACAGCTAGTAGCAGTTGCTCTTCATCATTTGGAGGCACATTTACAAAACCACTTATTTGAGCTGCAGGTGACACCTCTCTGCATCTTTCCACAAATCCTTGGTATGGATAATCATATTCACCAGTTATTCCTTGCATTTGTATGATGTCATTAAAGATATTTTGTGTCCATCCTGTTCCGCAACCTTGTCTAGTGCAATCAACCAATTGTTGTTCAGATAATGAGATCAAATTACCAGTTTTGATTTTGACAATACCCTCTACAGCTGCGACGGCTGAAAATATTGAACAACTATCTGCATGCATGGATTAAATATATATATAAATATATAAGACAGATTATTAGTGTCAAAAATCACGGTACAATTCACATTATGTCCCTAAATATAAGACACATTTAAAACTTTTATTTATTTATTTTTCTGTTTATAAGATTTTATATCAATTTTCAATGACAATTAATTATTTCTTATTATTAACACCATAATTTACTTAACACTTTTTAGATTCTCAATAATATTAATAAGGGTAATTTTGAAAATACATATTAAATATTCACATTTTCAATACCATTAACTAAATTAACAAATTTTCTTAATGGATATAAAATCTAACAAAAGTGTCTTATGTAAAGGAACGGAGAGATTATTATTCAAAAGGCTAGTAATTATGAAAATAAAAAATCATCATTAATTCAAAAAATTTGATTGTCAAAAAGAAAATTAAATGTTTCAAAAGGCTCCATTCAATTGCCTTATATGGTATAATTAATCAAAATTAATGCTCTTTTTTGACCATAGAGGTGTTATTCTTAAATCAAAATTTAAAAATTTGTTGTTTCGGGTAACAAAGAAGAGATGATGTGTAAGAATAATGTTTTCTTTTTTTTTTTACTTTTTTACTCTCTTCGATCCAAAAGTCTTGACTGAGTTTTTAGAATGTGTTAAATGATGTAAGAATGTAGGGTAATTTAACTAAAATATCATTATGTTATCATTAATTATTAAGGAAAGAGGAGGGAACAAATTGGAGCAAAAAAGAAATAATTATGAATAAAGATATAGCTTTTAAAAATAAGATAATTATTTATTGGATTTGTAAATGATCAAAATATATGAATAAAAAAGAAAAAGTTATATGACCAAAACTTTTAAATTGAAGAAAGTAATTGTTGTATCTTGTGAAAAGTTAAAACAAAGTTACTTAAGAATGATGTAAAAAATGACCTTACTCGCTACTTACCACAGCGGCCTTGTGATTTTACGTTGGTGACGGCTCCGTACTCTCTCCAATCTAAATAACTAGGAATAGAAGTCAAATTTATGGGTATAATTGATGCCACGTTGGATGAAAATAATGGTGTTTGGGTAGAATTATGGAGCCCAGTGTAAAATGTATTAAACTCTTCCGTAGTCAAATCAGCAAATTGGTTCAAACCCAACTTATAAGTACTCATCCGGTCCTATATATAGGACATATTCTAGAAGTAATCTTTGGTCTTATATATAAGACATTTTGTATTTTCTATGCATCATTTATTGCTTTTTCTCTTTTTTGCCCTTATTAAATGCATGTGTTTTTTGTTGTTCATTAATGAGTGTGAATTTTTCAAGAAAAGTTGAGAGGGTAAAATTGTAATGTTACACTATATTCTCATAGAATTCATAAAACTAACTACTTTTCTTGATCTGAGGAATATGGTTAAGTATGTCCTATATATAGGACCGGAGTATTATTCTTAACTTTGTTGAAATTCTCTATGAATTCCAAGTTCTCGAAGAATATCTTCGAGCGCTTCTCCTTCTCGTTATTGTCTACGTAAGAGCGGCCATATTGAGACATCCATTGCTCGTGTATTTTTGCAACAGATGATTCAGACAGCTTTCGGGACATGGCTTGATTTGCACATGCCCAGAAATAGATGATGCAAACAACAAAAATGAGATGCTTCATCCCAAAAAATAACAAACAAGTTTTATAGATATAAAACACTGTTCTACGTAATGACTTGTATTGATAGTCTAGCTGTGAGAAAGTACCACAGATTTGAGATATTTATATGAATCGAAATCGTATTTTTCGTTTATTGGTGATTGGAATAACTTTAATATATTTATTGTTGTTTTGAACAAATTTATTGTTGATTTCTACTTTTAATTAAAAATAATAAAAATGAATGATGGATAATAAATTGAAAATATAAAATTTTTATATAATAAGTGTACACATGTTAATCTCATAAAATATATTAATAATAATAGCAATTGACTTTTTTTTATAAATAAGTTAACAAGAACTATTATCCCCTCCGTCGTATAATAAAATGGTAATAAATTGAAAAAGTCAAAAAATTAAGAAGATATGCATTTAATGGTTTGTCCAATATATACATCAATCAATTATATATCAAACACATGATTTGATGCACTTTGCATTAAACTACTAATCATTAGTCAAAATTTACAATTTCTAAGCTTTTAATTTATTACTCCTCCGACTCGAATTATAAGCAATTTCAACTAATTTTACACTTATTAAGGAAGTTAGTTGATTGTATTTAATTTTCTCAAATTTATAAAAAATTAGAGGTATTTTAGGAAAGTAGTATTGAGAATGAAACAAAAATTAAATAAGATAACAAATTTCTAGAGATGTTTTAGGAAAGTGACATTGAGAATGAAACAAAATTTAATAAAGTTAGTTAATTTTGCTTATATTTTATACCAAGAGAAGTATGTTTTTTGTTGCTTATAATTCGAGCCAGATGGAGTACTTTAACTTTAGTTTGAGACAAAAAGTTCTGTCATTTTTTACTATCATTGTGGGATGAATTGAAAGGAGTACACAACACATACTCCCACCGATTTTATTTATAGGTCACATATTAAGAATTTTTTGGTCTTATTTATAAGTTATTTTATATTTTCTAGGAAATATTTATTGTTCTTTTTTCTTGTTTGTCTTTTGTTCATTAATGTGAAATAAAACATTTATGAAATTTTTAATGCAAATTTAGAGAGTAAAATTGTAGTAATGTTAAATTATCTTTTTAGAGTTTCAAGAAATGTAATTGTCATCTTTAACCGTGTGATATGGTTAAGTATGACCTATAAATAGAATTAGAAGAAATATACTACTCCCTCCGGTCCTATATATAAACCCTCTTTCAAGACCTTTTTTTTTGTCCTTAATATAAGTCACATTTCCAATTAATTACTTTTTTTTCACAAACACTCATATTTACTTAACACTTTTTACATTCTCAATAATAATTATAGGGGTACTTTTGAAAATAATACCAAATATTTACATTTCCAATGTCACTAACTAACTTTCTTAAAGTGAGTGAAATTGGTCAAAAGGTGCTTATATTAGGGATCGGAGGGAGTATAATATCCAATGGCAATTGTTATCCGTTTGACTTTTTTATTTAAAAAAAAAAAACTTAGTTTGATTGTTATTGAATGTATTGGTTGTTGAAATATTAATATATATATATATATAAACTTAACATTTACAGTAAAAGGAAATATTTGAAAACATTAATTGAAACTTCTAAATATGAAAATTGGCTTCAAACTTTGTAAAATGATGAATATGAGTTTTATTAATTTTATACAATTTTTAAAATAAATAATATATGTGAATTTTTATAAAATATTGGATAATATATATAATTTATTAATAATAAATAATAATATATATAAATAATATATTATGCAATTATGTGATGATTATTGTTCCAAAAATGAACAAGATGTAGAACTTAAAAAGATAAGTGCAAGGAAGGCTATAAATTGAAATTTATCACGGTCGACCTTTTCGTAAGGCTTACATCCAGACTCTCAATAAAGTATTTTCGATTTTGTTGTATTAATTAATTGGAATTCCAAAATCCAATACAAACCCTAGTATCCTGAAAACTACTTGATTGGATACACTGCTAAAAAAAAGTTTTTTAGTGACCGCAAATTTCGGTCACTAAATAGCATTTTTCGGTCACCAAATATGTTAGTGACCGAACTAGTGACTGCATCGGTGCGGTAGCTAAAAGTGGCGTCCCAAACGAATTAGTGACGGAATTAAGCAGTCAAAAAAATTGCATTCCGTCGCTAAAATAGTTACCAATAAAAAGTGGAACCAGTTTAGTGACTGAAAATTTGACTTTAGTGACCCAACAATACGTCACTAAATATTAACCGTCGCTAAAACGGTTGCAAAATAAAAAGGACCAATTTAGTGACGGAAAATTTCCTTTTAGTGACGGAAATTTCGTGACTAATTTATAACCGTCACTAATAGTGACGGAATTGTCAGTTTTGTGAATACGGTTTGTAGTCACTAATAGTGACGGATTTCTACATTTTGTGGTTACGTTTTTCCAGTCACTATTAGTGACGCATTTTTCAGTCACTATTACGTTTTTTTAGTCACTATTTAAAAAATTTGTGACCGCAACTTTTGAATGGCTAATGACTATTTTTATCCCTGTTTTTATCGCAAAATATATATTAGCTACACTTATTTCACAAAATTTAGAAAAATAAACACTATTGACAAATAAAAATATAAAATAAGATTTAATTGTTGTACATCATCTATCAACAAATAACATAAACCATGTCTTAATAATAATCCAGAAATTTTAAACCAAACACAAATTGTCGTAAACATAAACACAAACACCAATTGATAATAAAATGGAATGATACTCAATTTTAAAACCAATGGCAAGGGCCAAAACTAATATTATTATTGTCTATAAAAGCATGTTTCCTATGCCAACTCATTTAAAAATTGGAAGGCTGATTCTCAAGATGCTCATCTGCTGGTTTCATGTCTGAGAAATCCTTTAATTATAGTGATGTAGAGAGGTCATCCATTGAGAAGGGAATGCTGTCAAAGAAGCAAAAGTCATTTTTAATTAACAAGTAGCATTCTAACATAGTATGAACTATGAACAAATATGTTCTAACTACAATAAACAACAAAGAATTGCGATATAAACCAACTAAAATTTTTTAAGTCTCTTCGTCCACTTCGTCAACTTTCTCAACTGCGGACTTAAGTGTCCCATAAAAACATCTTCAGGAACTAAAATGAATTTTCATATTTTGATGGACTAAAGTGTCCCATTTAAACAACATGAAGGACTAAAGTGATACTTCAATTCACTCTTAATTTTATTAGTTAGTGACATTGAAAATGCGAACATTTGATATATTTTTACAAAATTATACTACCCTTACAATTGTTATTGGAACTTTAAAAAGTGTCGCGTAAATAGGAATATTTATTTAAATAAATAATTAAATGTTATTGTAAATTAGAATATGTTCTCATAAATAGAACCAAAATAAAATTTTCAAAAGATTCTTATACAAAGAACCAGGATTGGACATATAAATTGATGTTAAAATTTCATGTAATTAAAATAAGGGATTTCTTATCTAAGGGCTGAGGTTTAGCATTAAATAATCTGCTAATTTCAACACAAATTAATTACCCAATGTTACTATAATTAATATTGATTTGTACCTTATTTAATTCTTACTTCCACAGTCATTAATTAATCATTTACAATTCCAATTAAGCCATTTTCATTTGAATATTATTAACGCAACGAACATTGCTGCAAGCCACCGGAAGTCTGCCAAGTCCGCAACATCCGAGTAGTAAAGTAAATGAAAAACAACCCACTCTACAGTACATTTGCAAGAACATAATAAAATTCATATTTTTTATAAAAAAAAAATCAAAATTCTGCAGTTCAAAATTTCCAATTTCAAAATTCAAAATAAACAGCTACCTTCAAATAAAGTTAAAATTTTTGTAAAAATAAAGTTTTATATTCTACTCAACAGCCAAAAATTACAATATAAAAAAACGAGGAAAGCTACAACAAAGCAGAGATTAAAAAACGAGGAAAGAAGTTTGATGCAACGAGGAAATAAAAAACGAGATTCAACAAGATGAGATGACCAGGAAAAAGTTAGAAAAAATGAAATTAGAAAAAACGAGGAAAGAAGTTTGATGCAAAATATTCCAAAGCAAAATAAGATTCAGCATAGAAGAAGACGCATAAGCAAAATAAAAATGAAAAAAAAGCATAAAAAATTAGCAAAAAACGCAGATCTAACCAGATAGGGGAAGAACAAGAATTAGATTTTGGGGTTTAGGAGAGATATTGCTCATACCTTTGATTACAACAATGGAAGATTCAATTTTGACTTTTGTTAGTTGGAGTGATAAGGTGATGGGGGCTGAGTAGATGAGAAGAGTAGAAGAGAAGAGGGCTAAGTAGATGAGGGCTTGGTATAAGAGTAGAGGAGTACCCATATTATTATGCGAAAAGAAGAGTAGAAGATGGAAGGGAAGATGTCAATGGCGCTAATTTTGGGAAGAGGAAAGGAACTCGCGCTATTAGTAAAAGGGTATTACAGGCATAAAGAAATTGAATAACTAATAATAAAAAGTAAATCAATATTAATTATAGTAATAGTGGGTAATTAATTTGTGTTGAAATTAGCAGATTATTTAATGTTAAACCTCAGCCCTTATAAGAAATCCCTTAAAATAAATATTAAATTATTTAAAAAAAATGGCATATCTATCGTGTTCCTCCCCAAATCCAGCATATCGGAAGATGTTTTCGTTCGTTACCGTCTATTTTTTATATTAATTAACATCAATTAAATATTATGGCATATAACCAATGTGGGGTTGGTCAATTGGTCTAGTCTCGAGTTCGAGCGGTATCAAGCAACCCCCGCTGGGAGACTCCTAGCGCTTAGTGCGAGCTCAGTTGGGTCGGACCCGATGAGTCGCGTCGGATTATGGATAAACCAAATTCGGGTACCGGTTGGTGTATACCAAAAATAAATATTATGGTATGTACCGTTGCAAACTTTTGCACGATAGGAATGTTAACGGGAAATTCATATTTCTGCTGCCTATTACTGAGTGATAGTTTTTTTTTTAATCCAAAGCGAGTGATTTATGATTGCTTTTCAGATCCAAAGTGAATGATTTGTGATTTTTAGATCCAAATGGTTCTGATTTTTTATTTTTGTGTTTTTAAACTTTACGTACTCTAGCATTTTGATTCCCTTATAGGGTTGGAAAATCAGGAGACAAAGAAGTTTTCCATCAATAAAAAAAGGTGAGTTGAATACTCAACTCCCTCTAACTATTGGCCATATCTATTAGCTAGTAATAAGTAATGATGTTAGCTGCTTACTTTTCTGGTTTGGTGGTAGTAATCCGTGAAATTGTGTAAATAACTAAAGTTTTTATGATTCATTTTTAATGTGTGTACGGTATGGTATATTTAAATACCAAGTTTATTATTTAATTCGTTCTTTCTTTTGAGTTTTGTCTTATTTGAAATTATGTCTATTGTGCTTTGAGGTTTCAGATTTGGTTTGGTTAGCATAAAGGAAGATATTTGCTAAAGATATTCATTTGATAAATGGCCTAGGATCGGAGAATGCCGCTGCTGTGTGGATTAGAGACAGAATATGGCGAAGGAATTAAGACGGAAACTATTTCTGTCTGTAATTAGAGACGGAACTTGGCCCATTAGAGACGGATTTTGCATTTGGAAATTTCCGTCTCATATTAGAGACGGATTTTTTATTATTGGAGACGGAATTTTCCATCATTATACGGATTTTATTTTATTATAATAGAGACATAATTTTTATTCCGTCTCTAATATTTTTTGCGACGCCAAAATTAGGGATGAACTGAATTCTATCTCTAATTCCGTCTTTGATGCTGTTGGAGACGAAATTTCCTTTATTTAGAGACGAAATCCGTTCCGTATCTAAATCTGAAATTTCTAGTAGTGTGTTGATACTGAGATGACGTAGGCGTCAAAGGGGTTTGATAATGTTAGAGGGGAAAATAATACTTACAAGCTAAGAGTTACTTGCACAAATGAATTTAAGGCTATGTTTGGATTGAAGGAATATGATAAAATGGAGTGGAGTAGAATGATATTTTATTATTTTCCATTGTTTGAATTACATTTAATTTGTCACAATGGAATGAAATGGAGGATGATGGAATAGATTCCACCCAATTCCATCCAAAACCTAAATTTTTCTTCCCTTTCAAATTGGGAGCAAAATGATAAAATCAAAAATTTGTTCCCTTCCCTCCTAAATTATCCAAACAATAGAATGATAGTTTTATCTCATTCCACTCCACTTCTCTCCATTTCACTAAACTCCGTTCCACTCCACTCCATCCATTTATTATTAAATATCCAAACATAACCTTAGGGTTGAGCGGGGAATTATTTTGAAGAGTGGTGATGATGAGAAGGAAGTTGGGATTTTGCCTGAACAAGATTTAATATTTAGTATGATTGAAAGTGCAATTTTAACAGTTTTTTTTGTTCTTTTTGTTCAAACATACTAATGAGAGGTGGCTACTGTTTTTCTTTTTTCATATCTTCATTTTGGCATGATTAGAGTATAGCAACCTATAATCTAATTTTTATGTAATACTTCTTTTAAATTATTATTATTTGAATTTTTTTCATGTGTTGCTATCTTTGTTATTGGCATGACTAAATGCATATATACTTTTGCAGTCATAAAATTACCAAATTATCATATAACTACTGTTAATTTCTTCCTTCAGAACATAATAGATTAATTTTCCGCAATTTCCATTTTAGTTTTTATTATTGTAAAATGCTAAAAAGAGGTTTGATGATAAAGAAGGTCCATGTTTATGTAACTTTTGCATAAACCAATATAAATTAGTCATCTGCTCAATTAGGTAACTAATTCGTTCGTATGATTGAGGTTTTTTTTTGGGTGATGCTCTCAGCAAAAGACACTTTTTATTTATATCAACCAAAAATCAAATCTATGATCATATCACTAAGAGACGCAAATTTCATCCATGTATACTAGTTTCTACTAGTATTTTATTTGTATCCTTTCTCTATATAATGTTTTTTTATTTATATTCATTACTTTATATAACTATAATCTTATTTCTCATTCACATTTAACTATTATTAATTAGACACAAATTTCATCCACGTATACTAGTTTCCACTAGTATTTTATTTGTATCCTTACTCTATATAATTTTTTTTATTTATATTCATTACTTTATATAACTATAATCTTATTTCTCATTCACATTTAACTATTATTAATTAATTATATGCCATAATAATTGACTCTTTACTTGAATTTGGTTATATTCTGACAAGTTTGCTTATATTTATTGATGGCTAACGGCATAATTTGAAAGGATCCAGTTATTTTTTATGAACTGTTTGTTAATAAATTTTTTTTAAGGTGTTTGTTAATAATTAAAGAAAGGCTAATTTTTTTTTTAAAAAAAAAAGGAAAGAAAGAAAGAAAGTCTTCATACAAAATACAAATAGTAAAAATTTAATTTGCTTTTTAAATTTTGATTGAAGTTTTTTTTAATCATTTTCTTTTTAAATTTGTTTTTCAATTTTTACAATTTTAAATAGCTACTTAAATTAAATTTTGTAATGTATCTTTAATCGGAACTTTTTTCCTTACAAAACAAAAAGTTATCAAAATCTTTACTAGAAATAACATGAAAAAAACAAATACTTAATATATGTGCATCGCACGGGAAGGATAGCTAGAAAAGGCCATCCAAAAATGAGTTGCCCATTGGATAGTAGAAGAGGTCGCAGAAACCGCCCTGACCTGTAGGGGATAAAATAACATATAATGGTCCACATCGTTAATGGCATTGTCAAAGATGCACAACTTAACTATGATACTATAAGTATAAGCGTCGCAACGAGCCAATGATTTTCATTTCTGCTATAGTAAGTTTTAAATTAAAATACTATAGTTTGGTGGTAGACAAACAAATATCTTCGGGGAATAAGGTAAGGGTCGTCTACTTTCGCACCGCAAAATGGTCCTCAGCCACCAAATATTTTAATCTATCCGATTTCGATCTTATTGCTGACATTTTCTTATTATCGCCGACGATGCAAATTTAGTAATATTTAAAGCTGACCTAAAGGCCAAGATGGATACGTGAGAACCCAAAGATGTTTATGGCTTACGTGTTACTATCTAAACATCTAAACATAATGCTATCAATTTTAGCATAATGTTATCTTAAGTGTCCCTGAAAAAATATTCAGAAATTAAAAGTAAATTTTTATATTTTGAAGGACTAAAATATCTACACTCAAATTTAAAATTGGTATATACAAATGACCGCCAGAACCTTCTAGTCAGTGTCTTTAATAAGGATTAAAGGAATATTATCATAGACATATACTATACTCCCTTTTGTGTTTTTATTAAGGATTAAAGGGAATATTATCATAGACCTATACACCCTTTTGTCCTTAATGCAAGACCCCTTAAGACAAATCTGCATTCATGAAGAAAAGTGATTAATAGGAAAGTGATTAATTTTGTTAATAACATTGTAAATGTAATTTTTATATTTTTTTTGTTCAAACACTTATAATTATTATTAAGACTTTAAAAAATGTTGACTAAAAATAAGTATCTGTGGAGAAAAAATTAAATGACATTGAAAATTAGAATCAGGTCTTATAAATAGAAAAAAAAAATTCCATAAATAATTTTATATTAAATACCGAAAGTAGTATTTAATAATCTTATATTAAATAACCTTATAGTCAAAGCCTTTATAATAAAGACAAATAAGAGGAAAAATATATTATGTAAAAAATGTAAAATGACTTATTAAAAGAACCACCAAAATCTTAAAAATTGTGACTCGTACTTACATTAAGTTGATTTTCATAATTTAAGTTTGTTCTTATATAGATTAATTAAAAAATATCTATATATACATACATAACAGGAGGAGTGTTAATATATATAGAGAGAGCTTGCTTTCCTAAGTTGCATAGAAATTAATAATTTGATGCCTTCCATCGCAAATAAAAAAGTGGGAAGGAAGATTATGACAAAAGTATACCCGAATTATGCAGCAGCCGCCACCACCACCACCACAAGTGCCAAAAAGGAGAGGGAAGCATCCACCACCATAGATCATGACACGGTGGCGGTGCTGACAGTGTGGAAGAAGTCTCTGTTGCTAAACTGCAAAGGATTCACCGTGTTTGATGCCCATGGCAATCTAGTGTACAGGGTTGATAACTACATGGCACAACATAAGGATCACATTCTTCTCATGGATGCGCAAGGCACGCCTCTCCTCACCATCCGCCACCGCAAGGTACTTTTCATTAACCTGCCCAGAGCCTAGCCTACCTTCTTTGTCTTTGATCTAATAATAATAATAATAATAATAATAGCTACACAATTTTAATGAGGAATAAATGGTGAATCTATCAGAGGCTGAGTTTGGGAGACAATTGGCTCGTGTATGAAGGAGAGGAGGTCACTTCCTCCAAACCCATTTGCACAGTGAGGAAGCAGCTGAACAAGTGTACTCTGGCACAGGTGCTGATGACCAGCATCTCACCAGAAAATGAAAATGAAAAGAACAAGAAGAAGGAGAAAGAAGTAGCATATATGATACAAGGATCATACTCAAAGCGTAGCTGCACAGTATATGACAACAAGAGTAGAAGGGTGGTTGCAGAGATAAAGAGGAAAGAGGGAATCACTGTGGGTGGTGGTGGTGGAGGAGGTAGCAGTGTAGTAGCCTCCTTTGGTGCTGATGTCTTCCGCCTCATCGTTCAGACGGAGGAGATGGACCCCACTCTCGCCATGGCCTTTCTCATCATCCTTGATCACATGCTTTCTTAGCTTGATTATTACTGCATATAATATATATATATATAAAATATAGTGATCTTCAATCCCCATGTAATCCTCATGATAAGTAATCCTTGAGCTTGGATTTTTCATTTTATATAAATTTCCAAGCATCAACTCAGGATGCATGTTAATACATACAGTAGTTTGCATTTACTCTTTATCTTCCAACCACAAATATGAAAATAAAGAATTTAATCAAAAACATACACCAGTTTGAAACTGTTTTCAATTTATTAAACATGAAGTTCCTCTCAGATGTGCTGAGAAGGGGAAAAATGTATACCATGTGTACCTCTTGAAAATTTAGACAGCATTATGCATACATCAGAATCGTTTAAACAAAGCCTAATCCATGAGAAACAAGCATTCTGTGGTTTCAATTTCTTCCTGTTGTTTTTATGGTGGAAAATTCTGAGGGAAAAACTGTTTTTGGTAACATCAAGTATCACCAGTGAACTAACCAAGGAAATGAATATTTTCAGTAAAATCAAGCAGTTGCGGCCACTGCCTGAGATCTGTAGCATGCTCTCTTCGCAGCACGAACAATATCTTCAACCTGTACATCCAAATATACTAGTAAGCAAACTAATTTGAACAATCTTTACTCATGTATCAAAAACCTTCAACCAATTAGCACTTTGTAAGCCATCAGATATAAAACTTTGGTCATACAAAGCCATCATCTACAGGCAGCTACTATTTCAACCATTTTTGGATCAATATGCAGATTAAGAAAACAAGTCTTCTAAAATCAGGTTGAGAAAATCACAGAAAAAAATTACTATTTAAGAAATCATTACCTGTGGGAAAGCCAATCTCTCCAGATTGGCTGCATAAGGCGTAGGAACATCTGCCCCGGCAATTCTCTCAACTGGTGCATCAAGATAACCAAAACTCTCCTCGATGACAGATGTGCTGTTCAAGAGAAGTATAAACTTACATGATTTCCATGAGTTAAGCAGTAATATACAAAAACTGCCAATATAAAGAGACAAACCAGATTTCGGCGCCGACACCATGCTGAGGAAACCCTTCTTCAACTGTAACCAGTCTGTTGGTTTTCCTGACAGAAGCATTGATTGTGGGCCTATCAAGCGGCCTGATTGAACGCAAATTTACAACCTATGTGGACAAGACCATCGCATATTGTTATCATAACCAAAATGAAGTTCTACAAGGGACAGGGGAGGAGTTCGTTATAAAATACTGCAAGGCTAACCTCGGCACTGATTCCTTCCTTTGCTAGTATCTCAGCAGCCTAAAACCAAGCAAAAACGTTATTTATAGATGTTTTCTCTCTTCTTTCATAGAGCAAAGAGGGATTAGCGAATCTGATTTTTATTTAAAAAAGCCATGAACACTGACAATCCTAAAACTAAACTATTTAGTATTTAAATGCAAGATAAACAAACCTTAAGAGCAAAGCCAACCATTTTTGAAAAGGCTGTAATAGTCACATCCTTTCCTTCTCTCTCAATCTGTTACAGGTTTAATGCATTAAGCAATTGGGGATTCAATAAGAATGCATTAAGCAATATAAGTGTGGCTCTAAGAATCATAACAAAGATATATTTCATACAATCGAGATAATTGATTACCTTGGCCTTTCCTATGGGAAGGCAGAAACTAGAATCTAGAACTTCGTCTGAAACCGGGAATGACTCGCCGTATCTAGAGGACATAAAGCATCAAATTAATTAGTTTTTAAACAAGACCATTCATTTTGATGCAGTAATCAAACAGCACAACTTACAAAATCTCGTTTTCAAGGAAAACGACAGGATCAGGGTCTCTTATAGCAGCTTTAAGCAAGCCACGAGCATCTTCAGCCGAATATGGCGTCAAGACCTTCAACCCAGGGCAAGAGGCATACCAGGCAGCATAACACTGCATAAAAAGGGCAAAGTTGGAGGGGCATACAGAAAGTGACAAAACCTAAGCTATCTATGCTCAATAGGTTATAACCGGAATAAAATTCAACAGGGAATGCAAACAATTAGTTATAGAAAGATTGTGCATAAAAGAAGAAAGCGAGGTGAACCATACTTGAGAGTGCTGAGCACCAACCCCAGCAGCAGCACCATTGGGCCCTCTAAAGACAATAGGTACAGATATTTGCCCAGCTGACATGTAATTTGATTTTGCAGCAGAATTAATTATGTGATCTATTGCCTGCAACAGAAGTTTAAATACAAAGAGACAATGAGTGAGACAAAACTGATCATGAATCTTAAAAGCCAAAATGATGCAGCTATTCACCTAACAATGAAACCCAAACTAATTGTCATTAGACATGTTGACACAACATTCTTTACAAATTTATTAGTGTTTCAACTTATTAATGCCCAAAATTAATTAAGGCTACAAACATAAGGCCATACTGTCAGGCAGAGTAAACAGAATTGAACTTTCAACAAAATTCATATCTAAAATAACACTTGGAAAACGGAAGCAATAACATGAATCTTATTCGTATTGGAAAACAGAAAAACTGTGATTGGCGCTGCTAAGTGCAAATAACAAAATGAATTACCATTACCATGACAACACCATTGGCAAATCGAAGAAAGGACACACCAAGCACAATTCCAAAGTTTTATATCACTAACACAAAGTCACAGGAAAACCTAAGTGGAATTAATAGTTATTCTTATGGAAACTTGATAACCCCTTATTCTTGTGACACAGAAGTCATAAGATTTTAGTCAAATTCACAAGATATATAAATAAAAGTGAGTTAAAGAAAGAAGGAAGCAATGAAGATACCTGCATGGAGAAGTTAAAAGTCATAAACTCGACAACAGGCTTGAGACCATAGTAAGCAGCGCCAACTCCGATGCCAGCAAAGCCAGCTTCAGTAATAGGAGTGTCGAGAACCCTGTCAGGGCCATACTTGTCAAGGAGGCCCTTTGATATCTTGTAAGCACCCTGATATTCACCAACCTCTTCACCCATCAAGAAGACTTTAGGGTCAGCTGACATTTCCTCATCGAGTGCAGAGTTCAGAGCCTCTCTCACTGTCATCTGCTTATTTTCATTTTCAAGTCAAACAAAACAACAACAACAACAACAACAACAACAACTACAACAACAACTACAGAATAATACTCCCTCTGTCCTTAAATATAAGCACCAATTAGCTCTGCAGTTAATCCCATATCCCAGTCCATCACAGTCAACCCAGAGATAGGGTAGCGAGATAGCTGATAGTGGGATGGCAACAATAGCTATGTTTCGAGAAGCAAAATATTATAGACATATAGATATTAAAACATAGAAAAATACGCAATAAAAAAACACAAAATTAAAGACATAAGGCTTAATAAACTCAAAATCAATTGCATAATTCAATTTCAATATATAAGTCAACTAAGTTTAAGGTCTGTCTAAGGTTTAAGCGTACATCGCCAATAGCTAAAAATAATCAATATTGCAGCTTTGCCATTAGCTTTCTTGTCGAAAGCTTCCTTAAGCTTTACCTTCACATCATCTGGAGCATCTAGGCAACTATAAACCTCTCTCCTTCCAACCCCATTTGATGCTTCTTTGCCCTTTTAATTCCGAGAGTAGAAGTATGCTTACAAAAATTGCAGGTGACCCTTTTCTTGTCCTTCATTTTTTTTAGGTTATTCCACTACCAAGCCATGTCAATATTAGGATCAATAGGTTTTAGTGATGCACTTGGTGCAGCAGCAAAGGAAGTATTGTTCCTCAGGATGAGTGATTGAGACTGACACGGAGGTGGTTGAGAATGAGATGGGGTTAGCTAAGAAGAAGAAGAATAAGAGAGTATGAGAAAGAGATCAGGCTGCCGAGTGTTTTATTCCGAGTGTTTTATTGTGTTATTGGTTGAGAAGGGTACGTGAAATGGCCATAGTGGACCAAAAACAAAAAAAAAATTAAAGGCAAAATTGGAATTTCGCCCTAGGGCAACCCACAACAATTCGGGATCCCAACCCAGTGAGGGCAGAAACTAGGATGGGATCCCGGGATCCCATTGGGGTTAGCTACAGAGCTAGTTAATGGCACTGATTTGGAACTTTTTATAAGGTTCTATTTCAATTTTTAATAACATTGATTACTTCTTTTGCGACGAACACCACTGTTTACGTAACATTTTTTAGAGTCCCAATTATAATTATGGGGTTAACTTTGAAAAAGTATACCAAATGTTATCAATTTCAATGTCATAAACAATATTAACTTATTTTTCTAATCTGTGTGCAAAGTCTGCTTATATTTAGGAACAGAGGGAGCAAATCATTTCATTCTATATATTTTCTTCTATAAATAAGCATTTGTCCCACTAGATAAGGTCAGCTACATGGATCAAACGAACGGTCGATACCTTTCTAGATCCTTCTTAATTGTTTGTCCTATATTGTTTTTCTTGGTCCTCTTCCTCTAGCAACCTGAATATCATCAATTTGATCTGATATCCTAACCAAGGCTTCTATTGATCTCCTCCACACATGTCCAAACCACCTAAGATGGGGGATTCTACCATCTTTCTGCAATAGGTGCAACCTCAACTCTCTCTTTCTCGAATGCACTCATTCCTAATCCTAAACCACCTTAAGCGGAATCCTACCATCTTTCTGGAATAAGTGCAACCTCAACTCTCGATGGAATGCACTCATACCTGATCCTATCATAAAATGAAATGAAAGAAGGGAAAGAAGAAAGATAGACAGGTAAAAAAACAATCACCTACCTGTTTAGAGGAAGAAGAGAAAGCAGCAGCTCTAAAAGCGGAGGAGAAGGCTGCATAGGAGGGGCGAATAACACTACTCTGTAGCAATAATAATAATAATAATAATCCATCATCATAATCATAAGCCATAACAGATTAGATTGAAATGGAGGAAGAAGCAGGGAAGAAATTAAACAAGGAAGGTAGGTAGGTACCTTCTGCTTTATGATACCACCCAAAGTCGTCGTCATATTGCTTTAATTTGATGATTGAATTGAATGGAAACCACCGAAGAAGAGCAGGAGCCGCTAGTAGGCAGCACAAACATGAACCAACAAATTTTACAATTATCATTAGTTTCGAAATTGATTATTAATTATTAATGGAGGGATGTGGAATGTAGAGCAACACATCCAGAAGAGAGAATAATAATACGTAAATGGAGATAAGACACTAACCTGACTTAAGGTAGATCTGGAAGCAGGAGGGGGAAACGATCTCGCACACTCTGAGAGAGGGGGGATCCGATTCCGATCGTCGCAAACTCAACCGAAATAACACAAAATGGAATGTATTATAGAGCTCAAGTTTTTCTATACTTTTTTTTGCTAATTGGTCCTTCATGTTATTTAGGAGTATCATATTGGTACGACGCGTTCCTTTTCGCTATAAAATTGGTTCATGAGTCATTTTTTTTTATCATAGGTGACAATATCATATTATCCACATATATTGGTGGAGAGAGATATAACACATATGCGAATCATATTAGTCCATATAAGATGAACAATAATTAAAATGACCAAATTGATAGTGAAAAGAAACGTGATGAACGATGAACTAATATGATAACTAAGGGTGTAACAATCTGGTTCGATTCGGTTTTTGATGATTATTAGGGACCGAACCAATTAAATTAAGGGCTCTAATTTTTTGACCCCCTAATTAATTAGTTGACCTCCTTATTTATGTAAAAATCCCATAATAACCTTACTAACTTCCAATAATCCCAAAATACCTCATCTTATTCCAACGTTACTAACTCTTAAAAAATTAAACAACTCACGCTTAACCCTCAACGAAGGTAATAAAATATATATTTTAACAAGCACACTGAGGGCACATCGATGGTTGTAAAATTTTATAACCCTCACTGAGTTATAAAATAAAAAAAATTATAACCTTCACTGGAATCAGCGAGAATTATAAATAAAAAATTATAACCCTCGCTGGAATTAGCGAGGATTATAAAATAAAAAATTATAATCCTCGCTAAAATCAACAAAGTTATATAATAAAAAATTATAACCCTCGCAAAAGTAGGGTTATAAAAATTAAATTTTATACTCTCGCTGAACCTTCAATAAAAGGCAATGTGTTGAGAGCGTATGACATAAAAATTTCAATTGTTTTATTTAGTTGGAAGGGTGCTTCACAACTTAGTAAGGCCTAATAAAATTGAAACATAAATGGTGCTTTACCACGACCTTATACATGAATAATTATGTGTCATGTGTTAGCACAGAGCATACAAATAAATTGAAGTTGACAATAAAAGCCAACATATATTATGGATTTTTATGTAAAATAGCTTTTCTTCATACAGAGATCCATTCTCACGACCCTGTACATCACATACCCATTAAGAAAAGTATACATGTATCTAGTTGCTCATGTATACCTTCGTACCATTCATCATGAACAAATAACTTTTAGGTTTCAACATTAAGTGTTTGTGTAAGTATAATAGAGATTAAGAAGAAAATTTTGTTTTGACTGTTCTCTCCTTTTACTTGCTTTCTTTGTTTTCTTCTCTTCTCTAAGTGTGATAGCGGTAGAAGGGGAGAGAGATTTTATCCTTCCTCCCCTTCCTTTAAAATGTGTGCGGGTTTTCTTTCCCAGTTATATCTAGGTTAAATAATCTTGCCTTTGTGCAAGTGGTGTGGTTTTCTTCTCTCAGTTTCATCTGAGTTTTTGTTTTGAGTGTGGGAAGGCATCTGTATAGTGTTTGTTTGTCAATATCTGATGACCTTATTTTCTCAAATAACTATAAGGCTGATATTCGGGACATATCTTCCCTTCCAGATTTCTGTTTTATCTTCTGTCCAGTGGCTCTACCTTCACAGATATGAGATTTTTTGTCGTCGAAATGTGCTTAATTCGACATCGATGAGATAGTTATTTTGGAAACAAAGGCTGTTGAATATCTTGTTAGAGTTCGAAGCTGGATGTTGATGATGATTCATATCCCAAGGGAGTTTGCTGTTATTACCGAGTATCTAGTCTTTCTTAGCAATCTTTATTGTATGAAAAATATGTGTTTTGTTGTTGTAACGTTGGATCTACTTATACAATTCTATGTTATGGAATAAAATACATATTTTTCCACTAAAAAAAGTATAATAGAGATTGAATTGGCAAAGGTGAAGGGATTTGAAGAGATGAATTATTTTAGAGACGATGAAGTATTTTAGAGAAGATAAAAGATTTTATGTTGAAGGGACAAATGGGGAGAAAATGGAAGAGAAAGAAAAATAAGAAGCAATAAAATGGAACGATTTTTTATTTTTATTATTTTTTTTTTTGTAAAGTAGTAGTGTTGGAATATTTGGGGTGACAATGCCATACATTAGAGTTACAAAATAATTACTCGTTTTTTTTTTTAAAGAGATAAAACTGTGAGTTTGACCCATGTTGATTGAAACGAGTGATAAACGACTTGATCTCGTTTAAGTAAGATCTTAAGTTTAATATCATGTAAATGCAAAAAATATATGTTTAAAATTATCAAAAGAAAAAATATATGTTTAAAGACTAAGTGTCACAGTCAAACATCCGACCAAGCCAAGTACATGAGCGGGGATTTTATCTCCCCAATCATGAACAATGACACTCCACTTAAGAAGAGAAATACATATATTATCCTTATATTTAAAAATTCTTATACTATTAAGGGGGGTGTTATTGTTCATGAGTGGGTGGCAAAATCCTCCCTTGATACTAACAAAAGAAAACAAAAACTTTGAGTCTGAATAACAGTTATTTGGGCCTGGCCCAATATGAAAGTCCTCGATTACCTAAGGTTGCAATGCATTGTAGCTATGAAAAGATTTTTGAATTTATTACCCAAGGTTGCAATAGATCTAGCAGTGCATCAACTGTGATTTGAAATAAGATATGAACATGTGATACTTTATTTTTTTTTTATCTTATCTCCCTTGTTATACGCATCACACTTCTTCTTGGGGTTGGGTCATTGCGATCGTGGACTTAGGTTTTACTAATTTTTTTTGGGTGCAAATTTTGACACCTCACATAACACTTTATACACCCCACTTTTTTTAAAAATACCAAAAATACCCTTCCCGCCCCATCCTTTCCAACTCCACAGCCATCCACCCCACCCTCTTGGCCCATTGCCAGCCAACCACCCATTCCCACTCCATAGCCAGCCACCACCCCCTTCCCTTCCCACAGCCGTCCCGCTGAAACCATCGATCGTGACCCCCTTCACAACTCAAGTCGTCACCCCCTTCACAACCACAAACATCCCACTACCACCGTCGGTCGTGACCCCCTTCACGATCCAAGTCGTGACCCCCTTCTCGACCGTGCCACACAGCCACCCCACCGTCGGTCGTGACCTTCACAACCCAAGTCGTGACCCCCTTCATGACCCTGCCACACAACACCCCACCGTCGGTCGTGACCTTTTTCACAACCCAAGTCGTCACCCCCTTCACGACCCAACCACCCCACTACCACCGTCGGTCGTGACCCTCTTCACGACCCAAGTCGTCACCCCCTTCACGACCCTGTCATCCCACCCCACCCAACAGCCACCCCACTGCCCACGCCCCAACCCTTCACAACATCACGATTAATGTGTCTGCTGGTTCACACCACCCTAGAGAAAAGAGAAGAGAGAAGAGGAAGAAGGTGGAGACGGTGGCCGGAGAAACATTCTACTCATACCTGCACACAACAGCCAAAGATCGCGATAGATCGATAGAGAGAAGAAGTGATGGCGATGGAGATGGACAGACCCGAGTTCTACTCGAACCTGCGACGGTGGCCTTGCTCGATGTTGTCCCAGCGGCGGCTTGGCTGAGCGGCGGCAACGAGATGGGGTGGAAAGAGTACAAGTATATAAAGGATGATGTTTGGTGGTAGGATGGAAGGAGAAGGAGGTGTGGTGAATGGAAGGAGAATGTGGGGTGTGTGGGGTGTGGTGAAGTGAACCGTGAATGGAAGGAGTGTGGGGTGTGGTAGGAGGAAGGAGAAAGAGGTGGGTTGATGGGGTTTTTTTTAAGAAGGGTAGTTTGGTATTTTCACATAATAATGGGGTGTATGAATATAAATGTGGGGTGTTTGAATTTTTTTTTTTTTTTTTTTATAAAGCCCACAACAGTTTTATTTAATTTTGACTTTGGCATGTTAATTTAATGTGGGGTGGGTGGCAAAAGGGTGGGTGAAGACATTGGGGCTTTTTAGGGTGGCGATGGGATGTTGAAAAGAAGTCCCTGGAAATGGAAGGTTAGAGAAAGGATATATCCGGAATATTCGGCTATAGTCACGTTATTTAATCATATACCGGATTTTAAGAGATTTTTGTTTTTAGTACTACTATTTAGTTTTTTAATTTTTGGAGAATAAAAAAAGGGCATAGTAGAAGTACTCGAATAAGAAAGAAAATATAGCGGAGGGCGTGGTGCAATACGTTTTGCGCACGCTAGACGCCACCAACCAACCATAAGTAAACCCGTTAACATACCCTAAATCAGTCTGGGGTTGTGAGTCACACTTAGTTTTGGAGCTTTGAACCAACGGCCTTTATTTAATTTATTATTTATTGGATTTATTTATTTCCGTGGGCTTTCTCCTTTCTGGTCTTGTGGAGTGATAAATATAGGTACAACTACAACAACACAAACAAAAAACATACCCATCACAATCCACAAATCACAACACACACAAGGTGCAAGGTGCAAAAGGTGCAGAGAGAGAGAGAGAGAGAGAATAATGGGCAGCTCAGAGTTTTCATGGAAACTAGCAGACCACCCAAAGCTTCCAAAAGGGAAGCAAGTTGCTGTTGTTGTTTTGGACGGTTGGGGCGAAGCCATCCCCAATGAGTACAACTGCATCCACACCGCCGAAACCCCCACCATGGACTCCCTCAAACACGTACGTATTATTATTCTTTTCCATCAGATCTATTCATTTTCCATAGATCTGTCTCTCTTCAAATCTATTTATATTTATATTTATATTATTATTATTATTATTATTAATAATATTTAATTGAGTTAATTAAATTAATGAATTGAATTGATACAATTATTACAATACTATAATACCACAGGGTGCTCCCAATCGATGGAGATTGGTGAAGGCTCACGGTACAGCAGTAGGTCTCCCTTCCGATGATGACATGGGCAACAGTGAGGTCGGCCACAACGCGCTCGGTGCCGGTCGCATCTTCGCTCAGGGTGCCAAGCTCGTTGACGGTGCTCTCGCCACCGGCAAGATCTACGAAGAACCAGGCTTCAAGTACATCCAGGAATGCTTCGAAACCGGCACCTTGCATCTCATCGGCCTTCTCAGCGATGGCGGTGTCCACTCCAGGCTTGACCAGCTTCAGCTCTTGCTCAAAGGAGTTAGCGAGCGAGGCGTCAAGAGAATCCGTGTCCATATTCTCACCGATGGCCGGGATGTCTTGGATGGTTCCAGTGTTGGATTTGTTGAAACTCTTGAGAAGGATCTCGCTGATTTGCGTGCCAAAGGCATCGATGCCAAGATCGCCTCAGGCGGTGGTCGTATGTATGTCACTATGGACCGTTATGAGGTACTCCCTCCCTTCGGTATTATATATAGTGTATTTTAAGTATGTGCACGAGTTTTGAAGTCCGTATTATATATAGTGTATTGTAAGCATGTGCACGAGTTTTGAAAAATGATTAAATGATATAAGAATTTGGGGTATTTTGACTATAACACCTTATGTAATCATTATTGAAGATAGAAGTAAAAAAGATGTTGTAATAAATAAGGATATAGTTGGAAAAAAATATATTAATTATGTATTGAGTTGGTAAAAGAACAATATATATAAAACAAGATGGAAAAGATCTATGAACGTTATATGAAACAGAGGGAGTATTATGATAATAAAATATCACTCGCGGATTGGAAGAAATGTTTATCGATTATTTAGATTTATTGCTGTAATGCCATATTGAACTGTTAAGTTTGGCTGGCAAAGGAAAATGGCAAGAAAATTTAACCTTAAAGAGTAATATTCGGCTTCCTTTGCCAAAGAATTTGGATTACAGATAGAAGTGCCTGTTAAGATATAGTTTATTTTGTGGTGTGAAAGTATATAGTTATTTATTGAGTTTGGGTCTTTATATTTGTATAATTTAAATTGCTGCATAACATAACTGCAGAATGACTGGAATGTTGTTAAACGAGGGTGGGATGCTCAAGTTCTTGGGGAAGCCCCTTATAAGTTTACAAATGCTCTTGAAGCTGTCAAGAAACTGAGGGCAGAACCAAAGGCCAATGACCAGTATTTGCCTCCTTTTGTTATCGTTGATGAGAATGGGAAACCTGTTGGCCCAATAGTGGATGGGGATGCTGTTGTTACATTGAATTTCAGGGCAGATCGTATGGTTATGCTTGCTAAGGCACTTGAGTATGAAAATTTTGACAAATTTGACCGAGTTCGCGTCCCTAAGATCCACTATGCTGGGATGCTTGAATATGATGGTGAATTGAAGCTTCCAAGTCATTACCTTGTATCTCCACCAGAGATTGAAAGGACTTCTGGTGAATATTTAGTGAAGAATGGTATTCGGACTTTTGCTTGCAGGTGAATTATCACTGCTCTTTAATCTTTAATTAGCATCTTTGTAATACAAATTCATGCAAGTCCTGTCTTTCTGAATGGTCGTTATATTCATTGTTGGTAAATGGTTTGGAACTGCTGTTGAATGCATGAAAAGTCATTGCTACTTTAAAAAGTCATCGCTTGTTACAAGCTAATCTGATCATAATCAGGAAATTAAAAATTCCATTATGATTTATATTTAATTTATGTGCTCTTCATGCCTGAAACTGGTTTTCTGTTAAAAGATGGCATACTCATAATCTACAACATGTATGAATTTCTTCTTCAACAGTGAGACTGTTAAATTTGGTCATGTCACATTCTTCTGGAATGGAAACCGCTCCGGGTATTTTAATGAAGAACTGGAGAAATATGTGGAAATCCCTAGTGACTCTGGGATTACATTCAACGAGCAGCCAAAAATGAAAGCATTGGAGATTGCTGAAAAGGCGAGGGATGCAATTCTTAGTAAGAAATTTGATCAGGTAAATAAATGACCCATTTTTCATGCTTCAAATCAAATTAACTTTCACCTACCCTTCTTATACTTTATCTGTTTCTTAGGTACGTGTCAACCTACCAAATAGTGACATGGTGGGGCATACAGGTGACATCAAGGCAACAATTGTGGCATGCAAGGCAGCTGATGAAGCTGTTAAGGTATGAATTTTTTAGTTTTCAAATTTGCTTGAGCATTTGCGTTGACATTATTGTCGTTTCTATTTTTTGAATTACAAAAATAAACTAAAGAAATGAAAGGTGAAAGTGGTAAGTGTTATATATTATGCACACCCAACAACAGCAAAAGTAGCAAGTGCAACTTCTTTTTGCAATATTAAACACTGGAAAACTGAAAACTGTCACTAAAATATGTGAAAAGAGGGAAAATCAATGCAAACAACAGACATTGCCCCTTGCTCCTTTTGTTTTTCCCAATTTAGTAACATTAGCAATGGCGGCAAGCCATGAATATTTTGCAAAATTTCTTGTCTTTTGTATTTTCAAATTTTCATACCCAAAATGTAACATGCATAGGCCGAGGAGGGGGAGAGAGAGTATCTTTTTGGATAATCAGAATTTGTTAGAGAATGGAGAGCATGAGCTCTTTATAGCAACCTTGGCTCTGATTTAATAAAAGGAGGATCTCTCTTCACTGTAAACCCCTATTTTCCTACTATCTAATACATTCCCTGAGGCATTATTCAGTATTCTTCCTACTCTATTTTCTATCTGCTGCTTTGCTCGTTTCCACTTTGTATCATTTTCTTGTGGAAGGGAAATGAGCAAATATCTATTGAATGCTGGTCGTATCCTTTGAAAATTGCAATCATTCCATGTTTTATGTGCTATTTGATAATTACTGTAAGAAAAATGTTGTACAATAAAAAGTGCTAGATTGATACTCATTGTCTTAATTAACTCGTGCGTGTGTGCGCATAATTGCAGATGATCCTGGATGCAATAGAGCAAGTGGGTGGAATCTATGTTGTCACTGCTGACCACGGAAATGCAGAGGATATGGTGAAGAGGGATAAATCTGGAAAGCCACTTCTTGACAAGAATGGAAATATCCAGATTCTCACTTCTCACACCCTTCAGCCTGTGAGTATTTTCCTAGAAATAATTCTAGATGTTCATTCATTGTATTAACATCTATCTTAGACAAGGAGTTCTAAAACTCATTCTTTTGCTGCTTGTTAAGGTGCCACTTGCTATTGGAGGTCCTGGACTGTCTCCTGGTGTCAGGTTCCGAAGTGATGTTCCAACTGGCGGGCTGGCGAACGTTGCTGCAACCGTGATGAATCTTCATGGATTTGAGGCTCCCAGCGACTATGAGACAACTCTCATAGAAGT